>OY787666.1:16436903-17703545 GCA_963678985.1 Spisula subtruncata | reverse complement strand
GAGTTTTATTACAGAACGGAATTCAATAAGCTAAATACAAGTGGAGTTTTTTCCAATGGATACCTTCTGGGTTGACACCTGTCGCAAGTTCTAGAAATATTTGACAATCAACCAAAAATGAACTTACTTATACGAGGGACCATCAATGAATACAATAAATCGCTGGCTTTGAGTGAGTAGGTCGTTAGTGCCACTTATGAGCCTGAAGTGGAAAAGGCTTGTTTTACCATAAGTAAAGAGTGATTGTAAGACAGTTTTTCTTGTTTTCTCATACTTTAGATTTTGTAGTTACGACCTTCTCATTTTAAGCAAGCGAAATCTGTAGCAGAGAAAGTCACTGGCCAAAAACCTTATATTTTATAACCAATGTGTTTAATAATTATTGCATTGGCAGAGGTTAGAATAGCGATGTTTTATAACCCATTGAAGTGAAAAGCACGAAAACAGCAAACAATCACATGTTTTATCTAATAGTACAGGGTGTGTCATATAATGTGTGTTACCATTACAGACGAATGCCATGAGAGAAAACTTGCTCTCTAATGGCATTGTCATATCATTTTATATCGGTGAAAAGCTAACGTTTCACAGTTGATTCAACATATCGCTGGCTTAGAATGAGAAGGTCGTAAGTGACCAACCCGAACTTGAAAAAGCTTGTTTTATCAAAAATAAAGAGTGGTTTTTAGACAGTATTTCTTGTCTTCTCAAAATATGGATTTGGTGCTTACGATGTTCTTATTCTAAGTCAGCGATATATGATATGTCTTTGAAATATGAACGCGTTCCCCTTACCTCGGGTTTGGACGGTAACACTTTTATGAGACACCCTGTACGAAGCGCGTGTGGTTCCATGTATCGATTGCGACAAACGTCATTAAATATTGAACTTCCAAAATATGTTCAAGCATGTTACATTAAAACACATCAATTCAGCAAACGCTGCAAGGCTTGTGCAATCAAACGTGCAATTATTACGAACTAAAATGGCATTTGTTAGCACAAAAATCGCAGGTCAAAGAACATCAAACAAAATATGGCTTGCGTCCTAATTTCCGAATTGCGATCCCATCAAATCTAAACATTGCCAATTTCATGTTATATCTTTTTACGATAGACAACACGCGATAGTACATATATATAAACTAGGTGAATTAATCGTATAATTTATCAAGACAAGTCGAGCTCATTCAGTGGGCTGCTGCGTAATCACTACGTGTTTAAGCAGGTGTTAAGTGGACAAACAGGTGCTATGTCTCCAAGCGCACACAGTAAAAAGATAATTATCAGAATATCTGTTGGAAATATCTGGCGGAAAAAGTTCGGCCATAAATTGTCTTCGAGGATTCTGCTGACGTGGTTTGTCACATAATCGAGTTAGACATAACGGATAGACGATAAAGTGTTGATGACAAGTCAGTAGTCTATACACGAGATCTAGTCTAGATCACTACAAGTCTCGATATGTTCCGTAATATTAAAGACAAGTATCAAAAAGCCACCAGCGGTGAATCAAATAACGGTTGCAATGACTCTACTTAAATGGCTTCGACGACGTTCCAGGTCGGACAAGTCTTACTTTATCTCTCCCTTTACTGCGATGCACGATGATACGTTGATAACAAGACGAAGATATTTGAACACATAAAAGCCCGATGGTAAGATGGGGACCTCATGAAAGCGCGATAGTACGACGAAGAAAACTGGATAGCGCGATTGTACAATGGTGACAAAGTGATAAAATACCGCCGTTTCATCATTGCACCATCGTTTTGTGTCATCTTTCCATCTTGCAATTTCTGTATCACTGTGTTCAGAAGGTCTTTTTATTGAAGTGTTACTGTATTTATAGTTAAACATGAGTGTAGAAAATACATGTTTATGTGCCACAAGCGTGATAGATATACTAGTAGCTAATATGCTATCACATTCTTTCCAATATAGATGATAATAAAAAGTGAGGCCTGTCGGGAAATGTACTTTTCTATGTAATCAAGTGGGTAGATTTATAAGCTAAGCATCAGATTAAAATTTAGCTTTAATAAAAAGTCAACGAACGATTTTGAAAGCACAATTACGAATTAAGTCCTCGAGAAATTGGTTTAATCCTAGTATCAATGTATAAGCTTGGAAATTAGAATTCTTGTAACGATTTTAATTTGATCTTTCAGAGAAAATATTGAGAGAAAAACAGCATTAGCACGTTGACGGTTTCTTGTCTTAACTCCACGACAGAACCGATAATTTACATCACGTGACCAAACAAACATTCGGGACACTTCTGGCATTATTGACAAATGTAAGTACGTCTAACACAACGAATGTCGATCTCGTTATTTCTCGCGGACACCAGACTGTCGAGATCTTAATTCTGAGACAAAAATAACGATGGCCAGTCGAAGAATAATCTCGTAGGTCGTACATAAATTCTTCTCCTTTCGATATTAACCAAGACAGTTCCTATCTGAGAAGACATTCGATCCAACATGATCTTTTCTGTCACGTGAATGCGGTGAATGACGTAGTTTATTATTTACTTGCGTCGCAAAAAACTTGTTGTACTGAAGTCAGTTTTGACCTGCAGTTTAGACCAATCAAATCCTCTCCCGAAACGCAAACACAATTGTCATTGTATTATATGATTGCTGTTTATGAAACCGACATTGACGTGGGAAGTTATATGGTTTTAGCATGGAGGCAAAACGTTCATGAGCCGCGCAATGAAACTTTGATGTTTGTTTTTATCTGTGGCTTCGTCGAATCTTATTTCAAGACGTTTTAAGCAAAACTTCCTTATGATCTTTTATTTCGTTATTTTGTATGACCTGCAAAAATATCACAATTAATTAATGAAAATCGATACTTTAAGATGCATACAGGCGTTTTTATTTCTGATCAAGAGAGCCTTATCCACTAAACGAAATACGAAACATCCTGATGATTTGCGAGATCAAAACAATTGGTGTTTCATACGCCGCAGAAAAAAGTCCGCGATATTTAACTATCTTAGTCTTAGTAAGCGTAACTGAAAGTTAAGCATAGTGCTGCTTACGTTCACACGTGTACACATAAATCATACCCCCGATATAGTGAAATGAGATGTTTTATGTCTGGGAAAAATAAATAGCGTGATTGCATCCGAGATCTGATTGAACCAAAAGCCTTGTAATTACAAACAAATGAAATCTTATTTTAGTAAGATGAGTCTGTATAAAATCTACGAATATAGGAGAATGTCGTCATCGATTGAAACTCGTACGTCTCCAACGAAAACGCGTGTTTGACATATACTATAATTACACACACATAGTATAATTGCACTGTCTGTGCTCGTACCACCAACTCTATAAATGTGCCCTAGTTTTATAAGCACACACATCCTTTAAAGGTACATTGTCAGTGTCTTTATCAAAAGTTATATTTATAGGAATTTGCCTCAGACCGATTCTACGCATCTGCTGGTCAGACTAAATATCAAACCTAGAGCTATGGCGAAGAATAAACCAGATTCCCATCACGGACGCTATCCGAAAGAGAAAGTGGAAATGAATTGGGCAGACTCTCAGAAGAGACACAAACAACATCGCCAAGTACGCGCTAGACTGTAACCCACAAGGCATCAGGAGATGCAGACCTTAACATGACATGGAGAAGAACCCTTAACACATCTAGGATGTTATGGGAAAAGGCCAAGCAGACGGCACAAGATCGTACAAAATGGCGAGCTGTTGTGGCGGCCCTATGTCACAGCCGGGATGAAGACGACTAAGCCAAGTAAGTCAATAGGAACTCGTCAAAATATAGGCATTCATAGAGCGCTCTACTGATCCTTACTTTTTATGCGCATAATTTTATGAACAGTTCTAACATTGTGATCTCCCTTGTTAAAAGCTAAAATTGCAGATAATCTTTCTATCACGGTTGTGTCACTTTATTTATAAAAAAAATTAACATACTTTTTATTGCTAATTTTCTGTCATTGGTTTATAGGTGGTAATCTATGCTCAAATGACTTCATTTCTTACAAGATTCCATATTAAATGAGATATGTGTAAATTCGTTTACGTTACCAAATCCAACGTGCCACTGAATATTTGGTTGTCTCATTCAACATGTTGTTCTCAATATTATTAAAAATTGCTAGTCACTCCGAGGCATCGAATTTTAATGAAAGTATTTTGAAAAAAATATCAAAATCTGAATGAATTCCTTTAACATTCATTATACATATATTTCTACAGGCATTATCCCTGCTTAAGAAAAGGAATCTAAATACAGCAGAAAACAACAATACGCCTGCAGAGAAACCATGTCTTTTCTGATACAGCACCATTATCTCATCGTGTTATGCCCACACAAACACAATAAAACCGCTAGGTGCTTTCCTACAGAACAGCAGTTTTCTTGTTTTCTGTCTGACAGAATTTGGTATGGTTGTATTAGCAGCTTAACAAACTCACAAGTGAAGAAAAGCCACCCTACTATGGCGAGGAGCATTATCTACTGCTGCCGTTTACTGAAAAATTATTAATGTTTGCGGTGAACCAATTTTCGCTGAATCTCTAATGAAATAAATCGCAAAATTCCATCTCCTCTTCAAAAATACGCAACAAGACACGTTTTAAATCCACAAATTTAAGAAAACCACCAAATATGGCATTATACAAGCATCCACGATATTTAATTCCCGCGAACATTATTTTATTATATTATTTACAGTAGATAATTATCTGGAAGCAATTCAGTTCCCCCATTTTCTACATAATGGTCGTCAAGGGACACCGTCTGTCGTTTGACGATCTTACGTTCTTATCTCTCCATATACGGACAGATGCGGCTTCTCATGACGTGGGAAATTTGTCCAGATTAATATACATGTACATGTGAAACCTAGAGTCTATTTTACCGCAAAGACTCGTAACTTCCTCGACAAACATAAAACATCCGACTCTGTTTTAGCGATATTTTCATCGTAATTACTGGGATGGAGCTAAGTCACCAAGTAACATCAAGGGAACATATTGAAACATGAGACACATATTTGTGAACACCAAATACAGAGTAGCACAGTCAAGCAATTAAGCTAGAGCTCTAGTCTGTCCATTGATTAGTCTAGGCTCAACTCTCTGTAGAGCAACTAGATCCTTTCTAAATAACGCATGAACATTTTCATATTTTTATGGCTAATGACAAACACTATGTGTGTTTCGTTGTATGCAATACAGTCAATGTGAAGTCAATCCGCTGCTAAGGAAATATTATATACAGATGTGTTTTCAGGTGTTTATACCATTTATAAAATTACTAGGACCATCAAAATGCTATTTTTAAAGGTCGATCATTGCTTTGTGTAGAAAATAGGGCATCGCTGCTTCAGACGATTATGTTTACCAATAATGAATTATGGACATGATATAATGCGCCAAATATAGTAAGTGTTCAAATATGGTCATATGGTACAGTAAGTTACCATTGATGAGTTGTTCTAACTTGACTTATCCACCCTTTGAGGTTTATGCCAGATTTTCCCGCCGCATTTCTCATTTTAACCATTTTAATGGGCGTAATAAAAAGGGAATACAACGTGCTTAATTACGAATGTATTTACTTATTGTAAATAACCTTGTAGTATATAATAACAACCTTACAAGAGGGTCGTTGACCCAAAAAGCACTCATATGAAGACATGCAGAATCATTTAGGCAGAATCAGTACTTTGTTATGGTATGACAAAAATATTTCACACCAGCTAGGGTTCTCTTTATACAGCCTGATCACATAGTTTCTTTCCCAGGATGACTCAATTCTTTAAAATCGACCTAGATTTTACAGAGACACACATTGTCACTAAGATTCATTAAGATTATTTAATTATTTGATCTCTAGAGTGTTAACGAGGAGTTCAACAATCTAGAATTCGTCAGATTATACAACCATGTAATGATAAAGTTTTGTTCAATAAATGAACCTGTTTGAGCTTACCAATATAATCTTTAATCATCGGTGTTTCACCCGCATCAACACGTGTATATAATCAAACACGTGGTGAATGGGTGTGATGAATTTACTACTGCAAACCAAGATATTATTTCGCGCGATTTAGTTCCAATTTATTCAATACACTCAGAACAAAATACATGTGATATGAAGTATAAAATATAAACAAAATACATAACATACGCGTAAGTAACCACGAAAGTGTTAAAGGCATTAGTATGGACCTTTAGAACGCGAAAATGTGTAGTCGCTAATATCCCACCAATCGACAAATCGCAAAAGTTGGTATTCGCAAAAGTTGGTATTCGCAAAAGTAAATTGGTTCACAGTATTTCCTATTTTCCCCTCTTTGCCACCTTACTTCTATGCACAATGTATGAATGAATCTAATTAAACCTTGTTTTATGTTTGCTCATCACTATTAAAATTATCTAATCAACGAATCGTACATTAGTGTAAGTTTTTACACGCCAAGAATGTACCTTTGTTGTTTTGTTACGCCAATAAAACAGCACTATTCTCACAGACAAAACAACATTTTCATGTGATATTAAAATTAGTATATTTTGAGAGATTTTGAGATGTTGAGTCAGACGTTGTCGAAGACGGATCTGTTGTCGTTAAAGACGTCAAAGTGATGTCACGTCAAACTTTCAATTCGATTTCTATAAATAGATGTATTTAGTTTAGCTTCGGAAAGCAAACAAATAGAGGGGACAATCAACAATGCACTGCTCGAACTCCTGCAGTATACTAGTAATATAATTCATTCGCAATGAGTAAGCACTTTTTCCAATGGGATATTTTGGGGTTAGGTTTGTTGCTGTTTTTGTTGAGTTGTGATTGAGCAAGTAGGAATCCGGATGCGATACTCTTTTTTCAAAGCGACGTATTGATGATTCTTTGAAGTACTCGATATGCGTACAGCACCGATGCATGCGAGAGTATACCTAGATTACTAACCAGTTCATCTCTTGTTATACGTATAGGAATAAACTGAATACAAAAGCTTTTTATAAATGACAAAGTTCAGTGCCCGTCTGTGAGTCAAACCAGAGACCTTTCGATCAGTCGTCACGAGTATTACCCACTCAACATACATGCCACCAAATGCGTTTTTAAGCACCGAATTATTTCCCTTGGGAAAAAAGCTTGATGTTTATTTTAGTCGACATTATATTATGATGTTCTTTTAAACAAGAACCGTATTGATGATACAATGATTTGTTGGACAAAATGTAAAAACTGTAATTATTAGAGTACAGAGCCCAGACTTGTTTTGGGAAAAAACACTTAAGTGGCAGTTTGAAGTGTTGTTCAGGAACATTCATAAACGGTTTGTGCTATCAATATGAAATATTATGTGTCGATTATAAAGCGTAAGATGGTGCTGCTAATAAGCTAATGGATTTTGAATGCACCCTTAGTCCGCCATAACAAATTGAAAACATGATATGTATCTTTGTAAATTGAATTTGATTGCTCACGGATATCTGTTCAAGACCAAATGCTCGTAATGTGTTTTTCGAGTCAAGTTCCATTTACAAACCGTTTAAGTAATTGTTCTGCTATTATTACTATAGTTTTGTCTGCTCCATTAGCTTGTTTAGTAGAGTAGTTTTTAAGCAGCTGATTATTATGAACTAGTTCCTGCAACATAGCAAGATAGTATGGACATTATACATACAAGAACAATGCTCGTACTTTTCCATGGTAGTTCACGAGTTCTGCCGTGTACAGTATGGGATAAAATATAAACCGTCGCATAATGAGACGTAATTGTTGAGAAAACTCCACCAATTTCTTGTCGAAGGTTTTGTCGAATGTTTTTGTCGAAAGTTATCAAATAATCCATTGGAATATGCAAATGTCTGCAATATTTCCAATGTTTTACACACAAAAGTCAACCCGTTCGTTGGGCAATTTTCTATTTACTTTTGCAGTCATAAATTTTTCAAGATCATACCTTTGTTCATTAAACAATTCTTACAAGTACGGGTGTTTGGAATATACCACATTCATGTTGCCAGTAACTGTTCCTTCAGAGTACACCAGTGCAAGACTAGTGTCGTCTAGTATGTATCTGTGACGCTTAGCTTGTTGTACATTACTTGCTCTCAAAGGTATACACATGTTCATATCACATCCATGAGTACTGAGTACCCGTAAAAGCATTCATATGGTACAATCAGGGTGGACATATCACTAATTCTCGGCTTGTGCGTCGAACATATCACGTGAAAATCGGTCAAAAAATGAGATACTTGTGGCTGTTTTTAGATTATTGCCTTTTTATTTTTACTTGCAGTCTTAGCCAAAAAGCCACGTGGTACGTTCACCCTGACAATGATACAATATAAAAACACACGATGGATAATTAGTTTCTAGTCTAATATTTCTACAATAACATTAAATAAAGATTTACCTTGTTTGTCCGCTACTTCATACCACCTCTGTGTGTATCTCCAAAGTCACAAGATAGCAGATCCAACCTCAGAGCTTTCTCTTCACAAAGTCTGTATACGATGTAAATTTGGTCTCTGAAAATAGACAGCCATAATAGCGTTAATTAAGTTATTTTATTTTCCTTTCGGACTGAAAACAGAGAGTATCCGACGATGTACATATACTATCGATTCAATAAGTAATCCTAACGAGGGAACTATCCCATTTGAAGAATATCGGGAGTACAGTTAACTAAGTAACATTCGGTTAAACCTAAAATAATTTACCCAACGGACTATCTTATGTGTACACCCATTCTCATTTAACGTTGAACGGTCTATACAAGTCCATCGAATCATATCCTAACAAATCAGTGGGTAGTCAAATCTCCATACTTACAATATTTCAGATGAAAAATACGCTGGTTGAAGCATTACTGTTTTTATTATGTTACTTATTGTGTCTATGTTTAAAAACCCGCTAGAAATGTCAAGGCTTCGATTATCACCAGTAGAAACCACGTTCACAGTGTGGTTAATGGTAAGTGTGGTTCATTGGTTAGTAGCATTAAAAAGTAGAACACGACACCTTTAACTGAATGTTATTTGTTTAAAGTTAAGTTATCACTTTTCTAGTGCTGTTTAAGCTGTTTAGCCGCTCAACAACCCTTTAACATTAAAACCTCTCCTGGTCATTGGGCTACCTATGATGAAATCTACATTCGAGCCTCTCTGTGAAAACTATGTTAAAATTCGCCTGTGCGTGTGGCAGCCAACATTGATATGCAGCGCCCAGGTAATAGGCATTGTCCTCACAGGTATCAATTTACACCATGGTGGAGTCGAGCATGTGGGTTATTCTTGCTAAGAGAAATTAACCAGTGTTCCAGACGGGGTTCGAACCCGGGACCTCTCGACCCCGAAGCGCAAACCCTACCTTTAGATCAACGCTCACCGCTAACCATATTTCTGACTGAATCAGGTTGTGTATAAGCAAAGGTGAACGACTAGGTAGGTGAACAAAGTGCGACCACAATTCAAGTTATACATGTTAGTACACCGCAAGCCTAAAATAACTGGTGATAATTACTAAATGATGTACAGTAAAGAAACCACCTGGGGTGAAAGCTAATTACAGAAAACTAGGGTCTATAATACACCATATTTCAGAACATGCACTAAAAGTACAAATTATTTAAACATTAATAAACTGACGTCTCCGTACTCTTTCCCTGGAAGCTGTTTTCCCCTAATGCATAAGCAAACAGACGGGGAGTAATTTCGGCTTCTTAATCATATTCGTCATTTGTCATTACGACAAAATCAGGAGACGCAGGCGACTAGACCAGTGAATTAGTAGTCATGAAATATATTTTATATCGAACCATGTCAACATTAATAGTACTCCAGATGGAGTTATAAATCGTAGACGACAGTACACGAGATTATAAGAACCATTTCTAAAGGTTCATTGGTCCACCGTTTGTCCAGTTACCGTTGTGCCTTAGGGAGGCTACCTGCCAATCACTCGACAGACCAAGGGTTGATAAACGGGTAATGTGGCGATCAGTATTTATCGTGAAGTAATGATAGGAAGAGACACAAGCATTCCAAAATGTAGCTAAAAACTTAGCGTATGTCCATCTTTGTGCCCCATCTAAAAACTTAGAGTATGTCCATCATTGTGCCCCATCTAAAACCTTAGAGTATGTCCATCATTGTGCCCCATCTAAAACCTTAGAGTATGTCCATCATTGTGCCCTACCTAAAAACTTAGAGTATGTCCATCATTGTGCCCCACCTAAAAACTTAGAGTATGTCCATCAGTGTGCCTCCACCCCATATTCTACTGCCAACACGTGTTTGTGTTATTACAAGTTGAACCCAGTGCTGGTGAGAATTCAATCAAAGTAGCTTAAATGCCACTGCTATATTTGTTACTGTAAGTGCAACTGCCGGCATTGACCATGGGTGGTATTTAAAATTGACCTTACTTAGTCTAAGGACAATGACATCCAATAATAGTACACCATACTAAACTTGTTTTCAGTCACCGGCGATATAATTTGCTATCCTTATTCTCAAATCAAATAAGATCAATATTGAATACCTACCATATGGTTTCAAACGGGATAATAGCAAAACAGCAATAGTAAGACTCTAAACTCTAAGATTACATGTATTTTAAAGAATGCGAGTGCGTTCCTAGAACAAGTACAAGTAACGGGAATAGTTGCCCATCCTTCACTGCTTGCAATAACTTGCAGCAAATGTATAACAGAAAAGTTATTAATATCTGCAGCGGTGAAAATTAACAAAATATGATCAAGTAGCGTCGTCGACAAGTTTGGTTCCTGCGACATTTGGAGAACATTTATCTTACGAGACGGCCTCAGGTGGCGCTTAGCAGAATTAATAGCTATAACAATATATTTATATTCAATAGAGTGTTGATTTCATTACTTGCAGATGTTTTTCGTCTACGAAATTGAAATAATCCCCGGTATGAATTAAATACGCTGAATAATCACCAATGGTTACCAGGTATAAATAGACCCGTGCGTCACCAAAGTCCATCATTTGATAATTCACCAACGTGACAGGAACGTACGAGGGATGATCAATTAATAACCGAAATAATATTTTGTAGATCGTAAGTACAAAATCAAAATTTTGAGAAAACAAGAAAAAACTGTCTGACAATCACTCTTTACTTATGGTAAAACAAGCTTTTTAAACTTCAATATGGTCAATATGACATAAAAATAGATTTATAAAAGCGCACTGTGATGCAGCTTTCAAATAGGCATTATTCTTTATAAGGTAAGACCTTCTCATTCTAAGCAAGTGATATGTAGGTGCATCATGCAATTTCCGAATGGATGTATCACTGAGTGTTATATATTATTAGATGCTGATTGAACTATGTCAACTAAACGCCACGTCACTCGACGTTTGACGGCTTATTACGTACCTAACAAACTGTGTTTTCCTGTTAGTGCGTTTGCAATATTTAGAACCTTTGTGATCACCCCTCGAACTTTCTGATGTATAATCCTATTACAGCTTTCAGAAAGATGTAGGCATACTTTTACTTCAGACTAATAATATATAATCTAATAATATAATAATATATGGTATACATATACAAGTATTAACCAGTAGTTATTTTCTACATGGAATTGTAAGAAAACTGTAATGTCAAAGGGAAGTTTAACGTAGATTTCTTCATTTTGTGTTTGATAGTTAATGTGAGAACACGGTTTGTGTAATGAAATGGGCCTAGGTAAAGAGGCGTTCCCTATAACTTTTATCGTTTAAATCGATTCAGGAATATTATACATTAAATGAGAAGCATTATTGCTTCAACTCCTCAAATTTTCAACAAAATAGCTCCCACTAACGACCGAGAAAAGAATGAAAACATATATCCGTAACGAGACAAAATAGTCACGAGTTGTCTCCCTTTGACCACATAATAATAAATCGCTGGAAGCGATACATTATTATTTGTGATTTAAATGTATTTTTGACATATGTGCGCACACTTCCTTCTGACAAATTATGATATTTGATAGTGCTTTGTACATTTAGTTCATTTAATGTGATAGTAGAGAAAAGTATGATAGTTATAGGGAATGCCTCTTTAACAAACGCATGTACATTGTAGTGATACCGCGTGCGGGGCATGGCACAGCGATGGGAATCGAGGTTCACGGGTCGGTTTCGTCCCAAGCTGTGCTTAATTTCTCTTAGCAAGACTAACTCGCTATGCTTTTCACAGAACGTGTAATTTTATGAACTCGTGTGTATCCCACGCGTATGGTGAATCACTGATCCAAACCAAACGTCGATCTTCTTCTATAACATTTTATGACTAACATTTTTCGTTTCGAAGGCAACATTCATAAATTTTGCATGATATTATGATAAGTAGTGCGATACAGTTTTAGAAACATTGAAATCAATTAGCAGAAACTGTTACATGTCATTTCTGTTAACAATTTAAATTGAAACACAGTAAAATAACCTCCTCCTACACTGTATAGTGAGCATATGATATTTTTCATCTTTAAGGCGTGAGAAGAAAAGGGACGCAAATGACCTGACGACTTAAAAGTGACCTACACACGCTATAAGAATGTGTGCTCACAAACGTTGGATTTCACCATCACATTCCTCTCCGTAATATTCATTTCTAGTTTGAGACGAAACCTTGAACTTATTAAGTTATCTTCCATTTTCATGGGTTTCGATCCATTAGTTTTTGGGTGCAGACTTTTATTAAATTGTCCGTTTTATGATTGAAGCATGCATCATGCATTTCGCCGGCATAACGATACACTCGAGAGGAATCTTGTGAAACTCATACTCATAAATGATGAGTAACAGCCGATGTGTTCTGAAGCGATAGATGGCTATTGACTGGTACCAAAAAAGGTTTGTTGAATACTTTGACACCGTCTATAATATTTTGATATAAGAACGTCAATCGGAACTCCTCGGCGTTTATCTATCGAAAGTGCATCGGACATAATAGGGAAGCCGCCATTATCATGGCTCATGAGAATCAAACGATGGAATCGAAGAGAACTAGAAGGTTACTTACTCCTGAGAAGGTATCAACTCCTAAAAGGAGACCGGTAATTGAAGGGCTTCTTGATAGCATTGAAAAACTGATGATTGGCTTATCGGAAACCGCATAACCCAAATTTGTAACCCTACACTTATGTACGAGGCGTATTTCTCAGTTACGGAAATGCCCGAGTAGTTACGATTGTGAACTAACGTCTCAAAGTATTTTTTATATTCCGACCGGGAGCCAGTCTAATTTTCAACACCATCTATAAGATTTTGCTATAAGGACGTATAAACCAGTCTATAACAATGCGGCTATTCCGGTCTAATCGTATATGCTATGATTATTAACCTTGAACAGGGCGTAAAACCTGGCAAGGAAGGGGTATAATAGCTTGCTTATCATATTTAGTTGATAAAAATGAACATTTATGTATTCAAGCACGCCTCTTGCGATATCAACCATCAGCAGTTATCGACAAACAAAACTTCAGCCTCCTTTGCAATCGTAAATAATCGGGCATTTCCGTAAGTGAGAAATACGTACGTAACTTTCGCTAGATAAACGCCGAGGAGTACCGATTGTCAACTTTTCTTTATAGCGTTTACAAGTGATATCTAAGAAAAAATAAATTTCAAAAAATGCCTAAGTCATATATAGGAACTTTCGTAACATGGACTGGTGCACATTGGCGTAGGCTACTGCTGAGTAATAATTGTATAGTATGTACTGCAGTAATTAGGAACAGGTGATTCATTTGATATTTTGAAATTTCCAATAAGCCTTACATAATATTGAGACTAATGGATCTTTTTTAATTACACAATTAATTATATTCTATCTACTTCATGGTAAAATCTAATATGCAATACGTACATACCCTTTTTAATCATGTACACCAAAACCATAATTAACATAAGGTTTCCCTTATTTCAAGTTTTCATTGCACGGATATGCGATCCACATAACAATCGGTTAGCGAAAATCTACGGAAAGTTATACTCGAGAAAATGTTGGACGGATCTAAGAATATACATGATTAAAATTATTGATAAGACTACGATTAGACCTGCGTACATGTCTACACTAGAAATGAATGATATGCAGTTCTCTACAAAGGTAAGCGTTCATCCTAAATAATCAGCTTGTATCGGTCTAGACATATTTTGGATAGACAGTTAGTCTTGTTCTACTGAAATCTTCATTAAATAGGACGAAGTTTACGGAACAATACACTAATTTGATTCGACACCGCTTGTCTGAGCTGGTTGTTAAACCGATAAAACTTAACTAGGTCTAAGCTTAGCTTCAACAAAGATACGTAATCCTAATGTTTCAGACTAGATTTGTATATTTAAAAACAATGACGAATTCCGGACAGAAAAATATTGATTAGTGCGGTCTGAGAGATTGTTATCTCAAGGAAGGTCATTTCGTATTTCTGCCATTAACGTACACAAATCCATCTTGTTATACAAGATTAATGGGAGTCAGCTTCATTTTGAGTACAAAACGCTCCGAGTACGAATCATCACGATTCATCCGCGTTAGTTGCAAGCAGTCGCGAAATAGTTCTTAACGAAATACAAGGTATGTCTAAAACAATTCAATGTGTCATATTCTTGATTACTTTTTATTCATAAGTCCGGTATGTTACTTAAATCACATTGCTCCCTAAAATATCTAAGTATACACATCCGTAGCAAACAGGCTTCGAAAAAGGATGTCAAAGAAGACTATAACTGCCTTCTTATCAGTTAACTCTGTTAACGGAGCAAATATCAGTTACAGATGACTCACTTGTGGTCTGTTGATGTTTCTGTTGAGGTGCTAACTAATCCGGCTTTGCAAAGTGCAAGTTTCTCGTTCGCAGTCTGTAGGCGTGATTGTTCTGAGCTATTTGATCGGAACTCGGTTAATATTTCCTTGTCCTGTTGTAAACAAGGACACTTACATTGCACGTTAACATGAAATTATACACAGGAAATCCTGCTTTAACATGTGGTTTTAATATTGTAATCCCAAGATATCTCAATACATAATTAACAAACTCAACATTTTCATGCCCTATTAATGTCTCCTTTAAAGTTCTGAAAGAACGGGTAATTAATAGAAATTCATTAAACGTTGTCTCATAAATAAAAGATTTCCTTCCTCCGCGGTTATAGAAACATCAGTTTCATTTCATTTCTTCCTGCTTAACTTCGCCAGTTGGTTTTCCTATCGTTATAACATTTCATACAATGTAATACATTTTTAAAGAACGGAAATATATCCCATGGGAATACTCAATTGTAAATGCTGGAAAAATCGACACTATTTTCGTTCATTTGCAATTTCTTTGAAAATCAATTAATTGACGATATCGAGTGCAATTGTGAGAAAATGTTAAATATATATAGCATGGTTCCAAAAGAGTGCAAAAAGGACACAACGCCAAAAATGTAAACACCGAAGGGTGCGGTGGTGCCCGAATGAAAACAAGACATCGCCAAAACAAACATATGTCTTTATGCGCGGTGGTGCCAACGACTGGACAAGTACGGTAACGTCGTCAGTGACGCCAACGAATAACGAGATATCGAAGAAAGATGCTAAAATTGTGTTGTATGAAGGCACCAGAACAGAATGAGAAAAAACACCAAAATAGACGAGACCAACGTCGTGGTGTGCGATGTTACCCACGATAGAACAAGTAATTGCCAAAATATGCAAACTTCGTGATGTGCGTTGGCACCCGAAATCAGAACGAGATAAGATAGAATTGGGTAAACATAGTGAAACGTCGGATACCGGAATGAAAGAGCGAGACAACGTAAGAAATGGAAGACGTCGCTATGTGTACCTCTTTTGTTCCAGTTGAGACACTCAAGGAGACACTTGCTGGAAACAGTAACGAAAGTAACTATAAGAAGAAGAAATGGTGATAGAAATGTCACAGACGTTAGGAGTATTGTCGCGACACATGACAATATCAAAGGGAAGTTTCTTTCTTATTCAATTAATGTTCCGCTCTATATCCGGGCATTTATACATCTCTTCGTATCTTGAGTTCATCACGTATTCCAAGTAGAAGATACTCTCCGACCTGTGTGAAGATGTGAAGATAGAAGCCACGAACGAGTCCCCTTCATAACTTCACATTAAAGCAACTAATGGGCTTGCTTTCCTGACACCGGCAAAAGTTCATAAGTAATGTTATTGATCTAGAATATTTGTTAGGAAGAAAGTGTTGGCAAGCGACAGAAACACTAAGTCATATAAATAATGAGCTAAGATAAAAGCTTCTCCGTCACGTAAATACATCGACACGCTTACGATGAACTTCTCGACATTATAAGGAATTTGTCTCAGTTTTCTTGTCTTTGTATATAGAACAAGCTTCAAACCATGTACATGAAAAGCACTTTTGTTTTATAAGAGAGGTTCGTTGGTTAAACTCTGGTAATAATCTAGTTTTATACATTGGCCAAAAGTTTTTAATATTCATGACGCCAGTAGTGACGTCGCATTAAATTGTACAGCGAGCATTGACTTTTGACTTTTCTTTATTAAAATGAAGTATAACGTTGACACATTATTATTATTATATTATTAGTTTTTTTGGGGGTGTATCTTTTTGTAGTTGATAAGTCAAATACGACGGAAATAGCAGAACCTTATGAGATAACTCTTTAACGTTATTCAGCAATGTCACCTCTGAGAATTACGGAAACCAATAGATAGATATAATGTAAGCTTGTTCAAAGTAAAATTGCTTTTCTTACGCATAATGCGTGAAGCAAAGTGGCAAGCTAAATAAGGGTATAAAGTATATCAAATTCCCTTTCTTAGCCAGAATATATCATTCCATCACGATAATGTGCTGCCGATACTCTGGCCATACATAATGCAAAACCAAAAAGCCAAGACAAAATACTGAAGATAATGAAGAAAGACTGACTTTTTTCCAACTTGACATTATTGCTGGCTGGTAACTTTTTATGGTGCTATCACAGTCTAAATAGCAGACCGGATGACTTAAACAAAAAAAAACAATATATGAAAATAGATGTATGCAATCTCGACAATTCTCTTGAGATTATTTGACCAAGTTTCTAAGCCAAATCTACAAAGTAAGCATGCCTAAGTAGGTCTGACTAAGTATGTCTAGATCTCCAACAAAACTCGAATACTAGTATTTAGGATACCACCTATCGATGATGTGTCATGGCGCAGTCAGGAACAAATGGTTTTTAGCAGCACATGTAACAATGGCCGGCTAATTTACTGGATGCAGTAACTTTGTAGAACTGTCAAAACAGGCCAAATAAAACCTGTCAAAAATAAATGAAAACTGCAGAACAGAAGACGTTCCAGTCATTCCACAAAACAAATTTAACGAATCAATTTCCTGTTGCTCTTCTCTGTCATTTTGTAAATACATCGTTTGACATGAGATGTCCCTCTATCGAAATATGATGCATGTGTCTTTCCACAGAACCACTGATGATCTTTTAAAGGAACTTGCCTTAGTTTTCTTGTCTTTGTATATAGATCTAACTTCAAACCAACTACTATATGAAATTCACTTAAGAGAGGTTCGTTGGTTTAACCCTGGTGATAATCTATTTTTAGACATTGACCTTACGTTTCGAATATTCATGCCCTCAGTTGTGACGTCACACTACCATATACAGCGACAATTGACTTTTTCTTAAGATTATCTTACCTCTAAACACCGACTCATTAAAACGAATTATTATTGTTTTCACAGTATTATTATTATTATTATTATTGTTATATCTAACCTTTATGCAATTAATCAGCCAAGTACGAAAATAGCAGAAATGGTATGAGGTTACACTGTAACGTTATTCTGCAATGTCACCTCTGAGAATTACGGAAACCAATAGACAGATATAATGTAAGCTTGGTTCTAAGTCAAGTAGCGCTTCTTACGAATAATGCGTGAAGTAATGTGGCAAGCTAAGTAAGGGTATCAAGTATTTCAATTTCCCTTTCTTAGCCTGAATATATTATTCCATTATCAATAATGTAGTGACGATTCTCTGTTGATGCATAATGTAAAACGGAAAAAGTCAAGAAGAAACACTGCAGATAATGAAGAAAGACTGAAGTTTGAAAGATATTTATTTAATCAGTTTTGTAACCTTTGACACCATTGCTGGATGATGACTTTATATGGTGTTGTAACCGTCTATATTGCAGCCTGGTTGACTTAAACAGCAGAGAATATATGAAAATACATGTTTGCAATCTCCACAATTCTCTTGAGATTATTTGACCAGGTTTTCAAGACAAATCTACAAATTAAGCATGCCTAAGTAGGTCTGACTTAGTATGTCTAGTTCTCCAGCAAAAATTGAATATTTAGGGTACCACCTATCGATGATGTGTCAGGGCGCAGATAGACACAAATGGATTTAAGCAGCGTATATAACAATGGCTGGCTAATTTACTGAATGCAGTAACTTTGTAGAACTGTCAAAACAAGCCAAATAAAACCTGTCAAAAATAAATGAACTCTGCAGAACAGAAGACGTTCCAGTCATTCCACAAGACAAACTCAACTACTCAATTTCATGTTGCTCTTCTCTGTCATTTTGTAAATACATCGTTTAACAGGAGATGTTCCCCCATCTAACTATAATGCATGTGTCTTCCACAGAACCACTGATTCATCCAAACATTCCGGTGATTAATTAATATCCGAACCAATGCAATTGTCAGATAGGAGTAAATTGCACGAGGAGCATTCATCTTATAAATATCTCCTATCATTTGGAATATCTCGGTTGACATGGATGTCAAACTATTCATGTTGTTCATTTATTAATAATAGGCGATAGACTTGGAAAATGTCCGGACGTCGTAGATGATTAAGCCTGAGAAATAGAATCAAATCGTGAATAAACACGAGTTAACAGTCATATCGACATATAATAGGGCCGTATAATGTATGAGGTCGTTTGACAACTCAAGGCCACTGTATGGATTGGAATAGAAAGACGATGATTAAATAGAGACATTATTCTGTGCCTTTATTTCGGTAACCACTGTGTTAGTAAGTTGGTTTTCATCATTACTTGGTTTGAAGCTAGATCTACAACAATCTTTGGTCGAAAATCGGTTAACATTTCCTTGCAATAATGTAAACAAGGACAATGCATTGAACCTAAATATCATTTTATGATATAAAAAATGACACTGGAAAACTTGCTTTTACATGTGGTTTTAATATTGCACTCCCCAGATATCTCAATGCATAATTATCTAACTTGACATTTGCATGCCCTATTAATGTTTCCTTTAAAGTGCTCAAAGAACGGGTAATTAGTAGAAATTTATTAAAAGTGTCTCATAAATAAAAGATTTCCTTCCTCCACGGTTATAGAAACATCATTTTCATTACATTTCTTCCTGCTTAACTTCCCCAGTTGGCTGTTGTATTTTTATAGTTATAACATTTGCTATAATATAAAACATTCTAAAAGAACGGAAATATATCCATAAGGAATACTTAATTGTAAATGCTGGAAAAATCGGCACTATTTCCAATCATTTGGGATTTCTTTGACAATTGATTGATGATCTCAAGGGCAATAATGAGAAAAGGTTAAATATATATAGCATCGTTTCAAAAGAGTGCAAGAAGGACACATAGGCAAATATACAAACATCGTGATGTGCGTTGGTGCGCAAACGACAAAAAATCAAGGAGACATCGCCAAAATCGGTATTGTCAATATGTGCGATGTAACAAGCGAAATAACGAGAAAACTCCAAAATAGACAAAAAACGGAAAGTGCGGTGGTGCCAACGACGTAACGAGACATTACCAAAAGGTGCAAACTTCGTCGTGTGAGGTGTCGTCAACGACAGACCAAGACATCACCAATAGATGATTACGTTGTGATGTGCGATAGCACCCGAACGACAGAACTAGACCAACGACAGAGACAAGACAAAAATAGATAAGGATAGCGAAGTTACGCATGTTAGAACGATAGTACGAAAAATCATCAGAAGTGGAACACGTCGCTATGTGTAGCTCTTTTGTTCCGGTGCCCCCAGGAGACACTGGTTGGAAACAGTAACGAAAGTAAAAGTCAGAGCTTATAGAAGAAGAAACGGCCATTGAAATGTAACAGACGTAAGGAGTATTGTCACGACACATGTCAATACCAAAATGAAGTTTCTTTCTTGTTCAATGAATATTCTGTCTTATATCCGGGCATTTATACATTAGTTCTTATCTTGAGATCATCACGTATTATAAGTAGAAGATACTCTCCGACCGTAAGTGAAGATGTAAAGATGTGAAGATAGAAGCCACCAACAAGCCCCCTTCATAAATTCACATTAAACCAACTAATGGGCTTGTTTTCCTGACACCGGCACACGTTCATAAGAAATGTTATTGATCTAGAATATTTGTTAAGAAGAAAGTGTTGGTATGCGACGGAAACACTTAGTCATGATATAAATTATGTACTAAGATAAAAGCCTCTCTGTCACGTAAATTCCTCTAGTCTCTAACAATGATCTTTTAGACCATAAGTTTTCTTGTCTTTGTATTCAAACCAAGTACTAAATGAAATTCACGTAAGAGAGGTTCGTTGGTTTAACCCTAGTGATAGCTATTTTTAGATATTGACCAAGCGTTTCGAATATTCATGACGTCAGTAGTGACGTCGCATTAAATTATACAGCGATCATTCACTTTTGATTTTTCCTTGAGCAGATTATCTAACCTCTAAAAACCGACTCATTAAAACGAATTGACACATTATTATTATTATTATTTTATTTGTCGTTGTTTTATAATTATTTTTGAAGTTAATAAGTCAAGTACGGAAAAAGCAAAAATTTATGACATTACTCTTTAACGTTATTCCGCAATGTCACCTCTGGAAATCACGAAACCAATATATAGATAAAATGCAACCTTATTCTAAGTAAAGTAGCTTTTCTAACGCATAATGCGAGAAGCCAAGTGGCAAGCTAAGTAGGGGTATCAAGTATTTCAATTTCCCTTTCTTAGCCTGAATATATTATTCCATCACGATAATGTGCTGCCGATACTCAGTCATGCATAATGCAAACTGGAAAAGCCAAGACATAATACTGAAGATAATGAAGACTGGATTTAGAAAGCTATTTATTTAATCAGTGTTGTAACCTTTGGCATTATTGCTGGCTTGTAACTTTTTATGGTGCTTTCACAGTCTAAATTGCAGACTGTATGACTTAAACAGAAGAAAACAAATATGAAAATAGATGTATGCAATCTCGACAATTCTCTGGATATTATTTGACCAAGTTTTCAAGACAAATCTACAAATTCAGCATGCCTAAGTAGGTCTGACTAAGTATGTCTAGATCTCCAACAAAACTCGAATATTTAGGATACCGCCTATTGATGTTTTGTCAGGGCGCAGTAAGACACAAATGGATTTTAGCAGCACATTTAACAACTGCATGCAGTAACTTTGTAAAACTGTCAAAACATGCCAAATAAAACCTGTCAAATAATACATGAAAACTGCAGAACAGAAGAGGTTCCAATCGTTTACAAGACACGCTCAACGAATCAATTTCCTGTTGCTCTTCTCTGTCATTTTGTAAAGACATCGTTTAACAGGAGATGTTCCTCCCATCAAACTATAATGCTTGTGTCTTCCACAGAACCACTGATTCATCCAAACATTCCGGTGATTAATTAATATCCAACCCAATGCAATTGGCAGATAGGAGTAAATTGTATGATGAGCATTGATCTTATACATATCTCCTATCATTTGGAATATCTCGGCTGACATGGATGTCAAACTATTCATGTTGTTCATTTATTAATAACAGACGATGGACTTGGAAAATGTCCGGACGTCGTAGATGATAAAGCCACAGTAATAGAATCAAATCGTGAATAAACATGATTTAACACACATATCGACAAATAATAGGACCATATAAAATATGAGGTCGTTTGTCAACCCACGGCCACGTTATGGATTGGAACAGAAAGCGATAATTAAATAGACACATTATTCAGTGTCTTATTTCGGTAATTACTGGGTTCAAAAGTTTGTTTTCTATAGTTGCACTTCTAGGTTAAAATCGATTTTACTAGGGTGAAAATCGGTTTCTCTTTTGGAATCTTCGGTAACACTCCATTATCGCCAGTGTCACTTCGGTAACCAACGATTTCACTTCGGTTTTTACCAGTTTTACTTCGGTTACCACCGGTTTCACTTCGGTAAAAATATGTTTCACTTCGCTTTTCATCGGTTTCCCTTCGGTTATCACTGTATTTTTAAGAAAATGGATTGGATATCAGTATATTTACGACTCAGGTCACCACACTGAATTATTTAATGCGGTACAAGTCTTTTTATTTACCATTCGAAATATCTAGGTGTATACAAAGTTTATTCATACCGGGTTGTTTATCATGTTTGAACTCGGTCTTGGCATGAGGTTAAGATCTTGATTTTGTGATCCATGACAAAATATAAGCTCTTTTGTGTTTGTTTTGTATTTTAAAACAAATACACTTAAATGCATTTGTCTGCTTTTCGCACTAATAGTTTCGCCAACAAAAGACTTCACATAATGTATCGGTGCATGTGTTTTGTCCGCACTCATTTGGTGCATGAGCGCGATTCAATTCTTCTTCTAGACAATTAAAGTTCTAATTTGCTTTACGGAATTAGAAGCCGATATACTGGTACTCATAAACCACAAGATAATCGATACTTGAAGTACTGTGTAACATTGCCATATTTGGAAAATTTAATTATGTTTGTTTTGTCTTCGATAAACGCAAATAGTTAAATCGGCCTATTAATCGGCGGCACCGAGCTTTGCTCTATAAAGCCACGCGGCCAACAAATTAGTGTTAAGACCTTTAAATTTTTGGAGGACGCGGCCTGCTGTAAAAGATCTCCCGCACCAGGAGCACTGTTGTTTTATATATATATCATGCCTTAGGGAAAGTTTCTCGAAAGTACTTCTCCATGCCGTGTTCAATTTTACCAAAACAACGAAATATTTTCTTATTGAAATTGAATGACTTTGAGTATTATAACAGCATATTATAGTGAGAATATAATTACCCGTACGGGTTTCGGTTCAATATCCAGGGAGAGCAATGTACGGTTTATCAGATGAGAAGAAAACGGTCAGTTGCGTACAAAGACCGCATGTTAGTTTACTAGCTGCAATTTAATTCCAGTGGAGAAACAATAAAAAGTCTAAATTAATGTTTACTTTACATGACAAACAGCGTTATTATAGAGGGACTAAGAAAAACGCATTACGTTGTTGAAAAACATGATGTTGTGAAGCACCTTTAGGAGGTTCGCGATAGATAAAATGCGCGCAAACCTCCTTAATAGTAAAACCCACACCATATGTTCATTTAATTCCCAACCAGTTCCTGTTCACAATATACTAATGGTAACCTGGGACAATTATCTGATGTTCATCAAACAATTAGCCAAGCCATAAATATCAATCATGGCTGGGAAGTGATTAGGGTCGATCATCAGGAAAAAACAGATTATCCCAGATTTTCCAATGGATTTTTCTCTCTCACATAAACAATGATGAGTATAACATTCAGTCCGACCAACTAATGGCGGAACTAAAAGAAGGCGACGTGATAATTAATAGCATTAAATTATACCAGTACAGTACCAAGTGTTAATCACTATTGAACACTCCTGTCATATCGGAAATTGTTTCTTATGTTAGTACTATTTGTACGTAACCACTTTCCACTGGTATAAGGTCAGTCGTAAAATGGGTTCTATATCACACTTTTCACTCAAGATACTAATTACTCTCGACACATCATTGCTCATGTTGTCTATCGCCACACACATAGCCGTGAGCGATGCGAAGTTAGTACGGATCATTTTATGCTAAGACAAAAGTGCTGGGAATACTAAGTTGTTAGTAACCTATATTAAACTGAGAGTGGTCATGAACCTGCATAAGCTCGGAGGCTCATTCTAATATAGTCATACAATACTCTCTCCATTTATGGTGCTATATGCCGACTTATGATGCGACCTTGCTAACATGAGCGTATATGCTAACATCCAATATATCGGTCCGTTGTATGATTACATGTGTGCGTCTAATAATCCGGATGTATGTGTGCGTCTTATAGTCCGGGTCGTCTTATAACCGAGTGTTTACGGTAGGTCTACTTTTTTCATGTTTAATATGATAAATGCATTGAGAAAGTAGATTACTCATTTATAAGTGTTTCGGCCGCACTCCTATTATCAATGAACTATTTGAATCTTGGACAATTTGTATTATGCATTCTCTCCTGAATTTGGGGCGAAACTATGAAAATAATCAATTAATGTAAACCAGCTATAAAAACGTATTATATTTGACGTTCCATTTGATATAAGGGATAAAGCAATGATAATAAATAGTTTACTCAATTACATATCAGATAAAGTTTGAAATAATAAACATACTTTTCTTTACCCTTTGTCCTTTACTCTGGGTGAAACTTTAAAAAATAATCATTTCACCTAAAAGTATATACAAAATAATAAAACAAAACCTCAACCTTGTAGTTATTGCTGGGGAAATAGTTTGATGAAAACCATGAAGTAGGTTAGATAATTACGCAATGGTTCAAGGTAAATATATTATTTTCGATGGTACCGAATATAAGGTTGTAGGTATATTAACATAACACATTTTAGAGAGATAAAATGGAACAATAAATGATAAATAATAAAATCAAATCACTAAGAGTCATACAATACCACCGCTCCAAAACTTGAACATACTAATATAAATAATTCTACAATCGTTCTAGGAGTCGTTTATGATCTAACTTATGGTACAAACTTCCTAGCAAGCAGGAATAATTGGCCATGAACCTTATTTTCTGAAATGTCACTTCACTGTAATAAGCCAGTGTAAATCACCTCGCAGGTTCGTGCTTTCAAGTTTAACTTCTTCGCCTAACTAGAACTTCGGTCAATAATTAGACCATGGCAACTACGTCATTTGCCGTAAGCAACTTCAGAATGTTTCGAGTGTAAAACTGTAAAGCGTGTACTGATAAAATACAAATCGTTACGAATTGATTGGCATTAGAAATTATGAGTTTTAGTGTCGACGCATAGCGACGAGTACTCCAATCTTTCCTTCATGTGTTATATTATATCTCAATATTGTTTTTTAATTAAAGTTACTTTTAGAAATAAGCGGTTTAAAAAAAGGACCATCCCCACCCATTACAGAGTGCACTGTGTTACCTTAACTATGATGTTCAACGTAATATTCATGTTATTTTAATACGAATTTTTTTTACTAAATGGACTGTCCCCGCCTACGACAGTGTGTACTATGTTGTCTTTACTATAACTGTTGTTATTTTAACTTATATGTTGTTTGGGGTTTTATAATACGCAATACGATTTTCTTTCTTTTTCTAAATGGCTGTCCCGCCCACTGCAAAGTGTATCCACTACAAAGAGTACTGCGTTGCCTTTAATAAACTAGTATTAGTAAAACTAGTATTGTTGTTATTTTCACTTATGTTGATCAATCAATGGGATTTTTATTCAACAATTTCTGTTAAAGAATAACTGTCTCCGCCCACTGAAGATCGTACTTCGTTTCCTTTACACCGTTTTAAGACAAACATACATACATCATTATTTATGAATTCACATGATGGATTCGTATGACCATTCAATCATCATGAATGACGCTTCATATGATACTTTTCCCAACACCACCTGAGTCTGAAGAAAAATCCGTAAATCATGTTTTTTTGTGATTTGATCAAGTGAAGTATAGGATTCGAATAAGCCCCATATGGATTGTACTTGGCTTCATATTGCGTTGCTAGGCGACATCACTTCGGTTTAATATTATTAGCGCCAGTATTATCAGTAATGCGATTTGAGCCGACAAAATCGCACAATTTCTGTTGTTTTATATTTTCATAGTTCATACAAATCCTAGAAAATTCTGAATAATCAGAAAAAAATCTCGACACCACTGTCAGTGACTTGTAATAAGAAGATTGGGAAATTTACACACAAGTATCGTTAATTACAGATGGAAGCACACATGAGAATTCGATTTGATTCACTTTAAAACAAATAATAGGTAGCCTTTGCAAGTCATAAAAAATATGGTCCAGTTAGGATAATATAAATTTCGTTTTTTATATAGATCTAACATACTAAGTACTATTACCGTGATGTTTCATATTAAACCAAATCACGAAGTATTTGCAAATTTTCTCCGACGTGTGTGATACCAAATGCGTGACGTCATCAGTTCTTCGACGAGAAGATGTATCTTGAGTCAAGACGGTGTTTGACTCGCTTTACTATAGGAACGGGATAAAAAAAATACTCCGCCCCTCGTTGTGTTAAGAATCAACAATTCTTAAACTCGTCTTGAAAACAAATTGTTATAATATAGTAATATGTGTTTTCTAGTCTCATTAAAGAAGTCTCTGGCTTAGACTGAGAAGGTCGTAACGACTACTTACGACCTTATAAGAATCGTACATATTGGAAATCTGCATTATAAGGCGCTTCTTATGAGCCTCATGAAAATCGAAACTTGTCATGTCGTCCAAACTGAAGTTGAGAGAGCTTGTTTAACATACGTAAAGAGTAAACTTCGGACAGTTTTTGCGTGTTTTCTCAAAATATTGATTTTGTACTTACGACCTTCTTATTCTAAGCAAGCGAAGAATTGGTCTCCGAAGACAAGATGACGGATCCTATAAGTACGTAGAATATCCAATGCGCATAAAAACTTGTCCATAGGATAATTCTTAATAAATCTGGAGTTTAAACCATCCTCGAAATCCCATGCGACACTCCACTCCTACACTTGAGTTCGGGAGTGGAATCTCTGCTGGGTTTTCGAGGATGAATTACAAACGTATGCTCATTAATAAAATGTCAAGTCACATCAAATAAGCTCATCAAATATTACCTGGTTATTATCGAAAAATAACTCATGACTGAGGTATTAATGAACCTAACACACGACTCTAAAGCTCTAAAGCCAATCAATGGCTCAAACAAGTGGATTAAAGTCAAACGGATGTGTATGCATTATACTATGTAACATATGGCAAAACTCAGTGTTCTTATCTATGGCTCTTGGAAAACTTTATCATTGATATGGGGTGTTCATATCAGTCGCTGATACTGTAAAATCATTAACTTTCCTGGCGGTTTAAATTTTATGGATTTCGTGGTTCACCTTTTAACCACGAAATAATTTTAAAATCTCATCGAACACTCATTTTGATCCTAAGATTTATCACCTGAAATGCAAAATCCACGAATAAACGTCCCATCGAAATGGTCTTTTTCACCAAAACTACGAAATCTTAATAATTTCTCCAATCAAAATTAAATGATTTAACAGTATTCGATAGCAACAGTAGTGGATACCTGAAGCACAGCAACCAGCGAGAACTAAACTCTTGTATTATAACACAATGCTTATCTTCACAGAGTTGTGTAATGCTGAGATATTGTTGCTGATAAGCCCAACATATCGACCCGCATACTATCTCTAATAAATTACAACACTTGACATTGAACTGTTGGTACTGATAATTTGTCAGATACTGTAAATATTCCTTTCTACTATTCCAAACACTTTAACATTGTATGGAAAAGACGCTGCCTTTTTGTCAATTTTATAATATATGTAATATTATTATATACATCTAGGAACTACTCAGACAAAAAACAAACTATTACAATAATCTAAGTACCGCGGTCAACCTTCTTTTGCGTCCGCAGATTTGGCCGCACTTAAGTTCCCGAGGGTTTAAAGTGTCCTGATGACAACGATACTCATTGTAGTCGTAAATACTAAAACTCATTTTGTTTTGAGTTGGAGAGTGAATTAAATTATAAAGGAAATTTTTTGGAGCATGATACGTTCATTCGAATGTGTTTTGATATAACTAAAACGAGTCTGCCATTCCCAAATGGTTGAGACCGAGCGGTGTAGTAGCACATGTAACTGTATCATTGATAAGGACAATTTGAAAACGAAAAAAAAATGTAAAAAGAAAAATATACACTTTCCAAAAACAAAGTTTTTCGTTTTTATTTTCGTTTTCAACGGTACAGTTACCTGTGTTTAGTAGTTCAAAAAATCAAATACAAGAAGGACGGATCCTGCTTGGCCCAATGATGAGTCAACAAACCACTTGACTAGCTGGCAGGGCGGGTAACTGACATTGTGCGACGACATGGTATAGAACGTCAACTAGTATAACAAGTCGAACCTACGGGTATAGCATGTCAACAATATGGTACTCTACGCCAAATGGGTTCAAATACACCACATAACATGTCGAACTGTCCAAAAAAGGTACACTACGCCAAATAGGTTAAAATACGCCAAATAACAAGTCGAACTGTCCAAAATACGGTACACCACGCCAAATGGGTTAAAATATGTCAAAAAACAAGTCGAACTGTCCAAAATATGATACACTACGCCAAATGGGTTCAAATTTGCCAAATATACGATATATGTTACAACAAACTTACGATACAATACGTTAAACGTCGAACACACAACGCATTCACGAAACTATTCAACCTAAACAGCACGTGTATTGATGCACGCGCGTACATGCCATCGTATACAATATTGATATTCTAAAACAGTCAGGAATTTTATCAGCACATCATTCACACTACAGACAGACTAAAGCTGTGTTAAAGATAAGATGTCTATGCTATAAAATGAAGAGAATATTGCCTATTATCTTCATTGATATAGAATTTTGTGACTTAAATCATGCTGTTTATCGCGATCTGGCCTCAAAAAACGTAGAAATTTTAAACACAATTAAATATCACGTATGTAGTTATTATTACCAGATTTTGATCTACAACTAAGTGTCTGCTTCGTTATATTTGAAACAAATGAAGTCTATCAGGATAATAATAATAAAACTTCTTTCCACCCATTTGATTTTTTGATTTTCGAAATGAAGTATATTTTGTCTTGGTACTGTAGCCAAAACTCACGTTTTATTGCTATACTGAATTTGCTGTAGGGAGGCATCTTGCGCAATGTACGTTTTGATTTTGAGCTCATTGTTTATTGACCAAATATTAAAATTGTGTAATGTATGAATTCATTGGTTGATAAATCCAAATTTGGGTTAACCTGTACGGTTGGCTTTTCCCCCAGTTGCTCAGCGGTTAGGGCACTCTCCGCTTAATCCGGCCACCCGTCTAAAACTCAGACTTAAATTTGTCATTATTCATAACCACTGGCATTTCTTTGAAACTATATCTAACCATGTTAAATTTTATCGGACTATTAGTTGTTACCCACTGAACATGTGTACCAAGTTGTATCAAAATCGGTACATTTATAAAAAAAAACATGAGAGCGAATAGAACATTTGACGATGTAAAGTCTAAGTCTATATTTTAGACTTACAAAGTTTGTGAATAAGGCCCCTGCTCAAAGTTTCTTTAACAATTTGCTGGGTCTTATGGTATAAAAGAGTAAAATGTATAACGCATAGAGTGTCAGATTGTGTTTGCATCTTATTGATGTGATCTTGTTGACATACCACCGATATAGATTTACCACCCAAGACAACTACCAATTTTGAAACATATGCACATATGATTGATAGCATATCAATTTTGTTCAAACTTTACATAAAACTCTGATGAATGAAATAACGAGGCATTTTAAGCAGTACTACTTTAAAGTCTGGCAACGTACAACGCAAACAAATAACGGTTGTTAGTTATCATTCATTATTCATAAACATAACGACCAAAAGCATATAAAAGTTAGGATTTCCATCACTAACTTTAAAACAAATCTAAAAGATAAATTTCAATTTTTGTACTGATCAATTCCATTGATAAAACACTTCACTATCTGATTGGTGTTCAGTATGTCACCTCACAACATGCTTCATCGACACCAGACGGTTTATCACTTAGAAGGAGATTAACCTTAAAAGCTAGATCAATTCTCACTCTTAAGCTCTCATGTTTAATGTTAGAAGTCTGAGATAGAACCGCGAATTTAGCACCCAATTACAAATTAGCAAACCTCTTTTTGGAAGCAACGATATTGATGGGCCTACTGTCAGTGTTTTGAAAAAAAAGCCATCAAAATAATAAAGTATTTTGGATCGAGACAGCACATCAGTCGTGGAAAGCAACAACAGAAGAGGACTTTGTCGACGGCTCATCTGTTCCCTAAGAGGAGAAGGGAATTAAGTCCCTTCATTAATACACGTGTATGGAATGCTTCAGCAATATCGTGGCATGTTTTCTATGACGTCATTTTCAAATAGCTGCAAACGTGACTGATACAAGTTCGTACGAATATTACTGTGATTCGACTTATTTCTAAAATTCTTTTCTAAACAGACAAGAGTAATTCAGTCAGTGTAAATGAGCCAAGAAACCTATATTGTAAAAATAGAAATTCCACATTTTAGAGATTATCTACCTTCTTCTTCATAGCCAAGGATAAATCAAGTTTAGTGTTAAATTTCACGAAATGGATAGACTGTGTGTAATTCATTTCTTTTTATATTTTTTCTGCACGGTTCCACAGGTAACTGTATCGTTGAAAACAAAAACAAAAAACGAAAACAAATGTTTTTGAAAATTTATTTTTTTCTATATAAATTTAAAAAAAATATTTTTTTTTCGTTTTCAACGATACAGTTACCTGTGTACGGTTCCCGGTTTCTAGTATGTTTTCCGTCTTTAATGTTGCGTTCCGGTTCTTAGCAAATTTATCATTTTAATTCCGTTATTCCAGGTTCTACTGAGTATAGTAACCACTTATTGATTGTGATAGATTTTTCCTGGATTTAATCAAGGCTTTAACTGGACCACACGTCTAATTTTCAGTAATAGGGTTGGACTCCCAAAAAAGAAAACGAGGGTTTCTCCTTCCACGTTTTCTTATTTACGAACTCATACCCCGTCGAAATTTAATGTCTTCGAAAACAAATGATTTTCAGCACATAGTGTTGTCAGATCAGACAACGATTTTATAAAAAAAAATGTTATTGGTAACAGCACATACAGGGAGATGGTATCTCCGTAGTTTTATATCAAACCGAACAACTTTTATGATTTAGGAGAGGAACAGCAATCTCAACCCCATTTGCTAAAATGACCATGATCTATTTAATAGTAACTGTAGGCCAAAACAAACTTTGTGTTCCTGCCTACTGAATGTTCCGTCCCTACCCTAAACAAGTTATTGGAAATTTTCGTGACGTCACAGATGATCACGTTGATTATCAAGTGCTTAAGATCAATGAAATTGTTTTGAAAAAGTAAAATGTTTTTTTCTACCTACCCTATTTTTTCAACATGGTACCAGAACAAGCAATATTGATTCGTTGTGGTCTTATTGCACAGCTCCTTGAACTATGTAACATTAAACGTTATTATAAGGTTAACAAGAAAGGCAGACGAAATTGGAATATTATCTTGCATTTTTTTCCTTCAAATAAATGTCTAGGACACGTCGCGGTATAATAATAATATAGCTTCGAAAGTTTTATCCCCTCAGGATTGGATTAATGTTGATGTTAAGAGAGCTACAGAGAATAATTTTATTTATAAACGTCTGTATGTTGTTTTTTTTTCAAATTTATTACAGGGGCATATCGTAACCTAATATTGTTCTTGGTTATATAAATGAAATCCCTGGGGGTTTATGTAAATAGGCACAAAAATTACGAAGCTGTCTCTTATACCCTAGTCACATTTGCCCTACAAGCTCCGTACGAGCTCCGTACGAGTTGATTTTTATGAACTCGCACGACGTCCGTACGGAGCCCGCACGGAGCCCGTATGGATATCGAGACTCGTACGAGCATCTTACAGATTTTCACAACTCGTAGAGGACTCAGTGATCTGGTGAAAACTATACATTATGTACAACTCGTACGAGATCCGTACGACCTGTGACCAGATGCTAAGAACCTACAAAGTACGTTAGAATTAAAATATTTCACATCGTACGAGCTTTGTGACAGTAGCATTACAGAATGATTTTAAGTTGGCTGAAATGCTTAGCTATAACCGAGATTGAACCGAGTCGAATCGGAATTTCAATCATATTCACTTGAATTACACAACCGTCAATCTCAATTAAAAAGCTATAGAACTGAAACAAATTTTACTAAAAAAGCTCGAAAATGATATTAATAAAATACCAATCCACCAATAACCTCATTGATGTTTACGCTGCAGTTTGTTAATGTTACAAATATATCACGTGGGAATCACGTGGGAATCACGTGAGAAGCAAAACATGCTGGGAGGGAACTCCGTGCTATTTTTAAACGGCAAAATACCGAGAGCGCGATATCGAGAGCCGTTCAAATTGCTCAATAAATTTACAATAAACATTTCGTAAAACAACCGTAAGCGACTTTTTATAACAAAGGGGTTGGAACATTACGTCATACACATTTTGCACATTTCAGCTCAGATTGGGGTACAGCACCTGTAAGCAAACACGATGATTGAGATCTCAACAAACTGCTCAAGACAGGTTAGAAAGAAGTTTAAAAGAATTTTCTGGAAATAATTAATCAATATGGTTTATAGGTTTCTATATTGGTGTTAATCCGCTGAATTTTCAAACCTACTTAAATCACGGGTAACTGATAACTACAGGTGAGCTTGTGCCAGAATTTCTATTTTATTTAACTTATACATTTTTTGTTATTTTCGAGTTAACACATGGGCATAAAATTTTCGAATTTGAATTTAGTGACGGGGGAATTTCCTATGTTGGTTTTACTGTATCAGCAAACTAAGAGAGATGAAAACTGTCTGGTTATGTTTAAGCATAATACATAGACCTATGAATAGATGAAGCAAGGGATGTGCAAATAATTAGGTAAAAAAACTTAACTACATCAAACCACAACCGTAAAAGGTTGATATAAGCATTATAACACTGACTGTATATATGAGGATACCTTTAACTCCACCACATGGCACAATAAGCCAAATGTTCCCAAAACTTAGTATATGATCGATAAATATCTTTCGGCAGACATTTATATGTTATGGTCTTGAAAAAGTGTGCAATGTCCCTATTATCTATTAAAGCCTAAACAACGAAACGACTCGATCCTTCGACCTTCCATCCTCATGGCGGATTCCCAAACCACTCGGCTATGGCGACGCTTAATGTATATAACTATGTTCATTTATATGGACGTACATGAACTCCTAATTGGGACCCCTCAGACATTACTGACGGAAACACGATTAGTTACGAATGAGACAAACTGATCCCTAGTGATCTGCCTTGGTACTACGTGTGACGTCATCGCTTTGAGGAGTTAAGGACGATCAATGAAGCTCAACTGTAAGAATAACGACCTTGTGTCAGAAATAAGGATTATACTTGAAATATCATGCGTAACCATAGTAACTAAACTTATTTAATCTGGATGATCGAAATCTAAAATTCCCCAGAAATATGTTGGAAAGTATTTCACTAGCGATAGTTAATGTTGGAGAAATGTCAGACGCTGATTTCCCTCGTGTTGTATATATATCACATGATCTAGTACTAATGATGACATTCCATCTTACGCAAACATACCGCTTAATCTCGCTATACATGTACACGCGAGTATAACAATTATTCATTATTATATTCAGTATAATTTATACTGTAAAATCATTTAATTTCGATGGGACAAATTTTTGTTGGTTTTTTTTGGTGAAAAAAAACCATTTCGTGGAGAGGTAATTTCAAGAACACAAATATTATGATCCACTTAGGCCTATTCTATTTAAATGATTAATATCGATATTCTGGTTGATTTAATTTCGATTGAGATCATCCACGAAATTAAACCTCTCAAGAATATCAATGATTTAACAGTTAACTGTACACAGCCTCTCAAGAGTGGTATCCTGTAGAGCAACAAACTCTTTATGAAATATTTAAAAATCGCATATTAACCCTCACCCGGTTGGGTGGGATTCGAACCTACGACGCCAACGGCGACCCCGCCTAGCACTGAAGTGACCGCGACAATACCGACTGCGCCACCGAAACAACTCCAAAAAAAGTTGCTCAAATGACGCTGATATGGTCGTTGTCACTACAGTACATGAGGTATAAGGCGGGAAATGTTGTATTATCTCTGATAATTATAACTACGTATTTGCCTCGCAGACAGACACCGCATTTCGCGTTTGAGAATGTCTTGGACAGTAGCTATCTATTAAATATTTAAAAATCGCATATTAATGAAATATTTTGTTAATTTCCCTAAGCCACTTTTTACTATTGATGTAACCTCTGCATATAGCAACTACCTCTTGACAAATGCCAATATTTGCAGCTCACACAGGATGTTGCTCTACAGAGGTTGTACTGTGTAGTGTTAGATACATTATTACAAAACCTGTATGTAAAGACCGCCCCTGGGAGCATAATCAAATGGTATCTGTTAACAGATGGTCTTTTATCAAGAGGTTAAAATATTTACAATTATTACATTCATAATTTGAAAATGGTCTGATGTGCAACGGAACTAGTGGTGATTTTGCAGGCATAATGATACAACAGTAAAATTCCGCTAATAAGACCAGTCAAAAAGGTGGTCTTAATAGCAAATCGGTCTTATTACCGGACCTTTTGTTTTAAATTTAAGACTTTTGGACCTTAAACTGGCAAAAATCTGCACGATTTCAAAATAATCAAAGTGGTCGTATTAGCGGAACTTTACTGTACCAATAATAAAAATAATAATAATAATAAAGACTTTACTAAACGAGGACACATAGTAGACAAGACTAATATCGATCTTCCAAAGGATCATCAACAATGAACAGCATTCTTTGTTGTATAGAATTTACCCTTTGTGCACAGGCGGTATTGACTTTTTTATAGTTGTACTTGTGGTACTTGGTAACATACAGTGCCCACCAAAAATATCAAAAACATTGTTGCTTCTCTGTTCTGCAAGTAGTGTTATACAGGAAAGTAAATGGGGGAAAACTCTCTGTATTCATATTTTTGGTGGGCACTGTACTTTTTATAAAGAAAATGGTAATCAAGTTGTAAAACAAACCAGGCTATTTAGGATAATGTTATAAAAACGTAGTGAAAGTTGGTATAATCTACTGTTACGCCTCCAAGAATTCTTAGTATGAGATTAGTCGTTAATTAGGGTTTATCAGTGTTTATTGCAAAAACCCATTTCACAAAAGTTGACTAAACGGATTATGTTCCTCGATATATTTCCCCGGTGGGCTATATTATGTTACTTTACGTTCAATGTCGCTTTTTTACCGTTATTTTAATCATAAACCGAATGGTGTTGGTCTTTTTGTCCTAGTTGACCTAGAAATAAAAAAAAAACCACCATTAACCCAGTACTAAGTTCCATTTGATGGCCCGAGAACAAAACTATCCAATAAAAAAAATATTATAGCAACTATCACCTACATTGTATATGGAACTTCGGTCAAATGTTTCAAGAGTCAGCTGCCTATGCGTGTGCGAAGGACGGTCAACCCAAAGTGCGTCAAAATAGTACGGAAGAATTGGCCAGATCCTGACCTTTATGCTCGAATATATTACAAGGTTCTTGACTGTGTTAAATACTGTACAAAATACAACCAGGTTAGTCCACTGAGACAGAGTTATCAAGTCAACCAATAGGTAGTTACCAAGGAGACAATTTCATCGAAATGTGTTTTTAAATATGCTAAGGAAAGTTCGCTATGTCAAGAGAATCTAAACGAGGGAGTTAGATAGAGCTCTACATTCCCGGAACTGGACAGAGCGTGACACAGCGAACGAGAAGAAAAATAGATAGGACATGACCATAGGGGTAATACGGACTTTGCTAGGCCTTGCTATGATTCTGTGGGCTTAGACGATTCCCGAGTCAAATCTTTTCACTGCATTTTGTTGACAATTAAGTTTGTCATTCCGAACGAATAATAGTTTTTACCATTCATGTGCGTGTCCCTTTAAACGAATTTATCTAAAATCGTAAACAATCAAAGCGCTGGAGGCGCAACATTAATCTACTTTGTGTTGAAGCGCTCTGGGAATTGCCAATCAAAAGAAATAAAAATGTACAAAAATGTTGTTGCAATTAAACATCGCCGTTATTGCATGCTGGTCGTAGAAAATTGTGGACGCAAATTCTAAGACATTAAGTCAAAACTGTTCACCAAGTCAGTTCATTAGAAACGAATGTGTAGTTTAATGACAGTGTCATTCTATGGCAGGAAATTTGTCTACAAAAAAATGGCAAAACACGGAGAAGCACTTAGAATAATATATACTTACTGTTCCCATAATTGCCCGTAAATTGTTAATTCGTATAGTAATAGGCCATCAAAGTCGGCAAATTATACACCTAAAAATGTATTGAGCTGTCTAGTACGTCAATTACTCCATTCCGCTACATTTATTACATACGATTTTGTAACTGATGAAAATCCTAAGAAGGCACATGAATGCGAAAGCCTTTCGTGGTTTACAGTAATTGCCAATCAGACGGCGGACACCAAGCATTTTCTAGTTTACCAACTTTGCTTATCGTGTCGTAGCATGATCATCAGACGATGTGATGACTTGGTATGAATTGACATTTAGACATTTAGAAATCTACTGAGAATGGGAACAAATATTCATATACAAAATGTGCTCGAAAATGGGCAGAAATATTCGGAATTCGTTCAATCAGCATCTAGACTAATTGCTTATATTCACATACTAGCCAAATATAAGAAATTAGCCAAAATATTCGAAAACCAGTCGATAATCTCAATTTGCCTATCATGCGATATCGGTCAAGTATTCAAAGATCCGAAAAATGGCTTAATATATCAAAACGTGTCGAATCTTTGAGAAGATACAAAAAAGGGCAAATGAATATGTCAAACATTTCAAAAGTTCTTCAAAAAAATCGAAAATCATACGAATGATCGAATAGTTTATGGTACACGTTAATGGAATTACATTTCTACAACGAGATCGGTATCTATACTGTAGAATTTTTTTAATCCATACTAAATATGAAAGTCTGTAAACCAATCAATAAAGAACGATATGCTCGCTCTTAAGTATTCTTATTTACCGATGTTCGAAAGTTAATTACGGAATTTTGATGTAACTATTCTAAACAATCTGTTCCCAAAAGTTGTCTTCATATTTCCTACTTATGTCGGATCCAGAAATAGCATGACCTTTGGTGGGCTAATTTTCCCTTTATGGAAACGCTCAAAAATGTATCTTCAGACGCCATTTACAGAATTAGAAATAATAAAACATAGACATGCATCAAGATACACTTAATGTTCCAACTGTTCTGATCAAACAAACTTCGTTTAAACCGACAGAGACTGGAGCTAATTTTCCATATTATGCAGCTACATTAGTATGCTTTGAACGTCTGGTTGTACTTTATGACTGGTCTCAGAACTTTGATATCATATTTGACTGATTACTACCTACATCCCGCATTTGTCTTCTCAACTTTTATAGCTGAAACATGGGCTTTCGGTAGTTGAGTTAGTTTTTCTCGCTCAGGTACAGTGTATTTGACATTATGCCACGTGGTTTTCTTATTTCTACGATATGTCCTCGTTTGTTTCAGTTAATTGCTGTATGCCTTTTCTGTCCAATCTTTGTTAGGTCTACAAGATAGTGATTTCATCTTGTAACCCAAAATGGTCGATGTTTTATTATATGTTTAAAGTGATTACGTGGCGTTGTCCGTCTTCTAAATCTACATAATATAATAAGATTATACAGGCTAGAAATATCCGTCTGGTCATTCGACGTGTGTGGTTAGCATATCAGAATGCTTAAGGGAGGCTTTATCTTTTTTCAGACATATAGTTATATCAAACATACACATACTAATTTCCATTGCGCATCATATGTTTTCTATAAGCATAGACGGTTTCTAATGCGAAACAACTTGTAATGTTTCGTGATTACATAGGTTTATAAATCTGCAATGTCACATGTCTCATTTTGTATTGTTTCTACAACTAATGGGTTCGTCAGACATGCTATTTCTGTCACACGCAATGACTCCGTACTGCATCATATCTATAAAATTATATTAATTTAAACTATTAGTATATTTTGTATTTATATAAATTGCTTACGTTTGATAATATCTCGCCCAGACGGATAAAACACGCTAAGATCGTGTAAACATCTTTTCATATTCATGTGATCTGCTAAAAAGTTAAGCAATCTTTCGCATCGAAATTGTTTTTTATGTGACCGTATCAGGACAATAAGCCTTAGGTACACCAATCTCAAATTATTTTGAAATCGAGCCAACGATTTTTAGTGATATTTTTATCCATGTGGGCTTAACAGGGAAGAAAAATTAGTTTAAAACTAAGCTATTCCTCTTATTGTGGCAATATTGTGACATAAAGCATTCAGGTTTTTTGTACCAAGAAGCTTTCCAGTTCTTTCTGGTATCTTCAAAGACTTTGCAATAAAAAAAAATGAGGAAATCGGACAGGGTAGGCAGCACTCAACATAACCAGCCAAGCGCAGAAAACAGTAATAGCACAACCCAAATACACGGAGCAATTCGCTCACACTACCAAAATAAATGATTAAAGGTCCAAGTCCCCGCAGCAAAAAACAACAACAGGATAACCCAATTTCACATGGAAATAACAAATTTTAAGCATACGTACCTCATCAGCATTGATAAACTACAGGAAACGTAGTATATTAGACAGGGATACATATAGGAGCATTCCTGTAAAATTCTTTCAAAACTGGAAAAGCGGCATAAATTGGAAGATGCAGGGTAAAGAAAAGTACTACCGACAGAGCAAAATCTGTTTTTTTGCGACCTAAACCCATTGGATTATTGCGTTATTTAATGCAACCTCGGGTATTTTTTTAGATAAGTTGAGAAATTATTCATGAAATTAGTGAATCACATAGACACATGTATTCAAGGGATTAATAAGAAAGGACGGGACTCCAGCGTGGTTTGTTTATTTGTATGCATGTCCTTAAATACTTACGTTTAATAGTCCGGACGAGGATTGGTGATTTTTCGCTTAACCTTGCTATATAGTATTAAGTTTTTTTTATTGTTGTTCTATGTTGTCAAGGTGTTGAAGGTCTCAAAACCGTTTGATGACACTCTGTCATCATTGGGGAACTTTTTTTATTTGAGGTTAAAAATGGCCTCCAAAATGGCGATTTTAACAATTAAATACGGACTATAATTCCATATAACATTTGTACTACCGTCAAAATATCAGCACATCTATGTTTTAGTTGAAATGGAATAAACATGATTAATAAAGGAACTGTATACATTAGCTGGGTTTCAAAAAAAATACACATTTACAACAGTTTATGTGTAATTTACGTGACCAAAATGATAACATACAAGAATAATCGGTACTAATAGCTGTTTAATGTAATATCAAACATGAACATTACAATAAAGTAGGTTTAAAGGAATGGTAAGTGACAAACAATGTACACAACATCGTTGCATGTAGAACAGTATGTGTAATATACGTTACCATTTAATTATTTATATGCAAAGTATTTTCTACTATGTTTTTATATTAATTCTGGGTTATCAAACTGATATGATCAATGTTCTCTCTTGGTAGACATATTCTAAAAATATTTGACATGTAATTGAACTTCTTACACAAAATGTGATTTACTAGACCATAAGTTACCACATAAAAATACATTGAAATACATAGTATAATGTAATATATTTTTCCATCAAAGTCTTTAAGTAATTTAAGTCTTGAATATTATAATCTTACTCATTCTGAATTTGAGTGAAATGATCGATGCTTTATTTCGATAGATCTGTTTTAAACTATCACATATAGCAATACTGTAACTTGATTTCTTTTTGAAATACAAATATAGTGATTTACGTGACATTATGCAAAACTTCAATGTTCACTGTATAATAAAAAAAAGAATCAATCAAGATTGTCAACGACATCATATCAATAGCAAACTTGATGTATATCGGAACTTCTTATAACTATAGTAAGTTATATTTGTAAAACGTAACCACATGTTTCATTTCCACATACATGTTTGACTATATATACTTGACACAAATCACCACAGTTTGACTAGTTATTTGAATCAATATGTTTCTGAACTAAACGTTTTTTTATAATCATAGTTTCGAGCGAAACTCACAGGAATATTACTACAGCTTGATAAGACACTTTTCAAGCATCTAGCTATTTGACTACACCTTAGGTTCGGGTTTATTACAATTGATAGACCCATACATGCGCAAAATAATGTGTTAGACATTCGAGCACGGTAACATCTACAATGACCAGTGTACTGTCACAACCACACTTGATCAGCTCGAGTCTGGTAGTAACATAGTCACATAGTCTGTTGTCATCATAAGTGTTGTCCTTCATAATTGCATCAACATTGACTGTAGGGTAGCTTAATGTGGTTGACCTGACTAGACTGTAATACATTGAGAGCAGTAATTCTTATTCTACATTTACCTATCTCTGAATTGGCGCTAGAAGATCTCTAATTATGACTGCATTAATTCTGTAATGCTGTTTCTCTAATGTCAACTGAAGCACGATTTCTGACTAGGGAGTTAGTTATTTGTGTATGTACTACTTTAGAGGCAATGTTACTATGTATTATCATATTTTAGTCAGTTTTCCCCCTATCATGTGCGTCAGAAACCATGTATTGTTAAAAACGTGTGTCTCGTCATGTGTTTTGAGATCTTGGTATAGTATCCTGATGTTCTTGTCCAATTTAATGGGTCTATGGTTTTGTGCAGTTACACCAAATCATGATGTAGTGCTTCATTTGACAGTGTTTGTACTGTTCAACAATTATTTCTTGTTGCCATCTACAGTCATGGTTGCTTTTTGTTTGGAATAGCATGGTTATTGACAACAGATGAATTTACCTATGTATCTGTTTCACCCTATTACCACGCGTCGCTTTCAAGTCAAATATAGTGCTTCAGTCGACATAAGGGAAACAGCATTACAAAATGAAGTCCTTTTTTAAACTCCAGATATTCTAGCGTCACATACTTTGTTAAGTTGGGACACCACCTCTTCCTATTTATGGGTAGGTAAAGCTACTACTCTAAACGTATTACGGTCCGGGTCTGCTCCGTTACATTTTGAAACCACGATTGGCAACCGTATTGGGTGTCGATTTTGATACCATTACAAGAGATATGGAAATGGTGGTGCTACTTCAACCGTCCACCAGCGTGTTTGGGGAACAAAGGTAGGGGAGTCGTCTGCTATCACGCCAAGAATTTCAAAATAACCTCACATATAAGGCATTATGTGGAAAAGCTAATTAGAACCAAGTCCAAAAGCAAGTCTAGCAATGGGTAAAGGTAGAATCAGCAATGTCCTTCTGTCTAGTCATGATAGCTGACAATGTTACTATGGCATCAATATAAAACTCTTGAACTGCCTCCTCGATAACCATGTCGTAGGGCGTTCGCCTATATACCAAAGACGAAACACAAATGGTGCCTACTGTAATTCTCTTGCTTGACGCAGAGCATTAAAGGAAATCTGGCTTTTATTCTCTCATACCCTCGTGGCGATAAATAATACCAGTAATTAGGTGTTGAGAATGATTGGTGTAAATTAGAAAACTTTTTACACAAAATGTGGTTGTGACAATAATATCTAACTCGAATTTAGTGTACCTTTGTTTGTGCATGCATGTTCTAGTATTCTATTGCTTATTATAATCCTGATACGAAGATGTATGTAAACGGCTACATGCTTGTAAATTACTAGTATCTAGTCGAACTGTGGAGATGTTTATTTGATTATTTCTTGAAAGCATAATTATAATTTAAATCCATCTTGGCAGATATTGATTTTAATAGCTCGTCAAACCGTGGTGATTTGTGTCAAGTCCATATGTAAACATGTACCGGTATGGGATATAGAAACATGTGGTAATTGGTTACAAATATTACTTACTGTTATAATAAGTTCAGACATACATCTAGTTTGTAATTATCATGATGTCATTGTAAATTTTAAAATATTGGCAAACTAGATGGATACATCTTGATTATACAGTTAACTGTGAAGTTTTGCATTATGTCACGTAAATCACTATTTCAATCAGAAATCAATTTACCATAATGCTTTGGGATAGTGTAAAACAGATTTAACGAAAGAAAACTTATAACACAGAATGAGTAAGAGTTTATAATTCCAGACTTAAATTGCCTAAATACTTTAATATTTTGCATTTTTCTATTTGGTAACATATATGGTCACGTAAATCACAGTTTGATTAAGAAATTAAATGACCTGCCCAATGTAAAAGATGTGTTCCGAGAGAAAACATCAATCATATGATGTTGATAACCCAGAACAAGCAGGAAACATAATAGTTCTTACTTTGTATAACAATAATTTATTGGTAACGTATATTACACATACTGTTCTACATGCAATGATGTATTGGACATTGTTTTAGGTTGAATATAACTTAAAATTCCTTAAAACCTACTTCATTGTAAGGTTTATGTTTGATATCACATTAAACAGTTATTTGTACCGATTGTTCGTGTATTTTATCATTTTGGTCACGTAAATTACACATAAACAGCTGAAAATGTGTATTTTATTGGAACCCAGCTAATGTATATAGTTCCTTTATTAACCATGTTTAAACCCGTTCAATATAAAAACGCATGTGCTGATATTTTGACGGTAGTACAAATGTTATATGAAATTATTGTCCGTATTTAATCGTTAAAATCGCCATTTCGGAGGCCATCTTTAACCCCAAATAAAAAAAGTTCCCCAATGATGACAGAGTGTCATCAAACGGTTTTGAGACCTTCAATATCTGGACAACTCAGAACAATAATAAAAAAAACTTAATACTATATAGCAAGGTTTAGGTGACTCTCGTCTGGACTATAATGTCATGATTAATTAAATAGAAAGTATGCATTGGTTTGACAAGTGTATGACGTTGCCCATTAGGTAACCACAGATGACGATGCCGCGGAGTTCTAAAGTCGATATAACCGATTGCAGAAATTCCCTAGTGCAAACCAACTAAATATCGCTGATCCGAATGTTAAGAATTATTCTACGTTAATCGTAATTAGAATATATGATCTATTGATAGTTATTGGATGCCTTTGGGGTGTAGTAATAACATTATCAAACGGTACACATCCTATGTATCGAAAGGATTTAATTCATTTAATTACTATATTCCATACTCTTATACTATTGGATATAATGATAGCTTCAATTGTACTTAATGTTCAAAAATCTCGCGTATGGTAATCGCGGATTCGTATGAAACTAATGCGCTGCCTAGAGCGCTCGCACTTTTAGAAAGACTCGTACTTCAAATAATTTAATATCATGATTATCTCTCTGGTTGCATTGACTTGACCAGTAAGCTAGGAATTATCAAGCATGTAGCATTAATACCCAAGGTAGTAATGGTCTCCCTGGTTATTTTCAGCTTTATTCAGCAATATTCAGCTGAGTAAAGTACCAATATAATTGGAAAATTCAGGGACAACAGTAACAAGTTCAATAAAAGCAATAGCAGTTAAAGAAATGATAGCAATCACAAAGTCAAACTGAGAAGCCATAGGCGAAACACTAGGGATTGGAATTACTTGTCAGTTCAACAATATTCAGTGTATATATCGAGCGACGAAGGCACTAATGAAACAGACGTATCAACTGTTACAGTAATATTAGGGCTAATAACATCAACAACAACTGTAGTGGTAGTAATAGAAAGTATCCAATTCAAGGCCACTATTAGAATGCTCAGTCACATGAGTGTTAAAATTCACAACTATAGTAGGAGGTGAAATATACAATAAGCAGTTGTAGTAGGGTTATTGGCGATGCAAATAGCAGTTCAGCCACTAACCATATACCACAAAAAAGCACTTTCTTCAAGATCGTTTGTGTGTATAATATAGCCAACAGAAACTGCTCTACAGCAAGCAAATGTCTACATAACACCACTCTTTGGTGCTTTATCTGAATTGCCAACAATAATAATGTTCAAACTTTTATAACCATTCCAATGTCATCATATTACATTATTCGCCATTTTGACCATTGTGGCTACTTTTATGCAGAGCTGGTACGTTGTTGTTGTTGTTGTTGTTGTTGTTGTTTTTGTTGTTGTTGTTGTTTGGGGTCATATCGTGCTCTGTTGGTTTCGTGAAGTGCTACATTCGCAGTCCAAATTGTTATTATCTTTCTGATTTGCATAATTACTTGGAATCATCCACAAATGCAACAAAATAACATGACGCCAAAAACGCGGAATTACTGATTACTATTACTGTATAAACGTTGCATGATTGCACGAAATAGGTGTATGACCTGTAAGAAAATAGCAGTACAGTATGATGCCATATTTGTTTATACTGCACTCTTATCCTGGTTCTGTTCTGGAAACAGTAACAGTACATTGCTTGAAGTAAATACTTGTATCATACAGCATAAAACATACAAAGAAAGTTATTGAATTCAATACCCTACAGCCTAAAACACAGCAAGTCATCTACTTAATATACGTAGAGTACAAATATGTAATAATATGAAGTCATAAAATGCATACTTCTCCTCAATTAACATACCCAATGTATGTAATGATTAGCATCATACCTGTGTATAATTACCACACACAACAAATGGGAACGGTTTTTATTTTCGAATAGTTTTCAAATTGTTCTAAACGAACGCACTTGGCAAGTACATTCACTGCGCTAACGAGCTCGTTACATACATAGGCATAAAAAACGTTTTTTCGATAAACAGTAAAACGAAAAAAGTTTTTGTTTGTAAAATTTAAAAAATATAAGTTATTAGATATAAAATATAATAACCAATGATACAGTAAAACTTCATTAAGACGAGTATCGATATTACGAACACCTGGCTTATTTCGAGCAAATTTCAAAGTCCCGACAAATTTTCTAAATATATAATTTATACTTATATCATACCGCTATGTCGAGCTCCCGGTTTATTTCGATCATTTTGCTTGTTCGGTTTAGTCCTGACGGATTATAACCCACTGAGTTTGTGTTCAACAAGAGCTACCCGGAAACGTAAATGTGGCAACAGATGTTCTATCTTACACCACCTACTCCATCCAACACTCAGCTCCTTAAAGCATCACGATTTAACAACATGCCATACCAGATTAATCAACATTGGTGACGAGACACAAAAGATAAAGCTGATCGTAATAATGCAAAGGGACACAATCGATTTTACTACTCTGGTTTTGTAAACAATGGGAAATACTTTTCCAAATACGTACTGTATTACCCCTATGGTAAGTTTGTAACCATATTACCATGGGAAATGTTCGAATAAATAGTAGATGCAGTTTGAGGCAAATTTGCAGCAACTTCAACTTTTTGGTACGGGAAAGCTATCAACAAAGAGTGGAAACCACGACCCGACTCATTAACAGAGAATAAACAAAACACAAAACAAAACAATTGTTTTTGAACCGATGGACCAGTAAGATGCCAATGTATTAGACGAACGCGTCTACTTAAATTTGTTTCTACGAATAACCCTGACGTTTACCGAACCATTTCTATTCAATCTGTCAAACAACTTGGATTAAAACGGCTGCTTAGATGCCAAAATTTAAAACAGACCAATTACAACGTGCACATTACATGCAAATTTCAATTAAATACACAGAAATAAAGATGGAATACGGAAAATGTATCAAATTATAAGTTTCCCAGCTAGATTTAAAATTCGCTCATTTACATGTTTGGCTGTGTTTTGCTGAACTTTTTGTTGCATAAATTTGAGGATGGTCGCCAGATACCTTGGCGTGGTATAGCAATAAATAAGTGTCTGTTTACATTTATTTCAAATAGGTGCGTCAGTATGGCCTCCGTAACTCAGTGGTAAGCATGATTGCCGCCTAATCCGGCGACCCGGTTCAAATCCGAGTGGAGGCACACATATATGCATATGCCTGCAATATTTCAGTAGAAAACTAGAAATAAAGCAATTAAAGGCTATGCTCGGCATTTATGTCCGACATTGTATAATCTTATACCATCTTTGACGTTATGCATTACTGTCCTCGGTAAGTAGACAAAGTTATCCTCGGAACAAACTATTAGTCATAAAACAGTAACTTTCCTAAACTAATATTTGTTTATATTGACTTATTCTGTACTTATAGCAATAAAAGACATGACTAAAGACCATCAATAACAGCAAGCGGTAGATGTTTCCATGTCTTTGATAGCACATAGTCTTCTAAGCCAGACAAACAAACGAGGATGCTATAAAGACAATGTCCTTGGCCATCAAAACAAAAACAAAAAGATTAATTTGCAATCGTAAAAGCGCAGCTCTGGCAATAACTCAAAGGTTAAAATTCTAATTTTCTAGACAGTTTGCAAACTTAATCGGCACAAAACGATCTGCGATGTTTTTAATACCCAACACAAAGTCTTATACATGTATTAACTCCATGTATTTCCATTCATATTTAGTCCTTTATATATAATAAAGATATGTAATATCACTTTGCTATTTAATATTTACTTTCTTTATAAACTATATAAACTCAGAACATATAATATGACTAAATTAGGGTATCTTCCACCAGGAATTTAGATAAATTAATCATAGAAACATTTTGAATGTGCAAACGGATCTTTACATATATTTAAATTACCTTTTAACTTCTACATGCCAGATAAAATCGTATATAAATCCTCACCCGGTTGGGTTAATACTATATTTGAAAGTATACTATATTTGATTATTCTGGACTAAAAGGGTTGTCGCTTTTCAGGTAATACATAGGCCGTTATATAGGGAGGGCCGCAACTAAACAAATTGTGTAAAGCCATAGCGTTTTTCCTTCTAACATTGCCTAACTATTCAATAAATAATTCAGTTCAGATAGATGATTTGGTGCAGCAAACTAAAATTAAGATTGTCGTTTTGTCAGCACTTAAATAATATACTGGTCCTTCAGTTTTCAAGCAAACCTCACATTTCAAATATTGATGTTTTTCTGGTATTTCATCAGTTCATTTCATCAAATACACAATTCCATGAGGGATGTTAGGAAACTGTAATCAAATTGTGGATACAATATTTCGCTAATATGTGTTATGTTTTGTATCAAAATAACGTATCATAAAATCAAAAAACGCTGGGTTCCTGTGGCATGTATTAAAACCTCGACAGTCGAGGATATTTTGAACGATGGAATTAGGCTGATAAGATATTCAATTGAATATAAAATACTTAAAAAGACAAATAATTGACTAAATTACATGTATTTCTTAACATGTGTCAGGGTATTTGCATGTATTAAAACCTTAACAGATAGTTATAGCAAATATTTTTGGGTGATTTATAACGATTGAATTAGGATAATATATTACATAAGACAAGAAATTGAATATAAAATACTTAAAAAGACGGACAAGAGACTAAATTGCATGTACATGAAGTTCTAACGGAGTGTCTAAGTCGTCTAACACGTACACTTAACAGTAAATCGGCACATTTCGTATTGGTGATTAAAATTTGTGATGTGACAGGTTCCAAGTATTTCGCACAGTAGCAATTAGTGGAGGTCCTGACGTATTGTGTTAGTATATTTGTCGCACTGTTCACTTTTTCATGTTTGACATTTCAACCTTCTGACCCTGTACAAAGCCCTCTTAGATGACCTACTTTCTATATTTAGTAACAAATCGGCCAAAATAATACGCAAGGAAATACATGTATGTTGAAATGTGATTAAACTAATGGAGAGATGTCGATTACAAAGAGCAAACCGATCTCATTCTGTTTTGCTGTGTATAATATACGATTTAAAAAAAACTTCAAAAGACACAACAGAGAAAGTTATCATATCGAGCACATTGACTTTTCGAACCTAATTGCACACCATTTCCGCTCTATTTCCGTGTCAATATCAAGAAACTAGAGCGCTTCCATGTTAGAACATTTAATTCTAGGGTTATAAATTTGCTGAACACCTAGCTTTAAGTCATTAAAAGTCTTAATCACTCTGCCAGCGTAGTGACGGGTTTTGTTGATGTAAGGTTTTACTTTGCGCATAGCTTTGGGAAAAATTCAAAGCTCGTTGCTTCATCCAATTTCGTACCACGACATAACGGATAACGAAACGAGACTATGCCATCACATTTGATAATGGAATACAGTCGTTACGTTGTTGGAAACAAGAAAACCATTGATGCAAATCATCAAAGCTCGCTATTGTTTTAAATAACACAAGCGGATCACAATTTTTATTAAGAATATAATCATTTTTGAGGCTATGAAACGCCGGTGCTAGTTAAATGCAACATTTAATTATCAAAATTTTGCTCTTAACAAATGTGACGCCCACAATATATCGACCAATTGAACGTGACGCCCACAATATATCGACCAATTGAACGTGACGCCCACAATATATCGACCGATTGAACGTGACGCCCACAATATATCGACCGATTGAACGTGACGCCCACAATATATCGACCGATTGAACGTGACGCCCACAATATATCGACCGATTGAACGTGACGCCCACAATATATCGACCGATTGAACGTGACGCCCACAATATATCGACCGATTGAACGTGACGCCCACAATATATCGACCGATTGAACGTGACGCCCACAATATATCGACCGATTGAACGTGACGCCCACAATATATCGACCAATTGCTTCTCTCACTACTTTGTTTTACATCATTTAACATTGACGTAAAATGTTATAACTATAACATAGACACAAATATATTTACCTTAATTAATTTATTAATTAAACAAGCCTTACAAATGAAATTGTATTTATAACACAAGTATTTATTTTTCCATGATTCAATAACCACAGTCACGTGGTGTGACGTCGCAAAAACAATGATTAATTGGTCTAATTGAATTTTAAAGCTGGTAATTATAATCATTAATTTGTGCCGACTCAGCGTTTTTCTTCTACATTATTATGTATTTATTTACAACAGAAACAATAAACTTAATGTCATGCTAGTACGATATTTGCCAATCTAATGCCAATAATCGTACCAGCACGATACTAGATATTTGCAAAAGGCAAACTTAATTACCCTTTGTCATAGGATAGATGAAAACAAGCTCATCAGATGCGAGTATTAAATAAAAAATATTCCTCATACCAATTGATTTTTTGTCAAACATGGATGAGTCTTTATCCTTATAGTGTGTAATTTTTAAACATCAAATACTAGTATTATGTCTAAAATCTCAATTCTAAATTCAAATTGTCCGGGGTTATACAAACAAACCGATCAAACACACGATCACTAATTACTTTAATATGAATTTCAACACATATTGTGTACTCGAAAGCGGAACAATTGGTAATTTGAACTCATGTGTTTGTTGTAATACGGGCTCCCTGCAGATTATATCGTTTTATTGATAATTTTAGATCCAGATAAATTTGTTATCAGAAATAGAGTCTGGCGTTTGTGGATTTAAGGCTAGATTAGAAGACATTGTGGCTACTACCCACGTTAACATATTTCTCAATCGTTTATCAATGTCCTAGAACCGGCAGCAACAATGATGTAGACAAAGCTAACGCCATGAAAAGTAGACGACCTTTTTCAACTTTTCTTTTCTACTCGCAAAGAATGTATTTCAGACATGTCACTAATAAGCTCATTGACAATGTAACGTGAAACTCATTGAAGTTGTAACGGTAAGCTCATTGACATAGCAAGGGGTATTACCTAAAGCATGGAGATTGGTGGTTTAAGTAAGACTTTCCATGGAGATTGGTGCCAATGGCCGATATTTTTATGTTTTTTGTCACTTGACGGACACATTTCCACCAAAGTAAGTTCATTGTCTTGTTTTATATGCGGCGTGTATGCGATAACCACCTCGCCATAAGTTTAAGCCACCTATCGGCGGTCTGTTTTAGTCCGCCAGTGCAGCGATAAAAGCCTGAAAGAAGGGATGGTGACATCGGGTGTCCGTAGTCCGCATCTATTTTTATTAATTCTGAGGTATCCGGGGCATTCTGGCTGGTTTTATTGCGTTTGCTAGGTACTTCATGCATGTTTTTATGGTTAAATACTGTTTCTGCTTATTTAGGAGGCTGCATGTGTATATGTTTAACATTTAAGACGATTTCATGGAGATTCGTCAACTTTAAGACCCAAACTGTGGAGAATTAAATCAATGTAAGTATTCTGTTCTAAAATGTTTTGCACCATAGTGTGTTATCTTCATTGATTAAAAATATAGTTTCTATTTATTCTTCAGACTCCTGGTTTGAAGAATGCGTACCAAAAAGACGTTACTTCATTCAAGGAGGAAGTGGCAGAAAAGAAAACGAAAGATAAATTTTATAGATTTTAATAGTTACGTCAAACGCATGCATGTAACAGTTACTTTTAGGTCGACTATGTAAAACATTCAAGAACTTATATTAATCACATATGGTACCTCATTCCACACCACGAAGGTATATAAGAGATGAAACACCGGTGTTCAGTTCTGAGAGTCAACATAGTGAAATTGCGGTATCATTTTTATTTCTCTTTGGTTGACGTTTAAACTCACACATTTAGCAATCAATTCACGAAGATGTTCTTTGCGGTTAAACGGTTACTCTATGCTCATCAATAAGTCTGAAAAAGGCACATACAGTGTTCGGCAACTTGAAAGATCAATTGCCTTTACTCAACCTTCTCAATAGTTTAAGATGAAACAAAAAACAAAATTTCACTTAATCAATCAATTCGTTTCAATATAAAAAATGAATGTTGGCATGGTCTGAAACATTGCAAAAATGTTCATTTTAGAGGGAAACTTGAAATACGTAAACTAACATTTATAGAACGGAATATGCATTATATTGGGTGCTGAATGTAAACTAAAGAAGTAGCATGATAACAAAACCATTACATAAAAGAAAAAAGTATTTCTATTTTTATGTTAACATATTAAACGGTTATTTCTGCTCGTATTTATCTATTTATGACACACACATAGAAAAAATAGAAGCGACCAATAGTTATTTAACGAAGAACATAAAAGGAAAGCAGGACATGTCGCATACCTAAAGGTGATAATATACTACACGATTAACAAGGAGCATGTTTCACAAGTTATAATGAATTTGTACAAACAATCACAAGTAGAAAGAACTACTTATAACCTGTCATATCTTAGTGCTTACAACGCCTACCTAATTACAAACAAAATAAGCTTGTAATATATTATCATAGAGCTTATAAATGTCAGAAACTGTCTGGATAACGGCCATTCTGTCCGAGAGTGAACGTGCAATTAAAGTAATTCCATCAACTATAGCTTTATCGACCGTATTGTCGTTATTGTTGATACCTTTCTGCTTCCAGTAAAATAATATCATAATAGGACAATGACACTTGGACTTTACACTCGCTTCATTTGTCTTACACACAAGTTATAGTTCATCGGACGAAATATGCCTTAAGCTTTATATAGGAATGAAATTCAAAATGTCGGCGACTAAGTCATTCATTTTCCAAGTATTCATCTTAAATGTTGATGCTTGTTCTGGAAATTTCATCAATTCATCTTTTCAAATACGCAATTCTAAGAGGGAAGTTCGGCAACTCATATCAAATTGTGAGTTTTGTATCAAAATGACATATCTGGTATCACACAACGCTGGGTTTCTGTGGCATGTATTAAAACCGTGACAGCAGAGGATATTTTGAACGATGGAATTGGGGTGATTAGACACTAATATGAATATAAAATACTTAAAAAGACAGATAACTGACTAATTTACTTGTATTTCTAAACGTGTATCGACGTCGTTTTTGCAGGTACACTCAACAGTAAACCGGCATATTTCTTAAGGTGATTCAAATGTTATAATGTGACATGGTCTTGACATTTCGGACAGTGGTAATGAGAGGATGGTCTTGGTGTTTCGTTTTAGTATTTTTGTAGAACTGTTTCACTTTTTTATATTTGAAATTCAACCTTCACCACCCGATACCGTAGGTACAAAATATGAACATGTACACCGCCTTCTTGGACCTAGTTTCCATGTTTAGTATAAATCAGCCTTAATAATACGCGAGAAAATTCATGTATGTAGAAATGTGATAAAACTAATGGTAACATGTCGTTTAAAAAGAACAAACCGATCGTATTCTGCTTTGTGGTGTATAACATAAGATTTAAACAAAAAAACTTCAATAGATACATCAGGGACAGTTATCATATCGAATACATTGCCACTTTGCACAAAATGGTTATTCATTTCCGCGTGATTGTGTTACCGTGTCAATATTAGGAAACTGGAGCGCTTCCGTGTTAGAGCATCTAATTCTAGGGTTATAAATTCTTTGAACATTTAGCTTTAAATCACTTAAAGTCTTAATCACTCTGCCAGTGTATTGACGTGTTTGGTTAATGTAAGGTTTTAGTTTGCGCACAACATATTGAGAAATAAATTCAAAGCTCGTTGCTTCATCCAATTTCGTTACATTTCATGAAGGATGACAAAGTGAGACTATAACATCATATTAGATCATGGGAAACAAAGAAACCATTGATGAAAAACATCAAAACACGCCAAAAAATATTTAATGACACAAGCAGATCACAATTTGTGTTTAGAATTTGATTGTATGTGCGGCAATTAAAACGCCGAGCTGTGCTAGTTAAAATTAGTAACATTTAATCATCAAAATTTTGCTATTTACCAACGTGGTGCACACAATATATCGACCAATTGCATCGTTCGATCCTTTCTTTTAAACCATGAAATTGTATTTTTAACACAAGTAATTATAGTTCAATGATTCAATAACAACCGTCATATTCGCGTGACGTCACAACAAAACAAGAGTGGAAATAGATGATTTATCGCTTTAATTGAAATAGTTAGCTGGTAATTAAAATTAATAATTTGTGCCGACTTAGCGTTTCCCCTTTATCGTTATTTAGTTGTTTACAATAGCAACAATAAACTTAATGTCATGCTAGTACGATATTTGCAAACCTAATATCAATAATCGTACTAGCGCGATACTAGATATTTGCAAAAGGCAAACTTAATTACCCTCTGTCATAGGAATTATAAAAGCAAGCTCATCAGATGTGCATATTAAATATAAAATATTCCTCATACCAATTGAAATCTTTTCAAACATTGATAAGTCGTTATCCTCATACTTTGTAAATATCAAATACTGTGTTTAATATCTCCTTCTGGAACAAATAAATTCAAATTGTCCGGGGTTATTACAAACAAAGCGATCAAACACCCGATCACAAATTACTTTAATATGAATTTCAACACATATTGTGAACTCAAAATGGAACAATTGGTAATATGAACTGATTTGTTTGTTGTAATACGGGCTTTCTGCAGATTGTATTGTTTTATTGATAATTTTAGTTCCAGATAAATTCGTTATCAGAAAAAGAGTCTGACGTTTGTTGATTTAAGGCTAGATTAGAAGACACTGTGGCTACTGCCCACGTAAACATATTTCTCAATCGTTTATCAATGTCCAAAGAACCGGCAGCAACAATGATGTAGACAAAGCTTACGCCCTGAAAAGTTAACGACCTTTTTAAATTTTCTTTTCTACTCGCAAAGAATGTATTTCAGACATGACACTAATAAGCTCATTGAAAACGAAACGTGAAACTCATTGAAATTGTAACGATAAGCTCATTGACATAGATACGTCAAACGCATACATGCAACTTTTAGGTCGACTATGTAAAACATTCAAGAACTTATATTAATCACATATGATACCTCATTCCACACCACGAAGGTATATAAGAGATGAAACGCTGATGTTCAGTTCTGAGAGTCAACATAGTGAAATTGCGGCATCATTTTTTTTTTGATTTGACGTTTAAACTCACACATTTAGCAATCAATTCACGAAGACGTTCTTTGCGGTAAAATGGTTAGTCTATTCTCATCAATCATTGGTTTAAATGAAACACTTTACCGCAATTCCGTTTTATGGCACACTTTCATGAAAACGTGTGACATATATTCAATAAGTCTGAAAAAGGCACATCCAGTGTTCGGCAACTTGAAAGATCCATTGCCTTTACTCAACCTTCTCAATAATTTAAGATAAAACAAAAAACAAAATTCTACTTAATCAATCCATTCGTTTCAATATAAAAAATGAATGTTGGCATAGTCTGAAACATTGCGATTTTGTTCATTTTAGAGGGAAACTTGAAATACGTAAACTAACATTTATAGAACGGAATATGCATTCTATTGGGTGCTGAATGTAAACTAAAGAAGTAGCATGATAACAAAACCATTACATAAAAGAAAAAAGTATTTCTATGTTTATGTTATTAAACGGTTATTTCTGCTCGTATTTATTCGATGCCGCCAGGAGGCGGCATCGAGTATGAAAGGGTGCAAGCAGATGTCCCAGGAGGATACAAGATTTGATTGGTTATAACGCTGTTGGACTCGCCCGTCAGGGGTAAAATAGGATGATAAATGTTCGGTAGGTACTAAAGTCCAAGTCCCAGGAGGATACAAGATTTGATTGGTTATAACGCTGTTGGACTCGCCCGTCAGGGGTAAAATAGGATGATAAATGTTCGGTAGGTACTAAAGTCCAAATCAGTTCGGAACGGGTGTTTATATAACGGCTACATATGTTGCAATTTGCGGGTCTTAGCAGGGGCTATTAAAAAGTAAAAAAAAACTATTTGCGCGGAGCGGCGATTTTCCTTTCGAACTTTTATGGAACATGTTAAATACTTTCATGTCTGTAAGATATTTTTTAGTTATGATTTTCGATTTTTTCCAGTTCTTAGGTTTTGTCTTAATCTAAATTTGATAAATGCAAGTGTTTTTTTAATCTCTATGTTTCTTTATTTATGTATGTCAGAATAGTTTGTTTTGCCAAAATTTAAACGGGTAAATATGGCTTGCCAACATTGAACTGACACTTCTTATTTACAAAATATTCATATGCGCTCCTATACTCCTGCCAAATGGAACTAGTTCTATGCATATTTTAAACTATGTTGAACGTATTAAATTCGCAATAAATTTACTTATCAAGCTCACAAACCACGAAATAACAATGTCCTTTAGTGTCAGTTTCACGTTGTCAGGCTATACCACGTTATTGGAATACACTTTGTTATTTTATGAAACATGCTAAATGCCATCTGTGAAGCATTAATCAATATTATAATGGTGCTCATATTTCTAAAACATGTTATGTTCATTTGAATAAATATTTCAATAGAAAATAGAATGTTTTCATGTTTTCTATTCTTTCCTGGTGTTTCACTGCCTTCAAGTTTTTAACCAGGTTTTCCAAAGGAAAACTCTGGTTATTAGATTGCTGAATGTCGGCGGGCCTTAACAATTTCTTCTGTGCACAACTCCTCCTACATTTCTTCATAGATTTCAACCAAACTTTCAGAGAATGATTGTCATCATGTGACCTGGTGCATATTATCAGGGTTTTATGATTCAACCAATTTTGACGGAGTTATGGCCCTTGAAACAGAAAAAATTGGCCGCTTTCCTTATGTCGCACGGTACTCAAAGTACACGACATAGAGTCATGAAACCTTCACAGAAATGGTCAGGATGTTTTCTCTACACCTGGGGTTTCACTCCCCTTTCAGTTTAGTACATCCAGAGTTATTAGCCATTGAAATGGTGTAAAATAGCCATTTTTGACTTGTTTCACATGCTACTCAAAAAGTATTTGACCTAGGATCATGAAACCTTTATAGAAATGTTTGACAGCATGTACTCTAGTGCACCTGGGGTTTCACTCCCCTTTCAATTTAGTACAACCAGAGTTATTGCCCTTGAATTAGTGAAAAATACCCATTTTCAGCAATCTTAAGTTTTTGCAGCGTACACTCAACACATGAGAATAACTTCCCTTGTGCATCACACATCACGCCGGAATTTTAGTTTGTTTACAAGTTTCTACCAATACCTTTTACTAAATAAAAAGATTTACTTAAAAAGAACTAGCGGCATCTTTGATGCCCAGCATCAACATTTCACTTGTCTATTTATGACACACGCATAGAAAAAATAGAAGTGACCAACAGTTATTTAACGAAGAACATAAAAGGAAAGCAGGACATGTCGCAAACCTAAAGGTGATAATATACTACACGATTAACAAGGAGCATGTTTCACAAGTTATAATGAATTTGTACTACTTAGATCCTGTCATATCTTAGTGCTTACAACGCCTACCTAATTACAAACAAAATAAGCTTGTAATATATTATCACAGAGCTTATAAATGTCAGAAACTGTCTGGATAACGGCCATTCTGTCCGAGAGTGAACATGCAATTAAAGTAATTCCATCAACTATAGCTTTATCGACCGTATTGTCGTTATTGTTGATACCTTTCTGCTTCCAGTAAAATAATATCATAATAGGACAATGACACTTGGACTTTACACTCGCTTCATTTGTCTTACACGCAAGTTATAGTTCGTCAGACGAAATATGCCCTAATCTTAATATAGGAATGAAATTCAAAATATCGGCGACTAAGTCATTCATTTTCCAAGTATTTATCTTAAATGTTGATGCTTGTTCTGGAAATTTCATCAATTCATCTTTTCAAATACGCAATTCTAAGAGGGAAGTTCGGCAACTCATATCAAATTGTGAGTAGAATATTTCGCTAATATGTGTTATGTTTTGTATCAAAATGACATATCTAATATCAAACAACGCTGGGTTCCTGTGGCATGCATTAAAACCGTGACAGCAGAGGATATTTTGAACGATGGAATTGGGGTGATTAGACACTAATATGAATATAGAATACTTAAAAAGACAGATAACTGACTAATTTACTTGTATTTCTAAACGTGTATCGACGTCGTTTTTGCACGTACACTCAACAGAAAACCGGCATATTTCTTAAGATGATTCAAATGTTATGATGTGACATGGTCTTGACATTTAGGACAGTGGTAATGAGAGGATGGTCTTGGTGTTTCGTTTTAGTATTTTCTTAGAACTGTTTCACTTTTTTATATTTGAAATTCAACCTTCACCACCCAATACCGTAGGTCCAAAATATGAACATGTACACCGCCTTCTTGGACCTAGTTTCCATGTTTAGTAAAAATCAGCCCTAATAATACGCGAGAAAATTCATGTAATTATGTAAAAATGTGATAAAACTAATGGTAACATGTCATTTAAAAAGAACAAACCGATCGTATTCTGCTTTGTGGTGTATAACATAAGATTTAAACAAAAATACTTCAATAGATACATCCGGGACAGTTATCATATCGAATACATTGCCACTTTGCACAAAATGGTTATTCATTTCCGCGTGATTGTGTTACCGTGTCAATATTAGGAAACTGGAGCGCTTCCGTGTTAGAGCATCGCATTCTAGGGTTATAAATTCTTTGAACATTTAGCTTTAAATCACTAAAAGTCTTAATCTCTTTGCTAGCGTAGTGACGTGTTTGGTTAATGTAAGATTTTAGTTGCGCATAGCATATTGAGAAATAAATTCATAGCTCGTTGCTTCATCCAATTTCGGTACATTTCATGAATGATGACGAAGTGAGACTATGACATCACATTTGATAATGGGAAACAAAGAAACCATTGGTGAAAAACATCCACGCCAAAAAATATTTAATGACACAATCACAATTTATGTTTCGAATTTGATTTTATGTGCGGCAATTACAACGCCGAGCTGTGCTAGTTAAATTTAGTAACATTTAATCATCAAACTTTTGCTATTTACAAACAAGGCGCCAAAAATATATCGACCAATTGCTTCGTTGAACGTTCACTCCTTTCTTTTAAACCATTTAACATTTACGCAACGTTATAACAGTACTGTAACATAGACACAAATATATTGACTTTAATTAATTAATTTATTGATAAAACGTGCCTTGCAAATGAAATTGTATTTTTAACACAAGTAATTATAGTTCCATGATTCAATAACAACCGTCATATTCGCGTGACGTCACAACAAAACAAGAATTGAAATAGATGATTTATTGGTTTAATTGAAATAATTAGCTGGTAATTAAAATTGATAATTTGTGCCGACTCAGCGTTTCCCTTTTATCATCATTTATTTATTTACAACAGCAACAATAAACTTAATGTCATGGTAGTGCGATCTTTGCAAATCTAATGCCAATAAGTGCGATACTAGATACATTTTGTATTTGCAAAAGGCAAACTTAATTACCCTTTTGCATAGGGTATATAAAAGCAAGCTCATCAGATGTGCATATTAAATATAAATTTATTCCTCATACCAATTGAATTTTTTTCAAACATTAATTCGTCATTATCCTCATAGTTTGTAAATATCCAATATTGTGTTTAATATCTCCCCCAGGAACAAATAAATTCAAATTGTCCGAGGTTATTACAAACAAAGCGATCAAACACACGATCACAAATTACTTTAATATGAATTTCATCACATATTGTGTACTCAAAAACAGAACAATTGGTAATATGAACTCATTTGTTTGTTGCAATACGGGCTCCCTGCAGATTGTATTGTTTTATTGATAATTTTAGTTCCAGATAAATTTGTTATCAGAAAAAGAGTCTGACGTTTGTGGATTTAAGGCTAGATTAGAAGACAGTGTGGCTACTGCCCACGTAAATACATTTCTAAATCGTTTACCAATGTCCTAGAACCGGCAACAACAATAATGCAGACAAAGCTAACGCCCCCAATTAATCAACGACCTTTTTAAATTTTCTTTTCTATTCACAGAGAATGTATTTTAGACATGGTACTGCTAAGCTCAAGGAAACTGTAACGTGAAACTCACTGAAATTGTATCGTTAAAAGTATCTGACTGTTTTATTATTAACCACTCCAATCATGTTGTGGAATGATTAAAACGACTAAAAATAGAAATACTTTTACGAAATGGAAAAGGAAATTGTTACGTCAAACACATGCATGCAGCTTTTTGAACAAAAAAAAATCAAGAACATATATTAATCACTCTTGAAACCTCATTTCTAGTCACGAGGGTATATGAGATGGGACGCCGGTTTTAAATTCCAAGAGTCAACCAAGTGAAATTGCGGCACCATTTTTATTTTGTCTTTGGTTTGGCGCGGTCAAAGATCGAACCTCCACATTTAGCAATTTTAAAGCAAACTATCTGGGCGGATAAATGATTACTCTTATTCTCATCTATCATTGGTTCAGATGAAGCACTTTACAGTGAACGCTGAACAATTCAAAATAATAAGAATGTACAAGTTCATTAAAATTCCAGCAATACCGGTTTTTGGCACACTTTCACGAAAACGTGTGACATGTATTCAATAAGTCTGATTGAGGTACATTCAGGGTTCGGTAACTTGAAAGATCCAAACTCAATCTTCTCAATATTTGTAGATAAAACAAAAACACAATCCTACTTAATCAATTAATTCGTTTCAATATAAAAAAAATGAATGATGGCATTGTCTGAAACATTGAGAATTTGTTCATTTCCCATGGAACGTGAAATACAAATGTACATAGAAAAGTATTCATAGAACAAAATATGCATTTTACTGAGTGCTGAAAAAAACCTTATAGCATAACAAATTCAATACGATTATATCTTAGTAACCGTTGTTGTATTATCAAATTTGGACGTTAAATAAAAGGGTATTTCAAAAAAATAAAAACATCTGTAATAACTCACTGAAATTGTATCGTTAAAAGTATCTGACTATTTTATTATTAACTTGTCAACAAGCAACCTACGCAAAAAATAAAGTACCAAGTTTAAGTATACTTTTAGATTTCATTTTGTCTGTTCAGCGGACCGGACATTTGCATTTGCATGTCGGTTATTACAGTCGGTGTCGATGACAGCCACAGCACATTGGCGTTTGACCATGTGTGCTTACTAGTATTCATACGCCTGGGTAAAGAAGAGCACTGTAGGTTATTCTTGCTCATAAAACATAAACAATGGTGCAGAAAGGGTTCAATCGTATGACCTCGCAATCCACAAAGGCGCGTCCTCCTACGTCTGGACCACCTCGCTGATACGTGTACACACGTCTTTTGAATCGAAATTTTTCTTCAATTAGTAAACATCATCTCGACAAAAAGTTGTTTGTTTTTCGTGCCTAAACATATGTTTCTATTTATGAAACATGCAAAAAATAGAAATGACTGCTAGTTATAAAACGTAGAATTTAAAAAGGAGACTGCAAGACCTTTCGCATAACTGAAGGTGATAATATACTACACCATCAACACTGTGCATGTTTCACTATTAATAACAAATTTGTACAAACAATCAAATGGTTAAATAACTACTTAGATGATGCCAGATCTTAGTGCTTGCAACTCCTACCTTCTTATAAACAGAATATTTTGTAATATGTTTACATAGAGCTTATAAATGTCAGGAGTTGTCAGGATAACGGCCATTCCGTCCGAGAGTGAACGTACAATTAAAGTAATTCAAGCAACTATAGCTTTATCGACCGTATTATCGTTATTGTTGATACATTCTTGCTTCCAGTAAAATAATATCATAATAGGACAATGAAACTTGGACTTTACACTCGCTTCATTTGTCTTACATGCAAGTTATAGCTCGTCGGACGAAATATACCTTAAGCAGAGCACAGGAATGATATTCGTATTGACGGCAACTAAGTCCTCCAAGTAAAATTTATTCTTTTAAATATTGATGTTTTTTCTGAAAATTTCATCAGTTCATCTTTTCAAATACGCAATTCCAAGAGGGAAGTTCGGCAACTCTTATCAGATTGTGAGTAGAATATTCCGCTAATATGTGTTATGTTTTGTATCAAAATGACATATCTAATATCAAACAACGCTTGGTTCCTGTGGCATGTATTAAACGCCCCACAGTCGATAATGTTTTGTAACGATGCTATTTGGGTAATAAGACTAGAAATTGAATATAGAATACTTAAAAAGACAGATAATTGACTGAATTACACGTATTTCTTAGCACGCGTCAGGGTCATTGCATGTATTAAAACTTCCACAGTCGAGGATATTACAAACGATGGAATTGGGATGATATGACACTAAATTGAACATAAATTACAGAGAATTTACTACATTACTTGTGTTTCTAAACGTGTGTCGATGTCGTTTTTGCACGCACACTCAACAGTAAACCGGAATATTTCGTATTGGTGATTACACTTTTGTGATGTGACATGTTCCAAGTGTTTTGGACAGTACCACTAAAGGGAGGTCTTGATGTGTCGTTTTAATATATTATTATTTTTGTCGCTCTGTTTCACTTTTTTATATTTGAAATTCAACCTGCACCGCCCTATACCGTATGTCCGAAATCTGAACATGTACAAAGCCTTCTTGGATGACCAAGTTTCTACATTTAGTAACAAACTGGCTAAATAATACGCAAGGAAATGCATGTTTGTGGAAATATGATTAAACTAATGGAGATATGTCGTTTAAAAAGAACAAACCGATCTTATTCTGCTGTGTGATGTATAATATAAGATAAAAAAACTTCAATATACCCAATAGAGATAGTAATTACAAATGTATATCAAATATTGTAAAAATATTTAATTTAGTTGGGACGAAATTTCGTGGTTTTGGTAAAAAGACAATTTCGTTGGTACTTTGCATTGCAGGTAATAAAACATGGGTCAAAATTAATGTTCGTTGGGATTAAAGTTCGTGGTTAAAGTGAACAACGAAATTTAATCCCCCATGAAAATTGATGATTTTACAATACATTGCCACTTTGCACAAAATGGTTATCCTTTACCGCGAGTGTTTCTGTGTCAATATTAGGAAACTGGAGCGCTTCCGTGTTAGAGCATCTAATTCTAGGGTTATAAATTCTTTGAACATCTAGCTTTAAATCACTAAAAGTCTTAATCACTCTGCCAGCGTAGTGACGTGTTTCGTTAATGTAAGGTTTTAGTTTGCGCATAACATATTGAGAAATAAATTCAAAGCTCCTTGCTTCATCTGATTTCGTTTCGAGACTGTGACATCACATTTGATAATGGATTATAATCATTACATTAAGGGAAACAAGCAAACCATTGATGAAAACCATCACAGCACGCCAATTGTTTATAATTTTTTAAATGACACAAGCAGATCACAAATTCTATCTTATTTGAGACAACGAAAACGCAGATATGCGCTAGTTATTATTTATATTTCGGACACTTTATTGCAAAGATACAACGCGCCCCTAGACTGTGTCTGTACGGTATGTTGTTGGTATGTTACGGACGTCAAAATGTTACAAAAGCTACGTACCAAGAAGCGCAGTCACTCGAGGAATAATCTGTCAAAGTTTCATTATGTTCCAATAAGTTTTGTTTTTTCTCGACCAACACCGCGACCAAAATATATTGATCATTGCTTTGCTCATTCCGCTCTTTTAATATTTACGTAACGTGTGATAACTAAAGAGTAGGCACAGATATATGTGCTTTAATGATTGATTAATTAAACTGCAAAAGAAATTGTACTTATAACATAAGTAATTATTGTTCCATGATTCAATAACCACTGTCACTGTTCGTGTGACATTCACAACAACACAAGCGTGAAAATAGATGATTTGTCGATATAAATGAAGCACTAAGCTGGTAATTAAAATCATTAATTTATGCCGAATCAGCGTTTCTTCTACATTGTCAGTTATTAATTTACAACAACAGAAACAATAAAGTTAATGTCATGCAAGTGCGATCTTTGCAAATCTAATACTAACAATCGTACCATCGCGATATGAGATATTTGCAAAAGGCAAACCTAATCACACTCTATCATAGGGTATATAAAAGCAAGCTCATCCGATGTGGATATTTAATTTAAAAAATATTCCCATACCATCTGAAATCTTTTCAAATCTTGATTAGTCGCCATCCTCATACTTTTTACATATCAAATATTGTGTTTAATATCTCCTTCAGGAACAAACTAATTCAAATTGTCCGGGGTTATTCCAAACGAAGCGATCAAACACCCGATCACAAATTACTTTAATATGAATTTCAACACATATTGTGTACTCAAAAACAGAACAATTGGTAATATGAACTCATTTGTTTGTGGCAATACGGGCTCCCTGCAGATTGTATTGTTTTATTGATAATTTTAGTTCCAGATTAATTTGTTATCAGAAATAAAGTCTGGTGTTTGTGGATTTAAGGCTAGATTAGAAGACATTGTGGCTACTGCCCACGTAAATATATTTCTAAATCGTTTATCAATGTCCTAGAACCGGCAACAACAATAATGCAGACAAAGCTAACGCCTCCAATTAATTAACGACCTTTTTAAATTTTCTTTTCTATTCACAGAGAATGTATTTTATACATGGCACTGCTAAGCTCAAGGAAACTGTAACGTGAAACTCAATGAAATTGTATCGTTAAGAATATCTGACTGTTTTATTATTAACCATTCCAATCATTTTGTTGAATGTTTAAAAAGATTAAAAATAGAAATACTTTTACGAAATGGAAATTGTTACGTCAAACACATGGATGAAGCTTTTAGCAAGACTGTTAAAAAATCAAGAATATATATTTATCACTCTTGAAACCTCATTTCTAGTCACGAGGGTATATGAGATGGGACGCCGGTTTTAAATTCCAAATGTCAACCAAGTGAAATTGCGGCACTATTTTTATTTTGTCTTTGGTTTGACGCGGTCAAAGATCGAACCTCCACATTTAGCATTTTTAAAGCAAACTATCTGGGCGGATAAATGATTACTCTTATTCTCATCAATTATTGGTTCAGATGAAGCACTTTACCATGAACGCTGAACTATTCAAAATAATCAGAATGTACAAGTTCATTAAAATTCTAGCAATACCGGTTTTTGGCACTCTTTCACGAAAACGTGTGACATATATTCAATAAGTCTGATTGAGGTACATTCAGGGTTCGGTAACTTGAAAGATCCATTGCCTTCACTCAATCTTCTCAATATTTGTAGATAAAACAAAAACACAATCCTACTTAATCAATCAATTCGTTTCAATATAAAAAAATGAATGATGGCCTTGTCTGAAACATTGAGAATTTGTTCATTTCCCATGAAACGTGAAATACAAATATATATAGAAAAGTATTCATTGAACAGAATATGCATTTTACTGAGTGCTGAAAATAAATAATAGCATAACAAATTCAATACGATTATATCTTAGTACCTGTTGGTGTATTATCAAATTTGGACGTTAAATAAAAGGGTATTTCTAAAAAAATAAAAACATCTGTAATAACTTGAGTTTCTATAACAAGGTTAACACTATTACAATTTTGTTTTAATTCAATCAGTATCCAAGTAAATGTTCTAATATCTCACCATATCAATTCATTCTGGATATTTATCAATTAAATTTACTGTTTTCAGAAGTGTTTTCACATTAAATGTTGACAAGATTTTGTTCTATAAATAAAGTATTAATCGAGATCAATATTGTTTGCAAAATGTACAAGTGTTTCTACATCAGCTGCTAATGTTCTTCAGTCACGAAAATGAATTACATTATCAATGCATGTTGCATGTCAACGAGCAACCTACGCAAAAAGTTAAGTATCAAGTTAAAGTATACTTTCAGACTTCATTTTGTCTGTTCATCGGACCGGACATTTGCATTCGCATGTCGGTTATTACAGTCGTTGTCGATGGCAGCAACAGCACATTGGCGTTTGACCCTGTGTACTTACTAGTATTCATACGCCTGTGTAAAGTTGACAATTGTTAGTTTTTCTTGCTCAGAAAACATTACTAATGGCGCATACGGATATCAAATGCCTCGCAATCCACAAACACGCGTCCTCCTACGTCTTGACCACCTCACTGATACGTGTACACACGTCTTTTGAATCGAAATTCTTCTTCAATTAGATGAAACATCATCTCGACAAAAATGTGTTTGGTTTTCGTGCCTAAACATATGTTTCTATTTATGAAACACGCAAAGAAAAATAAAAATGACTGCTAGTTGTAAAACGTAGAACTTAAAAGGGAGACTGCAAGACCTTTCGCATAACTTAAGGTGATAATAGACTACACGATCAACACAGTGCATGTTTCACAAGTTATAATGAATTTGCACAAACAATTACAAGGTGAAAGAACTACTTAGATCCTGTCAGATCTTAGTGCTTACAACGCCTACCTAATTATAAACAGAATAACTGTGTAATATGTTAACATAGCGCTTATAAATATTGGGAACTGTCAAGATAACGGCCTTTCCGTCCGAGAGTGAACGTGCAATTAAAGTAATTCCATCAACTATAGATTGATCGACCTTATTGTCGTTATTGTTGATACTTTTCTGCTTCCAGTAAAATAATATCATAATAGGGCAATGATATTTGGACTTTACACTCGCTTCATTTGTCTTTACACGCAAGTTACAGCTCGTCGGACACAATATAGCTTGTATCACATTGCAGAAACAAGATAGAAATGCTAGAGAAAATGTATAGTGAAACAAACCTGAATGGAATTCGTTTAATACTAGAACGGTTTTGCACAAAATAGCCAAATCCAAACACGAAGCTACAATAGCACCAAGCAACTCACACAAGAGTTCACCCAAAGATGATATTTCAAGCAAAACTAAGACATGCATCTGGACATGTGCGAAATTAGGTTGATGCGAAAGTGGTCAGATTATTCATATGAACACAGCGGAAGACTTAAAAACACGAAAATGTGTAGTCGCGAATGTGCCGACGATCAGCAAAACGCGAAAAAATAGTATTCGTGAAAGTAAATTGGTCTACATGATATTACTTGTTCTTTATTCTCAGAATCTAAGAGGGAAACTAGCTTCCTCTTCTCTTATTCTCTCATACCCCCTGTGGCGATGCAAGGAATATCTAAAGTGATTGATATAAATTGTAAAGAACTTGTTTCACGAATGATATTATATAAAAAAAGTAAATTAGTAAATTATACTATGTCAATGGTTTGCGGTGCTCTTTCTGAGTTCTCTATGATACTTCGTCAGCTTCTCGCTACCAATGCTATTTAACGAGAAACAAACAACGGACTTTGAGATTGCTGTTCCGCCGAGAAAGAATATTTTGTTTACAAAAATCGCATTTGACGGAAATTCATTTCGACTATCCATAATCATATATTTAGTATTATATATCAGCACATTGACTTACATACGTCTTCATTACCGTGATAAAGTTAGTGTTACTACTGAAATCTTTCTTGCACGTGAGATTGCGAATGTTAGATATTTAGTGGTGTTTTTCAACAGGTTTATACGGACATCGGTTGACATTGTCAGTGGATTGGTATTAATCCTTGTGTATCCATCTCGCCTGAAACAAAATGGCAGTCGGTTAAAAATTCGTTTTCAGTCCCACTTGAAATGTACTTAAGATGCGTTAACTTAACTATCATAGAAATTTTAATTATGTCTCAAATATACTGTCAATGTCAGCACATTTCTTCTAGTATATTTAGTACCAAAATATAAATTTTAACGTCATAGTTTCTGGAGGAAAAGAACTTTATACGACTCAGTAGTTCGTACTAAGACTCGTTGTAAATGATATGCTATTAATGCTAATAAATGCTGTAAATAATTGAAACAATTATGTTCAAAAAAGATATGAGGAAATCGAACAGTGAATGCAGCACCGTACTATGTCTGACTTTTGCGCGTGTGGCTAGGCGCTGCCGCCGTAACTGTGTGGTTTTAGTTTGTGCCCTACTATTAACCAACCGAGCACAGAAAACAGTAACATCAAAACCCAACTACACGGAAACCCACACATAGTCCAAAGAAATTATTAAAAGACCAAGTCCCCGCCACAAAAATAATGTCAGATAATGGTAATTATACTTTGCCAGTCTGTGTAATTGGTGATCATTAAAAACTGCAAAAAAGCACACATAGGTATATATTGTTCGCGGATGTAATGGTTTGTTTGAAACCTGTTCCGTTGGTAACGAAATGCCAAGGTTAGATCAAGATTGCGTGTAGCATGTCATAAATGTCAGTAAGAATCACATCCAAGACATACTAGATACTTGTATCTAACCTAAACCACCATGAGAGCGCGGAACTATTCGTTTCCAAAGCATACAGTAGAGTTATAACTACTAACCTTTACACCCAAAGAATTGTAAATATTTCAATTGCAAGCACTTTGCATGTATTTAAGTGCCGACTTAACACGTAAAGACTTGTAAATATTTCAATTGCAAGCACTTTGCAAGTTTTATAGTGCCGACTTTACACGTAAAGAATGGTAAATATTTCAGTTGCAAGCACTTTAAATGTACAAGTTTTAACTGCCAACTTTACATGTAAAGAATTGTAAACATGTCAATAAAAAAGCAAAGTTCGCAGAATTTATCGAAAACCATTATTTTAAGAAGTCATGCAGTATATCTACCTGACGCGAATAAGAGCTAATACTCCTAACAACAGTAAAACATAAGAGAAAAGTTCTGTAAAAACTCACCTGCTGCCCTAGTTCTGTAGGATTTTATGTTCACCTTTATATAACTGCAACAAAGAACGTCTCAATAAAACGTAAGTAACGTTAGCAATAACTTACACTTGTCGAATCATTAAATGATATAACAGTAATAACATTAACAACACTATCTCCGACAAGAATTCGGATCATTGAACGAGTTCTGTTGTACCGTTTCCCGCCAGCTGGCGCAAACCAAACATATGGTGTGATTTTATTTGAATAGTGTCGCATCTACCGCACTGTGCGATTGATAAACAGTATCAAAACATTGCAATATTATACCAAATCCATTTACACTGATAAAAACTAGAACGCAGTTTGAATATAATTCCCTGCGCGATATCATCCGTTGTAATAAGCAAACGTGAAAACTGTTCCTCGCTCTCGGCAGTGTGTTCTACCGACTCGCTTCGGCAGTAAACTGACGCTGAGTGCGCGCTGTGGCGGACAGTAGCTTTCTATGAAGAAGCTGAAATCGATAACGCGATCGGGTTGCGATATAGCGTTAGGAACATAGGTGACATCGCCATTTTCTCTACAGCTTTCTCGATTTGCAGCGAAGAAAACAAATATTTAAAGATATGAAACTAATCACGTGAAAAACATCTCAGCTTTGTCGGCAATATTGCGTTTTTATTCGATTCTGATTTTCGTTATTGTTATTAATATGTGAATGTTGCACGCATGCAATGAGTATTAGATTTACTTTTACGAGTTCTGCGTTTGTCTAAATATATCGAATCTGGTGCGTTTCGTGTGCTATCATTGCATCTCTAAAGATTCCCAATAATTAACATAATTAATAAATACAGAGTTTCCAATAGTATCAGCATAAGGCAGACATATCAAGTTGCCATAGTTGATACTGGTTATTAATTTACGACAGCTGAAGAGTATTATTGCGTCCGTACGTCACATTGCTAGAGCTCTAGGCGGTGCCGCCGTTGGGTGTGATGTTCACATTACAAGTTAAAGGCAAATTATTCTAAATGGATGACTAGTTTAGTCGAATAAAATCGTAAAATAGTTATATATAAACGAGAGGGGCAAGCCTATTTGTAGCCGCTAGAAGTTGCGGGTGCACCGTCGTGTGTATGGGTTTTGTTGTCCCCATTCGTGTTACCTAACTTATACATGTAACACGGCTACATATTACCCATTTCAGATGTTTTGCCTATGCGCTTCCCATCGAGCTTATTGAGCCTCGAGGTCAAGGATCACATGTTACTCGTAATCTAGCAGGAGTCATGAGACATAATGTTACACCGAAAGGAGTCGTAATAAATTGGCGGGGTGGGGGTTAGCATAGGAACAACTTTAGATGTGTTCTATACGGTGTGTTTAACGACCAAATGTGTCTCTTCTTCACAGCCCCAAACCCCGATCTCCCAAAGCAGAATTCTCTTCTCAAATTGAGATTTTGTCCATTTAAAAACAAATCTGGAGTTAGAACTCAATAACAATTTACTAAAATAAACAAAGATTAACGTCTGCTGTTTTAAAGATAATTTTGAGTCCGTAATCCCTTAAAAAGTATCCAAACGTCACATCGCAATATTTTAGATGAGATTTAGCTCAGATTGAGATGTTTCGGGGTAGTGACGCCTTATGTGGCTGTCATTTGCATGGGTGGATAGATGAGTGCTATCATCACTTCTTAGAGGCTTTCACTTGTTTCATTTGTGGACCATATTGAAAATTGGTCTATATAATCTAAGAACCAAATATCTTATCCACTATAAATAAAGTCGTCGTTATTATTAGTATTATTAATCTATTTCAATGTGTAGATGTAATATACTTTGTTAAATCCTGTCATATTTATGACATGAGTATTACATGTTGTATTAGCGTGTCGTTCCTACAGAACAATGTCCCAATAGGGCCTCATATGTTCATGCGAAAATAATTCTGCAAATAACCTTTCAAAGAACCTTGTAAGCCGTTTAACTTATAATACCTCTCACTACTTGCTGACTGTGGCTATGTCACCGCGAGGGGTTTGACTTTAAGGGAATATCGTCTACCAACAAAATAGCATGGCAGATCTGCTCCCATAGCATTCATACATGTGTTAAACATAAAATTAGCATTTCATCTTCCTAAATCAAGTTATTTTAAATGCACATGCCATGGGTTTTACTTCCCAGAAATAATTCTTAAAGGCTAAAAGAATAAATATATAATATATTATTGTGTGTTTCATGTGTCTATCTTGATGGAGTTTTTTTCTCAGATATTCAATGTTGTGTAGCGTAGAGTGGTGTTTAAATGCGGAGAAAAGCCGTTGCCTAATCAACAGACGGTAAAACAAGTTCGGTAGTTTTCATCAATTGCGCCTTTGATCGTAATGCAAATTGTAAGAATACTTTATACATTTGTTAAATATGGTCTCGTGATTAAAACATCTACAAGAACGTGTTTTAATCATCGAAATGGAGTTTAGTCCCTTAATGTATATAGTATTTGATAATTTTTTTGCGAAACTGTTTCGTTGTTGATACGCTTGCCAAGTAATATAATGCATTCGTTCTTCATGTTCCTTTAAAAACATTCAGAATAGTAGTAGATTCGAATCCCACTAAACACCAGAAATACTTATTTAAGACCATTTAGCAAAATGTGCTCATTTACACTTGTCTATAACAAATACTAAGTGTTACTAAAAGTAAGGTGTATGCTAAAAAAATCTGGAAAATTCCAAATGGAGTAAAAACAATCGAAATACAATAATGCGATCAAGAACACTGAAAGGGTTAATGTTAACAAAATATTAAACATTTCTAAAATTAACAAATAATTAAAACTAAACAGTCGTTTTGACAAACCGAACCTAAAATTTTTCACATTGTTGTCAGAACCACAATTTTTTTTATTCTGACCTGACCGCCGTAATTATCTATATAAAAGCATTCTTTCTCACTAATTAGTTAAGACAGTAAAGTTATATTGTTTATAGTCAAACGAGCTATTAAACCATCGCCGGAAATCGGCTCGTAACTCATGTCAAAAATCGAACTTTTTATGCACGTGTATAATAAAATTTAGTGTTTGGCACGAACCCATCTTTAATTGCAACACGTACTTACCAGTGATTAATTAAGTGGGATAGAAATTCTGCAGTTTAACACTCATATAAGACATGAGAATTTACTGCTTCCTAACTTTTATTTTTCAAGTACACAATACTTGTATGAAGCGTCTGGGAGCCTTTATATGCTTTATATGCACGTTTATTAAAACGGCGGTGTACTTTAGTCAGAAACCATTCCATACAAACGTAATCCGTATATGAAGACAGGACATAAGCTCATACATCACTCTAGTTCACAGCTTCGTATAAAATTATTAAACCACTGGTCAGTGGTTACCAGTAGGCAGCAGCAATTTGGTCTTGTATATTTTTCCACCGCGTATAAACTAAATCACTATGACTTATCGGATTACTATAAAATACAACTTGTGTGCCTTATTGAAATTGAAAGTACATTGTGCATGTAAAACCTTATCACTTGATGACTTATTGTCGTAATATACGAGTATATTTCAACGTATTTGCCTTATTGCAATTACCGAAAATGGACTCATTTATACATAGTGCATATTTTCATGTAAATCGGAACTTGTCATATTGACCAAAATGAAGTTTTACCATAATAGGTAAAAAGTAGTGTGCACACATTTTTCTTGTTTTCTGGAAATATCGATTTGTATTTACGACCATTTTAAACCAGCGTATTAATGGTTAAAACAACATTGATTCGGAATTAAAAATCAATGTGAAAACCGTTCGTACTTCAACACTCGACAAACAGATCAGTAAAGCTTCTGTCATTCAGTATAATCAGGACAACCATCATGATCAAATAACTCCTGGATTAATTAACTAAATACTGGTCCATCATTAAATATTTAAACAATCGCATCATGCGTATGATGCAACCATTTATTTGCACTTAGAAATCATCAAGTTAAATGCTTTTTCAGTTAAATTTTCGTTTGAATTGAGATTGAATTCCCATATTGTTTTCGTACGTTTTTATCTTCATTTTAAGATTGATGTGCAATCTTGTACGGTTATATTTACTATATACTCGGCCTTGAAATACCGTATGTTTATGTAGAGACTGACTAGGAATCTGATATGCTTATATTGAGACTGCCTAGGAATCTGATATGCTTATATTGAGACTGACAAGGAATCTGATATGCTTATATTGAGACTGCCTAGGAATCTGATATGCTTATATTGAGACTGCCTTGGAATCTGATATGCTTATATTGAGACTGACTAGGAATCTGATATGCTTATATTGAGACTGCCTAGGAATCTGATATGCTTATATTGAGACTGCCTAGGAATCTGATATGCTTATATTGAGACTGCCTAGGAATCTGATATGCTTATATTGAGACTGACTAGGAATCTGATATGCTTATATTGAGACTGACTAGGAATCTGATATGCTTATATTGAGACTGACTCGGAATCTAATATGCTTATATTGAGACTGACTAGGAATCTGATATGCTTATATTGAGACTGACTTGGAATCTCGTAAACTTATATTAATAATGGCTTAATTGAAATCGAATGTGTTTATATTGTGACTGGCTGGGGCTAGAATATATTAATACAATGTATCGAGAATGACATGAAATCTGGAAAAGTATAACCAGTAATAGTGCAGGCTTATAATTGAGACCAGCATGCAGTCTCTTATGTTTATATTGAGACTGACTTGGACGAGGAGAATATTTTTTATTGAGACTGGTTTGGACTCGAATGTGTTTGTATTGAGACTGGTTTGGACTCGAATGTGTTTGTATTGAGGCTGGTTTGGACTCGAATGTGTTTATATTGAGACTGACTTGGACTAGAAGAATATGTTATATTGAGACTTATTTGGAATCGAATATGTTTGTATTGAGACTGGCTGAGACTCCAATATATTTATATTGAGATCGACATGGGATCTCGTACGTGCTTATATTAAGCCTCACTTGTCGTACGGGATTTTATATTGACACTGACGTGTAACCGTGCATGTTTTATATTGTGCCTGTTATGTAATCTCGTAGGCTAACGTCTTTAAGTTGCGTTTTGCTTGCAATCTCGTATGTTAATTTCGAGTCTGTCTCTCGTTCCTGTATCACCGTGTATTCGGTAAAAGCATGTCATCGAAATAAGAATGTGCAATTTTATCCTACAATAGTGTGTTGTTTCTTGTTAGAAGATCGATTTGAATTTACTGCGAGATTGACTGACGACTGTCGCAAATTATCTCTTTACTTGCAGAAACATGTTAACCATACACAACATGATTGCGGGAGTCGATTCCGAATTTCGAATCGTCTTAGATTTTAGCATGTAATCTCACAATGTCTTATATAATATATTCCGTGTTTGTTATATGTATATTTTGTCTGCTGTGTCATTTTATTAAATGCGGGTGAAGTTGACGCTATCTTGGTGGCAATATTTTTTATTTGCCGTAAGACAAGAACACGCGTTATCTGAATAGGCCATTCGAAGTTAGTAATGGTAACAAACTAACAATTGTGCTAGTTGGTCGTGAGGGTATCGCTGTAAGGGTTTTTACTGACAGAAGCTGAAGGCTGTTATGACGTGTTTTGTAGCTACTTTTGGGCTTTGTGGTCCCTATCAGGTGCTGCCTTAATTCCTTGTTGGAATCGTTATTATCGTTCTATCGAGATCAAAACCCAATGTATAGGCCTTAATTGTGTCGCGCTCAACACTCTTGTTAAACACCACGTTTCTGTTGTTTATTTTACATGAAGAAATGCGTGTAATAAGATAACTAAACATGGTCTTCTCGGCGATATCGCATCGATCAATAATGACTTTCTCCCGGTAGGCTCCATGTATATCCCCGTCTTTGTACAGTCGCTGAAAGTTTATAATTGTATTGTATTATCTGGTTCGTTTAATAACAAATCGCAATCAATGAGTCCTGCTATGATTTGTTTCCGATTCTTATGATAGAATATTATAGAAAACTCGCTAATACAAGTTCGTAAAAGGGAGGTAACTACGGTAGATTATCGCACAAATTTTTGCAGCACTGTCTTCCTTTAGTTTTGTAGCTGGTAGCCTAGTACCAAATGTGAAACCGGATCACGGGCCTAAAGGGAAATTACTTCTCGCAAAATTCTTGATACTTTTATAGGGAAGGGGCGTCAATTTGGGAATTGTAAAAAAACTCTGCATCTTGTGATATAATTCTTTAGGTATGCGGGTGAAGTGATACATTATATCAAATTTAACTGTATCGTGGATAAATAGTAAAGCAAATTTGTTTAAAAAAATATGATATAGTGCGCCCAGGAAAGGGTGCTATTTACAAAAATTGACTGGATTGATCTACTATTGAAAAATTGGTAGCTTAAATACATATCGATGGCTTAGAACCAGAAGGTCGTAACTACCTCTTACGACCTTATAAGACTCATACATATTTGAAATCATCTTCACAAGGCGCTTCTTGTGAGCCTATTTTCATGCAAATCTGAAATTGTCATGTTGACCAAAATGAAGTTTTAAAACGTGTTTTACTATAGGTAAAGAGTAAATTACAGACAGTTTTCTCTTGTTTTCTCAATATATCAATTTGGTAGTTACGACCTTCTTGTTCTAAGCCAGCGATATGGTCAAGTTTATACTAAAATAACTCTGATAAATCGTGCACGCTTGCTTTTTCCGCCTTTCTGTGCTATACCAAATTTTCCCGCGTTTTTCGTTATCCTGTGTGTACTATAATTAAGACTTACACTTTTAACAAAAAAGAAGATTTTTTCTCTATCAATTCATATCGTTATCAGTCCTTTGTATTATTTAGCATCAGTTTATGCCCTCATAAGTAAACATCACAATACGCCTCTATCGTTGGACCATCGTCTAAGTTAAGGTATTCGCTACTCTATCATGGTTGGTCGAATGTTCGAGCCAGGGACTGCTAGCATACTGAGCGGCCCGTTCTGGTGTATCAATACCATGTGACTTTGGGTTACAGGTCCAAGACCAGTCGTGAAGGCTCGGTCATTTCCGATTGTCTCCGGTAAATATATTTGCTGAGGTGATCTGAATGGTTCAAGACGAGATTTGCTTATTTAGAAATCATTTTCCAGAGAGTGTGTATATTTCAAAGAACTGAAGAAAAATAAAGTACAGAAAGTATTTGTTATTTTGAAGTAAAGCAGTTCTTCTTGGACCTAAATTAGCCCTTGGGTCAGTCACTTTTTATGGCTATGTTGATACAAGGCATTTACGATTGTCAAATTCTTCCAAGTCTGTATCAGAATTATATTGATAAGTCTTTGTTGTACACATATATAAGTAAAGTTTCTAGAGTTGGATTCTGTTTTATTATTTCTATAAAGTACATGGTGTTTTGAATCGTTACGTGTCTTATTTTCCTATTTATTGCAAGGACGTGAAGTAGGGTTTTTTTGCTATCCAAGGACTTATCCAGTAACTTATTTGAATGTCGGTGTTTTCAAGTCATAACGAACACACTTTATCTGAAAGCTGTCTTCTAAAGGTTTTATTTGTCTCCATTCATCTAATACACGTCATTCAGTGTAAGTTTCACTTTAGATGATTAAATCCATTCACGCAACCCAACTCAAACTTTTGTTTTCTATGAAGATGGTAACTCGCCGTTTTGTCTTTTACATAACTAGCAACAACGAATGTGTCTAATGTCTCTTTTTCAAGACTTCAGACAGTTAATACTCGTTTCATCTATTAGTAAAGTCAAAGCCCTACGAAACCAACGTTATTTACAATTGGATTATTATCTATGGTCATAAGTGAATCAATTTACAACAAGGGATGATTGTAAAATACGTATGCCCCCATGACAGCAAAATAGTCAGAAAAAATAAAGATCACAGTGACCTTTGACCTACCGACCTTACAACAAAAGGGATCATCGTCATCTACTTTTGCGGGCCAACCTCCGTGTAAAGTTTGAAGATCATAGGGCAAAGCATTATTGAACGGAAACATTTTGGTCTACCGACCGACCGACCGACAGACCGAGCAATTTACGTGTATCAAAGGTGAGGACATAATAAATGCATCTACATTTTCAGAAAATGTTATAGACTTACATTAGTGAAAAGGGAAAATACAGCTGTCTGTCGTTCAATTTTTCCCGCCCGTGTATGGACGTGTATGGTGAACTAGGGTTCTTCAACGTAGGGTTTCACTCAATTAGGACATACTCAGTAGTCCCCTTCGCGTATTGTGCAGCATACGAGTATATCTAAAAATCCCAAGTCACAACAGTTCCTTAGAAAGTATCAACACTTGTACTCCCAATGTCAATGGCAATCGCGAAAGCTCGGCTAATTCCGTTTGTCTCCGATAATGTCCCAATGGCGCTCGTTATTATGTCTGCGACTGAGCGGATTTAGAGAGCAGACGAGTCACGAATGTAGTTCCGGGATAACGAAAATAGACAGACATAGTAGTAAACTTGCTGTAGTTCCTTCAAAAACTCAACTTGCTTCACAGTGACTTGAGTATCTTGTTTGGAATCAGAAAATACTAGCAGAGCTGAATAAACAGATATACATTGGACATGCTACATAGCGTGTTTTGTAGCATTCTTTTAAGTCTTTAAAATTGTTATTGCGCTTTTTCGAGGTACAATTAGAACGAAATTGTTATCTCAAATTCAACACAGATATTTTATTTTCGTGACTTTGCTAGACAAACCCAGAGAGACATGAACTATTTGTTATTTTATTGAGAGCAAAATGTAATTATTTATGTAATTCTAGTCGCATGTCGTTAAACTTAACCTTAGCAGCAGACAGCATGAGACGTTATGAAAAATCGACATTGTGCTGCAAGGCATTAGTAGCCAAAAGGGCTCGACACCAGAAAACAAGATCTTCAGCGATTTGAAATCTTAAGGCTTCAAAAATATGCTGCTTGTACTTCTTCCGGTCCCAACCTGCAGTAAGATGATTATTCATTAATGAAATGTCAGTCATGGATCTATAGAACAAATCAAATATTTTTTGTAAACAATGTAATACACATTAATCACACTCGCAACAATACTGGAAAAGTCCCTGAAAATCGTCAATGACAAGGCCAAGGCCATCTGAGTATTTAGGGGAAACATATCGCTGGCTTAGAATGAGCAGGTCGTAAGTAAACAAAAAACTGTTTCCGTCAAACCAACAGATAATGGTATAACGTCGATTCAAGCACGCATAATTTGGGTTTTTCATTTTTTACTTAATTTTCACTTCCAATTTACTTGCAACGTGTCTGTGATACGAAATACATAATTCGTTAATCAACATTTCAATCGTATGAGTAAACCTTCATGACACTTTATGGAAACGGCCATGTACTTTAGTCAGATAACAACCCATATTAACACATTCCGTATATTAAGACAAGAAATTATCGCATAACTCTAGTTCACAGCTTCGTATAACTTAATGACTTAGGGCGTAATATATATTTCAACGTATTTGCCTTATTGCAATTACTGAAAATGGACTCATTTATACATAGTGTCTATTTTCATGTAAATCGGGACCAAAATGAAGTTTTACCATAAGTAAAGAGTAGTGTGCAGACATTTTTCTTGTTTCTGGAAATATCGATTTGTATTTACGACCATTTTAAACCAGCGTATTAATGGTTAAAACAACATTGATTAGTAATTAAAAATCAATGTGAAAACCGTTCATACTTCAACACTCGACAAACAGATCAGTAAAGCTTCTGTCATTCTGTATAATCAGGACAACCATCATGATCAAATATCTCCTGGATTAATTAACTAAATACTGGTACATCATTAAATATTTAAACAATCGCATCATATGATATTCAAGCGTATGATGCCACCATTAATTTGCCCTTAGAAATCATCAAGTTAAATGTTTGTCAGTTATACTTTCGTGTATATTGAAATTGGATTCCTATATTGTTTGCTATACGTGTTTGTCTTCATCTTGAGATTGGTGTGCAATCTTGTACACTTATGTTTACTCTACCTTGAAATACCTTATGTTTATATTGAGATTGACATGGAATATCGTACGCCTATATTGAGACCTAATCTCGTAGGCTAACGTTTTCAAGTTGCGTTTTGCTTGCAATCTCGTATGTTAATTTCGAGTCTGTCTCTCGACCCTGTATTACCGTGTATTCGGTGAAAGCATGTCCTAGAAATAAGAATGTGCAATTTTAACCTACAATTGTGTGTTGTAACTTGTTCAAAGATCAATTTCAATTTGCTGGGAGATTGACTGACGACTGTCGCAAATTATCTATTTACTTGCAGAAACATGTTAACCATACACAGCATGATTGCAGGAGTCGATTCCGAATCCCGAATCGTCTTATATTTTAGCATGTAATCTATGTCTTATATACTATACACCGTGTTTGTTATATGTATATTTTGTCTGCTTTGTCATTTTATTAAATGAGGGTGAAGTTGACGCTATCTTAGTCGTTGTGGTGATATAAAAGGTTACTGGTATCTTGTGGAGCGGTGAATAAGAGGAAGGATGCGCGCTTCGGGATCGAGAGGTCCCGAGTTCAACCCTCATCAGGGCCATGGTAATTTTTCAAATAAAAATAACCCGCATGCTTGATCCGACCAAGGTTTTATTTTGTACTTGTAAGGACAGTTTGACATGTTCGACATTCCTGTGACACCATTATTATATTGATGTTGGCTGTACATCCTCCAGGGTGGCAATATTTTTTATTTGTCGTAAGACAAGAACACGCGCTATTATTTTTATATGCAATTCGCAGTTGGTAAAGCTTTTCGTAATGGTAACAAACTAACAAATGTGCTATCTTGGTCGTGAGGGTGTCGTTGTTAGGGCTTTTACTGACAGAAGCTGAAGGCTGTTACGATGTGTTTTGTAGCTACTTTTGTGCTTTGTGGTCCCTATCGGGAGCTGCCTTAATTCCTTGTTCGAGTCGTTATTATCGTTCTATCGAGATCAAAACCCAATGTATACGCCTTAATTGTGTCGCGCTCAACACTCCTGTTAAACTTGTTAAACACCACGTTTCTGTTGTTTATTTTACATGAAGCAATGTATGTAATAAGATAACTAAACATGGTCTTCTCCGCTATATCGCCTCGATCAATAATGACTTTCTCCCGGTAGTCTCCTTGTATATCCCCGTCTTTGTACAGTCGCTGAAAGTCTATAATTGTATTGTATTATCTGGTTCGTTTAACAACAAATCGCAATCAATGAGCGCTGCTATGATTTGTTTCCAATTCTTATGATAGAATATAGAAAACTCGCTAATACAAGTTCGTTAAAGGGAGGTAACTACGGTAGATTCTCGCACACATTTTCCAGAACTGTCTTCCTTTCGTTTTGTAGCTAGTAGCCTAGTTCTGTACAGCATTTTATACCGAGTGATTTTATGTTAAAACACAGACCAAAAACAAAATAACAAATCATAAAACTTGATAGTGAAGGGGTGTCAATTTTAGGATTGTCAAAACGCTGTATCTTGCTATATAATTTCTTAGGACTGTGTGTGAAGTGATACATTATATCAAGTGTAACTGTATGCCTAACATGGGTAAAGAGTTAAAATTAGTGGGGTGTAACAAAAATATAGGTAAGACGTACAATTTAACAAAAAAATAAAGAAATATTTTTTACTCTTCATCAATAATAACGTTACCAATAGGGTTCCAAATATAATAACCAAACCCTTTTCATGGAATTGTGTATTTGCCAAGACGATATTAATGTGATTCGAACGTCTCTTGCATGGTTGGTTCCAGCTTTATTTAACAATGTAGACAATTCAATAAGGAATAAGTTGGTATATGATTGACTCTGAGGGCATTGGCTTATTGCCAATGACCGTTTCAGGGATGTTTCCAGTATTTCTGCGAGTGAAATTGTGTTTTACAGGGTTTACTCACATTTCGATGAAGCGAAACCATATTTCTGCACCTGATAGAGTATATATTTTTGACGACTTACTTTACGATATTTAATCGCTGAAGATCTTGTTTTCTGTGTCGAGCCCTTTTGACTATCAATGTCTTGCAGGACAATGTCGATTTTTCTAAACGCATCACGTTGTCTGCTTCTAAGGTAAAGTTTAACGGCAAACGACTTGAATTACAAAAATAATTTGATTTTTGTTCTCAATAAAATAACAAAAAGTTCATGTCTCTATGGATTTGTCTAGCAAAGTCACGAAATTAAAATATCTGTGTTGAATTTGCGATAGTAATTTCGATCTAATTGTACCTCGAACAAGCGCAATAACAAATTTAAAGACTTAAACAAATGCTACAAAACACGCTATGTAGCATGTTCAATGTTTATTTGTTTATTCAGTTCTGCTAGGTTTTTCTGACTCCAAACAAGAAACTCCAGTCACTGTGAAGCAAATTTGTGTTTTTAAAGAAATTACAGCCAGTTTACTACTATAACTGCCTATTTTCATTACACCGGAACTATTTTCGTGACTCGTGTTTAGAAATCCGCTCAGTCGCAGACATTTTAACGAGCGCCATTGGGACATGAAATGACCGAGCATTCGCGATTGACAAATTGGCTGCGCAAGTGTTGCTGTCTGTGTAGAACTATTGTGACTTGGGATTTTCAGATATACCTGTGTTCTGTACACACCATTAGTGGAATTATGCCCTTATTGGGCGAAAACCCTACGTTGAAGCCCTTTCGTTCACCCCCATGTCCGTGCACCAATCGTGAAAGTCCAGCTATTCTGTTTGTCTCCGGTAAATATACATACATTTTTCGAGGGGATCAGAATGGTCCATTTACGAGCGGAGATCATTGAATGAGACAGAAAATGCTGCAATTTCCTTTTCAACAAATTGAATGTGACTCTATAAAAAATGAAATGAAGATGGATTTTCCAAAATGATTGCGCCCCCATTTTTAATGAGGGGTATATATAGCTTTGTTCGGTCGGTAGACCAAATTATTTCCGTTCAATAACTCAAGAATGCTTTGCCCTAGGATCTTCAAACTTTACATGGAGGTTGGCCGACCTCTTTTGTTTTTGTGGTCGGCATTCCAAAGGTCACTGTGATCTTTACTATCTCTGACTTATTTGCTGTCATGGGGGCATATGTGTTTCACAAATATCTCTTGTTTCAAATTGATTCACCTATGTCCGTTGATATTTTCCGTTAAAAATAATAAAACTGTAAACTGATCCAACTGTAAACTGATCCAACTGTGAATAACGTTTAACTTTAATAATAGATTCAACGAGTACTTACTACCTGGAGAAGAGACATTAGACATACGCTAAAGTTGTTGGTAAAAGACATAACGGCGAGTTACCATTTTCATAGAAAACAAAGTTTGAGTTGTGTTGCGTGTATGGATTTAATCATCTAAAGTCAAACTAACAGACTGTGACTTGTATTAGAGAAGTGGAGACAAATAAAACCTTAAGATGACAACTTTCAGATAAATTGTGTACGTTATGACTTGTGAAACACCGACATTTAAATATGTTTCGACATTGGATAGCAAAACTTCACGTTCTTGCAATAGTTAGGAAAATAAGACAAGTACAAAACATCATGTTCTGTATAGGAATGATACAACAGAAGCTAACTTAGTTTAACGATACTGTACTTTTACATATTTTGAAAAGTTGCTGACAAACTTGCTGAAGAACTAACCAAGAAAACTTGGTGCCGTAAATTAATGATATGACCTCGTCACTGGCAGACCAGGGTCGGTATTCATAAAGCATCGTAAGGGAAAACTTAAAATGTACGACTTCAAATACTGAGTTGCACATATTTCCCAAGAAACGACGAATAATCCGTGTTTTAAATCTGACCACTGTACCTCTTGATATAATGCTTCTAAAATCACGTTTTCCCTTAAGATATTTGTGAAAACCTACCGAGGGTACGTTTTTCTTTCAGTACCCGGTGTTTTCAGTTACTAGTGTAAATCATAACTTTAAAGGGGAGTTGAAACCAATTTCTTATGAACTTATCCTTCAACCTGTGAAGACAGCTGAGAGGCGGTGTTAGACAGAATGGCAGATACTTTTCGATACTAGTATGCTGAATCTGGAGCGAGAACGCCAGACAAGTTGGGCCAAAGACAATACCATGTTATAGGCTGATACAATGTACCAACAACCTAGATGTGCAGCTAATGTGAGAAATTACCCACAACATATTTTATCATGCTTGTGGTGTGGAACGTTAGTCGTCCTTGGTTTTTGTCCTTGTCTGTTGAGTTGTCCAGGTTGTGCTTTTGCTGACTGAAGCGACATTGTGTCGCAATTATAGGGTTTATGTTTTGCTCTTCTGTTTCTTCTGAATGTTATTTTCCCGGAGTTTGTTTTTTATTTTTCTATAAACCGGTCACGTACAAGTCAGCTAGGCCTACACCAGAACAGACCGCTCTGTAGATTACCAGTCTTGGTTCGAACATTCGACCAACAATGCCCGAATGGCAGATACCTACACTTTGACGATGGTTGAACGAGTAAGGCGTGTTAAGATGTTTATTTATGAGGCTATATAATGCGCAGGTAACCAAATGAGTACATTGTTAGCCCAAACAGAATATATAATTCCACTAATGTCTTGTACTGAACACGAGTATTTCTAAAAATCCCAAGTCACAATACTTCAATATACAGCAATTGATGTTGCTAGTGACTTAACCTTACTTTTAACTGCAATAATGTAGGATCCGTCATGAGTTGTCTTTGGAGATGTAGATCTCAAAGACAACGGGTGGCACATTCTTTTTATCATATTATCATAGTTACTGGGTCAATACAACGTCAGCAATAACAAATTTAAGTCGTTGGCGCTACTGTTTCGCGCCAAAAGGATGGTGACGTCACACATTAAAATTTTGTTCTTATGTTGCGGACAAGAAATGCTGAATCAAAGGGAAATAACTCAAAAACAATGCAAGGTAGAGTTATAGTTCTTGCGCACTGCAATTCGACTAATTGCAAGAAACATCCATACCAAATATTGAATCATTTGAACTTGAGGTGACAAAGTTATTGAAATGCTGTAATAAAATCAATCAAAGGGACATAATTCAAAAACGATGCAAGGATGAGTTATAGTTCTTGTGCACTGCACTTTGGCTTATTGCAAGAAACATGCATACCAAATCTTGAGTCATTTGAACATAAGGTGACAAAGTTATGCTCTGGACAAGAAATGCTGTAATAAAATCAATCAAAGGGACATAATTCAAAAACGATGCAAGGTAGAGTTATTGTTCTTGCCCACTGCACTTTGGCTTATTGCAAGAAACATGCATACCAAATCTTGAGTCATTTGAACATAAGGTGACAAAGTTATGCTCTGGACAAGCAATTTTTGACGCTGCCACCGCAGCCACCAAAGTAACACCTATATTTAGCCTTTTCAGGCGACACAAAAAACAAGAAGGAAATGTGTACATTCAACACTTTTATTTTTTTATTTGCTAATAAAATATGAATTTCATTAAAAAAATAAATTAAACATAATACAGTCAGACCTCATCACTTCATTGCAGCAATATTGGATCATACAATATAATATACACTGAGATACAGCCTTGTTACGCAAAAGTGAAAGACCACTTCCAAACAAAGACCTGTCAGCAAAGACCACCAATTTAAAATCTTCCATCAGAGCATTTTTAAATGATAACCTGTAAAGAGAGACCACCTCATCAAAGAAAATTATCAGTGGTTCCTTGGGTGGTCTTTGCAGACAGGTTTAACAGTATACACAAACATCTCTACATATCTACACCATATAAATGATGATTTATCAGAAACCTATTAGGCCAAGGTTATACGGGGTAAACCTGCTGATTCTTGGAATTCAAGCATCTGATTAGTTTCTTGATTCTGATTGGTTGATACAGTTTTGAATCTGACCAATGGCAAGACAGCATTTTGAAACTGTGTGGTATTCAAATTTGTGCAATAACCTTGAAATAAACTATAAAGTGGCTGTTCATTATTTGATCATGCTGTTTATAAGGTAATAACAAAAGGACCAAAGGGCCCTAGGTCGCTCACCTGTCATAGAAGAACTGGTAAGGCAGTAGTGTTAGCTTTGATTGCATTTAAATTAACATTCTGACTAGCTGTCATCAAGATCAAGAGAAAACTGAAGCTTCTACTGCCTAAACAAGGTTTTTCTATGATTTGACACATTGACTAAAGTTTTAAACCCAACAAGCCAAAAATCAACGGGTGGATTTATTACTGATGATCATTATGGCCAAGTTTGATGAAAATTGGTCCTAAGCTATGACCTTTAATGTTTACAGAAACAATTGTGAAAGATGGACACCTGACAAATAGTGATCACAAAAGCTCACATTGTCACTTTGTGACAGGTCAGCTTAAACATAATTTTATGAATTGTGGTAACAGACTATAAGCCTGTCCTAAGCAGACAATAAGCAGCAAAAAGTTCCTGTTACCAAATTTTCTGATTCCCAACAGGCAACTTTAGTCTATATATATATATATACATATTTGTTCATTTCTGACTATTAGCTTTTATACTACAAAATTCAACTAGCTACACTTTCAGAGCTCTTCAGGTGCTATATCACAGACATTTTTCAACACCAGCCCTGCGTTCAAGGTAGAACAACGTTATGTAATGTTTGTAACTTTTCGTAATGTTACGAAAACGTTACAAATGTTACAATAATTAATTCTTGAATGAAGGGCTGTAATGCTAGCTTTAAGTTAAAATGAATTCACAGACACTATTAAGTGAAATTGGAGAAGGTATGTTTTTCAACACTTTTGCAAAGCTTGGCACAATCTATGCTTCTTCCTGCAAAAGCTGGATGTGCTATCTGGCCAAAACCATCAGCTTTAGAGCGTTTTTTGGCACAATTGTTAGTTAAGTTATTTAGTAATAGAATAGATTTTTAAATTCATGTTTCAACAAAATCTACACAGACATGGCACTTAAAGGGCTCCAACTATAGGACATTAAACAAATAGTAAATAAAACTACAATTTCTTTGAAACAAAATGATAAACACAGATTTGATGGAATTGCACTAAAAGGTGAACAGACTAACTACTTTCTTTGGTGAATAAAATAAATTTACATAAATAAGGTTTGAAAAATATAATTGGCTTTCGGTATCATGAACCATCAAAAACCTTGGCCACAACAGTGAGTTTTCTTTGGCATTTGGTGTTTGGGATTTCCTGATTTGTTTACTAACTTTATTTGGCTTCTCTATCTTCTGAAAAACCGTATTCCTCCGAACAATAGGTCCCCCAAAAGCCCCTTTTTGCAAAAGGTATGGCCCCAGGGGGCATTTATTTGGGGGTATATTGTATTTCTTTGGAGTATGTTACCATAAACATTGTTTCTTGTCCAAAACTGAGTACATGTCATGATGGCATTTGTTTAATCTAACATCTAGACATGACAGGTATTGTGCGGAATTCTAACAAGTTCAAACATCCTTATGGCATACTATACCAAAAATACACTAAGATTAAAGTTCAAGAAAAATTAGAATCAGACAAAAAGCACAAACAATAACACCAGTTTATATACTTACAACCAATCTTATTACAATCTGATCCTAACATTTGCATCATCCCTTTATGCTGTTAGTTAGATCTGACAACACTACATAAGAGGTCAAGTTCAAATGACCTCTCTAGTCCATGTTGTAGTATAGCTATTCACCTGTATACATAGAGAGAGTACTGACTAAATTAACTCTCTAAGCACAGATGTTTAAAGTTTAAACATGTCTGTGGCTGTAAACTTCTGCAGAATTTCTCTGCACTTTCAGATTTGTGAAAGTAGCGATTCAATGATGTCAAGTTCACATCCACATGACCCCATACTGAGTGCTGTCAGATCCTGTATCAGTGTAAAGTAGTGGAGCTAATATTGGTCTGGTTTAAATGAGATTGACATACAACAACATACATAATTCAAGGCAATAGGCATTTTTATACGGAGACCAAAACAACAATGGCTTAATACTGTTTAGTGATGACATAAATCGCTCATTACGACCAGAAACTTAATTTTTCATGACTTGATATGATGATAAGTGAAACAGTAGGTTGCAGAAAGTTTATTTCATCAGTGCTTTGCTGGTGGTTTTAGGGGCAAACCAGCCTAGAGATAACTAGGTGGGTACAGCACAGATAATTTGATTTGATCCTTAACTTCATGAAAATTCTCAAAGACAATACAACTAAAGGGCAATTGGCTGTGTCAATTCCATGTCAATAGCCGATTCAAATCTCATTCGAAAGAATAATGGGGCTTACCATTAACTCAGATTACCGTTAACACTGGTATACCCATCTATACCTAGATAAACATAGTTTACCTGACAGATGACTCGGACTCGTTGTTTACAAACCGTTCTTATTTTACTTTGAAAGTATTGATAGACACAGTGAATCTTACTAAGTTGATGAACAAATACTGTACATGTACAAAGCTAAGCATAAATGCAACATGATAATACTTCTGTAAATAATATTGACGTTATACAGCAGTATGTTCATATAACTATAAAGCATCTTCCACATAAACATAATGATTACACAAAAACATGTGTTATAGCTTGACGAATTTGACCTGAACCTGATCTTTATGCATGAATATATTACAAGTTCTTGCTTTGAATATATCAATTTCTGCAAACAAATTATGAAATATAGGTATTTCGAACTGCATTACATCTCAAGCGTCTTCGTGATACTCCCTGACTACGAAAACATACAACCAAGGTTATAAATACAGACAATATATCTACTGTTAAATTATGCTTTCAAAATGTCAGGTTCATATCAAATTTGCCAAGCTATACAAATAACTGACCAAAAGACACTGCATTTATAGGTGCCCTGCCAATGAAAATATGTTTAAGAAACAAATTGACTAACAGCAATAATGCTTTAAGAAGATCATATTTTGATGAAAGCTCATTTTTCGTCGCAGCAATGATGCTTTAAGATTAGATCGGCCAATAAAATTATGTTTTACAAATATATTATTGATGATAGACTGTGTTTTAGACTCCAAGCCAATGAAATCATGTTTAACAAACCATTGGCCAGTAAATATTGAGTTTTGAGGTGATTAGCCAATAAAAACATGTTTTACAAATCATTGACCAACCAACATTAAATTTTGAGAGGATCAGCCAATAAAACGACAGTTAACAAATCATTGACCAATCAACATTAAGAACACAGTCACATGATATTCTAAAATGAAATTTTGAATCAGTATAAAATTCTTGTTCTAGTTATAAACAGTTGACCCAATAAAGGAACAATGGAATATTTTAAACACGGTGCGTCCGACTACCAGTGTTGAACTATCGGTGTTGAACCATCGGAGTTGAACTATCGAAGTTGACCTATCAGAGTCACATTTTGATGTAAGTTCATGTGTTATCGCAGCTTATACCGGAACACAACTGTACATGACTAAGATCCACCAACATAAGCTCCCATATTTCAGTGTAATATTGTAGTACCATTTAGGGTAGGCTTATTAAGAATCACTTGTTGGGTTTCAGGCTTCGAGTTCTAGCCACTGATGTCGGCACGTCGGCAACGAATGCTCGAAATCTGTACTCCATCTGTTTACGTTGTGCCATAAGTTCCCGATGTAATGCCTCAGCCTGAAAAACAGTGACTTATATTCTTAATATACACTAAAATAATATTAGTATGTGTTATTAACTTATCATAAATAGTTTAATAACACACAACTTATATATATCCTTCAAATTCAGTTAAACACATACAAAAGAATGGCCTATAGTGACATTTCAAAACTTTGTATTTCAAAATAATCATGAATGACATTGAAATTATTTCATTTTTCAAATTATGTTACATTTTCACAACTTCATAAATTAGTAATCTGGAATTTTGAAACTGAATTGTCCCTAAAATGTTTTACTGTTCAGAACTCATAATAACATGGAAGTGAAATGTAATTAGGCTCCTCTTCAAACAATTTATCATGTCATAATTATACCAAAATAATACAAAATCAATTTCAAATTCATTTACTTCAGATCAAAGTTTGGTTAACTATATAATCTGCTGACATACAAGCACAGGTTTTCATGCATGCAACATTTATCAAGCCGTTCATTTCAAATATTCCTATTCTATAAGTGAAGTGTGAAAACTGGAACCAAATCAAGCAAGCAAACAGTATGTTAAACATTAACTCTTACACTAAAATACCTTAAAATGTTCACATTAATGGTATATACAATTTATATACTCTCAAAAATTTGAAAATAAATAGAAATCTAATGACAGATTTTTGTCAATGGAAATATTGGTTTGTCAATGGAAATATTAAGATGGTAATGTTGGTTTTCAATGGAAATATTAGGATGGAAATATTGGTTTGTCAATGGAAATATTGGTTTTGAATGGAAATATTAGGATGGAAATATTGGTTTTCAATGGAAATATTAAGATGGAAATATTGGTTTATCAATGGAAATACAAATATGTAAATTTTAGTTTGTCAATAGAAATATTGATAAGTCAATATTTGTTTGTTAATGGAAATATTAATGTGGAAATATTGGTTTTTAAATGGAAATATTAATGTGTAAATAAATAATGTTAAGCAAAATACCAATATGAAAATATTGGATCATCTATGGAATAATTATAATCATATATATATATTGGTTTGGCAATGGATTAAATTGTGATTGAAAATAGTTATATTAACAAATTATTTGTCAATGGAAATATTAAGACTTCAATTTAATTGTGAGCCTAACATAAACAATTCAAGAGAATGCATGCAAAGAAAGCAGCATCTATCTGTATAAAATATTGTTCATGCACATAATTAAAACTGACAGATCTAGCCATGTACGAAAATTGCAGAAAACGCATTGAAGTAAACAATTTCAAATTAAATCTGTGAAGCAAATAAAATAATAGATGATATAAAATATAAATCTATGATTACATATTGAACAAACATTATTACTTAATATATAAATCAAATAGACCAAGGAAATGTTTTGACAAAACATTTTCGTTTTGTTTTAAATAAAATATAGTAAGAATGAATAACAGTACTCTGTACAGTTATGTGCATTCTTTTTTGTGAGAAAAAAAATTCAATGATGAGTTTATGAACGAAATTAAACAAGTCAGTAAAAATTCATAGAAATCAATAAACGATAGAAGTGACATAGGCTGCCACCTTATATATTATTGATTATTTTTATAATAGAAGAACATTTTAGTGTCTATATTTGGTGCAATATGTCAACTGTTATTTATATTGTTAAGTATTTAGCACTATATATTGAAGTGATATAAAATTGTCATCCTCGAAAACCTGAGCGGTGACTCCACTCCCGACCTCGCTTCATCAATGTAGCGAGTGCAGGAGCAGAATGTCGTCTGGGTTTTCGAGGATGTAAAATTGTATATAAGTGCAACATGTGCAGGTTTTTTGGTATACTAAGTGTAATTTAAATGCATGAATAAAATAATCCATAAATTACATAATTTGTGTAATAATGTAAATATCAACTGAACAGTAAATCAAAATGAATAGTAGGATAATGTTGCAATGTCTAGAAAGCAACATGCATAATTAAATTCTGGCAATCACAAATAAATGACTAATATAATATCATAGCCATTTAGTTTAAGACCAAAGTTCCAAGGGCTTGGTGCAAAACTATAGTAATTATGTCAATTTATATAGGCTGTGCTTACCATAGATTTGCACGAAGCCCCTGAAACACTTTAGTTCAAATGAAGCAAAATTTGTAACATAAGCAAAATTGAAAACTATTTAATAAAAAAACTTAGGAAAAACGATCTGTTTCCAATGAAAACATTTATTTTTGCCACATTTATGCTAAAATAAAACATGAAGTCAAAAGCATGGTAGCCTAAAAACAACATTCATGTATAATGTAAGCAATTTAAACAAATGATTAGCAAAATACTAACTATCTACATGTATATGCCTAGTATCTACATGGTACCTGGGTGCTCTAAACAGGGGTTTCATTTTGAGGGTTCAATTCAAAACTATGGTAATTACCTCAATTTGTATAGGCACATATCATAGTTTTGCACTTAGCCCTTTATTTGATCTTTACGGGCCACATTTTTTTTATTTTCAGGGTTACAAAGGGAGATGCTAGGGAATAGAAATGGCACAATGGCATGTGAGCCACATGAGGGCACTTTTTGCCCTCTCATTATATTTCTAGACCCAACAGTGAAACTTTTTAAAAAATTCCTGGTTCTCCTGCCAGTGCGCAAGCAAAATCAGGCATCAAAATTAATGGCCTAATATGCTATTTTTGTATTCCCCAATCCTAAAAATAAAAATATTGTGGCGAATGATCCTAGAAGTTGTTAATGAGCCCCTAAATGACCCTTAATATGAACCCCTTCTGAAACCCCTGACTACATCTTACAATATGTGTCAGTTACTTACACATGTAATTACAAAGTTACCATGATATAACATGCTAACGAGGTTGTGTGAGTAGCGTGCTCCCAGGCTGCCTCTCACCCGAGATCCCTGTACGTAGTGAGCGGCCTGTATCGGGGTACATCAGGTAAGTTAGGTTAGATAGCACATATAGATCACACAATCATATCAAAATTAATACAAACAACAAATACAAACATTCATAAGCATATTATTCAAATACAAACATGTATATTATATGATAAGCAAAATTTAAACTTAACAAATAGTTACTGTCATTCATTTCACCACATGCAACCATAGGTGGCAGTATCAGTGTTTGGAAAAGAAAAAGAAAAATCCGTCACTGAGCTAATACACTACATAGACCGTATTATACAATATAATGGATTGTCTATCTAACTCCATGTACACTATCAAGGTATAAAGCGTAGTATATGTATATGTCTAAAGATTGTGGAACATCGCATCTTACAATAGGCTCCGTTCCCAACAATAATTACGATACTGTGAGCGCATCGGGTAACTAGTTCATAAATAAAAAGACATTGAGCGAAGTTAAATAACAAAAGTAACACTGTTTTGCTGTTTCGAAGTTATAAGATACAATTGAATGAGATTTTCGGTAAGAATGATTATCTTATTGTTTATTTGAATGACTTGTATAGCGATTTTCTTCAGCGCCTGTATTTTATGTTGAAACAACGAGATGCAACGTTCCACAATCTTTGGCATATAGACATATAGTACGCTTTATACCTTGATAGTATATTAGCTCAGTACGGAAATTTCTTCTTTTTTTTTCTTTTTTTTAATCGTTTGCGGACCAAACACTGATACTGCCACCTGTGCATGCAACATACATGCATGAAAGTATACCGGGGAGGTTAAATTCAATATTTCAAAACATCATTTTCAACTCCCTAATATTATGTTCATGCTATCTTAGGTCATGCAGCACATGTAGAGGCACACATGGAAGATAATGATACACTTAAAGAAAATTCAAGTTCCCAACCTTATCATACAATTAACTTTTCAGAAAAATTGATATGAAATTAAACTATTAGCATAATGTTTAATATATTGAAATATGATTTATTTTCATCAAATACAATTGTGGGCCTATTTAATTATTCATTTAGTGATTCTTAAGTCAGAATTTAATGTCATACAATTATTTTTTATTAATATCACAAACATGTAACTAAGTTAAAATTCCACTCGATCATTATAATCACAGAAGTACTAAAACAATACCTTTACAATATCCATATATAACTCTTCTACACTATTAAATAAAGATTATAAGTATATGTATACAGGTACAAACAAAATATACCTAATAATTATGACCCACAAGCACACATTACTTCCAGCACTCAGACCCACAATTAGTCACATAATTAATATCCCACTATTGACCCACAGTAAAGCAAGGCATATGCTGTAACCCTGTCAAGACACAGTCACTTTACCCCTAAATTAACACATGAATCCATCTCACAACAGTCACCCACCTACACTTATCTTACACTGAAATACTCTACCTAATCATTCAACGTGAAGGAATGTGCCTTCCCTTCTGTTCATAGACAATATGTAACAATATTAACATACTATAGAAATCAAAATATAAAAACAGCCGAGGAGTGGTGCACACAGTTTTGAATTGCCCATGTCGCCAGTTTATCATGCAGGTCTGGTTATTAGCAGTCATTCTCAAGCCTGAAATTCCCCGTTTCAAAGCCTGAAATTCCCCGTTTCAAAGCCTGAAATTCCACTTTCAGTGAAGACAAAGTAGGAAATTGCAGGATACAAAAACCTGAAATCAGACACAAGCCTGAATAATACCAGGCCTGCCACACCTAAACCTAGAACACTACCCACCAACTGGAAGGTTACAATATGTTTGAAGTCAACTTGAACATCAAACATGACTTACAGCAGTAACAGGCAGGTCAGAACCAAATGTGAAAGAAGCAGTTGAAAACTTAGAACATCAGAATTAATATAGTTCTTTCAGCAGATCAGGCCCATGCAAACATACAATTATTGCCAAGTTTCAACATCACCGTAAGACTCAAGCATTTTCCAGTTTAGACGGACTAACAAATGCAGACATGCAGACCTCAATCTAGGAGGGAGTATAACAGACCTGTGTAACAGTCAATTTTTTCCCCGGGGAAAAAATAGATGGGGGAAAAAACTGACTGCTACACCGGTATACACCAAGCTCAAGTAGCATGCAAGTAATATATAATGCATATAAATATATATTTATATGCAGTTATCTAATCGTGTACAAGAAAATTGTTTATGCTTCAATGTCTGGGCTTGATAATGGTATAATATTTCTACAACATAAATTCAGAGCATAAAGTCAAAATAAACACTATGTTACAATTAGAGTGAGCTACAAAAGGACATAAACCCCATTGTTTTACTGAACAAACCATTGACTATAACACATTCCCGTTGCATTACTGAACAAACCCCATTGCTTTACTGGACAAACCTTCCATTGCTTTATTGAACAATCCACATGGCTTTACTGAATAAAAATCCCCATTGCCTTCTTTGAACAATTTAAATCCCCATTGCTTCAGTAACCAATGGACCATAATTTCACCATATAAATGCCCATTGCTATACTATACAAATTCCCATTGCTTTATTAAACAATGATTCCCCATTGCTTTACTGAACAAACCCCCATTGCTTTACTGAACAAATCCCCATTGCTTTACTGAACAATGATTCCCTATTGCTTAACTGAACAAATCCCCATTGCTTTATTGAACAAATCCCCATTGCTTTATTGAACAATGATTCCCTATTGCTATACTGAACAAATCCCCATTGCTTTACTGAACAAATCCCCATTGCTTCAGTAACCAATGGACCATAATTTCACCATATAAATGCCCATTGCTATACTATACAAATCCCCATTGCTTTATTAAACAATGATTCCCCATTGCTTTACTGAACAAACCCTCCATTGCTTTACTGAACAAATCCCCATTGCTTTACTGAACAAATCCCCATGGCTTTACTGAACAAATCCCCATTGCTTTACTGAACAAATCCCCATTGCTGTACTGAATAAATCCCTATTGCTTAACTGAACAAATCCCCATTGCTTTATTGAACAATGATTCCCTATTGCTATACTGAACAAATCCCCATTGCTTTACTGAACAAATCCCCATTGCTTTACTGAACAAATCCCCATTGCTTTACTGAACAAATCCCCATTGCTTCAGCAACAAACGACCATTGTTTCACTTCGTAACTGCTCATTGCTATAGTGAACAAACTCACATTGCTGTATTGAACAATCTTTCTTTCTTCAGTCATCTAATTCCCTTAAATATTTTTCAACAAAAATAAAAACAAATGCTTGAGGGGATGTCTCAAGTTACCCAAGGTCAAGATGAAGCGAATGTGAACAATTATAGGGATAAGTGAAATTATTCCTATACCCATGCATTCTATCAGCATAATAATCATAAACATGCAATATATAAAGCAAAATATCTATGTTTCATTCATAAGCATTATATCCTGGACTGACAGATTACAAGTATTGCTTGATTCGTGCATTCAGCAAAGGCAGGTGTGTATCATGCATATATGGCAGGTAAATACAGGAACAAGGTGCCCCTTGACTAGGTAAAGCGCAATTGCGTGCCTTTATTCAGTAATACCTATCAAAGGTAAGCGTATGAATACATGCACACCGTAAATCATAGTATGTGCTCAGGCTTTATAAATCCACAGAAATAAATAGTTTTGTGTCAAAATTAGCACAGTGGTTAATTCTGCAGTCTGTCTGGATGCCTGCATTTGTGTCAATGACCTTGATCACATGTGTTACTTCAAATTTCTTTTTGGAGGTAATCTAGCAATCATGTGACCGGAATCAACAAATACAAACTTGACTGATGTAACATAATTGCTTTACACATGTACATGCTATAAGCATCTAGAATGTGTTTCATTACAATTTGCCAGTTTCTATATATTTAGAACTGTTATAGACAATTACTGTAAATTGTTTACCCTGTATCGTAAAATTGACAACATCAAATAAAAACGATAAATAAGCAGTAGAAGAACAAATCAAACATGCATTATGCATTTTATCTAAAATAGCTGTATCAATAAAACACAGACGTTTGTCACAGTGATTGAATTAGTATCAAAAACCACAGGCAACTGTATCATTGATAAAGAGTATAGGGGCGTTTTTCAAAAAAAGTGCAAATTGTTGTCCCAGACATTTATTGACTCATAAAATAGTGTATATAGCTCTCAACTGAATCCAACAGTTGTCATGTACAAGATTGAACATATTTCTATCTACTAAACCCTGCAAATGTCTATATAAACTGCTTATATCCTTCAAATTTTTGAGATTAAGAATCTAACTCCCTGAAAATGGGCTGTCCCAAGCAGTTCAGAGTGATGTTGTTCCTTCAAAATCTCTTTTATTATATGAATTTATCATGCTAATTTAAGCTTAATATAAAGATTTTGTACTTTGCAGTAGAGGATAGTCAATTTTTCTGATTGGTCTGGAATAAAACCAGTGTTTTTTTACGTGAACAAGTGTGTCCCTCACTTTTGTTCCATCCTGTTACCTTACTGGTAAAACAGGAATACATCAAAGTATTTATTCCTAGGTATAATCCAGTTATAATTACTTGATAGAAGTCTCCTTAACAAAGATAATGGGGAAAGGGAATATTATGTTTTATTAAGAAAAATAGTGTTTTTTATAAAAATCATACAATCATATTTGATGGTAAAGCTTAATTGTCCATCCTGTTACCATGCTCCATTGCTTATAAATTCAACATAATGACATTAAAACTCAGACATACGTTTAAAAAACATTGGGAAATCTTATTTTCACCATAATTATGACTCTTTAGAGGGATAATTATTATTCATAGGAAGAATTACAATAAAATGTTCCATCCTGTTACCATGCTTTTTTGTTCCATCCTGTTACTTCAATTTTGGTAACAGGATGGAAAAATAATGGATATATTGATCATAAATCCTGAATTGCTTAATACCTTACAGATTTTTAAATGTCATTTTAAAAAAGAATATCTTACATAACAAAAAATATTTTTTAATGTACTTTGCTCCCAATACTTAAGGAGGCAGAGCTTCTTGAAATAGAAATTACGGCCATACTTAAGGTAACAATCCATCTTAATTGTATGTCATAATGTATAATTACTTCTTTTGTCAAATTGAATGATTACAGAGTATCAGTGAATATCTCTAATAATGAAATCCTCCTTGAATGACTTTTTTGTGGATGTTATATTTGACTGACAGGGCTGACAAATGAAGGTGCTTTCCATCCTTTTACCACATTTTCCATCCTGTTACCAAATTTGTCCATCCTGTTACCGTTTTTCCGTCCTGTTACCATCAGATTTCTAAAGTTTTCAACTTTGTGTATTATTTTATATGGAACTCCTTAATTAAATGTTCACCCAGTTGGCATATGCAACAGTATTTCACTGAAAATTTTGTTTTAATATTAAATTGCTTACATTAAACAGTTAAATAGTGTAATTATTACATACATGCGCAATGAGTGAAGGTGTATTCTCATGTAAAATGGTGTTTTTGTATTAAATAACTTAATTATTTCTGCATATATACAACAAATATAATACATTTGATGATTTGCAACAATCAAATCATATTTATTTTTATTATATTAAAATTAATGTAGAAATATTGGTGTGGTAACAGGATGGAAAATGATGTTTTTTGAAAAATTCAAGCAATTATATTTACATTTTTAGCGAAGCAGGAGGTCTCCCCTTACTTGGAATGTGTTTGTTTATAATAACTCTTTCTAATCATGTTAAAGAAAATTTGATTTAGCATATTTTTTTTTGATAATAAATTTGTTTCAAAATTTGCACTTTTTTTGAAAAACGACCTAATATTTGCTATTCCGTGAAAAATACATATCATTGTGTTTAATAAAGAAAAATATAAATTTACAAAAAAAATCTTCAATTATACAGATACGAGGGGTGATCAATATATTCGAGGACTTTCCTTCTCAATTTTGAATTATTGGAACTAGAGAAATGAAATTACACGCTGATGTAGATCAATCAATTATCTCACGATTTGTTTAATTTTCTTTATAAGAACGTCACTATTTACTTTATGACATCACTTTTTGTAACCATGGTGAAGCGTGCACCGTCGAGCATTTCGGGCGTAACGTTATTTCTGAGAAACGACACGCTATGAAAATTAACGCAAAACTTGTAAATTCCTCGCGATACCTCCAAAATGACTTGATTAAATTGTGTATGGATTCTGTGCGCTCCCAATTAGCCATTTTCATATGATTCCGTCGTTTATTTGATTGTGGGGTCGCTGTCAAATGGTTGAGTCGATAAAATGAGGATAAACAGCAAAAATAACACCACGTTGGGGACATTTCTCGTTTAATTCTGCGAAATAAGACACACAGATCTCAATCAAATGTATTTGGCAAAAACGAAGACTAATAGAGGCTACAAAACATAAAATCGTTGACTCCAAATCAAATGAGTTATTTCGATATTGCGTCCTAAACCTGATAGGTCATTTTTCTGTCTTAATTGAAATAATCTAATTGTGTAAAGCCAACCGCCCTTTTCCGAGTTTTGTTTCCAATAACCCTTAGATAGTCTTTTTATTCCACCTCACATTCCAGAATCGGCTATTGACTACTTATTTCAGTAGTGAAAGACAACCAGTCTCATACATGGAATCGGGTATCAGTCCAGAAAGGAGCTATGTGCTGCTCCGACGGTGACGCTTGGAATGACGTCGCGTGACGACCAACGTCACGCGCCACTTGTATGAATCAAATAATTTTATTAGTGCATTCGGTGGGAGACATCTTACTGCGAATGATGTTACATGGCTTTAAGCCTTGCTGTCAATATGAAAATGCTAGATGAAAAGTCCTCGAATATATTGATCACCCCTCGTACCTGTGACAAAAATATGTCAAAATATCCGAAAGCATTGTTTTCTCAAATTTTATTTTCTTGTTTACATGGATACAATCTGTACCTGCGAATCATCAACATGGGAACAAAATGAGTGAAATAAACAAAGTATCAACCGAACAAATTCAATTTGTTCAAAGCAATATGCAAAAGTACAATATCATGTTTTCTAGGAATTTGATAAATCATTGATTAAAGTTGATGAATTTCTGATAATTTTTCAAGAACATCATACATAATTTGATTAAGGTTATAGATTTTCTCTCTCGGAAATCGGACAGATCTAAATTAGAATTTTTATTTCTCAGAAATTGAGAAGCAGAACAATGGATTTCGTGATATTTCATCATTACAGAGGTTCCACTGAGACATATATAATGCCCAATTCTGAAAAGGAGTCCCAAGACTGTTTTGGATAACATAAACAAACATTGTTTTATTATCAATATAGAGAGTATGGAATTTCAATTGAGCATAACTTTGTCAATTCTTTGAGTATTTTCATGAAATAACTTTCATTTTGTGCAGAAAGAATAGTCCTTCCTAATACAGAATACCTGGATTTCCCAATAAATTCAGATTTGTAAAGCCCCTGTCATTAACATGTCATGAATATAACATTCATTGATCAATCACTGTGACAAACACTGTAGTTGAAACTGGGAGTAAGGTTATGCCTCTATACAAATATTGTATCACCTTACCAATGTAAGGATAATTTTTCAAACTGGCTGAAATCAAATGATTAAAAATTGCTGACCATGTATAAACTAAATAAAGTCTGTACACCCATACCATACAATGGCAATTGAAAGATAGCCTTTAAAAACAAGTTGTATTTGTACTGTATTTGAATAGCATTATATTTGTTTTGTATTTGTATTGTTGGCTTGTGGTGTATATGCATTATTGTCATTGTAATTCATATGTACTGCATTTGTTTTGTATTTGTACTGCATAGAATTGTATTTGTATTGTTGACATTGTTTTGTATTTGTATTGTTGACATTGTTTTGTATTTGTATTGCTGACATTGTATTGTATTTGTATTGTTGACATCGTTTTGTTTTTGTATTTTTGACATTGTATTGTTTTTGTATTGTTGACATTGTTTTGCATTTGTTTTGTTGACATTGTTTTGTATTTGTATAGCTGACATTGTATTGTTGACATTGTTTTGTTTTTTTTTTGTATTTTTGACATTGTATTGTATTTGTATTGTTGACATTGTTTTTGTGTGTGTATTTTTGACAATGTATTGTATTTGTATTGTTGACATCGTTTTGTGTGTTTTCGTATTTTTGACATTGTATTGTATTTGTATTGTTGACATTGTATTGTTGACATGGCATTTAATTTGTATTGTTAACGTTGTATTGCATTTGTATTGTTGACATTGTATTGTATTTGTATTGTTGACATTGTATTGTATTTGTATTGTTGAAATTGTATTTGTATTGTTGACATTATATTTGTATTGTTGACATTATATTTGTACTGCATTTGTATTTTTGACAAAATGTGTTGCATTTAGTGTATTGTATTTGCATGAAGTACTTGTAGCATAATTGTCATCATTGTATGCAATGTGTTTGTACTGAAAAGTATATTGTTTTGTATCTATAATGACAAAAATTACTTTGCGATAGCAACTCTATATAACACATGTCACAGTGCAGATATAGTTGTATACAGATTGCCAAGCCCGAGTACATAGCCGATATATATATAATCTTACATGTATGACTTCATACTAACCTTGACCTAAATCATAACAATAAACCCAGATTAATTCAGATAAAACTGACTTTAATATAATAATTAAATAACCAATACTTAGGATACAATATTTTAAAAATTACTCAACATTTTAAAGGGCCATAACTCGAGCAAAATTCATGTGAAATACAATGCCCATCACATATTTTTTGTCCGAGTTACGGCAACAGTTCTTGACACAATGGACCACTAGGCTTGGTACCAAGTATTCATGTGAAGTTTCATTGTAGTGGTAATACAAATGATAATAACTTTAAGCTATCAATTGCAACTAGTTTTTCTTGAAATCGGAGGTCATAAGCAAATATATCAATTGGGAAAAACCCAAATGACCACGCACATAATAATGATTGCAGTAATTTCACTAACTTGAAGGCAGAAATAGTTTTGAAGGTGAAATCGGAAATTCTGATATTTCAGACAAAACAACGGAGAACCTCCGAAAAAATAGGAGCACTTTGCAGATATGCAAAACAGTACCATACAACAGATTTCTGCTTAACATAATGATTGCATGGAATTCTCTTCAAATAACGTAAACAAATATGATTAAACTTGTATAAAATTATTTCAATAACCTAGCAATGCTAAATTACAGAGAAATTCCTTAGAGGCATATCAAGCAATAGATATTAAACAACTCGCATGAAAATACTGCAAACTGCAAACTGCAATATAGAATTTTTTGTGAGACAATTAAGTACTTCATGGTATTATAACCAAATGCCTAATTTGTAGAGCTATTACTTCGAATGACTGAAAAGACAATTAAGAGAATGGAGCAAAAATCAGTTTTTTGTGTGTTTCAAATTTGGATTTTCTTTGTGATGAAATAGCTATGGAATTTAAACCATGTACAAGGCCGCCTGCATGAATTTTAAGAAACCAGGATTATCAAGAAGATTCATAAAAACAGTTGTAAATAGAAAATTTCTTGATTTCAATGGCTTAAGATTAATTCATGAACATTTGTAGCAAAAATAACATTGTGATAAATTCCCAATTTGCAGTAAAATAAAAATAGACTTGTTCAGCATCCATTGCTTGATAAATTTACAAAGGTTTGTGTTAGTTTTTCAGAATTTCTAGAGTTACAACTAAAGCAGATGAGAGAGAGAGAGAAACTAATGCGCACCTGTAGTCCACTGTTTGAGCTCCGTGTAACGACGTAATAGATCTTTCTGCAGCATTTTTACCTGGGAGGTCAGGAAGACGGTGAGAAAATAATGTCAAACACCAATGTATGCTAATGAAGTTATGATAGTCTTTGAAAACTGATTTATCCTTGAGGTCAAATAATTCGTTCAAGGTCAATCATAATTTTCTCTAGGACAAATAAATTCGTTGAAAGTCAATCAAAATTCTCTCAAGGACAAATAAATTCATTGAAGGTCAATTATAATTTTTCTTAAGGTACAAAATTATTAAAGGTCTTCTCAAGGTCAAATAATTCATTCCAAGTTTAAATCAGTTTTCATATCGACAGATAACCATGAGAGTCAGACACAGGATCTGTAACATGACACAACATAAATCGACATAGAAAGACATAAACTGTTATAATAAACTGACATGATAATTGACATAACAACTACTTATAGTAACTTGGATGAAATCATATTTTTATTATAATTTAATTATTTATTTTGATTCCAAAGAAATCATATCTATATAAAACCATTTCGGAGATATCTAAATGTTACCTTAACCGGGTAGCATTCATTATATCTAACTAAATAAAAAACTTGGTAATTGACTCAATTAGGCGGGAACACAGAATGACTTCACATTCAAATATTTAATGAACAATTTTTAACTAAATACAAGAAAACCTGCTACATTAGAATGTTATCATAAAAGTGGTTAGTTTTCATATACTTATAATTACACTCTGGATATTCATATGTATGTAGAAATTAAATAAATTAGAAATTAAATAAATATAATTTAGTACTTAATACCTTACATATTTTTTGTTATTAATTTGCTATTATGTTTAATTAAAGCGTAGGGATATTCCAGTACAAAACAAAGCATAATATATGGGATGGTAGGGAAAATATGATAAAATATTTCAACATACATGGGACTGATTTATATAAATTAAAACAAAATAAAACTTTTGATGTTTTTAATTGTACCCGCTACCTAACCTAAGAGATGCAATTCCTGTGCCACGCAAATGAAGTAAATAATGAATTTACCTATACAATAAAGAGAATAAAATTCGAAATTTATGTTCAAGGTCACACTCACAGTGACCTTGACCTATGACCTTCAAAGGGAGGCATCAGACCATTAAATTAGCAAATTTTATGAAAAATTTTTTTAGGAAAAAAATTTAGGTCTTTAAAATTATTAAGAAGTTGGAACCAAACATGGGGGGGAGTGCGGATTTTATAATTAATTTATTATAATAAGGGTATCCATGGTATCACTCTGAGGAATCAAACTTACAACAACAACAAGGACAACAACAACAGAATATTGGTGCCGAAACAACAACAAGGTAATAAACAACAAGCAATGCACAGACACAGGACATTCAACATGATTTCTAACCAAGTTTAGAAATTTCTAGACAAAAGTGTAACTACAAATTTGAAAGTTGATCTATTAAGAGAGCGTTTAGAAATCTTTTAAAAATATGTCAATCTACACAAGGACATTTAGAAATCTTTTGAAGCATGACATTGGACATTTCTAGTCAACAACATTTATTTCTAGAGCTAATATTAGTTTCTATATCAATATAAGAAGCCCAAATTGATATATTTGTTGTCAATAACTACAAAACATATATACCACATGGCAACCAAATTGTCATTTATGTGACCTTGACCTTTTGACCTATTAACCCAAATATGGACCATCTATTGGTTAAATAATGACCAACTTGCATATGTTATACCATGAAGTTTGAAGATCATAGGTCAAACCATTCTTTAGTTACTGGTCAAAAACCATTTGGTTAATCAAACAAAAAATTGCAGACTGGGCAAGAATGCAGAGCATAGCCTTTATTTGCTTTATTTCTACTGAAATATGGCAGGCATATATATACGTACCTACACCTGACAGACCAACATGTGCAAAGCAAAGTAACCTATTTCTTTACATAATTACAGCTATAATTAACCTAGTAGAATCACAAAAATGACCCATAAGAAACCTATTTCTTTGGACAGGCACATAATAACAGCTATTGGCATAGTTACTAAAACTTCCCCTAAAAGTCTACAACAATTTCTAAACATGGTTAGAAACTTTACCCAGTATTGTATATGCATCTCATGTAATAGATATTGCTATACATACCACTTCAAGCTCTCGTCTTGCTGCATCCATCTCTTCTTGAGGTGAACCTTTCGGTTGTTTTCGTCGTTCATGCATCTGTGATGTGTGTGCTTTTATTCTTTTCTCAAGTTGTAAAATTCTTTGAGCTCTGTAAACAACAGAACATAGTCTATGTGATATTACCGGGGTATTATATAAAACCTCAAGTATTGGGTATTGGTTGCAGCTGCAAACAGGCAAACAAGAGGACGGCCTACGAGTGCTGGACACTTGACTTTCTCGATTTTGATAGTATCAAGGGGAGATAACTGCAAATAAAAGCAGGGTTATCGACCTTGTCACTATGGACTTCTCTTGTGATTGTGAATAACTATGCTAAGTTTCAAAATACTGTTCAGTCGCTTGAAAAGAATATGCACAAGGTTACAACTATGTGAAAGGTTCAGAAATATGAAAATATATTAAAGGACTACAAATATGTGAAAAGCCAGAAATACATGAAAGGACCACATGTACATTAAAGGGCTAGAGGAAAGTGAACCTACTTTTCTTCTTCTATTCTCTGTCTAGATGCTGGTGATACTGCTCGTCTTATTTTCTCATGTGCTGACTTTACATCTTGCTGTAAAACATACCAAACACATTATATTTCAACAACATACTACCCGATAACTAGAACTAACAATCATATAACTCTTAAGGTCATAGCAACGTTACCATCATAGCAACTTTAAGTTACCTTGACCCTAAAATTCAAAATCAATAACATAGTTACTTCACAACTTGCAGAACTTATCAATGAAACAAGGTGCCAAAATGTCACAAAATACCCCCGTCTTGGTTGTGCTAGTGAAAAAAATATTAATTATGAAATAAAAGCCCATATTATGTCAAAACATTTTTGAACAATCATCTTTAAACTTATCTTGGCCTAGATATTACTACCATGAGCATCGTCATCAAGTTTGAAGACGATCGGGTGAAAATTGTTTGAGCTAGAGTACAGACAAGGCCAATTTCACATTTATTTTGGTAAAAGAAGGACCATAACCCAAGAAGGCCTGCACCGATTTGGCCTACTGTAAACCTAGAAACTTTCGCGGCTAGAAACTTTCGCATTTTGCCGATTGTCGGCATATTCGCGGCTACAAACTTTCGTGTTTTTAAGTCTCCTGCGAACTCCGCGAACACTAAGTCGCATAGTGACAAAATTATTGATATTATAACCTGTCACATACATTGCTCGGTTCGTATATAATTGCTTCTTAATTATAGTTCTCACCTTATTTAAACCCTCTCAAACTCTTTTTGATGTAGATAGTTACCTATTGTATTTTTTTTCACAAATTGCAAACTACGCTGGTAATGTTTTCACAGTTTTATTGACACTATCAGTCATTTTGTATTATGACATACCCGGTATTAATCAGCGCTTTTTACATGCATGTTCATATATTGAGTGTATTGTTAAACACGTTTTCAAGATTTGCTTTTAAAAGTGTTTTCATTATTGTACCGTGATGATAAAAGACTTTATTTAAAAAAAGTACATACACTTAACATTCCATATTTTGACAAAATAGCACTTATAATACGGTCTTATAAATGTCGTACCAAAATGATGAATTTCCTTCAAACAACGAGAAACTTTCGCGTTTTTCTTGTCCTGGACATGTTCGCGGGTATTTACTTTCGCGGATTTTTACTAACCGCGAACACCGCGAACTTAAATCGCGCGAAATAATTTCTAGGTTTACAGTATAATCAAACTTGGCCTAGATATTACACCCATAAGCATTGTCAGCAAGTTTGAAGATGATCAGATGAAAACTGTTTGAGTTTGAGTACACACAAGGCCAATTTCACATTTTTTTGGTAAAAGAAGGACCATAACCCAAGAAGGCCTGCACCGATTTGGCCTATAATCAAACTTGGCCTAGATATTACACCCATAAGCATTGTCAGCAAGTTTGAAGATGATCGGATGAAAATTGTTTGAGCTAGAGTACAGACAAGGCTAATTTCACATTTTTTGGTAAAAGAAGGACCATAGCCCAAGAAGGCCTGCACCGGTTTGGCCTATAATCGAACTTGGCCTAGATATTACACCCATAAGCATTGTCAGCAAGTTTGAAGATGATCGGATGAAAACTGTTTGAGCTAGAGTACAGACAAGGCCAATTTCACATTTTTTTGGAAAAAGAAGAACCATAACCAAAGAAGGCCTGCACCAATTTGGCCTATAATCAAACTTGGCCTAGATATTACACCCTTAAGCATTGTCAGCAAGTTTGAAGACGATCGGATGAAAACTGAATGAGCTAGAGTACAGACAAGGCCAATTTCACATTTTTTTGGTAAAAGAAGGACCATAACCCAAGAAGGCCTGCACTGATTTGGCCTATAATCGAACTTGGCCAAGATGTTACACCCATAAGCATTGTCAGCAAGTTTGAAGACGATCGGATGAAAACTGTTTGAGCTAGAGTACAGACAAGGCCAATTTCACATTTTTTTGGTAAAAGAAGGACCATAACCCAAGAAGGCCTGCACCGATTTGGCCTATAATCAAACTTGGCCTAGATATTACTCCCTTAAGCATTGTCAGCAAGTTTGAAGACGATTGGATGAAAACTGAATGAGCTAGAGTACAGACAAGGCCAATTTCACATTTTTTTGGTGAAAGAAGGACCATAACCCAAGAAGGCCTGCACCGATTTGGCCTATAATCGAACTGGGCCTAGACGTTTCACCCATAAGCATTGTCAGCAAGTTTGAAGACGATCGGATGAAAACTGTTTGAGCTAGAGTACAGACAAGGCCAATTTCACATTTTTTTGGTAATAGAAGGACCATAACCCAGGAAGGCCTGCACCGATTTGGCCTATAATCAAACTTGGCCTAGATATTACACCCATAAGCATAGTCAGCAAGTTTGAAGACGATCGGACAAAAACTGTTTGAGTTAGAGTACAGACAAATATTGGCCACCACCGTCCGCACGCCCGCCCGACCGACCGCCAAGGGTTTTCACATAATACGTCCTGTTTTTCAACGGGCGTATAAAAAGGAGTAACACCACTTTAATAGGAGTACTTGACAGGTATGGTTACTTGTTTGTAATAATAATAACAATTAGATTTCTAGAGGCAACACAGTTGAGCCTGCCCAGTCGATCCTTTAAGCCTATTGGAATATAATACTAAAGTCATAACAAATGCTTAAGGTCACATTTAAATGACCTCCATATCAACAGAGATCATCTACTAAAGGTGGTCAATCTACCTGCAAATTTCAATAAGCCTAGGCAAAATTGTTCTTCAGTAATTGACTGGACACCATTTGGTCTACAGACTGACCAAAATGCCCAAAGCACTACATTTATAAATGCCTCCTCACTTTTTAAGACTGCATGATGAAGGTAAGAGCAAAACAGTTACCTTGTAATGCCCTTTATTAATATCACTGTAGATCATTAAAATATATTTTGCAGGAATGAGATTGTGTCCATTCCTCTTTTTCTAGCAACAAAAATATGGCAATGAAAACCAATACTATAATTCATAATTAGCCACAATTTCTAGAAAGTTAACATATTTAACCTTTATTCTTTCTTCGTTGGTTGGTATGTGTATGTAATTTTGATCAATGTCAAACGGTGCTTGTTGTACTGGATCTAAAAAGTCTGAAAATGAAACAAAGAAAATGTGATGAGTTATAAAGTTTACATAAATACAAAAAAGCCAAGCATTACCTTTACTCCGTTATTTGCCAGACAGTTTTCTGCTGAAATATGGCAGACATGAGTTCCTCCACTCCGGATTGAACCTGGGTCACCAGATTATATGCTAAGTGCACTAACCACTGAGCTACAGAGGCATACATTTACAACATTGCTTGAAAACTCATGTTAGAGTTAGAATGTTTTTAAGGAATGAAAAGACTACTTGGGAAAATTAAATGTGTAATTATAGTGAGGTTGTTGCTCTACAGAGGGTCGCTCTGGAGAGGTTGTACTTTATGCATATAATTGGCAAAATATGACAGCTTTAATGCAATATGGCTGCTGCTTATGGGTGAACTTAGCCTAGATATTATGTCCATTGGTATTGTTAACCAGTCTAATATTGATATGAAGGAAAAGAAATTCTTCAAATTACGAACAGACAATTTGAGATTGATGCTGAGCGTTATTAAGCCTTTATTTGCCAGTAAGCTTTCTGCTGAATATGGCAGGCAAACGTGTGCCTCCAACCTAATCTGAACCCAGGTTGCTGGTTTAGGCAGCAAGCATGCTAACACCTGAGCTAAGGATGCTGTTCTTTTAGTGAAAGAGGTGTTGCCAAACAAATGGTCACAGGTGATACCACAGAAGCTAGGCCTCAAACAAGATGGGCAAATGAAAACAAGACTAACCTTTAGTTCCTTTTCTGAGACTGTCGAAATATTTTTTTTGCTGTAGTCTTTTACTCTCATTTCTCCAATCTTTTAACATATCTTCATCTCTGTAAACAATAGCATGAAACTTAGTTACCATGGAAACAAATATGTGTATATCTTCCACAACTAGTGGGTGATGTGCTGGTCAACTGGGTAATGCCTGTGACAAATGATAAGAGTTTGGTGGTTCGAACCACTAACTGCCCAACAGCAGATGTCCGTTGCCTAAGCAAAGTCCTACCGAGCGCTTTCATTCAGTTACCTCCTATTCAATTCAATAAAGAAGGCATGAATTACCTCTTTTTCCCTTAAACAAAATACAGGACACCTTAGGTAATGATTTGTTGTACAGAGAGTGATGCTTAGAAAAAGAAACATTTACCATATATACTCGTCCGTAAGACGGGTAAAATCAAGTTAAACATTGAACTCAACTTTCAACTGGATTTTGAACAATTACAAACATATGCTTAAACAAGTATGACCAAATGACTTACTGTGACAAAGCAAGGGACATAGTGAAAAAGTAACTTTTAGAACTTTTTTTTATTTTTTTGAGAGGTTGCACTCAAGGATAAAGTTATAAATGTAAAATTTGCATTCTGTTAACATGTAATTTATAAAAGTTTCAAAGTTCCAAATTGTGGAAAAAGGAAACTGTTAAAACAAAATACTTGCCAGAAACCATATATTTCCCTAATGTTTAGTTGATACAAAACTAAAAAGCATTTAAATTTGAGCGTAAATTTAAGATTTCCGTAAGTGCTTTGATAAAACAGTACCAAGGTGTTTGATTGTTTGAAACTTGTTAACTTACTTCCGTCTTTGTAATATGGCATCAGTTTTCTCCTTTAATTCTCTCTGCTTAGCTTGAAGTCTTTCTTCTTTTGATCTTAGATTAATGTAATCAGGAGCCGGGGGCTCTGGGTAGGGGTTAACCTTCCAATCGAGAACACTTGTGGCAGATTGGGGCTTCCTAAAAACATATAATATACAAACATGAAACAGGGATCATGTCATCACATTTTTATTATCTATAATATATGTATACCAATACAATAAACTACTGTAAAATCATTTAATATTAATTTTGATGCATTTGATGATGTCATGAATGACATCATATTAGTGACAGTATAATGATTATTCTTAATATTCTAATGTTATATTTAAAGTTGAAGATACTGTTTCTAAAGAAAAAACTAAGGTGATAGATTTGGTTAAAGACCAAATTGAAAATCTAATAAATGAAAAAAAATTAAGCTTTCATGATTAACGAAAAATACATTGTTTATTAAATGCAAAATCGAATACATGCAGGAAGTACAAAAAAGGGGTCATAATACATGTAAAACTAAATGAATATCCAAACTGCAATACAGGGGTTTCATTTGACCCTTAAATTGACCCTTCAACCTCGGAATTTTCCAAAAATCCTTTTTAATACTTGTGAACTCCTGGAGTCAACCGGCCAAATTTTCTTTAAATCAAAAGTCTTCTGGCACTAATAAAACACTCAAAATATAATTCAGTATAAAATCAACAAATTCAATTATCATGAAACCCCTGGTTATAAACATGAAAACGTCAAACTGTGCAAAATATCTACAAAATGTAAGAAACAGCAGAGGCAGATGACATAAACATCTAAATGTTTAACTTTATGTTGTAGCTAATATAGCAGACACTAGGAGAGGGGATGCAGTAGTATCTGGGTTTCAATTACCATGAGGGTAACATAGCCCTGGCTTAGAATGAGAAAGTTGTAAGTACCTACTTACTCAGAACAAGCTTCTTATGAGTCTATTTTTATAAAGATCGGAAATTGTCATGTTGACCAAGCTGAATTTGAATCAGCTTATTTTACCATAAGTAAAGAGAAACTTTCGGACAGTTTTCTCAAAATATCCATTTTGTACTTACAACCTTCTCATTTTTAGTCAGCGATATATAACAATTTGTAAAGGGTAGTTCATCTACTTTTGGTGTCTTTTTTTGGTTTTGAAAGAGTAACATTTTGATGCTTATTATCCTAGCTATCTAAAGTAATAATAAAAATATATTATATTTTTTATTATTTTAAATAAAGTATTAACAAAGTTTCAGAAAATCATCAATCCATGCAAATGTATAGAAGGTCAAACACGGCATCAACAGTTGGTAACAAAACATTTACCCTGGTGATAACAACCCGGTATCTGTTGATTTACTCAATACATTGTTAGATTTTCTCTTGTGCCTGTATAAGCAAGGGGCAACAACAATTTATGACATAAAACTACAAATAGAACTGCCATAGAGGGACTAAAATTACTGAATAACCCAGGGCTTTCGTGGAAAATTTTCCTCCCTTTTTTGATAATTCAAGACATTTTGATATTTTGACAACTCGCAAGTAGATATAACCGTTTTTAAACAAATTTTCACAGTCACCAGATTTCCACTACTTCCAGATTCTATGGAAGCCCTTTATTAGCATGGTTATGGAACTAAGGGGGTTTCAACAAGATTCAATCTTAAAATATACTATATAAAGGGCACCAAAATCTGCAGCAATAAGCTAAATTACTGAGTTACAATCACAATTAATACATCAATATCTTCAAATAATCATTCTGATAAGATTTGCAAACAATTCAAATCTGGGTTGTCTAAACAAAGTATGAGCACTTTCATTCAGTTACCTCCCATTCAATTAAATATAGAAGGCATGGATAACCTCCCAAGGAAAGTGCTATGAAAGCACTTTGCTTATGCAACAGCCACTAATAATGGAGATCAATATTGAAATTATGAGAACTACGTATTAGAAGACTTACTTGACAACAGTCCCCATAGCACCGGCTTTCTGTATTTTTTCTGCTTTTGTTTGTTTTAACGATGTATAGCTCACAGGACGATGTAATTGTACTGTTTTATTGATAGGAACGATTTGACCAGATTCTGCATGTTTCGCCGCTTCTGATGACATCATACGCTCCTGTGCTTGTAGGTACGCGTATCTCTTCAGATCGCCGTCCTCGTCCCAATCATCGTCGCTAGAGCTTGAATCACCTGAAATACCATACATGTACACTCAGTCTGACATGAAACTGTTACATGCAACATACTGTAAAATCATTAATTTTTGAAGGATATTAAATTTCATGGATTTCGATGTTCACCTTCAACCACAAATCAAATCCCATCATACACCAATTTCAACCCTTGTATTTATTAGATACAATGCAAAATCCACAAAATTTTGTCCCATCGAAATTAAATGATTTTACAGTATATCATTGTGGCTAACCCAATTAACAACGCTTGTCTGTTCCGCTGGTGGTTTTGTACTTAATGTTTGAAGCATAACCCTCGGAAAAACTCAAGATATGTGACATTTCGATTTTCAGTTCCATTGTGGCATAGAAATAAATAATTTAATCAATATTTGAATGAAGTCTATAAATAAGACATTTTAAAGGTGTATAGAGCTAAAGTCCATACACATATTTATATTTCACTTGAGAATGTGGATAAAACAAATTTAAGGTTGTTATCCAATGAGAACATGTTCTACAAACAATTGACCAATAACTATTGTAAACAAACATACTAGTATTTGAATTTGAATAAATCATTTTCATACTTTAGTGGTTAGTAAAGTCCCCAGACTTTAATTCTACTGCCAGAAAAATATGCAGTCCCCGATCTCCCGAAGCATCTCAAGTAGAAATCTCAACTCAAATTGAGATTTTGCTAAAATCGAAGTCGCAATTAGAGATAAATCTGAAGGTCAGGCTCTTGAATTTTTTCTGTAATAAACTTAGAATACCATTTCTGTTTAGTGATGCTAATTTTGAGTCTATTACCTCCAAGGAAATTGAAATTAAGATCCATGCAAATATTTGAGATGAGATTTCGCTCAGATTGAGATGCTTTGAGAGATTGAGGCCACGTAGATAAGAATAATTTCTATATTAATGTCTTAGAAAGCTTACAACTAAAAACAAACACCAAAAACTTAAATAATAGGAAAAGACTGAGCTTTGTCTGTCTAATAAATGTTTAAGAAGGGGTAGGAAACTTCTAATAAAAGCAAACTGAAGTTTTATATATATATATCATCCTATTTCATTGGCAAGCCAACTTGACTTATGAGACATTATTTTCTGAGCAACGTTTTAAATATATGTCCCAACTCACTAAAACTAAAACAAAATACATCTATAATCTACATAATCATCTAATATGTATAAATTGAGTGAAAAAGAAAATCCTCTTGAAAATCACATCTATATAAACAAAAGCCAACCAGTATACTATTTGACAATATTTAAACACTAGTGAATACAATCCACACAGTGACACTCCAGTGCAAGCATCTAGTATATAATATAAGGATGTTGACACAGAAGAGCCCATCCAAACCCTATAGGCTAAGGAATCGGGCCTTTTTATCCCTTACCAAAACGCTACCAAACACTTTCCTATGCTCATACAATGACATGCTACCAATGGCATACCATCTCCTAGCAAGGCGTTATGTAGCACTTGGTAGCACTAAGTAGTGCTTGGTAGTGCTTTAGTAAGGCCATCCTGGTTTTGCGGAAAAACAGTTCTGAAAGGGACTCAGGACTGTGAAACATTTATCATTATTTCCCAGCTGTATAAAGAATATGAATTTTTCATAAAAGCTAAAACTGGATATTTTAAAAATATACTTCCAATAGAGTGTTAGTTCTAGAAATGCTTATCTAAGAGGCTAAGTTTTACTACTCTACTAGTATAATAATTGTAATGTACAACTACAATAATGATACATTTGATCAAGTAATGGAATATTTTTATGGTTTTTTCTGTTAAAGAAAGAGTCATAAATTATAAGTCAAAGCACAACACATAACTGGTAAAAATCATGCATTTTGAATTAGCTCAATAGCCTAAATATTTTTTTTCAAAGATCATAATATTATACAATATCAATTTTTATGATTTTTGAGGTGAAAGTGAATTTTTAAAAGTTGAAACAAATAAAGCTAAAATAAAAACCAGACAGTGAATTTAGTCAAAATCTGACAGTCCACAGCCAATATACGAATTTATGTGAATTAAATTCAACTTTGTTTTGTTCAGTAAATTTCTGTTGATATCAAAACTAAACAAGCAATCATAATAATTCAGTTATGTGTTGTTTACAGCTCTAAGGTCAAGGTAAAAAATAAAACATTGTTTGTTTCCGGTGTCCCAACAAAACCCTAAACTTTCCTGAAACCCTAGAAACTTTAATCACAATAATGGTGTTTGTTACTTCCCATACTAACACTTTCACAAACGATGGTAATAAAAATATTGTCTTTCTCTGAAAAATATAACCTTAACAAATTTCTGACCTACCTACTGTACCCTTTTTTTGTAACGATACACAGGAAACAAACTTTTTATTAGGCCTTTTATTATTTATAGAAACAGAAGATTTTCTCCCTTTTCTCAATTATCTCCTTTGTTTTTGCCTCCGAAAAAAGGGAGACAATTTACTGTTTATATGGTATGTTATACATATAGAGAAGGGTGAAACAAAACAGGGATCACGCAGTGCTCCAAGCCCACAGACAGAGTGGTGTGGTCACGTCAACTGCTAACAATCTGTACCTAAACTATCACCATCGTCATTTTCTTCGACATTTTCTAACGGAACAGGAGTTATCTCCTCCGGTGTTTCTTCATTGATAGGAAATTGTTGCGACGCTAATCTGGCTGAATGTACTTTTATACTGGCATGTTCTGATCTACGTAAACCTGTATGCACTCTACCGGACATAGTTGCTGAAATAAACATCCTGTTGTATACTTATCCAAGGGAGGTAATAAATATTCAATGATTGGTTAACAAACATTCTTACAAAGGGGAGTAATTTACCATCAGTGAGTGGTTAAAAAAATGTTAAAAATGTGTCATCCAAGCTCAATGACAAAAATGTACAATTTTTTAAAGTTACTGCAAATGATCATCATCAGTTGAAAGGACAACATTAAGATAATTTTGTAATTAATTTGTTTTTATAAAAAAAGTTATACAAAAAGTGTACAACCAATACCAGTAGACTAGCTAACATAATCAATAGAGGATTTCTGCGGATTCATTACACAAATTTGTGCTAGTCACATATACATAAGTAACATAGACTGACCTTGCGGCTCTACCAGTATTTAAAAAAAGTAATTGAATTGTGAAAAATTATTGATATTGAAAAAAATGGTGAATTGTTTTATCAAGAAATGTACAAAGTCCATACAAATTACCGCAAAATCATTTAATTTCGAAGGGACGTATAAAAATAGAATGTACTTTGGATTTATAAAGTGTTAAGTGTTTTAATAAAATAATCAGAATTAAATTGACATTTTAGTCGAAGATTAGGGATATTTTAAATCTTATTCTAGGATTGTGAAGGAAATGTATTTCAAATAATCAATAATTAAAATGTGTTCGTCATCAGTATGTCTAAATGTATTTTACCAAATCACTGCATATAAACTGAAGTTCAATAAAGATCAAAACATTTTTTTGCAGTAGTTACTAGTAAATTTTGAGGGTTGGCTTCAAGACTGTTGTAACTGCTTATAAAATTAAAGAGAAGGACATGCAGCAGTATTGTAGGCAACCCATGGGTTGCTTGTCTTTGATAATTAGCATACATTTAATTTAGCTGAAATAAGTTGTGAATGACAAACATTAAAATCTCAAAATAAGCAGTGTTTTACAGTATATATGCAACTCTATGGATGAATCTTTATAATATATATAACCCATGAAACTAAAATTGCATATTGACTTTTCCCAGCAATAAAATGAAAACCTGCTACATTATCTAATAAGTATTCTACAGGTGCCAGACCCTTTGATTGATCCAAAAAATGTCAATAAAGAAACAAACTATTTCATGGAACAAACAGAGTTTTTTCAGTTTTAAATTTTTAGCATTTTAAAAAATAATAGTATTTTTTCAAATATATCTTTTTTTCTCATTTTGTTTGTGTTCCATAAATTAATTTTATTGCTTATTATCATATTCTAGAAACAATCACTGTGTCTGGTACCTGCGATGTTCCAAACATGCTATATAGGATATATAGATCACAGCAAAAAATCAAGTGTATACAATTAATATACCAGATCTAGTGAATTGTTGTGTATTACGTAACTCAGGTAAGGTAGGTAACTCTCCGACAGGATCACTATGTTGTCTTACCACCGTTCTAGGTTTTCTCTCTATGCGTGAGTTAGGCAGGAAGTGAAGAAAGTAGGTTAATAAACAACAACATTCAAACAAACAATACTCAAAACAAATTTTACAGCCTAAAAGCGAAAATGTTCTGTCTGTCTTACAGCAATGGGTTTATTGCTTATAAATGCCTTGGTCCCGCTGAGACTTTTTTGCATCGGCGATGTATTCCCAATTTAAAAAATGGGCATCGAAAGGCATCAGGAGATGGGTCCACATGGTCTAGGGGAAGTCTTTAGAAAATTTGTGGTTTCCCTATTCCCAATGACTCCTGAAGCATATTTATTTAAATTGGAAGTACATTGCCAATGCAAAAAAAAGTCTTAGTGGGACCAAGGCATTAGTAATTCACGATTTCGAAGACTACTTGTCTATTTTATTTTCAATATAATGACATATTGCTGCAAATCTTAAGGGCAGGTTTCGATACGGGAAACAAACAATTATGTAAGCTCTTAGAACAGGTTCGCTCTCATCCCTAACTCATCTACTTGTCAAGTATGTTTGTTTGATTATATCTTGTTGCCAGCAGGATATATCAGTGACCACTTTTTCTAAGCAGCCGATAATATTCCACAATCATCAGTTTTATCGAAGATAAACAAGAAGCAGTCATTATAAGACAGCCATATCCCCAGCCAAAGAGAAGATCAACACTAAAGGGCCATAACTCAGACAAAAATGGCCAAATCACAAAATCCTGGCAATATGCGCTGTAGCTCCCCACAGTAGTTATTCAGTAAAAGTTTTGTCAAAACCCCTAAAGAAATGTAGGAATCGCACATAGAAGCTCGGACAGCCTGACAGCTAGATGGAATGATCCCTACCATTACCATATCCTCTTCACCTTGGCAGGGGATAATAACCTTTGTCAAAGAGCTACCTCAAAGGGCTACCTCAGTTCAATGAGAAGATTCCTTGATATTTCCTGTGACCTGACTGTTTAAACTATGAAAAGTCATAATCTAGTTTACACCAACCTAGATATAAGTGAAAATTTTGGTCAGCAGCCAAATCTCCTGGCATACTTTATACTGATAATCAAATGAGGTTCAATTACATTGTCTGTGACCCAAATAAATATATGTACAGACATAAGGCTTTGATAAGAAAAACAAACATACGAAAAATAACACTTTAGATCGAAAACGAGTATTGAGCACTTAGTGCACTTTTAGCTACAGACTTTATAGTGTCTAACCAAGTGTTATGGCTCTGATGTGCAGCCTCTATCTATATAGTTTGACATATATGTATGTTTTTACTTTTCTACATTAACATGCAATAAATAATTATAGAGTATGTCATATAGTCAGCAGGGTTCTCAATAAGTTTCAAGCTAGCAGGTCGAAACGTTTCACCAACAGGCCTGATAAGGTCCTTAATGCAACTACTTTCTTCAAATTGTGCATTATAATTTCACATTTTCAGTCAGTCCGAAATGGTTTTAAGCAGGCAATTAGGCCTGCAGCCAGCTGTTATTGAAAACCCTGAGTCAGTGTGTGTGAATATACTAATTATACATAATATTTAATTCTAAACAACTACATGTACTAGGTTCATTACAATTATACAACAAAATAAAATATGAATGCACATGCATATTTACTTCATGGTTATATTATACAAATCTTCAGACTAATAATAAATATCATATCTACTTACTTCCGTTTATCAATTTTCCCGATGATTTGGCTTCCAGCATTTCTCGTAAAAATTTTAATATTTCATTTGTTCCTTTCTCTATAATACTTTGTGGTGGGAAGTCCAGTGGGTTGTTAGTAATGTTTAAACCATGGAGGGACTTGATCAATCCTTAATAATAAATATAAAATAGTCAATTTAAATACCACACAGCTTCTTGAGAGCTGCCCTCTGAAGAGCAACATCCTATCTATAACAACACCTTCCAAATGTCCCTTAGCTGATATTTACTTTTAAGTTAACAAGCTCACGTGTATCTCATTAATTGGGAGTTATACATTTATTTGCAGAGTGTAATTTTATGGCAACAACCTCTATACAACAGTCATTTACAAATTGCAGGTCCAAAAGGGTGTTACTCAGCAGAGATTGTGTTTTTATGTTGAATTCCTAAATGCCCCAACATAGGTGATTATTTCCCCTTATCACATTTTAAAAATTCTTTAACTTTGTATGTGAAAGCACAAATAAAGAAAGAAAACAAATCTTAATTTTCTTTATCTAAAATTTGAAAATTTATTTATAATTTTCAAGCCATGAGAGATTGACATGTAATTTATTCATGAAGATTTTTAATTGTGCAAATGTGCTATTAATTACAAAAAAATGTTACAAAGATGATTGCCTAATTTTTTAAACTGGAATGAATAGATAGATAAATAAATAAAGCAGCAAACCTAATTCCAATGGTAGAGTGCGTAAATTGTTGCTTTCCAACAGAAGGTTTCGGAGATTCTGGTGACTTCCAGTATAAACACTTGGCAGACGAATCAAGTAATTACGTCGGAGATCAAGCCACTTTAAATTTGGTAATTTATCAAATAATTCATCAGGGACAGCTGACAGTTCATTCCCTTCCAAATATAAATACTGAAATAAAAAAAAAATTCCATCATTCAATATTAAACCAGTTACCATAGGTAGTTCACGCACTCTAAGGGGCCATGTTGGTGAGAAAATTGATGTCCTATTGTGTGGCCATTAATGCACAAAGTTGATGATGAACGTCCTACACTGACTGCAATTAATGATCAAAGTCCATTTCAACTATTGAGACATTGAGATAACTCTTTTAATAAGTTTTTAGACAAAAAAGTTGGAAAGTCGACATGTCAGATTAACATGCAAGAGGGTCCAAGTTTTGAAAATTTCTCTTAAGTTTATTCAAATGTGGCAGCGATAATTATGCACAAGCCATCAGGGGTTGACACTTACCTTCTTTTATCATTGGTCTGACGGTAAAGAAGCATTAAATTTGTAAAGAAAATAACAACTGGCCCATCATGATTTTCACTAGTCCGTCTTCAAGACCGCCCAAAACATGATCAAACTTTCATTTTTAAGTAACATGACGTTTTAATGTTTTCGGATTATTTCTATGATGTGGGGGTCCAAATGGGACGCCTACCAGATACTCACCTCAAGCTGTGGCATCTCCAAAATTTCTGATGGGAACTGTCGTAATTTCTTGAGACTCAAGTCCAGTGTGTTAGAACCAAGCGCAGCTGCTTCTGCGATCACTTTGAGAATCAGTGCCTCTTGCTTCTTTGTCATAGCCAAACCTCTTTCTGTAGGAGAATCAGTTCCAGAGGGGCATGGTGAGGCATTGTTGAGTCTTTCAAGTTCACTGGATGTTGAGTCTCCATTTTCAGATCGATTTATTTCAAAAGAATCGTCCGCGTCTTGAATGTTTGTCATGACTGTACGATTGAATCTAAACTTTGATTAAAACTGATGAGATCTACAGGTTTATGCAAAATGACAAGCCGTAAATGAATGGGAAATTTTAATTCCGTCTGTTTTTGTTCTTCCGGTACATGTAAGCAGCCATCTTTGAATATGGCGGATAAACAACCTCATTACCAAGGTGATCTAGGTCATGTTGATTTTCTAAACCAATGAAATCCTGGGCTGAGCTGTGACGTCAGGGCACTTGTTTTTACCTGCTTTGCTTACATCATTAAGAAAATAACAATATACTTAAAGTAACTGAAACTGCATAACTTTAATATTCTACCATACAATATTTATAAAGATTAATTTAATTCTATAAATCCTACTAATAACCTACGTTTTATTGAATTTAGTGTTGTTGTTTTTTTCAATGATATAGGCATTTTACAAAATGGTTTCCAAACAAACTCTTCCTGAATTTTGTTTTATTATGTCTTTTATTTTATTCATTGTTTCCATAAGGTAAATGTTTGTTCTTTTTAATTAAATGGTAAAGTAGATTTGTCTTCACAAAACGAGAACTTGTATTTATTTATTTCCTAATCACCTTCACCTGTCCACAGGTAAAAATATATAAGACTGTTCGAAGTCCTTCTTCTTCTTCTTCTTCTTCTTCCGATGAAGTACAAAATCCCCTCTGGGGCATCGTCGTACAATTTAGGTTAAAATGTGACGCAAATATTTACATGGGCTAAAAGCAAATAAAATCTGGGTGTCCTTCTACAGCATGTTGGCCAGTGCTCCCTTGAAGGCCTCTAGGGAGTCGACCGTGGCGATGCACTCTGGTAGGCTGTTCCACAGTCGTATGCCCGAGGGAAAGAAGGAGTGCCGGTAAATGTCTAGTCTGCAGAAAGGTACCAGGAACTTCAGAGAATGGCCTCGAGTGCTCAGGGTTGAGGGGTGGTAGTATGTACATGGGATATCGACAAGCCCATGTACTATCCCGTACACCATCACCAGCTTAGAGTGGGATCGGCGCTCTTGTAGGGGTTGCCAATGGAGGTCCTTCAGCATTTGATTGGTGCTGCTGGTGGTCCTGTAATCTCCATTGACGAACCTTGCAGCACGTCTTTGAACAGCCTCAAGTTGGTTGATGTTTGCTTGGGTGTGTGGGTCCCAGACTGTACTGGCATACTCAAGTATCGGCCTCACTAGTGACTGGTAGCTCTGTGCTTTGATGTCCTTTGGGCAGCTAGCAAGGTTTCGCCTGAGGAAGGCCAGTGAGTTGTTGGCCTTTTTCGCAGTTGCCGATACATGGGTACTCCAGGACAGATCATCCGACAGGTTGACACCGAGGTATTTTCCATCTGGCACTGTTTGTAGGTCTCTACCATGGATGTTGTAGGTAGACTTGATTGGTGTCTTCTTTTTGGTGATACGGATAACCTCACACTTGCTTGGGTTGAATGACATCATCCAATCGCTCTCCCATTTCTGGAGCTTGTCTAGGTCTTCTTGTAAAGAAATAGCATCTGATGTAGAGCGTATCTTCTTGTACAGGAGGCTGTCGTCCGCAAACAAGCGTGAGGTGGACTTGACTTGATCGGGTAGGTCATTGATGTAGGCAAGGAAAAGCAAGGGTCCCAGGACAGATCCCTGGGGAACTCCAGAGGTAACTGCAGTGGAGTCAGACTTGCAACCTTCCACCAAGACCTGTTGTGATCTGTGGTTCAGGAAACTTCTGATCCAGCTGAGCACGTTCCCCCGGACTCCATAGTGGTGAAGCTTGGCGGCTAGTCGTTCATGTGGGACTACGTCAAACGCTTTGCTGAAGTCGAGGAGCACGGCATCGACTTGTTCACCCTCGTCTAGTGCCTTGGCAAGATCTTGCAGTGTGAGGAGAAGCTGGCTGTCCGTTGAGCGTTTCTTCCTGAAGTCATGTTGTGCATCACTTAGGATGGAGAACCGGTCAAAATGTTCCATGATTTGGCTGTGTATCACATGTTCCAGGAGTTTACAGCAGACGGAGGTTAGGGATATGGGCCTGTAGTTCGCAGGTACACTGTGGTCCCCCTTCTTGAATATTGGTGTCACATTGGCTATTCTCCAGTCTGCTGGAACTTCACCTTGTTGTAGAGATGCTTGGTACACCAGAGTAAGGGCTGGGGCTATCTCATCCTCAAGACAGCTTAAAATAATGCATCAGTCAGTTGCATCCACAGCCTACCACACCACAGGGATTTTTATTTTAGGGTTGTCAAATCCCTGCCTAGTGGGTGTCATTTTATGACAAAGCGCATGTTTTCAACAAAATAAACATCGATGCCCTATAAATTAAACCATATTCAACCAACATACTCCTAGACACGATTTTGGTCTCCGGTAGTTTTCTTCCACGGACGAGCAGTCACTAGGTCGAGATTGTTTGACTAACATACTCCAAAAAACCAAATCTTTTGTAAGAAGTACCATCAATTCTGTCGATTGTTTCAAACAGGGCTATGGATTTCACCGTTTCTTTGAAATTCGCCGTATTTGAAATGCGATATTTGAGATCAGTACTGGTTACCATAATAACAAAAGTCTTCCGAAACAAACCATGTGATTCCTGTCGGGGTTTCCCGGGATTGTCGTCTGCGAATATAGCATCATTTTGTGTGCGAATTTAAGTTTAAAGTTTTTGCAAAAATAGCATGTTTATTTATAAATTATACATGGAATAGTTTACCAAGCAACATAGTCCTCCAGCCAGACCTAGAGGGGTTTAAGATGAATCTTAGCCTCTCTCTCATCTCAAACCGCCCCTGAGTACCAGAACCGTGTTTTTATTAGCTTTGAATCTATAAATATTTTCACATTTATTTTATTTTCATGCTAACACACTTTATTTCTTCTCACTTTGACGTCTTCTTTCATACTTTCAATTAGTTTTATCTTGCACCTGCCAGTTCACTCGAAAGGAGCATTGTAAGCAGTATGAATAGATAGATAAGTTGTCTATTTAAAGGTTTGCTTTAATTAGATACATTTTCAAACTTGTTTCATAAAAATAAGTGTTTTCGAAAACGCTCATGCGAGCACAAAAAAAAATGTCATGCGAGGCACTAAATATTTACAATTGGCGCTCTAAGTAAACACGGAAGTGAATTGAAATTTGGTTCCGGATTGCAGAGAGTGGGAAGGTAAAATACGACTATTTCCCAGCTATCCGAAGCCCATCACAGGGGGTGGGAAGCTGTGGTTGCCATTGACTCACTGAAGCATAAAATCACAGGAACCGGATATTTTTATAATTAGCCCCAAAACACTATCCCAGACCAGGTTACTAACAAGAACCCTTAAAGAAAGCTTTTTTCTAACATAACACGATCGAGCACTCAACATCTTTGGGATTATCACTTGAAACAGCCGTAAGACAAACCAAAGCCTATGTTAACATATGATAGCCATACCACATATAACAGCTTAGCCATGCCTGTGATATATTTGTCTACCACTTCAAACATCTCTAGTTTTTAAAGACATGTGGCTGATGTGACGCTGGTATTGGGAGTGAAATTGGGTTACAGTCTGGTGACTTTAGTCTGCTATTGTTTAAAAATGAAGCTGGGTGTTGATTTTGATAAAAAAAAACTGTTGTTATTCTTTCAGTTTACAGTCTGCGATCTCGGCAAACATTCAGTATTGTTGGAAAGGAACAGAAGATGACCACACTGATTGGCGTAATGTTTCCTGTGCAACAGGACAGACATATATACCTAATGCAATGTCCCTAACAGACTCGGCTACAGATCCACCTGGTGAACCGTCCAGTGATTATTACTGTATGGTGTTTACAGTTTATGAAGAAAACAAATCCAACAATATAACAACAACAACTTTAACTGCTGAATATGGTTGTGATACTTCCAATTATTGCAAGGGGAAAAGCACACAGCAAGATTATCAGGTAGCATCCTATAATTTAATACATAATTTATTTCCAAAGAAGTTGGATTGTGCAACGGGCTTTGCCTTTTTATTAGCCCTCTCCGTAACATTCTTTAGAACCAAGGGTAAAAGTGTTAAGTAAATGTCAATAATGTACCCTTAAAAACATGTCTCTTTATTTACATGTAACTGTTCCTAATAATCAATAAATATGTGAAAATGGGCCTGAAAATTATTAGTATTGAGGGAGGGGTACCATGTATGTAACTGTTTTCTGTGCTAGGCTGGGTAAGTTGAGTGCTGCCTTCCCTGTCCAATTTCACCATTTCTTTTTTTATAGAAGTCTATTTTTAATTTTCAGTTTACACATAATGGTAAAGAAGGTTTCCTACGTTGTTGTGATTCTGATAATAACTGTAATACCCATCAGTTGATACACCAAGCACCGATACAACATAGTTGTTATACCGGAGAACTAGCTACAAAAACATGTATGTATCTAACAGCATATATAATTTCTGTACTGTAAAATCATTTGTCTTTGTTGGGGATTAAATTTCAGTAACCTTTCATTTACCACAAAATCGTCAAACATTAATTTTGGCCCTCATATTTATTACCTGAAATGCAAAATCCACAAATTAACGTCCTATCCTAAATTTTGTCCCATCCAAAGTAAATGATTTTACAGTATTACTTATAATAACTACAGTTCTGAATGATTGAATATAAATTCTAAATTTTCAGACATTTGATATCTGAAAATATAAGCATTTTTTTGTTCGCCCACACTTATTTTTAATTGGGGGCACATAGCAATGGTGTTGTCTGTACTTACATAACGCAAATCTTGTGTGTTGAACTCCTAGTTGAATTTCTTCAAACTTTCACAGATGATCAACCCCAATGTGTAGTTGACCATTTAAAGGAAGGAATTTGTCCTATGTCTATTTTTACCAGAGTTATGGCCCTTTGTTACTTTTGCTATACATGCCATATTGAAAATTCTTGGTTTAATAAACTTATAAACTTTTATCTGTGTATATTGTCTTTTAGTGCACATTGAAACTTGCCCACAACAGAAGGCTCATTGTGTACGAGTTCGAACTAAAGAAGTTTCACCAGAAACATCAGCAATCACTGTTGTTAGTGAAAGATTATTCTGTGATTTAAACAATGAAGTTTGCGGCTCACATGATATGCATGAAGTAGAAAGTCAGAGTTGTACAGAAAGTACTGTGAGTATTCTATAGATTGTATACATGTACAGTTAAACCTGCCATCCTGATTACCTGGGTCTAGAATTTTAACCAATACTTACACTCTCCACTCAGCACTCAAATATTGAATTTCATCGTTACAAGTTCCATAGCCACCAATTGTGAGGGCAAGAAGTTGTAAAAATATTTAATAGGTACTCAATATAATTGTTAGCCTACATCATTGTGTTATTCAGTGTATTTGTAAGCTAGCCTATATGTGTAATTTAACAGTCTGAGTGCAGAGTTTGGCACTCGGATTCAGTAATTACGTTTTTACCTCATAAATAGTACAAAATGGCAAAGGAAATGTATCATGTGTTATTTTCAACAGTCAAATAACAATTCTATACATTGTTCCCACCTTCATTAGCAATGTAGAAGTTACTAGAACAAATAATGGCTCATTATATGAAAAATTCAATATTTTAGTGCAGAGTGTAAGTATTGGTTATAATTCTGAGCCCTGGTTATAGTGACCACTGACCACCTGTCCTGCGTAGTCATTATTGTACGTAGGGCGTTTCAAAAGTTCCAGGAAAAGTGCTCTATAATATTTATCTTATGGCTAAATTACTCCAAACTTTGCATTGCAATAGAACAATTCATAATACATAGTACACGATGAATCGAACCCTTGAGGGTGAGTCATACAAAATGGCACGGCTGCCATAGTAACGTCAACAATGGCTACCCGGGTCAACATTGTCTCTGGGCGCACCTTATTAATATGTTCTGACTAAATCTCACTCAGTCAGTCAAATGACACACAAAATTCACCTGTTACAACAACGACAATGGTTTGTATTATCAAAAAGAGCCTCGCTTCAAGGTACGCTCTTCCAGGGTTCCTATACAAAGCATTCGAAAGTGTCACAAAATCAAGCTGAAACGTCCAACGCAACGTCTAGCGTCTGATTCACAACCGACTGTACCTTTCTTTGATCACATGCAGCAGTAGCACTGGAATTCTGAAAGCGCTCATATTATTCATACATCCTACCCAGTGACATGCAACGCTGTTAACAGGCAGTGGCTATAAACTATACTGTTACTAGTCTTAATTTTCCTGCCAAAAGACAAGAACTGGTCAAATTCCAATGACTTACTGGCATTTGACGGGCGATTCTAATACAGCGACAAATAAACGCGAACACAACATTGGGACTATTTAATCTATGGCATAAATTGATCAAAATGAAGTTATACCGCCCTTCACAAATGTTCCATGCAGTAATTTTGGTCGTAGTTAATTGGTAGCTGTTTGGTTGGAGTCAATGTATTGGTTAGTTTTACGATTTCTACGACGTGACGTCAAATTTGCCCCGGGTAGCCATTACTGACGTTACTATGGCAGCAGTGCCATTTTGTACGACACCCCCTCAAGCGTTTGAATCAAGGCACAACGTGTATAATGAATTGTTCTATTTAGATGCACAGTTTAAAGTAATTTGAACAAACGATAAACATTATAGAGCACTTTTCCTGGAACTTTTGAAACGTCCTTCGTATGATGCTAATTGGCCATTTTTAGATGATATACAGTACACACATGTTATGCATAACATACCTGAAGTAGGTCACAGCCTGTCTAATGCGGCCAACATCAACTGGGTTGAGCTATGTGGAGTCTAGAAACAGAGTCTCTGCTATGCGGCCAACATCAACTGGGTTGAGTAGTGTAGAGTCTAGAAACAGAGTCTCTGCTATGCGACCAACATCAACTGGGTTGAGTAATGTAGAGTCTAGAAACAGAGTCTCTGCTATGCGACCAACATCAACTGGGTTGAGTAATGTAGAGTCTAGAAACAGAGTCTCTGCTATGCGACCAACATCAACTGGGTTGAGTAATGTAGAGTCTAGAAACAGAGTCTCTGCTATGCGACCAACATCAACTGGGTTGAGTAATGTAGAGTCTAGAAACAGAGTCTCTGCTATGCGACCAACATCAACTGGGTTGAGTAATGTAGAGTCTAGAAACAGAGTATCTGCCTTGATTGTCTGTTTACATTCTGGCCTGCCTGGCAAACAAATTTCTGATCCTTGTCTGGGTTTGTCTGCTTTGCTACCATGTTTTCACCAGCTTAATACTGGTACTTGTTGAGCAATCATGGACAATATAAATCCAATAATACACTGGTCTTGATCAAGTACTTGTCGTGACTGCCATATGGGGCTGGGGCTTAAGTAAATGGTGGGGAATTTCTCTGATGACAATAGCTGCTAAAATAAAAAAAAAGTAATTTCAAGTTAATTGATACTTGCTTAGTTGACTGTTTATTTACTCCCAGATCAATACGTTGCAGGTCAGCTGTAACACGACATTATGCTATGATATGTTATATTTCAGACAAGTAACGATGCCGAGCACTCGACAGAGACAGAGACATGTTGCTGTAAGGATGATATGTGTTATATACCAACGTGGGTGGAGGAAGCTAACGTTGATAATGTTTTAACACGATCAGATAAACAGAGTACATGGCAACAAACATTGCTCATCATTATTGGTATAGCTCTGGGTATCCTTGTTGTTAGTAAGTATTATTGCTTTACAACGTTTTTAATGTACCCCCTCAATTATTTAAAATTTGGGGGCTTATAACATTGGTGCTACCCGTTCGTACGTCTGTATCTAACACAAAACTTGTGTGTTGAACTCCTCACAAATGAATGGGCAGAATTTCTGCAAACTTTCACAGATGAATAACTTAAATGTATATTTGACCTTAAAGGATGGAATCAATTTTTACCAGAGTTACGCCCCTTTGTTTCTTTTACTTTATACCGGGTACTGACACATTTCTAGTTTGGTGGTAAATCTTAAGACTAGGAGTCTGTTCTTATCATTTTATGCAGAATTATACCATTACCTGCTCTAAATAAAACTTATTTGATGAAATAAATCAGAGAATTGGCTAAGCTATGCAATTTAACAATAAAACAATTTTTGAAACCTAGTGAAGGTATAGGGATGTATGCTAATGGCACGTGAAACAAACTTGCGACTGGTTTACAGGATTGGGTGTTTTGTCTCAGTAGAACCCCTGTGTATTAAAACTTATGTAATTACCATTGCAGGTGTTGCTGTATTTATTGTGATCCGTACAGTACGGAACAAGGAGAAAGCTGAGTTACCTCGTACACAATATAACACCACAGCTTACAGATCTGTACATTCATCTAACAGTACGGAGGAAGACACAGTACAGATACTGCCTGATCCATATGCATAGTTATATATAGTTATTTACATCTACCACATTTTTAGCTCGATTTTCGAAAAAGAAATGTTGAGCTATTGTCGTAATTTGATCTTCAGTATCTGTGTGCGCCTTGGATAAGTTTATTTTCAGATTCAATTTCTCAAAGACTATCAGAGGTATCCACTAGGCATAGTTATTCACCATCACAAGAGGAGTCTATACTGACAAGGCTGATAACCCTGTGACCATTCTTTATTGAGTAATCTGCCCTTGTTACTACAAAAACAAAAAAGTCAAGTGTCCAGCGTTCATAGGTGGTGGTATTGTTACCACTTTGTGAGGGTTGTTAAATACATTTTTGCCTCTTTGTGAAGAGTGAGAAATTAAATAACTGCTGCTGTATGAGAATGGCTAAATAATTTTTTGCCACTTTGTGTGAGGGTGGCAGATAATATCATTGTTGCTTTGTGAGGGTGGCAAAATATGTTTTTGTTTTTTTTATTAAAAATGACAAGATACATTTTTGCCACTTTTTGAGGACAGTAAATATTTTCTTGCTGCTTTTCTAGGTTGATGAAATAAACCAAAAATAGATCCATGTCCAAAAATTACCAAAGTATTTTTATATCATCATATATAGATCCTGGTATACAGTTATACTGAAATAAATCAAAATGTATAATCCAACATACTCTGTCGTTGGCTTAGTATGAGGAGGGAAGTACTACTTACAACATTATAAAACTGACACATATTTAAAATCCGCATCGCTTGGCGCTTCTTATGAGCCTATTTACATGACCAAATTGTAGTTGAAACAGCTTGTTTTACCATACGTTAATGGTTAAGAGTAAATTTCAGATAGCTTTTTTCACAAAATATCAAATTTGATTTTTAGACCTTCTCATTCTAAGCCAGCTATGTTTATGAGGTGATACCAGATCATGTACATGTTGTGTTTGATAGGGTGCCTTTGTTGTACACTGTACCTGGGATGAAATATATTTTCTTCTGTGCTGTTCTGGTATAAAAACGCTCCACTATTGATGCTCAAAATACTCACAATTGAATCTAGTTTAAGGGTCAAATTATCAGTTAAAGGGTCAAAAAAAAACACTGAATTATAGCGAGACTTTTCAAAGAAAAAGTCTTATCTATTGTCATGACGGGTTCAAGTGTGTCAGCATCTGCGTTGGTTAAGTTTATTGTCAGAGTCATTTTCTCAAACACTTTCAAAGGTATCCACTTAAAACTTAGCATTCACTATTACAAGGGGAGTCCATACTGACGAGGCTGATAACCCTGTGACCTTTATTTATTGAGTTATCCGCCCTTGTTACTATCAAAACGAGAAAGTCGATCGTCCAGCACTCGTAGGCGGTGCTCTTGTTATGTATTGGATGTGTGGACATAGTGAGAATAAGTTATATGGAATTATCCTCTCAAGGATTGACAATCAAATAAAGTAGATGTAGCGAACTTAGAAATTTAGGTATAAAAATGTTTCTAAAAATTATGATTGGATTGTTATGTCAATATTTTCTATTTGTTGTGTTTTGTATACCGGTACCCATATTATGATAATTTTCATGTGTTGTGTATATCTATATTTATTGTTGCTCCACATTTAGTATATTGAGATATTGATTGTATATTGCTTTAGCCCTATTAATAATCACAATTTCACCAAGACTCAGAGTATAGTATACGCTTGTCAAACATGATACCAAAGATTAACAAGTCTCAGTTGAATTGTGTTGATTAATACTGGTAGTGAATTTACCCATGTACATGCTTTGTTTGTTTAATAACCAAGAAATGTGGTTGTGTTATCTTGTTTTAAATATGTTAAACCATGATTGGACAATGCATAATTCTGTTCCGTAAATTTCCATGCATATTGGAATACTGGAATACTTTTAATGTCACTTGACATATATAAAGCCTTTTCATTGGATGAACATCTTTTATGATCACATGGCTGGTATTAAGCCTTTTCATTGGATGAATAATGTCAATATGGACGAATGACAATTAATCAAAGGGAGATAATTCGTGAATAGCTAAAGAATTATTTTATACAAAGGGAGATAATTTGTGTGAATTGATTTATAATTATTTTATTAAAGGGAGATAATTCGTAAATAACAAATTTATAGTGATTACTGATCTGCATTGCCATTGTATTGCCTAATAGAGCACCTCTAAAAATGCATTAATGCCTTTTCATAATATAAATTAATGTTATAAATATTTCTTTCATTTTTAAATTTTAAAGATTTTTGTTTAATCCCACCATAATATTATTAATACACTACATAATATCAAATTATTGCTTTAACAAGTATATTAGCATATTTTCGTTGTTATAATTCTGAATCTCTTATAAATATGTCCATTGTATGTGCAATACCCTATAACTTCATTCCACAACAAGTGTATGTGTTAGATTCTGTATGCATAGGGGCTTTACGTGACCCCTAGTGTGTTTGTTATACATATACAGTGTGTTTTGAAATACCAAAAACATTATTTATTGAATTATAACAGCACTTGTTTTTGTTTTTTAATTCAATACATCTTGTGTTTTCTTTAGGTAATTTTGTAATAATCTATAAAAATATCAATAAAAATAACAACATAACTTTAGAGGTGACACAGTTGGGCAAGCCCAGTCTTCGCTCTCAATCTCTGTTTTTCAATGTGTTAAGTCATCATTAGTCTATTTCAATGTGTTACATTATCATTAGTCTATTTTCAATGTGTCACATTATCATTGGCCTATTTTCAATGTGTCACATTATCATCGGCATATTTTCTATGTGTCACATTACCATTGGCCTATTTTCAATGTGTCACATTATCATTGACCTATTTTCAATGTGTCACATTATCATTGGCCTATTTTCAATGTGTCACATTATCATTGGCCTATTTTCAATATGTCACATTATCATTGGCCTATTTTCAATGTGTCACATTATCATTGGCCTATTTTCAATGTGTCACATTATCATTGGCCTATTTTCAATGTGTCACATTATCATTGGCCTATTTTCAATGTGTCACATTATCATTGACCTATTTTCTATTTTCAATGTGTCACATTATCATTGACCTATTTTCAATGTGTCACATTATCATTGGCCTATTTTCAATGTGTCACATTATCATTGGCCTATTTTCAATGTGTCACATTATCATTGGCCTATTTTCAATGTGTTACATTATCATTGGTCCATTTTCAATGCGTCACATTATCATTGGTCCATTTCAATGTGTCACATTATCATTGGTCTATTTTAAATATGCTGGATTACTTTTGGTCCATTTTCTATATTCTATTTAGTTGTCACCATGAAGAAACGATCAGATATGTTTGTTTTCCTGTGCGTATGTCAATATTTGGTAGTTAAGTCAAAATAATGTACATTTCAGGATGTAGACTTCTTAAGGGCGTTTTTCAAAAAAAGTGCAAATTTTGAAACAAATTTATTATCAAAAAAAATTATGCTAAATCAAATTTTCTTTACCATGATAAGAAAGAGTTATTATAAACAAACACATTCCAAGTAAGGGGAGACCTCCTGCTTCGCTAAAAATGTAAATATAATTGCTTGAATTTTTCAAAAAACATCATTTGTCCATCCTGTTACCACACCAATATTTCTACATTAATTTTAATATAATAAAAATAAATATGATTTGATTGTTGCAAATCATCAAATGTATTATATTTGTTGTATATATGCAGAAATAATTAAGTTATTTAATACAAAAACATCATTTTACATGAGAATACACCTTCACTCATTGTGCATGTATGTAATAATTACACTATTTAACTGTTTAATGTAAGCAATTTAATATTAAAACAAAATTTTCAGTGAAATACTGTTGCATATGCCAACTTGGTGAACATTTAATTAAGGAGTTCCATATAAAATAATACACAAAGTTGAAAACTTCAGAAATCTGATGGTAACAGGACGGAAAAACGGTAACAGGATGGACAAATTTGGTAACAGGATGGAAAATGTGGTAAAAGGATGGAAAGCACCTTCATTTGTCAGCCCTGTCAGTCAAATATAACATCCACAAAAAAGCCATTCAAGGAGGATTTCATTATTAGAGATATTCACTGATACTCTGTAATCATTCAATTTAACAAAAGAAGTAATTATACATTATGACATACAATTAAGATGGATTATTACCTTAAGTATGGCCGTAATTTCTATTTCAAGAAGCTCTGCCTCCTTAAGTATCGGGAGCAAAGTACATTAAAAAAAAATTTTTTGTTATGTAAGATATTCTTTTTTAAAATGACATTTAAAAATCTGTAAGGTATTAAGCAATTCGGAATTTATGATCAATATATCCATTATTTGTCCATCCTGTTACCAAATTTGAAGTAACAGGATGGAACAAATAATGGTAATAGGATGGAAAATTTTATTGTAAATCTTCCTATGAATAATAATTATCCCTCTAAAGAGTCATAATTAAGGTAAAAATAAGATTTCCCAATGTTTTTTAAATGTATGTCTGAGTTTTAATGTCATTATGTTGAATTTATAAGCAATGGAGCATGGTAACAGGACGGACAATTAAGCTTTACCATCAAATATGATTGTATGATTTTTATAAAAAACACTATTTTTCTTAATAAAACATAATATTCCCTTTCCCCATTCTCTTTGTTAAGGAGACTTCTATCAAATAATTATAACTGGATTATACCTAGGAATAAATACTTTGATGTATTCCTGTTTTACCAGTAAGGTAACAGGATGGAACAAAAGTGAGGGACACACTTGTTCACGTAAAAAAACACTGGTTTTATTCCAGATCAATCAAAAAAATTGACTATCATCTACTGCAAAGTACAAAATCTTTATATTTAGCTTAAATTAGCATGATAAATTCATAAATTAAAAGATATTTTGAAGGAACAACATCACTCTGAACTGCTTGGGACAGCCCATTTTCAGGGAGTTAGATTCTTAATCACAAAAATTTGAAGGATATAAGCAGTTTATATAGACATTTGCAGGGTTTGGTAGATAGAAATATGTTCAATCTTGTACATGACAACTGTTGGATTCAGTTGAGAGCTATATACACTATTTTATGAGTCAATAAATGTCTGGGACAACAATTTGCACTTTTTTTGAAAAACGCCCTTAAACAATTTCTGTTGTTGTTTTGATGTAATTTACCGGTTTGTTTGTTTATGAAATCCTTATTTTGTGCATATTTTTGTTGACTTTAATTTTTGAATGAATGGTAAATATGAATGTGTTATGTGGAGAGTGCAGTACTGTTAAATATATCGCTGGCTTAGAATGAGAAGGCCGTAAATTCATATTTAAAATCTGCACAATCTATTTCTATGAAAATCGAAACTTGTCATGTTGACCAAACTGAAGTTGAAAAGCTTGTCTTTCCATTATTAAAGAGTACTTTTCAGACATTTGTTTTCTCAAAATATCAATTTTGCACTGACGACCTTCTTTTTTCTAAGCCAGAAATATGTATGCATGAAGTAGTAAGGATGTGTCAAATCATTGTCTTCCATACATGTATATATTATGTATTCACACATCATCTTGCTCAATATGTGCTTCCATAATATGTATCAGTTTACCCTCAGTCCCATAAACACCTAATCCGTTTACTTACCAAGCTCCTTTCCAGAGGCCAAAAAGCACAGAGGCAAATCCTTTCTAGGGTCTATTTGAGGCAGTTATTTTCTTCAAAAACGTGCATATTTTGTAAATTTCTCAAATTTTCACTGAGGTACGGGCCTGCTTTAACTTACCTTTGTTCACATGCATCCATCTCCATTGCCAAAAGTGTGGTTTATCCTAGCTAGTAGAGTGTCCACTTAAGTGCCAGAGGGCCTGGGTTCAAACCAAGGTTTTTTATTAAAATAACAAAATTGTTAAAAATGGTACTGGTACATCTTAATGCTCAGCATTGTTTAAAGTTTCAGGCCCTATCTACCAAAGCATCTCAATCTGAGCAAGTTCTCATCTCAAATATTGGCATGCATATTAATTATAATTTCCATGCAAGGGTTGACTATGAATTAGGATCACTAAACAAAAATGGTATTCGGTGTTCATTACAGAAATATTTCAAGAGCTTGAACTTCAGATTTATCTCCAATCGCAACTCTGATTTCAGAAAAATCTCAATTTGAGTTGAAATATCTACTGTACTTGAGATGTTTCAGGTGATCGGGGCCATGTTACTGCTGTATGGATAATGAAACTGGGTAGCCTCCATATGCCGACTGAAATACGGTTGTCCAGCAGGCGTTAAAAATAACTTTTGAAAGTTTAATTTTCAACTACTAGTAAATGACATGGAGATGAGTACAAAATATATCATGTTTTCTATCAGCATAGTTAAAATACTGAACGTAAATGAGTTAGGGGGTCTATTGAGTAAAGGGGTTACACTTAAGATATATATTAAGTTAGGGTTCTTTGAAGTTAAGGGGTAATAATTAAGGGTCTATATGGAGTAGAGGGGTAAGCTGCACTTTTGTGTTTTTGTTTATTTGCATAATAGAATCAGTATATGCTTTATTGAAATGTGTCATATGTTTAAATAATTGACTTGTCTAAGTGAGTACATTGTATTTTTGTTGTGGACTTAAAATCTCACCTAACTGTTCAAGGCAATCTCATTAAAATCAGACCTATTATTATGCTACACTACTTTACGCTGACATAAACTAACCGTGTAAGGCAATGTAGCAAATGTTAGGATCTGATTTAAATGAGATTACTATTCAAGGTTGCATTGTATAAGATTAAAAATATGTTCACAAACTCTCTCAACATTTTTCACAAAAGTTTTTTTATGAAACCTTGTGCCTTTTCAATTCATTCCACCATCGCACGTATGTCATTTCTTATTTTCCAAGGAATCCAGTGTCCAGATTGATTAATGGAAATGACAATTAACCTATATAAATTAAATATCTATCCTTAGTGCATACCAAAGGTTGTTGCTATAGAGAGGTTGTACTGTATCGGGGGTTCTACTGAGGCAATATGCCCAATCCTGAATACGAGTCACTAGTCTGTTTTGGATGCCATAAGCACCCATCTTTACACTTTAAAAAGGCTTCAAACATTGTTTTATATTGTTGAAATACTGATTATGAAACTTGAAATGACCATAACTATGTCAATTCCTTGAATATTAGCATGAAATTTCTTTTTCTCAGAAAAAGTCATTCTTTCTAATGCAACCAATCCGAATTAATCCAGAATTGTAGGACCTGTGACTGTATATATAATTATTTTCAAATAATCTACATGGAGATGTGTCAGGATAGTATGTAATATGTATTAGGTGTTTATTGAGTATAGGGTTAAACAATCAATCACTTGCAAGTTACAGCCAAATTTCACTGAAACAACTATCGATTCAGTAAGTATACAAACTATCCCATTCAAAAGAATAGCGGGAATTTAATCACATGGTTAGACATAAATAAACATAGTTTACCTGACAGACAAGGTTATGTTTATAACCATTATCATTTAACTGGGAATGGACTGTAGTCTGGATTGGTTTATTGTGACAAAGAATATGATGTGTAATCAATAAGTTACTTTAAACTATTCACTATAGCACACCCATAATAATGAGGTAGGTGGGAAAATTTGGTATATTTCACAAAACAAGGGTTGCCGACAAGACTGTAGTAACTACATTATACTTCAAGATGGACTTACTACAGCCATGCGGGCAACCCTCGTTTAAAGTTGATTAATCTGACGTGCACCTAATTTCAGTGAAGTTTTTCGTACAAAATTGACTTAATATTCCCTAGCCAATGGATTAGAGTCAATATGCTGTCAATCATGAATTAACTCCCTTTATCTAACTTAAAAGACTAGTCGATTTACTGTGTGGATTAAAGTTGATATAATGTTGTCACACAAGAATTAACTCCCTTTATCCGCCTTCAAGGTCTGGTCGATTTATTGTGACAAAAATATGATCTTTATTACCTATGCTTAATTTGGAAAATATCTTCACTAGTCTTTGGATTAAAGTTGACAAAATTTTGTCAATCATGAATTAACTCCCTTTATCTACCTTCAAGGACTAGTTGATTCATAGTGACAAACTATGCCTTGTGGTGGTCTTGCAGTCTGTCTATAATTAAGTCTTTAATTAGGATCAATATAATCACTATAGATTAGTGACATCAAAGGTAACACCTGGGGCCTTATTCATCAAGGTTGTAAGTCTAAAACTCAGACTTAGACTTTACATTGTCAAATGTTCTATTGGCTCCCATGTTGTTATAAATGAATCAATTTGATATAAATAGGTATACATACACAGAGGATAACAGCACACAATAAGATAAAATTTCACACAGTTAAATGCAATTGCAAAGAAATGGCAGTGATTATAAGTTTTGTCAATTTTAAGTTTAAGTCTGAGATTCAGTCTTACAATGTTGGTGAATAAGGCCCTTGCCATATTGCCTCTGATACCATACTCTGAGTCGCTCGTACTGCGAAGATCAAATACTAATGCCCTATTTTGAAAATATGTCAATTTCAAAAAGTCAATTGATTAACTTTAGCTGATTAAGGAATACTTGAATCTATCATTAATTTATCATACTATCATCAAGTATCAAAATGTTTATAGGTCCCTGCTGGTTGACGTTTGCCCTCTTGTCCTTCCGTTTGTCCTGCCATAGCTCAAACAGTTTTTAAGCTACGTTCATGAAACTTGGTATGTGCGTAGGTACCAATAAGGAGATTATGCATGTCTATTTTTTTATTCAGACAAAAAATTTGGTTGCCATAGCAACAGAAGTATTGAAAACCTGAAAACCAGGTAGGGGACTTCTGTATTGCTTGCAATTCCTAATTACTTCTTCTCATGGCTTACATTTTCATTCATATGTAAGGACTACCTTTGATCACGGATTTTCATTATATTTTACATTTAACAGATCCCACTATCTCTACCATGTCATTTATTGTGTAAAAGATTTTCCTTTGAAGCTTCTTGATGAGAGTTAGATAAACAATTTATTCTCTGATTATAAATCGGCATCTCTGAATCAAATATATTGGATTTATTGATCTCTCTAATCACCTTATATTTGATATACAGTAAAATAAGAACATTTTGTGGGGTTTAATGTGGGCAATATTCATGATTTTGATCATTTTGCAAAACAATTTAACTCATGGACATGAAATATTGGATTCTGAAGGTCTTCCATGTTTTAAGTTTGAGAGCATTTAACCTTGTGATCTATTTCAGAATAACAAATTTGAAAAATATTGGCCCAGCAAAAATCTGTTATTTTAATTAATTATTCTCTGAATTTCTAAGTTTATAAAAATTTAACGTCACAAACTACTTCTAAATCAGATAAGCAAATCCATGAAATTTTTGTCTTGCAAAAATAATGATTTTACTGTATCGTGATATATTGCTTGTGGTAATGTATTCTCTCGATATAGAGTTGTACAATCCTATCTTCCATTGTAATACCATGACAATACAAAACTTCTATATAAACTCTGTGCCGTATATAGCTCAGTTTATCAAGTCGAAGGTTTCAATTTAGAAAGAAATTGGTACAGTTATAAAAATGATGAAGACAGCTTTAGAATTGTTGATGTTAAAGAGATAAATTAAAGCTAGATCCTGAACTTCATACACCCCATACCATTAAAAGCCCAATGGTCTAGCTAAGTGCTTCATTGCACTTTCCAATGGGAGGATTAGTCCAATTATTGCCCATTGAATAGACTTACAGGGAAGACTGGACATACCCAACTGTGTTGCCTGGTTATAAACAAGTTGTAAGGAATTACAAACAATACAGAAGTCTCCTCCCTGGTTTTCAATGTTTCTGTTGTTATTGCCTTGCTAAGTGTTTCATAGCACTTTCCAATGGGAGGAATAGTCCAATTATTGCCCATTTAATAGACTCACAGGAAAGACTGGGAATGCCATACTTTGTTGCCTCTTTATAAACAAGTAATTAGGAATCTCAAGTATTACAGAAGTCCATTACCTGGTTTGCATGTTTTAAATATTTCTGTTGTTATTGCAACCACAATTTTTGCCAAAACATGCATAATCTCCTTACTGGTTCCTATCCATGCACATTCCAAGTTTCCTAAACCAAGCTTCAAAACTGTTTGAGTTATAGCAGGATCAGACTGACTGATGGACAGAAGGCAAACGTAAAGTCCCCTCCTGTCGAAAACCGATAGGGACTAATAATAAAGTCATAAGTATTTGTATGCCCATTGTACTTAAGTATTTAATTGATAAGGTGTAACTGACTAAAGGTGCTTGATAGCACTAAAATAAGTGCTTTGTATCACTTTCTATGGGGAATCAATGCCCATTTGATATATTTAATTCAATGGGAGGTAACTGAATAAAAGTACTCAGTTGCACTTTGCTTTAGGTAACTAGCCCGAGTATTTTAACTACTGCCTTATAATAAGACACTCACAGAGCTACCCTCCAAAGAGAAATAACCTCTCTTAAGCAACATAATAATTTTGTTCCATAAATAACAAATTACTGTAAAATTTACCTCTCCAGAGCAACAACCTCTGTACAATAACCAAACTATTGTTAAATCATTTATATTTTAGGGGAATTTTATTTTGTGGATGATTTCAACCACAAAATTTTAATCCCCACAATTATTAATAATTTCTACAGTATATTGCTTAGTGGATAAGGTATCCTTGAAATAACAACCGCACAAAATGGTCTTTTACAACAAAACCATTTAAATGAAATGATTTTTCAGTATGTGTTTCCAAAAGAGTGTTACTCAAGAGAGGCTGTACTGTACAGGATAAAGTATTGAAAATAAATGGTATCCAAAATACTGACACAAAATTCAATTTTAGTCATTTTTCACATGCAGCTTGTAAACTGACGCTGTTATGTGCTAAATCTGTCAAAATCATATCTTATGTAAACACGATCAAGGTACAAAAATTCAGACTGTTTGAGATATTCTGATACACTTAACTTACAATCTAATCATACAAGATAATCTTCGGCAGATGTCCAAACACGATGTCTGTAAATAAAATACTCAAAACACATCTGTGATTCAATTCAATCAAATGTGAACTACAATTATGATATAAAGTATATGTTATTATTATTTCCAGAGTTCTCGTTCATCGGCTTTCATTTAAGGAATTAATAAAATCAATTATATTAAATAGAAACAAATTAGAAATTAATTCACTCTCAATTTTAGTATTGTACATAGTATCATGATATTATTGATTTTTGTTCAGCGTTGTTGTATTTTTCAATACTTATTGTAAAATGTCAATAATCAAACCTTTTTTGGGGACCCTTGAAAACTTGACTTGTATCATATTGAAACAATATTGAGTTTTGTTCATTATTGATACATGTATATTATGGTTCGCCTTTAACTACAAAATTCAATCCCATCAAACAATAATTTGTTACATGAAACGCAAAATCCACGAATTTCCCTTCGAAATGGTCTTTTTACCAAAACCACGAAATTTGGTCCAATTGATATTAAATGATTTAACAGTATTTCAAATTTTTCACTTGGATTTAATTGATCCAGTTTGTCTGTAGAAAGCCATATGTGCTCATCAGCCTTCTTATTTCATATATACAGTACAACCTTTCCAGGCCCCGATCTCCCAAAGCATCTTAAGTAAATAATTTCAACTCAAATTGAGATTTTGCTAAAGTCAGAGTCACAATTAGAGATAAATCTAAAATGCCAGCCCTTGAGATGTTTCTGTAAAAAATTCAGAACACTATGTTGGTTTAGTGATGCTAATTTTGAGCCCGGCCTTCCATGAAAATTAACACTAAAACTGCATGTCAATATTTAAAATGAGCTTTTGCTCAAATTGAGATGTTTTGGGAGATTTGGGCCAGGTCATCTGTGATCAAAAGCATGTAAATCTGGCGATAATGTTGCAAGCTGGCTCCATAGGAGATATTTCTGCATTCATGTTCAACATATAAATGTATGTATACTAGTATTTTTTAAAATGTAAAAAATTTATTATAAGTGTAAATGTAAAAATATATCTGTTTTGAATTAGAATATTTAACCTTGAATATAAGTATCAATTTTATTTATACATTTGTATATATATATTGACCAAACTGTGTTGTGTTGATTATAGTTTTAACTTTTAATATATATACATGTATTTTAACTCTGTGATGTTATATTTGACCATTTCCATGCGTATGTATGTATACATAATATTTGTTGCCTTACATTTTATGCTATCAGAAAGGGAACTAACTCTTGTTTTACTCTGTTGTATTTTGGATTCATTGTATTTGTATTGGAAATTATACAATGAAATATATTTTAATTATACATGAACAACTCTTCAATAGTTTTTTCTTCAGCAAGATGTTAGGTGTCAATCTCATACATAATTTGAAATGTCTTACCAATATTGGTCGAAATTTTTCCCCAATTTTGAATTATTTTTTCACCAAATAGGGTTGGTTCACTTGTTTGTACATTTTCACTAATTAATTAATTAATATTATTAGAAATTGTTGAAAGTTATTAAAATATCTACTTTGTTTTAGATTGACATTAAGCACCTTGCTGGTAAAGCATTAGTCTGAAAAAATGCTGAGCAAAACCTTTATTTGCCATTGAGCTTTCTGCTGAAATATGGCAGGCATATGAGTGTCTCCCCACGGATATGAACCCAGGTGCTGATAAAGCAACAGGCGTGCTAACCACTGAGCTACGGCGGCATTCATTAAAGTCATACAGTGAACATAATTATGGAATTTTTTTTGTTATGTTTTCAACAAAAAAACAACAGGTTATTAGATTGGCTATTTTAGCTGTCCACAATTTGGTTTCTGATTGATAACTTTGGAATGAAGTTCGGAATGATATATCGATGGCTTAGAACAAGAAGGTCGTTACTACCAAATCGATGTATTGAGAAAACAAGAGAAAACTGTCTGTAATTTACTCTTTACTTATGGGAAACACGTTTTTAAAACTTGATTTTGGTCAACATGACAATTTCAGATTTTCATGAAAATAGGCTAATAAGAAGCGCCTTGTGAAGCAGATTTCAAATATGTATGAATCTTAAAAGGTCGTAAGTGCCACTTCTAATTCTAAGCCATCGATATCAGGATGAAAATTCCTACCTAGGTAGTTTGTATGAAAACCTTGCTTGGAATTGTAGGGTCAAGGTCACCGTTGGTAATAATAGAAAAACTATCTGCCAAATCATAATTGGCTGCCATGAAAATCTGGTTTTCGTGGAATTTCCACGTCTTGTTAAAACATTTTGGTTAAAGGAAGCTTCTGAAAAATGTTGTCGGTGGGGATGAAAATAAAACAAAAATTTCACTCAATTTTCGGGGAGGAACTTAGAATCCTTTCAACTTTCTCATTAAATTTCCAGCCCCTTTAGTCTCTTGAACCAAAAAATATATTAAAAAACTGTGACCTTAACATAAGGTTTAATCTTCTTATTAATGTTTTATATTATAATGATCAGATGCATCAAAATGAATTTATTTTCATGAATCATAAGTTCATAAATTTAATTATATTTGTTTAAATTTCTTTGAGATCCATCCCAGTTTAACCTTGATATTATTGAAAAAATACTGCTAAAAATAGTATTCTATTTACACAGATTTAAGTGTTTTTAATGAAAACAAAATTTTGTAAATTGAATCTTTAAGCATACATACCTTTATTTACTTTATATAGAATCAATATATTGACTACATTTAACATTATAATATGACAATAATTAATTTTTAATAACATACGGTACTTATAGAATACATTAACATATACATTTACTGTAAAATCATTAAAATTTCTTTTTTGTAAATTTTGATAAAAGACATAATTTTATGGGATTGTAAATTCGAGGATTAAAATATTGCTAAACCTCTTTCTCAAGGTGGACATACCACATGACTGTTAGCTAAGTCTACAAGTAAAAATATGGAAACAAACAGTTAATAACAGCCATAAGTATCTTATTCTTTGACCAATTTTCACGAGATATGTTCGACACTCAATTCGAGGATGAGCACTACCCATTAAACTTAATTTGTTCCATAAGAGGGTCACTGTTTTTTGCCCGAAACCGGCTCAACTGCTTGTAGACTTAGCCAAAAGGTCAATAATGGTATGTCCACCCTGTTTTTACAGCCAATGCTATCATAGGGATTTGATTTTAAAACTTATATTCAAATTGTAATCACTCAAAAATATTAATGATTTTACAGCCTTACACTGGTATGAGGGGAAATAATTTGAACACATAATTATAGACATCAGTAACAATAAAACAATAAATGGATTAAAAACTCCAGATCAAATAATAAAATATTTTGAAATTAGTTATAAAATGATATGAAAAATGGTTAAATGAATTTTTTTGAATGATTTAAAAGTTGCAAATAATAAAGTATTAAACATGCATTGTAAATTGCTAATTTCATTGCAAATGGTAGTCAAAATATGTGACTTTTTATATCACTTTTATTTACTTATAGTAGAATACCCAAGTTAAGAGTTCATTGAGTTTTGAATTTTCTAACATAATTTAGAAAAATTAAATGCTAAAATTGCAATATAAAAATTTACTTTTGAATGGCCCTTAAATTTTTTTTATAAGATTTTTTATTTTAAAGAAAATGAATTATTTTCGGACATCTGGAGTTCAACATCTTAATAGTAACCAGTACGGGAATATAGCTCAGAGAATTTGACACGATCCCGACTTTTATGCATGAATAAATTACAAGGCTCTTGCATTGAATAAATCAATTTCCACCAGCAAATTGTGCAATATTGGTCCTTCAGAGATGTGTGTTGGTTTCACAGATGGAGATGATAATCCCGCTTGTAAAAACATACAACCGGAATTATAAATATAGAGAATATATCAGCTGTTGATTATGCTAATATGAGGTCGAGACTCATGTCAAATTCTCAAAGCTATATTCTATGCATACACTTGTTGCAATGAGTCTTCCTGAAATCTAAGATTTCAGCTCTCGTCCGAGTAAATCCAATTAAAGTTATCCATATTTTCCGTTCTGTATGCATGTCCTTGCAATGATTTCTGGGAGTTTTGTGAAGTACGTAACCAATGCTCGGTTTTCAACTTTGATGGAAGTTTCAGTCTGTTTAATGAATCTAGAAGTCCGGGAGTGACTGGCCTGTGTCGAGCTTTAATTGGATTATAATTATTATACCTAGCTTGCTTGAGATAATCCTCGTATGGCGCACCTAACGCTCGCTCGTCCTCGCACAATTCTGGTGTAGTCATCATGCGAATGTTCACATCGCGGGCAGCTGTATTAGATTCAGCGTTAAATTCCAAAATAATTCCCGGTAAATTTAAATTATTGCCACCAGAGTTACGGAAATACAGGCTACTTCCGTTTTTAGATGAATAAACTGTTCGACTCCGCTCATCCATAACGTCCAGAAATGAATTTGGACTTGTCGTATAGTGGGAAGTTTTTCCCGTACTCACACTCCGGCCATTCAAATGTCCACCATGATGCGTCAGCCTCTCGGGCGAGTAAACACGTGGTAATTTCAGGTCAGATTTAGCCCGATCAGACATCAAAACACTAGGCGCACTGTGTCGGACATCACTATGTCGCGTGTAGATTGAATCTAACAAATTGCGTCGAGCTGTTTCTTTTCGTTTCAAGGATCGTCTTCGCTGAATGTTTGAAAACATTTGTTCCCTGGACAACGTCTTAGCACCATCACATTGACTTTCATTTTCTGACATCATTATTGCTTTTGTCTACTAAAAAAATAAGTGTAATATCACTGGTCCTCTGTGTATTAAATATTAATTATCCACATATAACTACCTTAATTGCCTTCTGTTCTGGCCATAAGCACCAACTGTATAATTCAGGTAGATAACTGTCCAATATATGAACTTGTGATCTATAATAACCTTCACTTACTGTTTATTACCCCGGGTTTATCATGTTTACATATTGACAAAGCACCTGTACAATGAACTTGAAGAGTTTTAATACAGCTAAAGGTTTTTCCTTCTTAAACTGAGATGTATTTGTCACATGGTATTGTAGCTCATTATTTATAAAGAAAAATTTGTGATAATCACCAGCTTTTTAATATTCCAATGCAGTAGACGGCATCTTATACTGTTACACTTGTACAGATCTTTTAAAAGCAATGATTACTTCCAACTTTCATGCTGGAGTCTCAAATACAACAAAAAAATTAATTGTCCCAGTGTGAAATTTCAATTTTTAAATTTCATTTTTAATATCCAATTAAATCATTTCAGTCCATCTGTCCGACTAAACACTTAAGTTTGTATCACATTTTATCCTTTTCAAATATCTCTAAATTCCCATTGAACAGAAAATTTGTTATATTTATTGATATATTTGAGACACAAATCAATCAACATACCATCCCTGCTAACAACATCGCACAAACATTAACCACATGGTCGGTAAAATTTGTCACCGATTATTTAAGTCTTCCTGTTAGCCACATATCTTAGTACACAGACAATAAATCTTGACAATCTTAAATCAGTATCAATGTACTACTACTCTCCAACATGATAGACAAATATATTATATACAATCCCAAAGTTTTTTCATTTTTTATCCTCCAAATAAATCCATCTTTGATTTACCTGTATTACACTTTAAAAAAATCCTGTCCTAATTGCATTTCGTTTTAATAAAACACATTCCTGACGTTTTTGGTTTGATTATGTCGTACTTCACACATGTTCATCATTCAAATTATCCAATATAACACTTAAACAAAACACTGTCCTATTATCTAAATCACATGTTTTATAAAACTAAAAATTCGAAATTTTGTTTTTGTTTCTTTTTTATTTAAGTCCTTTGTCGATTACTAGTCATTTATAAAAGGAACATGTCCTTTATTATTGAATTCGGCTCTTTCTAGCACATACAGCACTGTGACCGGTACATATAACGTCTTGTTGTTGAATGTTGAATGTCGAAACGTGTCTCTAATAAATCCAGGACAGAATATATGGTTCTATCACTTCACTATCAATCATTCCTTTCATGTCAATAGTAAATGAAAGATAATTTCTAGTAGAATGTGTTTAACAGGTACCCCAATAAACAGATAACTCTGTGTTTACCACATCGACTTTTATACCATTAGATCTAAAATAAATAGAAAACGTTGATATCACATATGTAATAGTCATTAAATTATATTAAAATCAGTGAAAGGAATAACATGGCCTTCACATCAATAATACTTTTACCTATTTGCTTGACCGTGCACACACCAAAAACATTGTAAAATCCATGTAAAACGTTGAGCTTATCTTTAAATTTCCTTTCAAATTGAAATTAGCACAAAATTGCTTTTTAATCCAAAACGTAATTGAAATCATGATTAAAATTGATTTCATGATTTCAATATCAAATAAAACGCACATTCAGTGAAATTTTAATCCCGTGAAAGTGTTTACCATTCTTATGTGTACTTTAAAATCAATTTAACTCACAAAAATGGGATTTAAAATCGATTGTGGATTTCCCTATCAATTCTTGCTATCTACGACATCACTAGACATCACGAAAAGTTTCCAAATATTGAAATTTGTACATGTAAGGATTTTATACTCACAATTTCAAAATATGTCACATATATCACAGGCATTTTGTAATGTTTGATAATGAATTACCGTACATTGCACATGTATAGCCATAAACAAAACATTATGCACATATTTTACAAGGTTGAAGCCTTCCAAGGTTTTTAAATTGTTCAATATTGGACTAGCTACTATAAAATCATTTAATTTCGATGGACCGAAATTTCGTGGTTTTAGTAAAAAAGACCGTTTTGTTGGGTCGTTAATTTGCTGATTTTGCATTTCAGGTAATAAATATAGGGTCAAAAATATTGTTCAATGGGATTTTATTTCTTGGTTCAAGGTGAACCACGAAATCCAAGAAATTGAACCCCCCCCCAAGAAAATAAATGATTTTACAGTATATCTGCCATGTTTTAAAGGCTATTTTTAATGATTGATTATTATCAGACTATTAGATTTATCGTGATTATTTTGATAAAGGAGAATTGATAGGCAGATATAATATATCAGGGACATTTACGACAAGTAATAGTTCATCCACGGTTATACAATATTGGAAAACATTTATATATGGAATTACTAATAACATACAATTTTAATTAAGTTGTTCGAAGGGCTTTAAATTTTTAAATAAAAACTGCAAAACTTGACATAAATTTTATTCAATTTGATTGAAGATTTTAAAAAAAATCTGCAAAAAAAGATCTTACATTGGTCTATATATATGTAATTGAAGGTTGATTTATAATATGGGTCATTAGAATGCTAATTTGAAGTTTTTTTCTAATTTGAATTAAATATTTAAGTGAGATATCATAATCTATCAGACATTAAAGGTTACAATATCGTACTCAGGTCTGCCGAAGTCAGACATAGGGGGGAGTCGATCATGGCTGTTACCAAAATAAAATCAAATTAGATCTTTCTTTTGGTGTTGGAACTACCTGGAACCTATTCTAATTATTATATGCAAATGTATTAATATCATGTCACAAAAGTCCAACATATATATAAGGCAAACAAGTTCTAATGATTATGAATATATGAAATCAACTTTTATCTAAATGTCTCGTAATTTTCAAATTGTTCATATTAGTATATACTATTATCAATTACAAATGACTTGCCATTTTGCGATAGAGCTTGACTATATTTTGGCTATATGTACTTAAGAGCCATGGCTTGGCTGCCAGTGCATTCTATCATTTATTTGCTCATCTGCATAGTGCATACTATAAGGGACATTCAGCGATCGATATTCCATGTGAGAACAAATGACGGAAGAATGTTCTCCAACTTTTGTGATAACAAACGTGCAAAATCGTAACCTTGTCGGCGAACTTTTTTATTTCTGACATTGTTTAGCTCAGTAACTATGGTAATGTGATAAAAAAAAATCTGTCATTTGTTGTCTTTGAGATCAACATTTCTTAAACTCGCCACGAAAACAAATTATTAAGCTTGCTAAATAATTTGTGTTTTCTAGATTCGTTTAAGAAATGTTGATCTCCAAAGGCAACTCATGATGGATCCTATATGTACATTGCAAACCCCTATGTATACCTACTTCATAAAGAAAAAAACAAAAACATTTACTTACATTAGTTTATGAACCATTCTCCTTACACATACAGTACATTGAAAATCATACATCCAAACTGATTCAATCTACACCTTATTTAACAACGAACATAATTATCAACTAATTTAAAACAAAACTTGCAATTTGTATTTTCAATCACGTTTTACAATTTTAATCACCCTACTTCTTCAACTCACAAACTAATCAAATACAATTATTGATATTCAAATAGTAAAGTATTGTGTTCACGATTTTCGATCAGAAAGATGAGACGCCCCTTTATAAATTAGAAATTGGAAAATGATTGAAGCAATTCAATACCTGTTTGAAAGTATAGTATGTCTGTATTTTCTATATTTGTTCATAGTTAACGGTAATTTATTGTAAGTTTATTGCAAACCGATGTCTTAATTATTATAAATTGTATTGAAGCGGACAGACGTGTGCTGTCAATTTTAGCAGAAGCAATGATTTCAGACAAGAATCATAATTATATTAAGATTGAGTTCAAAAACCGCTAATAAATTCCCCAGAGAAGCCTTGTTTATGAAAACTGTTTAGTCCATTTATGCAGGGGTCTGAATTCTGTTGAAATGTTTCATAGTAAGTAAAATTGATAATGTAAAGTGTGTATGATGGTAAACCATGAGTGTACCACAAAACATATGAATTGAGTACCGACTAGTAGACCTACATACACTAAAATGCATACCCATGGAGTAAAGGGTTAATTCGATACCAACCGTGTCAGGAACTATTTACAACATTCAAACCTAAGTGGATATTGACAAAGTTCCACTACTCAATAAATCTGCTAGTAATTTAACCATCCTGAGATGTATGTCAATGTTTTATCTTGTGTTTAATCGGTACCTAATCAATGTGTCCAAACACTGCGTGCCACTTGTAACCTTGTTTAAATAGACCGGGAGTAAACACTGACGACTTTGTAAAATCAAACAGACTGTCCTTTCTTTGCTGACCAAATACACTTACTGTTTATAAAGTAAAAAATACAAATATAGTGTTTGGAAGTTTTGAAATATAAGTACATTCTGACCTCCGATACGTGACCTTAGCATATTCATTATACTGTAAAATCATTTAATTTCAATGGGACAAAATTTTGTGGTTTTGGTAAAAAAGACCGTTTCTATGGGACCTTAACTTGTGGATTTTGTATTTTATTTCTGGTAATAAATACAAGGGCCAAAATTAGCGCTTGATGGGATTTGATTTTGTGGTTAAAGGTGAATCACAAAATCCACAAAATTTAATCTCCCACGAAAGTTAATGATATAATACAGGATAAAGTATACTGCTAAAAGTGCAGTCACGGCTCAATACCGCGCTTGGATCTATTGTTTCTTATGTTTACACTGTTGAGAGCACAATCTATGACATGTTCTGTCGAATCTATGTTCATTATTATAATTGGAGCTGTTGCCATTCATTGGACTAATTTATCCCCCTGGCAAAGGGCAATAATTCAGCCAGAAATCACCACAGCGCAAAGTATTTCCTTTTTGTGCATCTGCAAGTAAAGGTTTTTCATACTAGTGAAAGTTTCAACATAGTCAAAAGTTGTTAGCTCCTTTTGACTACCAATCCAGAGACCTTTGTCTCTAATCTGGAATTTCAGAAGCACTTTTCAGTACTTCAGTGTTTCACACCTAACTAGAGATGACCCAGAGTTTCTCTTGCATATTTTATGCATGTTTAAGTGCTATACACTGGGCATGTAAAAGAACCGTGGAGTCTATTCAGGAAGAATTAGGACAGGATGCTCAGATTCCTTGTATCACACAAACATTTGCCAATGCCCTCAAATCTTAAGGTCATTGGCAAATTAGGCAGTGATATCACCAAATGGCTATCTCAGTCAGAAGCAAGTACTATACATCCCCGAATACACGCCCCCGGGACCATGCATTTTGCAAAAAGGGGGCTTTTATTTTGTAAAAAAGTTATATAATCAAAGAAAATGGTGAAAAAAAGTCATTATAAATGTCTTTTTATTGATGAACAACTACAAAATATTGATAATCATCATTATTAAACATCATTAAGTATATAATTTTTCAAAAACAGGGGGCAACTATTAGAGGGGGGCTATTAGATGGGGGAATATGGTAGTTATGTTTAATGAATGTTAATAGTGAGTGTTCTACATTACCAAAGACATTCTCTTAAGACCAATTAAAATCTGTAGAAGCATTTAAGTAGCAAACAAGTGTGATATTTTTAGGTAAAGTTCAATATTAATATATCTACAAATGACTCAAGCCAGACATGAATGACATCAATGTTGCTAGCACACATTATATATAAGCTAATATTTGCGAATGATCGATCAGTACTCTAAAATGTAAAAGTGTCTCCTAAACATAACATGAGCACCACCTATGGGTGCTCGATGCTCGACTTTATTCCAATTTGATAGTAAATTTACGTTTCAAGTTAATACCCGTTGTAGTTTTCCAGATATTGTCCTTAACTATAAACTTAACCACCACATATGCCGATGCTAACGACCAGGCTATGAAATAGTTTTTCGAAAAGTCGAGCAAAAAATTGAGTGACTTAAAGTTTACCCATTCTATTATTTTCATAATCATGAAAATAAACATAATAACTTTTAATAAGTGTTTGATTTTCATTAACTTAAAAATAATAGTCATCTCTTAATTGTAGAGTACAACAGGCAATGTAAATTTTGAAATTTCTGCTTTTTCAGTTTTTCTCAGGTAATATATATTATTGCAATGCATAAAGGCCAAGATGATCAGAATGCAGACAGTGTATCAGCCTGTGCAAATGTTGCTAGCCATTGTAATGTTTGAGAGTATAAATATTAACCCTCTACTCCATACACCTTGACCTAGTCAGACTATCATAAGAGATTAGCTAGATTGTGTGCAGCTTTTTGGTACAAGTATCAAGAGTGATCCCCCTTGACAATATGTCCATTTCAGTAATTGGATTGTCTCTCCTAAATACTTCTTTTTGGGAAAATTATTAAGATTTTCAGATAAGTGTATCGTCTCCTCTCCATATTCATTAATTGGTAATTAAGGTCAGGACTTAGGTGCATCTATGGAGTATAGGGTTAATCAATCAAATAATCAATCAATACATTAATCAATCAATACATCAATGCATTATCAGCTAAGCATTAATTGCTGAGTCAAGCAGAGCATAGCCTTTTTTGCCAGTGAGCTTTCAGCAGAATATGTGTGCCTTCAACGAGATTTGAACCCAGGACGCCAGTTTAGGCAGCAAGTGTGCAAACCACTGAGCTACAGAGACCACACATTAGTTGAAAAACAATAATACTTTGACAAAGGTCACCAAACATATTTACTTTTTTTCTTACAATCAAACAATTCAATCACTCAATACATCAATTATATCAATATGTTGACTGATAAATCAATCAATCAATCAATCAATCAATCAATCAATCAATCAATCAATCAATCAGATAATGGTTATTATCATATTCATTCATTGCCCTGTATTTTCCATTGAAACAGAACTTGGAAATCTTTATATACAATGTAAGTAAGTAAGTAAGTAAGTAAAGTATTTATTAAAGTGACATGTGCAATATTACAAATATATACAATATATTATATCACAAGATTACAGCACCCGGCCCAATGGGCCTACAAGTCATACAATGTATGTAAGTTGGTAAGAATGGCTCTTAAAGGGACCTAACTCCAGTTGGTACATTTTGTAAAATGCAAAATTTGTCCAAAAAGGTATGTAGGTTGCTACATTAAAGCTCTCTTAAAATTGATGGTTTGGCTTTACTGACCTAATACATTTATACAAGAATCAGTTTATTACCTTTTAGAAGAAAAGCAATAAACAAATAAATGGGCGTTAAATATGTTCATGAGTTTTCGTCAATAGTGTAATGCAAGTTGTAAGAATACTATATGTTTTGTGATTTGAACGTCTACAAAATGTGTTTTTATCATCAAAATGGAGTTTAGTCCCTTTAAGACTTGGTTTATAAATTATAGCAAGATTATTCCAAAATATTTAAATGTGTAATTGTACAATAATTATTGTAATATATCATTGGCACCAAACATCTAATCTTCTTGTTTAAACATCAGGAAAATATTAGATCTACACTGGTCATATTAAAGTCAAATAAATGACACAAATATCACAGATCAAAATTTAATGATGACAAAGTATTGCTTAAACCATTACTCCATAGCAATGCAATAACGTCAACTCAAGTGCATGGATCCAGATGGAGGACTGGGATCTGGACACCTTTCCTTGAAATTTTGACAAAAATGTGGTTATCTTATATATTTTCACAATTTCATGTTTGTCAGGGAAGGCTGAAATACTGATTAGGACAAACCCCCCTCCCCCTATGACAAACAGCTGGTTCAACCCTTCAGCCTAGTCTGGTTTGACCCCCTCAGTCAAGTCTCCTATCTTATACGGTAGGTAAATAACTAACAGATGTGTGGAGTAAAGAGATGTAAAGCAGGCCCTTCCTCTGCAATGTTTATGTTGCTGGAGCAATGCTGGAATTTGTGCTTAAGAACATCAACTAGAATGGCTTAAATGTTATAAGAGAAAACTGCCACGATAATCATTCTTTACTCTGTGACACAGGTGTTCTACCATTTCCGATTAATCAAATAAATAGACTTGCAACTCGTTTTCAGATTAATGGATTAAGGGGGAGATTCTGACTTGAATGTACTGGGGAATTACTGTGAGTGCCTTCTGGTCCAGGGGGCAGGGTCTGTAATGCATGCACGGGTCCAAATATTCCGGAATAATCCGGAAATCAGAATTGACTGCATTAGAAAGAATTTCGTTTTGTGAACAAAATAAAGCTATTTGGTGAAAAACTTCAAATAATAAAACAATGTTAGGAGCATTGTTTAGGTGCAGGATGTTTGCTAATGGCACTCAAAACAGACTTGCAATTTGTTTTCAGGATTGGGCATTATACCTCAGTAGAACCCCTGTGCATAGCATATCATCAGTTTTGTTTAGGACATTCATTTAACCAATCATCAATAAATCAATCAATACTAGTAATTCTGTATGACTTTTTACAATTTATGCTAATATTATTTCTTTACATGTACTATCTAAAACAAATAGAACCTATAGTATATTGCGCCCAGGATAATGTAATGTTTACAAACATTACAGGATTGGTCTACTGTCGCAAAGTTGGTTACTTAAATAAAAACGTCCAGTCAATTATATATTAAAATAACACTGATAAATTGTCAGGCTTAATTTTTTCCACCTATGTGGCTTACTCCTAAATTCCTGCCTTTTTTGTTATCCTGGTCGTTTAATACTGAGAAAAATATGTTTGTGATAACTCTGTATTAACATTTTTACATTACTCATAGCAGTTGTCTCCCTTAGTACTCACAGTGCTGGAAAAATAATAGGCCTTTTTACAGTATTTTGTGTTTAAATTGATTATAAACAGAATAATCTTGGTTTTGTGGTATTTCACAATTTCATCAAAATATAGTTGATACTATTGACTATTTCTTTAACAGTTTTTTATGTTTAAATAAATTTTATCGCCTGTTAAAAACAACACACAATGCAGTAAGAGTCTGTCTCCATACAGATGTTTCAAAAATATATCACAGTGGAATAAAATGTTGAAGTTTTTTCCAACAGAAATTTGTGTACACAAATGATGAATCAAAACTGAATCAAAAACAATATAGACAATAGTTAATAATAAAAATGTCATTAAATACAACACACACACCATCATTGCAGGTACAAGTCTCTGTCTCTAAGGAGATAGAATAATAGTCCATAATAGTACAGTAGAATAAATTGTTGGCTATTTCTTTTCATCTTCATTTTGGGCAATATTTCAATAAATGCCATTATAAACAACACTTCAGTATTGCAGACAAGGCCCTGTTTCTGATAGTTCATAAGCACAGTGGAAAAAAATTGTTGGCTATTACTTAACATAAGAATTTTAACATTAGGTTAATTTATAACAGAATGACTCTATCAATTTTTTGGGCAATATTTCAATAAATGTCATCAAATACAAAACACAAACAATTGCTGACAAGTCTTAATATGGTCCGTCTATACAACGATAGTTCATTAACACAGTCAAGAGTTGAAGCTGACGAAATCTATCTAACACTAATCCATCCAGAATTCATTCCTCCGTAATCCCCTCGAGACGAACCTGCAAGAGACAATGGAGATGAAATAATTGAATTAAGCAGACAAACAAATCGTTGTTAATGAATTAAAACCCACAGTGACAGACAGAACTAATATATATATAGGACAGAGCTGTCGGCGTTGGTGGCAGAATAGACAACTTGATGAGCCGTGAATTAATTATATTTGTGGTCAGGAAGTGTTCAGGGACTTTGAGGAATTCCGAAAATTATGAAATTTGAAAAAACCAGTCTAACTAGTGGTTACGACAATGAGATCCAAAGGTCAAAATCTTCACAGACAATTTTCTTAAAAATTGATTTTCCCACTTTCAGGAGAAAACTGGAATTTTAACACAAAAAGTAAAATTATGGCATAGTCAAATCTATGGATTTTCATTTTTTAATAGGATAGTGGGATAGAAAATAATCAATCAGTATAGGAAGGATAATACAGGTACCAGGTAATGAATCGGACAAGGATGTCAGCACTCAACAGAAACACAGGGTGGACAAAATTACCACATGACTTTTTGGCTAAGTCTACAAGTGAAAATATGTACAAACGAAAAGTTTTACATGCATTTGAATTGGTTTCAGGCATAATACTGTGACCCGTTTCACAAGTTGCATGGGTACTGCTCATCTTCGGCTAGAGCGTCGAACATGTCTCGTGAAAATGGGTCAACGAATAAGATACTTATAACAAGAGGGTCCAAAGGGCCCTGGGTCGCTCACCTGTTTGGCCTAGTGACCTAGATTTTGGCCCAAATGACACAGTATCTAACTTGACCTAGATTTTATAGAGATAAACATTGTGACCAAGTTTCATAAAGATAGAGTCAAAATTGTGACCTCTAGTGTGTTTACAAGATTTTTCAATGATTTGGCCTCGTGACCTAGTTTTTGACCCCAGATGACCCAATATCGAACTTGACCTAAATCTTATAATGATGATCATTGTGATCAAGTTTCATAAAGATAAGGTCAAAATTGTGACCTCTAGTGTGTTCACAAGCTTTTTGAATGATTTGGCCTCGTGACCTAGTTTTTGACTCCGGATGACCCAATATCGAGCTTGACCAAAATTTTATAGTGATGATCAGTGTGATCAAGTTTCATAAAGATTAGGCTCAAATTGTGACCTCTAGTGTGTTCACAAGCTTTTTCAATGATTTGGCCTTCAAAGGCTTGTGACCTAGTTTTTGACCCCGGATGACCCAATATCGAACTTGACGTAGATTTTATAGAGATGATCATTGTGATCAATTTTCATAAAGATAAGGTCAAAATTGTGACCTATAGTGTGTTCACAAGCTTTTTCAATGATTTGGCCTTGTGACCTAGTTTTTGACCCCAGATGACCCAATATCGAACTTGACCTAGATTTTATAGAGATGATCATTGTGATCAATTTTCATAAAGATTAGTCACAAATTGTGACCTCTAATGTGTTCACAAAGTTTTTCAATGATTTTGCCTAGTGACCTAGTTTTTGACCCCAGATGACCCAATATCGAACTTGACCTAGATTTTATAGAGATGATCATTGTGATCAAGTTTCATAAAGATTAGGCTCAAATTGTGACCTCTAATGTGTTCACAAGGTTTTCCTTTGATTTGACCTAGTGACCTAGTTTTTGACCCCAGATGACCCAATATAGAACTTGACCTAGATTTTATGGAGATGATCATTGTGATCAAGTTTCATTATGATCAGGCTAAATTTGTGACCTCTAGTGTGTTCACAAGCAATTGTGAACGGACGACGGACGGACGGATGGACGGACGACGGACGAAGAGCGATCACAAAAGCTCACCTTGTCACTTTGTGACAGGTGAGCTAAAAATAGATGGTTGTTTTTAACTTTTTTATTTCAGTATTTCACTTGTGCTTCTTCAATAATTCAATAAAACACAAATTGTGCAACATCTTCCCTCATTATAACTTCTGACATTGATTCAGTCTAGACAAACATAACGCATATAAGGCTTCCCACCTCCAAAAATTTCCTTAAAAGTGGAAAGGAGATATTCTAATATACCCTTTAATCTGGCATAGTCTGGTTCCTATCATACTATTGTGTTTAAGTATGTAGTGATCTAGGGGAGGTAATCCAGACTTCTTATGACAATGAATCATAGTCCAGTTAGGACAGTGGCGTCATCATCGTTTATGTGTACCCAAAAGATTAAAACCATTGCTTAAAAAGATATAGATAAACAATGTTTTTTGAGCAGTGACTAATTTAGGATAGATATAGGGTATGTATTAAGGCTTAAGTAATTATGTGATCAATGACAGTAACCAATCCATGGCCCAAAGAGATTTTAACCAGGTATATTCACATACCATGACTTAGAGAGTAACCTTCCGTCACAGCTCAAAAAACATGGTTTATCTATAGAGATTTGTTTGGTATTGAACTGTTGACATAAGCCTTTATACTGTTTTTACATGTAATAGTGAATTGTTCCACTGCAGTGTGTAGAATCACGTGATCAGATGAATACCGTTTTACACTCAAAACTTTTGCGATTTCGTCTGCTAACGGTGAGTTTTTTCTTGATTATAACGATCATGCATTTGATATGGTTATAGCCTAAAGTACATCTTGTATATGTAATAATACCCGGCAAATACCGAGTTCGCTCTATATTTGCAGTTTCCAATTGAGTGTTATAATTTGGTCGAGCATCAGTTTACAACAGCTAAAGATAGAGCAAAATTGGTAATTATCTAGTGTTCCTACATAAATGAGATTTTCTTTAGGCTTTATAATATATTCAAATAAAGTGCACGATCGCTATAATCAAGAAAAACCCACCGTTAGCGGACGAAATCGCAAATATTTTGAGTGTAAAACGGTATTCATTTCAAATAATTTGATCACGTGATTCTACACACTACACTGCGTCACTGTATTTTTATCCTAACCGGACTGTTCCAGAAAGAAATGATGCCGATAATGATTGTTATAGATTAAAACTTCCACAATCAACCCACAGGTAACTGTATCTTTGATGACGACTAAAACGAAGGAAAAACATTTTGAAAGAAAAATATAAATTTTACCAAAAAAAATTTAAAAAATTATTTGTTTGCTTTTTTATTTTCAATGATACAGTTACAGGTCTGTGAATCAACCGATATAATCAATAAATGCTGCCACTCAATTGGTTTGTAGTAGTTTTAGGACACACAGGCTGACTGACAGACAAATTACTGTATATCCTCGTATTAGCGCCCCCCACACACTCCCCCATCCCCCCATAAAAAGTATGGGGGGCCCCAGGGGTGATAATACGAGGTAATATGGTATGTTTGTTACTCACTTTGTCTGCAGGGATATCATGATCTGTATTAGATGGGCTTGATTTGTTGTTGTTGTTGTCATCTCCTACTCCATTTGCTGCAAATATAAATACCAATTTTCAAGACTGTAACTCCACATCTTAAATATTTGAAAGAAATCATTTTTTGTGTTGATAGTACAATTAAATAACCTCTTAAAATTATGAAACAAATGGTTTCCTTCCAATATTTCTTCTGTTTTCCGCAATCTGACGTAATATAGCCCTTTACTGAACCTTACAGAACAGAACAGAACAGATTTTTTATTAGGACTTATACAAAGTCTGATTCATTTACATACATTTACTACATGGATACATCAATACACACTCCACTCCATGTCCACCATTACACCACTTGTCAATCGCAATACCCTTAAAATCAGTTTTAATAGTAAATTGTAAGCACATGGTCCAATGGACTAACTTGAAAACCTTTGCCAAGCAACCTCCGACACAATCAGGTGGAGCGATCTCTGCTCTGGTGTAATTTCAATTATATTCAAATTAATAAGTTTAAATAAGGGGAGACAATCAAATTACAGCGATGGACTCAACAAGATATTTTATCAAGGTTTTGAAAGTTTTTAAAGTACAATGGGAAAAAGGATGTGAAATTCTTTATTTGCGTGGGTTTGTTTTTGTACATTTCGTAACATTTTAAGGTTCTTCCGTTGCGGAAGACTGATGCTGTCCTGAGACAAAAAAATAAATGCAAATCAACAATCCATCATTAGGTGAACAGGGAAGTAGTTCTTGATTCCTGGAGGCAGAGATGCATTTGTTTAATCAGAAGTATGTGCCAGATTAGAATCAACAAACAGCATCAATACATACATTAATGCCAACACAATTATAAGAGAGAGAGATAGCTATACATTAAGTATTAATGTAATAATAATATTAATATTCTAAACTATAGAGCCACAGTGTCACATAATACATTAGTCTGTAGGACCAACTAATGGCCTATTTATATTTTATCTTTTGGGGTAATTCAAGGGCCATAATCCCATAATTAAATCCAAGAAGGCTTGGAAGATTGGGTCTTTAATCAACTTGGCCAAGATATTATGCCCATAGACAATCAAACTAGGTCAAAATATTTCCCATAAGCATCTTGACACCTGTGACCTTTGAAAACAATCAGGCGCATACTGTTTGAATTTTAGAGTACAGAGATATTTACTTGACGCCATGAAGCTCTAGAAACAAGTTTTCTCCCAATTTGCATATTCAGGGGCAGATAACTCCTGAACACGTTTGGTAATGGTGAGTTGGAGACCTATGATTAAGTTTGCATTTTTAAAATGACACATACTGTCAACAAACAAAGTTTAAACAAATTTTATTGCTCAGGTATCAGCAAAAAAATCCCACATCTCACAAACATCTGCTATGAATGCCCTGAAGACAAGCTGTTTTAATTTTGTTTCAAACATTCATGCAGCCACCTTAAATTGCCTTATATAATTTTTCCACTAAGTTCAACATTTACTATGTGGTGTAATTATGTTAGTTATATAAACCAGTGTAATATATCACCATACACTAGTAAGTCACTTTAATCCATCATTTGAATGTGTGTTTAAGGATATCATCAACCGCACCCTTGGATTGTCTGTCATATTTCAACACTTGTTAATTACAAAACTCGTTTATTTGCTTAATTCATAGTCACAACATGTCGTCCTAATTAACATACAAATGAACCCTCAGAAAAATATTGCCCAGATTTAAGATTTTATCAAGAGGTGCTAGATACAAAATGTGTGCCTCCTCGATGGCCTAGTGATTGAGCTTATTCTTCAGGTATGGGAGCTCGGTCAGCCTAGTGATTGAGCTTATACTTCAGGTATGGGAGGTCCCATGATTGATCCAAGGTCAAGCCAGACCAAAGATGAAATAAATGGTACCAGAAATTCCCATTCTAGATGCTAAGCATATTTAAAAGGGAATTTGGCTTCTCTTCTCTCATACCCTCTTGGCGATGGATAACATCAGGAATGAGGTGTCGAGAGTGATTAATATGTGGGATGATCGAAAGTAATGAGACAAATGCTCTCATTTTCAAAGTTTACGTATCGGAGCCATGAAAGTGTCATATTAAGTTTGCTGCATTTAATGCCTATGTTTTAAGTATAAAATACAATGTTATACAACAAGTACGAGGGGCATTCAAAAAATACGTAGACAAATTAATTTGCTAGCTTATTTTTTCAGACAAATAGATAAATATTTACTATGTTGCTGCACCCCCTTCATTCGCCAATATCCAAAAATTTCATAGTAATCAAACCAACGGTTAAGTCATGATCATGTTTTATGCATTGCACCTACAGTGACCACGGGGCAAGTCCAGACGTCGTTGTTGACGTCATAGGTTTCGGTAACCTTACAACATCTTCTAAATTCTCACATTATACTCCATGTACAACTCCAATAATTATGTCTAATGACCAATTTACAACGGCAGATTAATCTTACGAAAAAGAACGAGATGCATTCATTATTTCATTTTTTGTTTAGAGTTTTATACTCATGTGCCCAAATCGCGCCAATATCAAAGTTTTGACGTCCAAAAAAGCGAAATTTGGACTCTATAGGACATGTTTAAGCTGATTAAATCAAGAAATATATACAACCCCAGCACTGTATGTTTTACATGATGTTCCAGCACTTTCACTAGGTGAAATCTCCAATTTTCGGTCACGATTCGAGTAAGTATGTCTGTTTAAAATCTGTTTATACCAAGCGCAGCACATAATTTCAGGATTACGCGTTGCCCCGTAGGTTTAACGCGACGTAACATTTTCTTTCCGATTTTAAAAGTGACTTTGTAGGATAACCGATATCTCTGTAACCCTGTTAAATATGACATCATAATTTGACACACAGAACTACATAGTCTCAAACGATACACACGTTAATTCTCGAAAGGTTTCGTAACCGTTAAAGATAAGTGATGGGGTGAAAAATAAACACCAATTTTATACGGGATAAATCGATGGGTTGCCCCGTGTGTTCAATTTTACGTTGCTATAACTACCATATTTTCGAATAAAACATACATTTTTTCGTAATAAATATACACACTGAATTCATAACCGGTAGAACCTATTTCTACCAATTTTGATGAAATTCGGATGAAAGATAGTTAAACAATCGATGTTGTCTACGTATTTTTTGAATGGCCCTCATACTTCTTTATTATGCTGGGAAAATCAAAATCTTGTTCTTAAATAAATTAGCATAAACTAAAACGTGTGCTACATAGTTTCAGAAGCATTCACAGGCAGTATTCTACATCAATTCAGGTTTAACAGCAGCTGTTTTACAGCTAAAACTTGGACTGACTTCTTGACAGCTGAAACTTGGACTGACTTCTTGACACCTAAAACTTGGACTGACTTCTTGACAGCTGAAACTTGGACTGTATTTTTGACAGCTAAAACTTGGACTGACTTCTTGACAGCTGAAACTTGGACTGACTTCTTGACAGCTGAAACTTGGACTGACTTCTTGATACCTAAAACTTGGACTGACTTCTTGACACCTAAAACTTGGACTGACTTCTTGACAGCTAAAACTTGGACTGACTTCTTGACAGCTAAAACTTGGACTGACTTCTTGACAGCTAAAACTTGGACTGACTTCTTGACAGCTGAAACTTGGACTGGATTTTTGACAGCTAAAACTTGGACTGACTTCTTGACAGCTGAAACTTGGACTGACTTCTTGATATCTAAAACTTGGACTGACTTCTTGACAGCTAAAACTTGGACTGACTTCTTGACAGCTAAAACTATGACTGACTTCTTGACAGCTAAAACTTGGACTGACTTCTTGACAGCTAAAACTTGGACTGACTTCTTGACCGCTAAAACTTGGACTGACTTCTTGACAGCTGAAACTTGGACTGACTTCTTGACAGCTGAAACTTGGACTTACTTCTTGACAGCTAAAACTTGGACTGACTTCTTGACAGCTGAAACTTGGACTGGATTTTTGACAGCTGAATGTGACTTTTGGCAATAATTTCTGCTGTTATCTGCTGCCTGCCTTCCCTGACCGATTTTCATTATCCTTTTTAGAGAAAGGTTTCATAGATTCGAATTTGGGCTCACTTTCATTAATACTAATATTTTGACCAAGTTTCATGGCCTAGTTTCATGGAGAACAACATTATGAGCAAGTTTCATGAAAATTGAATCAACACTAGGGCCTCTGGAGTGAACACAAGTTTTTTCTAAGATTTGACCTATAGTGACCTACCTTTTCACCTACATTTTATGGAGAACAACATTTTTTATCAGGTTTCATGAACATTGGACCAAAAATGTAGCCTCTAGAGAGTAAACAAACAAATAGTTGACGGACTGACACACACACGACCATAACAGTTCACAATGTGATAGATGAGCTAAAAATGAAAATGAAGAAGGGCCTGGCTATTTATCTGTAGATTACAAATTTACAATTTTTTCAAGCCTAATGCCACCACATAGCCACTATAAATCCACAAGCTCTCATCAACACTGATATAAATAACATTAGTTTGGCAGGACCTAATGGCTTCCAGGGCAAAAGTCAGTAATATCTCCCAGAGACAGGGACCACAGCTGAGGCTTAGGTAATAATGAGCTGTCACCCTCACAGACATGTGATATTTATTTTAGAAAACTGAACAAAATTAATTACAATTCTGACAGAACCAGCAGCTTTTGCTATTATGAACATCTACATATTGAGGAGTTCAAGGCATGCTGGATTCTACAATTAACATTATCTTCTAATAACAGTAAGCCTAATTATCTTCAGGGGAAAGAAACCCAAACCCAAACTGTGTACACTGTGCACTATTGACAATAAAACACATTTTGTCTAAACTGCATCGATTTTTTCAAAGCTTGGGGAAAACCTTTTCTTTAAATCCGGGTAAAAATAACTGATATTGAAAGACTGGATCAAAATTGAAAACAGTGGAAAGGTGCATAATTTGAAAAAAAAATCAGATTTGAAAGGGACAGGGGTTTGTTAACGTTTGGACCCTACTATATAAGGAAAAAGGCCATGCTGGATGCTGTTGTGCAATATTAGCTTTACTCTCTCTATTAACCTCTTCCGAGTGGTTTCCAAGTGTTAGACATGTAAGAACTTCTAAACCTGAAGATCTTTCTTGACGATGGAAGCTCCCCATTTCATCCAAACAAACACAGGCTTTATTAGTTGCATTATCGACAGACATAACATAAAAGCTAGCCAGAATATACATGGGACTCCATAAATCTCGTAACATCAGGTCGCGCACACACTCAAAAACTTTAGCTCAGTAAAATAAGATACTTTCTAGGAACAAAGGTTGCACACACACTTGAAGACTTTTACTTGGTACATAAATGCTTTCTCAGAAAAAAGGTCACACAAACGCTTGAAGACTTTCACTCGGTACATAAATGCTTTCTCAGAAAAAAGGTCACACACACGCTTGAAGACTTTTTCTTGGTACGTAAATGCTTTCTCAGAAAAAGGTCTCACGCACGCTTGAAGACTTTCACTCGGTACATAAATGGTTTCTCAGAAACAAGGTCACACACACGCTTGAAGACTTTTACTTGGTACGTAAATGCTTTCTCAGAAAAAGGTCTCACGCACGCTTGAAGACTTTCACTCGGTTCATAAAAGCTTTCTCAGAAAAAAGGTCTCAACACGCTTGAAAACTTTCATTCGGTACATAAATGCTTTCTCAGAAAAAAGGTCTCACACACGCTTGAAGACTTTCACTCGGTACATAAATGCTTTCTCAGAAAATAGGTCTCACACACGCTTGAAGATTTTCACTCAGTACATAAATGGTTTCTCAGAAAAAAGATCTCACACACGCTTGAAGATTTTCACTCAGGACATAAATGGTTTCTCAGAAAAAAGATCTCACACACGCTTGAAGATTTTCACTCAGTACATAAATGCTTTCTCAGAAAAAAGGTCTCACACACGCACGAAGACGACTTTAACTTGGTTGATAAATGCTTTCTCAGAAAAAAGGTCTCATACGCGCTTGAAGACTTTTACTTGGTACATAAATGGTTTCTCAGAAACTATGTCACACATGCGCTTGAAGACTTTTACTTGGTACATAAATGGTTTCTCAGAAACAAGGTCACGCAAACGCTTGAAGACTTTTACTTGGTACATAAATGCTTTCTCAGAAACAAGGTAACACACGCGCTTGAAGACTTTTACTTGGTACATAAATGCTAATTCAGAAACAAGGTCACACACGCGCTTGAAGACTTTTACTTGGTACATAAATGCTATATCAGAGAAAAAGGTCACACACGCGCTTGAAGACTTTTACTTGGTACATAAATGCTTTCTCAGAGAAAAAGGTCACACACACGCTTGAAGACTTTTACTTGGTACATAAATGCTTTCTCAGAGAAAAAGGTCAAACACGCACTTGAAGACTTTTACTTGGTACATAAATGCTTTCTCAGAGAAAAAGGTCACACACACGCTTGAAGACTTTTACTTGGTACATAAATGCTTTCTCAGAGAAAAAGGTCACACACGCGCTTGAAGACTTTTACTTGGTACATAAATGCTTTCTTAGAAAAAAGGTCACACACACTAGGGTGTTTCATTTTTTGAAAATTTTCTCCGATCAAAAACCTTTTTTGCCCAACTGTGACCCTCCTCAAACAATGCATATATACAAAATTTCAGCTAAATTGGTCAATGGGAACACCTTGCCCTTCCGACTCGAACTTTTGACCCAAGAGGGTCTTAGATCCACTTTCGGATTATTTCATATTTTTTTCAACTTGTACAAACTATGTGATGTTGCATATCATTTTAAAGGGAATGATCAGAGGAACAATGCTGTAAAAGAATTCGTACGATTAAATACGTTTTAAAAGAGTTATGGTCCTTTGAAATTTGCCAAAAAATGTTCGTTTTACCAATTTTCCTTAAATATAATTATATTTGAAGTAAATTGAAATACGGTAGATAAGAGTATCATTGAAAAGGTCTCAAGAAGGCACTTTCAATGGGACTAACAGTACAACACATATTGTTCAGTGAAGAGATATGATCAATTTTAATAATGATATAGTAATTTGTAGATTTTCCTCCATTATGATCAGTGACTGTCAATCTATCGTAGCTCGCAAAAATAATGATACGCTTCCGCCCTGCAGTATTTGCATAGTTGTTCATATCCCCCATTCCTCATAGGCAGGAACCAACAGAAAGAGCGAAGGTGAGGAGCCACTGCTATTTGAAAACCAAAAATTTTGCATCAGGAAAGAACAATTTCCCCTGACGATAGATGATCTTGCAATGGATTAATTAGGACCAGCTCATGGCTAACTCTTTCACCTGTTACAAAAATGAAGTAACTGACTAACAATGCCTTCTCAGCAATGGGATTTGGATCGGCTGTAACTTAAAACCCTTCTTCGTCTTCTAGATAAAGATCAGAATAAGAGAGTCCTCAGAATTGAATGGACTGTGTAAAGCTCAGTGAAACATGTACACTAATGTCAGACAGAAATCAGTTTCAGATTTGCACCTTGAAAACTAATTAAAATCATATTCAGTAGATGATGTTGCAAAATGAATCAGGCTTTGAGTAGTGTGTTCAATATAGCAACCTTTGTTACAATCTTGTTCAAGCCTTCAGCTGGTCTAGGGATTAATGAGGTTCCTACATATATGATCATGTTATGAGGGCGCTCCCGGAAGCCTTTCTTGTGTGTGAATCTTCAGATTTCCGTAGCTAGCTTGACTGAATGTCAACAAGTCTTTAGTTAATATCAAAAAGGATATGTTACCTGGCTCTTCGACGACTCTCCAGAAATGCCCTCTGAGTGTCCTCTAGTATCGTTGTGGCGCATACAGGGGTTTTCGTCGAATAATCGTTAGTGATAAAAGTTGTTGCGTGCGTTTGCATTTGTTCAAGGTCTCGGATGTTGTTCTGGGTAGCAGTTGAATGCTCTGTTGTCGGCATGGTTATTGTTTTGTAAACAACTGCCTAAAATTTTGATGTTCACTTTGGCATGTTTCGACCAGGGAATCATATCCCGCAATTTGGATGCCATTGTTAGCAATGTCGCAAACATAGGTGCCCAAGTTCCATTAATTTGAATGCTAGTGTCATTCCTTGACACTTGCTGGCCTCACATTAAGTAACAATCTGGTTTCATCAAGCTTGGCTCTCGTAGATGTAATTATACACATTTTGTTGGATAGAAGCTCATTTTTCATCTACTGTATCAGGATCGCCAAGAGTGTAACTTTGTAAGGTCTCCCTGGAGGAGATTGGTGTCGTCGTGGCTATGGATGTATATTATACTGTCATCGGCAACAGTTAGGAAGATATCGTTTATGTAGACCAGAAATAGTTGTGGGCGTAAACAGACCCATGTGACACTCTGACATTTTAGATTTGTATAGTTGACTATGCTCCATACGTTGACCAGTAGTCATGACTTGATCCTGATAAGAGTCTTGGTTCTGATATCGTAGTGCTTTAGAAGCAGACTATTATGTGGAACATTGTCAAACGCGGAATCGAAAAGATACTGTTTATAGTGGAATTGATTTGTTTGTAAATGGCAATGCTGAAATGGGATAGGTGTGAGTGGATGGGGATAAAGAACATCCAGAACTATGCAAAAACTGCAACAAATGGGACCCACATTGGACGCATTTATCATAGTTTGTAACTGCTGTAGAGTGAAAATCACTGAATTTAGCAAGAACATAATGGAGGATACAATGATACATGTACCCTAATATGATAAATAATTATACAAGTATCGTGTGTGATTAAACAGTTGGATACAACTTAAAACTAAACATTTTCTTTTATATCATTATGTCCCAATGAATGTGTTGTCTTGCTCAATTGATATGCTAAAGTACATGTACTATATTTATGTACTTCAAATATAAATATATGTCGTGAAAATTGGTTAAAAAGCCATTTTTTTAATGTGAAAAGGGTCATAACTCTTTTTAAACGTATTTAATCTTATGAATTCTTTTACAGCATTGTTCCTCTGATCATTCCCTTCAAAATGATATGCAACATCACATAGTTTATACAAGTTTGAATAAATATGAAATAATCCGAAAGTGGATCTAAGACCCTCTTGGGTCAAAAGTTCGAGTCGGAAGGGCAAGGTGTTCCCATTGACCAATTGAGCTGAAATTTTGTATATATGCATTGTTTGAGGAGGGTCACAGTTGGGCAAAAAAGGTTTTTGATCGGAGAAAATTTTTAAAAAATGAAACACCCTAACACACACGCTTGAAGACTTTCACTCGGTACATAAATGGTTTCTCAGAAAAAAGGTCTCACACACGCTTGAAGACTTTCACTCGGTATGTAAATGCTTTCTCAGAAAAAAGGCCTCACACACGCTTGAAGACTTTCACTCGGTACATAAAAGCTTTCTCAGAAAAAAGGTCTCAACACGCTTGAAGACTTTCATTCGGAACATAAATGCTTTCTCAGAAAAAAAGTCTCACACACGCTTGAAGACTTTCACTCGGTACATAAATGGTTTCTCAGAAAATAGGTGTCACACACGCTTGAAGATTTTCACTCAGTACATAAATGGTTTCTCAGAAAAGAGATCTCACACACGCTTGAAGACTTTCATTGGTACATAAATGCTTTCTCAGAAAAAAGGTCTCACACACGCACAAAGACGACTTTAACTTGGTTGATAAATGCTTTCTCAGAAAAAAGGTCTCACACACGCTTGAAGACTTTTACTTGGTACATAAATGGTTTCTCAGAAACAAGGTCACACACACGCTTGAAGACTTTTACTTGGTACATAAATGCTATCTCAGAAACAAGGTCACACACGCGCTTGAAGACTTTTACTTGGTACATAAATGCTTTATCAGAGAAAAAGGTCACACACCCGCTTGAAGACTTTTACTTGGTACATAAATGCTTTCTCAGAGAAAAAGGTCACACACACGCTTGAAGACTTTTACTTGGTACCTAAATGGTTTCTCAGAAAAAAGGTCTCACACGCACTTGAAGACTTTTACTTGGTACATAAATGGTTTCTCAGAAACCAGGTCACACATGCGCTTAAAGACTTTTACTTGGTACATAAATAGTTTCTCAGAAACCAGGTCACACATGCGCTTGAAGACTTTTACTTGGTACATAAATAGTTTCTCAGAAACCAGGTCACACATGCGCTTGGAAGACTTTTAATTGGTACATAAATGGTTTCTCAGAAACCAGGTCACGCATGCGCTTGAAGACTTTTACTTGGTACATAAATAGTTTCTCATAAACAAGGTCACACACACACGCTTGAGCTTTTACTTGGTACATTAATGGTTTCCCATAAAACAGGTCACACACATGCTTGAAAACTTTTACGCAGTAGATAGATGCTTGGAGGGAAAGTACAGCTACAGATGCTAAGCAGGACATTAATTGGAGCAATGCTGACAATCACGTATATAATATCACGTACACAATGACATTATACACAGTTCATTCAGTCCTCTTGTTCAATGTTCCCTAAACTGTTACTATCAGCTCTATAAATAACCCCATTTTTACATTGTACTTTCACATTGTTATCAGTTTAGTTAACCAGATTTCTGTCCTCTTTTTATGTAACTGACACAGTGTTCATCAAAGTCAAAACAAGTTTATTTTGGTACAACAAATATAACTCGACCAGATTAAACTGAGACTCCTTGCCTAATTCGTAAAAGTCCGGAGATAACAGTATATAATAAGTAAGTATACAAATCCAATACAACCGAGCACAGCCGGACAAGTTTTACAGAGTTTTATGAGTGTCAGTTTAATCTGGTTGCGCTATACCTTGGTTCTCAACAATTTTATTGTTATATCATGAGAAGCTTGTAATTTGTACTTACCACCTTATTTATAAATAAGACTGATACATACTTATTTAAAATCAGCAAGACAAGGTGCTTCTTATGGGCCTATTTTCATGTAAATTGGAACTTGTCATGTTGACAAAACTGAAGTTGAATCGTCTTGTTTTAGATAAGCAATGAGTAATTTTTTGGCAGTTTTTCTCATATTTTCAATTTTGTACTTACGACCTTCTCATTCTAAACCTGTGATATGAAATGCATTTAACCCCTAACGGGTTTTCCTAGACAGCGTATATAAGTACTAAGTTAATGTGCAAATAAAATCAATCAAAGGGAAATAATATCACACAGAGTAGAGTTACGGCTCTTGCATACTGCACACTGCACTTTGAATCATTGCAAGAAACATGCATACCAAATTTGAAGCCTTTTGAACTAAAAACTGACAAAGTTATGCTGCGAAACTAGATAAAAGTAAAATAAATCTAGGGTAGTAAATGCCGCCACAGACGTTGCCGACAAAAGTACACCAATAGGTTGCCAACAACTAGTGAAGTCAATCAGGGGGCCATAACTTATACAAAATACTGGATAATGTTACAAAGCATTTACAAATATGGTAAATAAGCATGTCGACTTGGAAGGCAATGCCTAATGATGGACTAGAAAAGTATGCGAGTTTCAAAAACTTAAAAGGACATTCACTATACATGCCTCTTGTATCAATAGGTACTGGGGCATAAAAAAAAGAATCTATATTTTGTGACAGCTGTCACAGTTAGTATTCAGAGAAAGGAGATGGATCATACTATCCGGAATAAAGTGTCAAGAGTGATGAATGAATTTTAAAACTTATTTCATAATTATGGACCTGAATTAAATTAGAATAAATTATTCAATTTCTATATTCTGTTCTGTGCTGAAGGATATTAAGTCACAGATGCATTACAACAGTATCCCTTAGTCAGCATATTCCATCTAACTGGCAAAAAATTTATATGTAATACAGTACATTATAAGTAGTATTATTAAATTGGACATGAGAAATATTGTTTTTGTTTTTATCCTGATGAAACTTAGTGTTTAGCCAAAACGCTGGAACAAATAAAATAGATAAAATACATCTGTTGTCTGTTGTTAGTACTACATACTTTTTATTGGTTTCAATGACATTTTGACATCAGTCTAAATTAGATCAATTTGTCTTCTTCACTACCATGCCAAAATTGTTACCTCCCAGTGCCAACAAAAGGTTTTTCTATCATTTGACCTAGTGACCTAGTTTTTTACCAGGTATGACCCACAATCAAACTTGACCTACTAGATTTTGTAAAGATCATCATTGTGACCAAGTTTAATAAAGATCAAGACAGACACAAAAACGAACGAACAAAGGACGAAGAGCAATCACAAAAGCTTTGTGACAGGTGAGCTAAAAAGAAGAAATTGACAAAATACATCCAAAAGCCTGCTCTTGTTATAAGCCAGATGATTTTGCCATCCTTGTACTGGCTTATTTCTACACCCCAGTGTTCTACATATACCACAGGAATGTGATGAAAAGTGACTCATGCATTTTGTGACTCTAAATAATCCACTAGTCAACAAATTTAATCACCCTAAATTACGTATATAGCTAATTGGAATTAAAGTGATTGGTAAAAACTAGCGACTTCCATCATTGTATGACGTATAAATGTTTGTTTACATCAGCCAATATATGCCATACTGAATAAACAGTAATGTAAACAATAGTTTGAAATCTATGACACAATGATAATATATTAGTACTGGTTGATAAAAATTATTAATTGCAGGAAAACAGGATATCAGGGGTTCTACTGAGGCATAATGCTCAGTCCTGAAAACAAGTCCCAGGTCCGTGTTGGGTGCCAAAAACACACATCTCTTTACCTTAACTAGGTTTCAAACATTGTTTTATTGTTACAATTCCGATAAGGGAACTTGCCATGACCATAACTTGGCCAATTCTTTGAATGGTTTCATCAACTAACTTTTGTTTTGTACAGAAAAGATCATCTTCCTCACGCATCTGGATTATTCCGGAATGAAGAACCTCTGGGATATTTAAAAGGCAATTCCAAAATGCTCGTGAAAATGGAGCAATATATATACCGGAAGACAGTTTAAAAAACAGAATTTAGTTATTTGAGTAGAAATCTATATTAAAAAACATTCAAATGTTTACCAATCATTAACTGTTTGCGTCGTTGTTGAAGCTCGAGAATCTCCTCATGTAGTTTGTACATCACCTTCAAAACATCTTGTCGTATCTAGAAGAGATAAAACAAAAATCTACATTTTGTTCAAAGTTAATTAATAACGGTTGTAAACATTAGCTCATCCATCATAGGTTTAACTTGGTATGCCCAGGTTAAGGTAGTTAAGCTATTCTTTCGATTGGGATAGTTCCCTCATTAGTATTACTTATTGCATCGACAGTAAAAATAAAAGTAAAAAGTGGAGTTCACCAAGTATCGAAAAAAAAGACATAGATTGCAGACAAAAAAGTTGTCATCATATGGTTTTAATTAATCAAACTAATTTGTTTAAACAATGAATGTATATGTAGTAAAAAGGACATTGACTTTGCTGCATTGTAAACATTTACATATATCACATGTATATCATAAACTATCCTGTATAGAATACTTACTGTCTCACATGTGGTTATGGTCGATTTCCTTCTTGATCTTTTTGACGTTGTTTTCAACGCATTACGTAACATGTCTTGCGAACGCATACCGTCAGCTGTATGTTGTTTGATTCGTTGTTTAACTTGTGATCCATTCAACTGTGGTTTGTTTATCATCAAAAAACAATCATCAATGAATTTGGTAGGCTTCCTTGGTTTTTTTGTTTTATCGTTGGTGAATTTAGTACCCTTGTTTGGCTTGTTTGTTTTACCTCCTGACTGTATCGCACGCTTGTTTGGCTTGTTTATCTTGTTTTTCATTTTGGCCTTGTTTATAGGACACATGTATGGCTTGTGTATTTGATCTTTGGTCTGTGTGGCACGCTTGTTTGTCATATTGTCTTTGTTTATGGGACACAAGCTTGGTTTGTTTGTTTTATCTTCTGTTTGTGTGGTACGCTTGTTTGGCTTGTTTGTCACCTTCGTCCTGCTTGCTCCCTTCACTTGAGCTTTCTCCTGCAAACTCTGTAGACAACCGTTCTTGTTTAGTAGCTTTATGTTGCTAATCTTCAATGATTCCTTCCCCTTCTTCTTCACGTCCTTTTGTTTTAAAAAAACACTTTTTGATTGACAATTTCCAGAAGTGTCCACAGAACTTGATTTTCTTGGTTTGTCTAGCTTGTCTTCAGTTGCATTATCAGCATCTATCCCATTAACTTCTTTAGGTATTATATTGGATTCTTCAAATGTCCTCTTAACATTCTTGTGCTGAATTGACATATTAGTATTACTCAATGTTTGGTCCAAATGATAATTCTGTCCAATTGAGGATGCACAAGGTAAAACAATGGAATCATAAAATTGTTCAGTTATCTTTATCTCTCCAAGCTGTTCCCCATTTTCATGTAAATCACTTGCTTGTGTGTTGTATGCATCTTTAGTTTGATTACACATGTCCTCAGTGTCTGATAATACTGGTATATTCTCTGCAGTGTCACTGTATTCTATTTCTAATTCGAATCCTTGATCAAATTCTGTATTTGCATCGTCAGGTGTGGACTTTTTGTCAGGTGGCTCTTCAACAACAGGAGGAACACACTCTGCTGCTTCTTTCGTATCATCGTACACCACAGTTTCATCATCTGGAATATCTGACACGTAACTGGACTGGCTGAATTCAATGGGAACACATAACCCTGGTGATATATCTCTTGTACTGGAACGTGTGCTGGAGAGCTGGGCACGTAGTCCATGGGAAAATCTGAAAAAAAAACACAAAGAATATACTTTGGATCATGTACCAGGGTGCTGGGCACGTAGTCCATGGGAAAATCTGACAAAAATACACAAAGCAATAGAATATTGTAATAAATTTCTAATAATGTGTTAATACACAAAGCAATAGAATTTTGTAATAAATTACTAATAATGTATTATTACACAAAGCAATAGAATTTTGTAATAAATTACTAATAATGTATTAATACACCAAGCAATAGAATTTTGTAATAATTTACTCATAATGTATTCAGAAAACACTTGTGGAATCTTACACCATTTACAAAATACAACATACTGGAGTTGCTTCAACAGGTTGTGTATGCAGTAAAAAGTTTCACATTGCTTACTGGTACCATCTTCGTGTGAGTCATGAAGTCCTACCAATGTGAGTTTGAATCCCACACTGTATTTATATATACATAATAAAACTTTTTGTCTGTTTTATTAAATAGATTTATTAATATTATACTGTTAAATCATTTAATTTCAATGGCACGAAATTTTGTGGTTTTGGTAAAAAGGACCATTTCGATGGGATGTTAATTGATTCGTGAAGTTTGAATTTAAGGTATTAATAAATGAGTCAGAATGATTGTTCAATGGGATTCGATTTCGTGGTTGAAGGTAACCCACAAAATACATGAAAGTTAATTATCCCCCACGAAAACTAATGATTTTACAGTAATTTCTGATTTCAGTTCACTTGTCAACAGTATATCTCTTGCTTAGAATGAGAAGGTCGTAATTACTCCCTATGACCTTAAAGTTTAGTTTAGTTTATAAGACTGATACATATAAGAAATCTGCACCATAAGGCACTTCTTATGAGCCTATGTTCATATATACCGGTATTCGGAACTTGTTAAGTTGACCAAATTGAAGTTGTAAAAGCTTATTTAACCATAAGTATAGAGTAAATTTCAGACAGTTTTTTTTTCTTGTTTTCTCAAGATATCAATTTTGTACTTACTGGTACAACCTTCTCATTTTAAGCTAGAGATATGTCAGGGATGTGCAGACTGTGACCTAGTCACATTCTCCTGACACTGGTCAAGCCAGCAGATACCTAGAACTGACATACTGTAGAATCATTCAATTTTGATGAGACAAAATTTTGTGGTTTTCGTAAAAAAAGACTATTTCGATGGTATGTTAATTCCTAGATTTCAGGTAATAAATAATTATAATCTTGCATCAAAATTATTGTTTGATGGGATTTGTTTCGTGGTTGAATGTGAACCACAAAATTTAATCCCCAATGAAAATAAATTATTTTACAGTAGTGGATCAGTGTATTGTCACGGCCTTGGATCAAACCTGAGACCTCTCACACTCAAAGCAGAACTGCTCTATTGTTATCAAGAGGCTTCACAAATAAATTTATAATAGATAATTATTGTTAGAGAAATGTTCATGTATACTTAACGGATTTAAAAACGCGACACTGGGGTATGTTGTTTGGTAGCAGACAATTCAGGTTTATGTCGGTATTCGAATTATACAGATTAAAGGTCAATTTGTTGTCGTCATTTTGGTACCAAGATAATAAAAATCAGATGCGTATTAATAAATATATTGTACAATTAGTACGTCAATCCAGAAAACGAAAGTCGCATTCTGGCCAATTGGCAGTACGTGTAAATAAGACCGATTGATGCATTCAAATTTCGCTGGACCAAGACACAAGCTTCAGTCTATTCATTTCATGCATCAAAATGGGTTACAGTTATTGGACAACTGGCCGGCTATGCACGCGGATTAAAAACCCAGTTGGGTCTGAAGCGGGGAATTTGGCTACGCCGACTAAACATCGCACCGTTGTACTGCAAGCAGAATGGTTTCCTGTGGCATTTTAGAACATTAATGCAGGTATATGCGACAACGATGTGTTGCTGTTATGCGTGTTCGAGGGGGACACTGTAACACTGTGATGGACTGCATAAATTCTAATTATGTTGAGACATGATTTTTATAGGACCTGTATTGATAAGTGAAATCAAATGTATGCATTTTTCATGGAATAAAGTCAATGCAATCTTGCCATGAGTTAAATCATCTGCAATAGCCAAGTGTCATATAGAGTGATCTCTATATCTGGGCACCTTACACGGTATGGTTCCCGCAACAATATAAACACATTTTGAATAATGGGATATCATTCCAACATACATTATGTCATTTATGATATTCAATTTAATTTATAATGTGTGTATAGCAGGTAGGCTACCCATACGCGTATGCACTCGACCTTGTTATACAGGCAAGTGATAACCAACGCTGAAATCAAGGAGCCGTTAAATATGTTACTTTCGTTTTCTGGACTAGTGTCGTATTCGTGCAATAAATTGTTTAATACACGATGGATTTTGTTACGTTTGGTATCAAAATGACGACATTTATTTACCCTTTACGAATTAATAAAGATATCTTTGATAGGAATCTGGTTTTCTACAATATACCAACATAACCAAGTGTCGCGTTTTTAAATCCGTTAACCATATAATACCTGTGTTTTATTTTCCTTTTTGTAGCGGGTGTTATAGACTGTGTATGACGTCCTATATGTACAGGTGACCAGTTTGTGGACCAGTCAATATCACCAGACTGGTTTACTTCTTCTTCATCTGTAATTTGTGGAACCTTATTTGTATCAGATTGTGAAAATGGAACTATAAATGCGCCTTTTCTTGGAGCTTTTGGCATGTTTACCATGGAATCTGTCTGAAAATACAAGAAATTTGATACATTTTACTTTATTCCTAGATCTTTATGATAATTCTTGGAACGCTAATAGTTAAAGCATGTGTAAGTATTATGAAATTCTAAGAGCACATATTGATAAATTTGTTCAAGGACCAAAACTTGAGTTGGTCAATACACAAGGCAAACTATAACTACCGACTCTTACTCCCATGAATATGATGGTGCATCGATAGATTTTAGCCGATCTAGTCTGTCATTTTTTCATCTTTTGGAATATATCCCTTTGGTTTTTGTATGTTATATATTCCTTTACAAATTAGCTTTATTTTCATAATTCAAGCTTTTTGCAAGGACTGTTAGGCTACTTTTCAAGACCTGTGGGAAGCATGTTTCATGTTACTAAACCTTAAGTTAATTGCTATACAATAATCAATAGCTAGTTATAATTCATAACCAAATAAATGAGTGGCTTTTTCAGTTTCAAAACATTAATTCATCAATTTTGTAGAAATTTTGCAGATGAAATTGATCATAAAATAAAGAAATTGCATTTGTATTGGATCATAATTAGAGCAATTACTTTATGATGACCTTATAATAATGAACTAGCATAAAACAGTAATTTTCATTGATCAGCCAACATACAGCTCCCTGCCAGTCAGGAATGTCAAATTTGAAGTTGCATCAGGCCATGGTAAAAAATGTTTGTTAAAAATGACATTTAAATAGGGCCACTTTCAGGGGCGTAGCTAGGACCTCAGCAATGTGTAGGCCCGTAGGTAAAGATGAAAGAAGTAGGGGGTCCGAGGGCATGCTCCCCTGGATTTTTTTATTCCTTGAAAGGTACTGGTGCGTTTTGACGTATATTTAGGAGATCAAATTTCAAGCTAAACTTGAAAAAATATCTATATATGTTGTTTTTTCTCGAAATGATGTGCAGGCCCGGGCCTAATGGCCTAGCGGCAGCTACGCTACTGACTTTATTATATAAATTCATGGATGATAAGATTTTTTTTTTCATCGCATGATTTAATTCACATAGGTTATATTGTTGTTAGTCTGCATCTCATAGGCAATGCTTTTTTATTTCATCATTTTGATTTAATTTTTTCCTTTTTTTAAATAGTTGGTGAGTATACATTGGGTTTTTTGCAGGGTTAAACAGAACTTGATAAGCATGACCATAATTTTTTTTTAATAATGAACAAAACTTAATAATATTCTTTCCAAATTTGGCTGGAAATAGTTTATTTCAATGCAAATTTTTTTAACATGGCCTTTTGTTCTTGTGCAAGAAATTGACAAGAATCAACAGTAAACTTGGGAATTGTAAAAAAAAATCAGCATTTTAATAATAACATTTCGCACTTATATGGTGTTGTCAGCACTAGCATCCTCAGACGGAGACTCATGGAGTAATAATTGGAGGCATTTAAATGCTGCGTGCATGAGGAAGCCACAAAATTTAATCAAGTCTTCAGTTGGAGCTACTTGTCAAACTCAGCTACGGTGATTATTGTTTTACATAATTCCTGCACTTAATTTATTTGTAGGAAACAATAAATTCAAAGTCTCCTGGAAACAATGACACAAGTGCTATTAGGCTAAACCGAAAAAAAAAATTGTTTCCCCTTCAGATAAAATTCAGAATAGGGAGGTAGGTAGGTTTTTTTTATTTAGTTGTTTCTGAATCATTCATATAGTTATAGGTCAAGACATACAAATTATAATAAGTTTTTAAGAGTAATAACTAAACCCTCCCTGAGAAAATTTCTATCTTTGACCATCTGGGTCAGAGAGTTCCCTGGAAAGTTTGTGTGCACTATGTGATAAAAACATTGATTACCATTATATCTCATAATTGTTATCCAGTCTACATTGTACAAGGAATACCCATTCTCCTCCAACCAGAGTATTTTTCATCTGAAATATAGTATCCAATATCCATCCCATGTCACCCAGGTTTTTCACTAGGATTTTGTGTAGAATGCTTTTTGTACATTTGAGGAGGCCAATGAGCCTCAGCACTGAATGTGGAAGGCAGCTTAGGGTAAATTTGAGGCGGCCCAAATATCATTTGAGGCAGGTAAATTGGCCTCCTATCGCCTCCTTATGACAACCCTGTCTGGTGTGTCTGCGGCTGCCCCTATTAGGGGTATACCATTGATAAGCATATATTGATTAGAAAATCTACAGTCAGGTGCCAAATTAAAGTTCACAAGTAAAAATGCCTGAAAAATTGGACAGATGTTTTCACTTTGAAATTGCATGACACAATAAATATAAGTCTAAGTATACTATAATTTGGTATCATATGATAGAATAGTCAAAGTATGAATTGATTCTGTTCAGAAAATAATTTACATTTATCAAATTTTTGGTTACTAGGCAATTTAAGAACATCAATTAAAATTCTTCACTGATGGAATAAGCCTGGTTGCCATGGTTACATACTTTTAGTATTTTGTTTGTCAATCATACAGAAATATAAAGGAATAATTGACATTCTTAAAAATCAACTTCATTTGTTCTTAAAATGAAAGTTTGTAAAATGTAAAGTCATTAAATCTCGAAGTTGAGTAACAAAAAATGTAATTCCCATTGACTTGGAACCATGTAAATTTTGTCATTTTCACGCTAAAAAATATCAAAATATAATTCAAATGTTTTTTATTTTCATATTAGATCTCCGATTTTCTTCATATGAAAACTGTTTAAAGGTAAAATCTACTGTGGTAAAAGTCAACATTAATTTAAGTATTTCAGTTTGTCTTTGTTACCATGACAACATTGTCAAATGCACTAACCATCGATTTTTAGTGGTAATCTAGAATTGCTTAGCAACCGAGAATGGACTGTGTAAATGAGAAAAGTGCATGGCAGTTTTATGAGAAATTGACTATCCTACAAAATCATAGTAAACATAGTCTAATTGTTCTTATTTTACAATTGTTATGTTCTTCTAACTGAAGAAATTCATCAAATTATTTTGTGATTTTTGCGCTTTGTGAACTTTCATTTGGCACGGGACTGTAGCTAAGATATATATAGTTATTCCCATTGTCAAAAATCAGTGGTCAGTCAAGATTAGACAACCCAAAGGTAAAAATACCCCCATCCCTGGGTGGGGGTCGTGGATGCAAATGACTGTTGCATTAACCCCATGCAAAAAATTTATACGCAAGCATTAATAAAGTTACCCATTGCCCCTGCCCTAAACCAGTGAAATATATAGTCCCAGCTGTATTTCTTCCCTTTTTTGCAGGGAACCAAAGCTCCGCAGACACCAAGCAGTGCGAGACATCAGAAAGGTAAAACCCAAGTCTTATTCCCCCTATTCTCAAGGTTTCAATTGACTGGTGCATAAATAAGGCAATGGGCAATGAAAATGTGACTGTGTCACTGGATCTTAATTAAAACTTCACGTCAGTGAATTTGAGGTGGTCTTATTCTTGAGGTGGTCTTTTCACACAGTTCAAACAGGTGGTCTTGTAAAATGAGGTCTCTCCAGAGGCTGAACTGTATGCATGCAGAATTTATCCACAATTTAGATAAAACACAGCATTAGTCTTGATTGAATGCGAGTTCTAAGAACAGATATTGTTGCAGGACAATGCGCCTCTTCATCAGAGCATGGATACGCCAATGCGTTAACCTCAATGAACCGAAGAGAGACGTCCAGGAATTGGGTCAGTAGAACTTCGAAACAACCCGGAAGTGGTTATGACTGCAGACGACAGTTTCAGTTCGGACTTTCTAATAAAACGTCTACGAACTGCATGTAAAATAAAACAATCCATGGCGATACAAACATCGGTTTTCTAAGCTCTTTTTACGTAAAACTTACCGATGAAAAATGTTAAATGTGATTATTTGTTTATTCTCCACTGAAGCGAGTAACTCTACCTTTGACCTGGCTTTTAACCACTCCTCCGTGATGACGTCAGAGATGTGTGAAACAGAACGATCATTCGTCGTTACCGTGCATTTAGACAAAGCTTAGATTCATTTGACAATTTGAACTCTACGTCAACGGATTTATTTATTTATTTTAAAGAACAGTTCATTGTTTAATCAGTAGATAAAGTATTTACCTTCGTGTTTTAATTCATACTTTTGGTGTAAGGTCAACTTGATCTTGAAAGTTCAACCAAAAATGGCTACCGATGTTCACGAAGGAATGAACAAAACGAAAGTTCTAATCATTGGGGCTGGAATCTCTGGTATTTCAACGGCAGAATATCTTGTAAGAAATGGATTTACAGATTTTAAAATACTTGAAGCCTCAGACAGAGTTGGTGGACGTATATGGACATACGATATTGGTAAGATAATCTCATTCATGGACGTGTGTCTAAAATTAGCAATTTATTGAGTTTACTGTTTCGACAGTAGGTCAGAGACACTCAGACAGATCTATCATAAATTACTGAATTATTCTTACTCTGAATAAAAAATTGGTCGTAATAATTTTCTGTAATAAACAGATAAAGTGGGTGTGGTTTTTGTTTGTTTGTGTCAAACGTCATGTTCACCGATAGGTTATCACAACCTCATCAAATTTAGTATCATGATATGCCCTCAGGCTTTGTCTAAAATAAAAATTTAATTGAGTCATAGCCTACAAAACAAAAGCTTCATGCTACAGTGTACAGTAAGAAAATCGGTGCTTGGATTCGACAGGACCGACAGATACAGTGCTGTCGGGTAATTCTGCGCACCTAACGGGTATTGGCTTTCTACATTTGAGATTATTTTATTTTTAGAATAAATTATGGTGCTGTTTGGATAGAACCAACCTTCATTGACAAATGTAAACAATTCAAAACACCATACCTTCGCTAAACTAGGTCAAATGTCGTCACAAAACAAGATGGATGCCGGTTTTCATGACGTAATTTTTTTCGGCTAATTCTGCGCAGGTCGAATTGTTTTTTTGTGTAGTCTGTTTCAAAGATTTGTTTCACAAGAAATTTATCACAGTGTCGAAAAAATAGGTCATTAAGACAATGTTGACAAAAAAAGGAAAAGTCATCATCCATTACAAAAGTGTTTTTATTCGATTTATGTGTCACGTGGTATGCCAAATTAACTAAAATCGCCGTTGACACTCATTTTGGTCAATTTTTCGTAGAAATACTTGTCCGATTTCGTTGATTTGATTATAAAACTTTATATAAATAACACACATTTACAAAAACACTGAAGGGCCGAATGAAAACGACCCAGCAAAACCTGTAAGAAATAGAAAGTTAAGGTGCGCAGAATTACCCGATGCGCAGAATTACCCGAAACGACTGTAGATAGATTATCGCAGTCATTAAGTTAGCATGTATGTCAGTGCTGCCAAGAACCTAGCCAGGAGTTTCAGAAAAGGGACCGGGTATGAGTATCGCACCTGGATCCCTTGTACCACACAGCTGTCGGTCTGTAGTGGATATGAATATGGAGGCCGACATCGTCAGATGACTAGCTTGCTGAGCTGACAAGAGTTAGGGACGTTTGGGTTTGACTTTGAGTGCCCCCGGAAAATGGCAAGGATTTTTACTCTCTTATTTTCAAACCCTGGGTAAATTCCATACCCCAGGGTCCAGGGCAACTTCCATAATGTAAACTCCCCGCCAATTGCGCTGGCCCAAAACAGTGAAATATAATCCTGACTGGTTTAACGCGAAACTGAACCTCACACTTACCCAGTAACACAGCAGTATACTTGGACATCCAAATGGTATAAAACTTGGACTATACTCCCCTGCTATCCCTGCCCCATCATCGGATACCCACAGTTGGTGCCTCCGCTATTCGGTACGTACAGATACTTACTTGTAAAAAAAAAGTCAGAGTTTGAGAAAGGTTCAATTAACATTTCTAAATTATATAAATGGTATCAAAAGTCATGACAGTCTCATGCAGAGGCTTGCCACAGCACAATTTAGAGAGTTCTGACAAAGTCAGGTGAAAGTAAGGCGAGGTGAGGACCCGGAGGAGTGCAGTGAATGTAGAGGGTGACTCGCGGCACTGACGCGACCAGCTACATTTGTAGCTCAGTTGGCAGAGCTACAGACTTTGAATCGTTTATTAGGGCTTTTGGGTTCTAACTCCCTTTTAAGTTTACACCTTTCTTACTCTTGTTATACTAAATTAAAACATCATTGACTAATCTGGTGGGGGAACCCCTATGGCCACACACTCAAACTTACCCCTGTTTCAGTTAAACAAATACTGACTTCCGAGTTCCAGACATTGTAATTTGTATGTGTAACAGGGAAAGAAAAATGTGCAACCAGACCGGGGCTCGAACCCGGGACCCTTCGCTTACAGGGCGAATGCTCTACCGACTGAGCTAGCCGGCTGCCTACACAAGTTTCTCCCCTATTAGTTATTAAATACTCTACACCCGGCTACACACACCCCCTCATTCGAAGAATTCATCCTCGAATTCCAGGAGTACCAGAACCTCTGTGGGACGTTCTGAGGGTGTATGGTGGGTTATTTTGCGTTGGGCGCCAAATGTAACAGAGAAAGAAAAATGTGCAACCAGACCGGGGCTCGAACCCGGGACCCTTCGCTTACAGCGCAAATGCTCTACCGACTGAGCTAGCCGGCTGCCTACACAAGTTTCTCCCCTATTAGTTATTAAATACTCTACACCCGGCTACACACACCCCCTCCTTCGAAGAATTCATCCTCGAATTCCAGGAGTACCAGAACCTCTGTGGGACGTTCTGAGGGTGTATGGTGAGTTTTGCGTTGGTGCCAAATGTAACAGGGAAAGAAAAATGTGAAACCAGACCGGGGCTCGAACCCGGGACCCTTCGCTTACAGGGCGAATGCTCTACCGACTGAGCTAGCCGGCTGCCTACACAAGTTTCTCCCCTATTAGTAATTTAATCCTATACACCCGGTTACATATGTATAAACATATTTCAGTTCTGTTAAACTTATAGTATACTGGAACATGGAACCTTATGAAGTCAAGTTGGTAAATACATTTGGAAAGGTTGAGTCTTGACTCCTAATCAGAAGTGTGTTTGAACCTATCATTATTAAACTTAAGGATTATATAAATGTTAATTAATTGATATAATTTTGGGACCCGTGTTATGAGGTTGGGACTTCCTTGCACTTGAGTATTATACAGGGTTTTCACTAGGATTTCGTGTAGGCGGCTTTTTTATTCATTTGAGGAGGCCAATGAGCCTGAGCACTGAAGATGGAAGGCAGCTTAGGGTAAATTTGAGGCGGCCCAAGTATCATTTGAGGCAGTCAAATTGGCCTCCTGACGCCTCCTAACGACAACCCTGATTATATAATTAATAAAAGCTCGCATCCATTAATTATTATTATTATATAGATTAATTTTTTCTGAATCAAACAAAACCAGCCTGAAGTCTAGTAAATAAATTTCATGGGTTGGCAAACGGGTGTGAATGAAATTGATTATAGTTTAAATGAAGGATGGTAGAAATAGTTCATAGTACAAAAAACTAAAACTACGTTAAAGCAGGATGTCGCCATGTTACTATGATGTACACATTTACAAATAAATGAGTCATTAAACATTGAATGAATTGTGAAATATGCTAGATTATCCTGATAAATGATTATACCATGAAAAACCTAACAATGTTTCTTACGGAAGTTAACGTACCCTAATGATGTACTGATAGTCTGATAACAAGCCTTGAACGGATTGTGTTTTAACTTTAAAGAAGGGTAATTTAATCTTTAAAGTATTTTATAAATGTACTTTGAGAAATGATGTAAATTTAGCCGGTGTGCGTATAAATTATGATATTAAATAAATATTAAATCTTGAAAATGGACATGTTAAACTTGTCTTTTATCACGTTATGAAGTCCTACTAAAGTTGCCATAAAAAGAACTTAAATTTTTATACAACAGCACTAAATTTATTGCCTTAGTGTCAGTTCTTACTTCTATATTTACATATCATAATTCATATGTACAGTAGTAACAGTACACAGTCTCTGAAATAAGAATTCGTAACTACTTGCTAGAATTAAATTCCCTTTTAAAAAAAGGCTTTGTATTACTCTTATAGGTACAAAATCACTGCAAAAGTTTAATACTTGCCCGAATCAACAATATTAAACTTGTCTCGGACAACCAGACAAACTTGTGCTAATTTTGCAGACTGTGTACATTGTACAGTTCTAACAACTTGTCTAAATTTAGATTATCAGACTTAAATGATTATGATACTAAATTACCGTCTCCTCGATAGCCTTAAGTCGTTGAGCTATCGCATGGACTGCAATCTTTGTGTCCGATCCCATGCGGCACCGTACAGTGCACCAAAGACCAAATAAAAATGATGCCAGAAATTCCCTTGATTTCAAAATGGGCAAACTAGCTAATCCTCTCTAATAAATGAATAATGATACCATCATGGCCTGTCTGTGGCAATAGATAACATCAGAAATGAGGTGTCGATAAATATAAGTTGAAAACACGTGTTTCACAATCAACCTAGCAAATAAATTAGTATAAACGACCCAATTACTCTATACGGTATGTTTAAATGTACATGTTATGATGTATATCTGTGGTATCTATAAACAATGATCGATATTGATCGACCAATTAATGAGCTCGTGTTCAATTGTTCCTGTTCCTATAGAACTGGTGGGTTGTCTGATAATCGTTCATTAAACATCATCAATTATTGATACCTCGTTATCGGAGACTCAGAATAGTTATCATGGTTAACTGATTGTCTGCCATGCTGACTCAATTCTCATATATTCTAAATTTAGCCGAGTTGTTATTATTGTACATGTGACCTAGTTCTTCGTTGGCTCGTCTTGAAACTAGATCTTGAAATTCTTTCACAATTCATAATAATATCATTTTAAATATGTCACTGTGACGTTTTATCAAGTTTCAACAAAGAATTAAACAATAAATGCCTGCAAGTCACCAGTGCGTAATTAATTTTTGAAGTTTCACTTTAAGTAATACTGTAAAATGGATAATATTAATAGAAATATTATTTTTTTAACATGGTATGAATGTAAATATAGCCGTTAATTTTAAAGTTTTGGTCAGAGTCACTTAAACACTGCAATGAATGGCTTGGTGTTATTTACCAAAACAGTTTTGCTTGATTGATTCTTTTGTCTAACAGCTGATAGTAATCTGAGTCATTGTTATAAAAATGTACTTTTTCGAAATTTTTATGTCTTATTTGGAATAATTTAGTAATTATTGGTATATTCAAGAATCACTTAAATTCAGCATGTATACATCTTAGGCCAAATAAAAAATATGTCTTTAGGAAACATTAGTGATTGGTGGTTCAAACTAAAAACTTTTTGTACCACAAAAAATGTACCCAAATTTTTATTTGGCCTTAGAGAAAATGGTAACCCTCTGTCAGGGTTCTCAATAACATCAGGCTGCAGACCAAATTGACTCTGTAAAACCATTTTGGGTCGGTTGAAAATGTGATATTTATACACAATTTGAAGAAAATATCTGCATTAAGGACCGACCTTATCAGGCCTGTTGGTGATTCAGAAGCATTTCGGCCTTCTAGGTTAAAACTTTTTGAGAACACTGGTCTGACACTGTGCCAATTAGTTAGCATCTCAATGAGAGTCTTGTCAGCACTCTACTTTGTGACCTCCAAGCCTCCCACTTGCTGGCTGTATTCTGGTATGGTACACAGTGTACAAAAATGTAACTGTTGTAAATTTCTACTAATTTATTTAAGGTCAATTGTGAAACAAGTTTTTCCAACTTATATAAATCACACTCTACACCTCATTCCTGATGTTATCCATCGCCACCAGGGTATGAAAATGTAACTATTGTAGATGTCTTCATACAACTAGAACTAGATATTTCAACACCGGGTTAACTGACCTGATGTGAAACAAGGTTGTTTTGAACTTAAGATTAACTCATAAAGTGTTAACAGCAAAAAAAATCAACAACATATGTTTTAAATCATCTTATTCACTTCTATGAACTAGGAATGATTATGTCATGTCCATTTTTATCAACAAACACACCACACCTACAATTTAGCTGTAAACATACTGTTGACAACAATTAAGTTTGTCGAGGTGACCGGGCAATGAGACTGTATTTTGAAATTAATATTGAAATTTACTAGTAAAAGAGATATTTTTTAGACTTAAGTTTGAATAGACTATAGTAATACTATATACCCGCTGGGTAACTAGTGTTTATCTAACGACAGTTCACTTTTCTGTACCGAGTTACATATATAATATGTAATGACACGCTTTATATTGGTAGTTTATTAAAGTGTAATTCATATATTTAATGTTATGTGAAGTGTGTTACACTTGGTAACATGCTCGTAATGACACCTTGTTGAAATACTCGTCGGTTCACTGACACTTGTCATCATAGAATATTTATTGTTGACTGAAATCATGACAGGATCAATCTAGAAGGGGGGCTGGCAGTGATCTGGCACCTCTTGTGAATAATTTTGGCAAAAAATCTTACAAATCGAGACTAGCGGGGGAGACTAAGAGTAAGACACCTCCCTGGGATAATTGTTTTGGCTCTTAATCTTCTGCACACCTTTCAAAGAGGAAAAAAGTGGGTCAGTCTCTCACTGAGAGTGAGTGGATCTGTATCACTATGTAAATTGTCCACTTATATTTTCAACCACAATTCAATTTTCTTCCACATGTAAAAAAATTGTGACCCAATTTTATCCAATAAGGTACTGGTATAACTCTAACGCGATATTGGGACCTGTGCCACTTATTGTAAACAGGCAGATCAGGTATAACAACATATAAGGGTATTGGAAAAGGGATTATCATTTTTAAATGTGTAAAGCTTGGCTATTGTGACCTGAGCCTGACCTTTATGCAAGAATATATTACAAGATTTTTGCTTTGATTATATCAATTTCCGCAAGCAAATCGTGCAATATCGGTATTTCAGATTTGTGTTTGTATTACATCTTGAGCGTCTTCGTGATACTCCCCGATTATGAAAGCATACAATCGGTGTTGTCAACGTAGACAATATATCGACTGTTAAATTATGCTAATCAATAGGTCAGGCTCATGTCAATGTGGCCAAGCTTTACCGTTATTTTAGTTTACTTGGTGAATAGAAGTGAGCAGGTAAAATACACTTCCGCTCTCCCTAAATCGATGTAATGGTCAGTGATTTCTGTTTATATTGACATTGCAGAATATCGCGTTAGACTTATAGTTTTAAGTTCACTAAGTAGACTGTAGACATACCTGGGTTGTTGATATCTGGATAAGTAAATACTGTACGTATTACTATTGACTCAGAATCTTGACTTGTTGGTCGAAATCAAGCTATTTGAATCAGATGAGGTCATCATGTAAGATCATGGATTATAACAGGGTCATTGTCAGCAATATCATGAATATGTATGGTATATGATAGGACTCGCTGATTGTTTGCAGGTGTTTTATTTGTCCCTTGACACCTTTTCCCAAAGTATAAACCCAAATCACTGTATGACTTACTGGGATTATATACAATTCAACTTGTATGACTTATTGTGACAGACAACACCTTTGATTTCTGTTTTAAATGCGATTACCGGAAGTTGACTCTTCTATGCACTGTGGCGATCCTTCAACCCTTTGCAATGGCCCCTCCGAATTTTCATACTGTTAAAGTCACTTCAGGATTCTAAATTATGCAATTTTAATTTACTTGCTAAAAAATCAACTAGTTTGCATTACTACACCCCCCCAACTGTCTCCCACTCTTCCTTTGTAACCTCCTCACCAAAACGTGCACCAAATTAACTTCCCACAAAAAGAACAGATTTTACTGTGTTTGTATTAGAAAGTTGTGCACCTAATGTACAATGATGAATTGGTTGGTGGAAATATGCATCATTTATCTTGCTTCTCAGCTATTTCTCTGTATGATATCATTTGACAGACATACTCACCTGCTCTCATCCACAGATGTTTTAAACAAAGTCACTTAAGTCACTCACAGTGGTGTAGAAATATCTAGAAGACTCGGGCAGATCTGCACGTAATACTTTTATATAGTATGTTTTTAAATAAAACAACATAGGTTTATCACATTATTCATTGATAACTGCTGATGTAACACACCCCATACTTCCTTGTTATGTTATGAACTTATGATATCAGCAGATTCAAATTTACCTGGTTTTAAGACAAACTCCGGTATGCATTTTGTCATATTACAATTAAATTAACTTCAAATATATATCGCTAGCTTAGAATGAGAAGGACGTAAGTACTACTTACAACCTCATAAGTCTCACTGATACATATTTAAAATCAACAATGAATGGCCAAAAGGTGCATCATATGAGCCTATTTTCACGAAAATCAGAATTTGTGATGTTGACCAAGCAAGCTGAAGTTGAAACATCTTGTTTTACTGCAAGTGAGTGACTTTCGGACGGTTTTTGTCTTGTTTTCTCAAAATATCCATTTTGTACTTTCGACCTTCTCATTCTAAGCTAGCGATTTTATCAATATCAATTGAAATGTACTTGAATATAGGTTACATGACTGAGTATTTGTAAATGATGTATGCAATATAGTCATATATCATTCAAAGTATAGTCACTTGCATGACTAAATCTGGCATGCCGTGTTACTGTTCGATTATATGAATCATAATGTCATACAGAAACTGAGTCTAGATTTATTCAGTAAATTATGAATGGTTCTATAATATACTGTACTGTAAAATTATTAATAATCGCAGTAGCAGATTTAATAAGTTTTGTTCATTTCGCGGATGAGCACTCACTGCTCAGCTACGATTGCAAAATGAAATCACACTCGATTATAATTTGCACCTAAACTGCGTAACAAGAAATTTTTCTTTCATTATTTTAAATTAAAAAGTTAACTTTTAACTAAACTCTTGAAATTTAAAACCTTCACAAAAATAATGGTTTTACAGTACTTATTAAGTTAAGCAGATATATACCTATTATTCTATGTTGTTTTACCATTGGTAAATTTATGTTGCTGAAATACTTTGGTATGGTGTAAATTATAATCCTCCATGTTGTATGGTATGCCTAGTATCGTGGATGTGTTCACGTACCATGCATAGAAAACTTCACATCTGATTAAAGTAAAAAAAAAGTCATTCTAGTTCACCTCATTCGACCTCCACAATCTTGACCTTACATTGACCTTTGCAGGATTCTGATGAGTTTTGAAGCCCAAGTTCATTGACCAGGTGACTTGTGTCCAGTTCAATACATGTATAGTGTAGTGTCAGTGGTTGACAGTTAGTTACTATGTGATATTAATACCATCACTAGTACTATAGTCTCTGTCATTCTGATGGCTGTAATAAAACATCTTAATACAATACTGTAAAATCATTTAATTTCCATGGGACCAAATTTCGTGGTTTTGGTAACAATGTCCATTTCGATGGAACATTAATTCGAGGATTTTGCATTTCAGGTAATAAATAGAATGGTCAAAATAATTGTCTGATGGGATTTGATATCATGGTTGAAGGTGAACCACGAAATCCACGAAATTTAATCCCCTAGGAAAATTAATGATTGTACAGTATAGTGTATTATAGGGGAAACTCTCAGTCTCAATGAAGTAAGACATTGTTGAAAATATTTATTGGATGTCTTTTGTTGATTTTTGAATAATGAAAAGTATATGGCTCTAAGCAAACTCCAGTGTCTTTTCAATGATTCGACTTTATTCAATTAAATTATTTTGAATATTGAAACTTCAGGGCTTTTTTCAGCTTTTTAGGGATCAATATGCAGCCCTTACATGTAGCCCTTTAAAGTATCTTTTGTGGGAAAATATTGGTATTTGGTACCATGGGGAACTGAGTTTAGGGAAAACTAAAGATGCTTCCCGATTAAGGTCTTTGGAGTGCTGAATGTATTGAAGTTTTGTTGTAACATGCAGCGAAAATGATCAGAATCTTGATGAAAATAAAATTTCATTCATTATACAATTCCTTCCCTTAATAATCTAGCTGTGTTCAAGTACCTCATGAATGTATGTGTCAGCAATATCACAATGTGTCAGTCATTTAGGTCTTACACAAGTTACAGTTCGGTAGTTATTAAAGTAAATGTTCATATATAATGAAAATCCGGGGCTCAATTTACTTGAACCACCACTAACTGTTAGTAACATGTTCCCACCACAAAAGGAGCTTACTTGAAGCTTTAACTTAACATGACCCAGCATTCAGAGATGTGAAACAATGTTACCTTACATAGTGATTTTAAAATATTTTATACCCTAGGCTATGTCTGTATATATATAACCAGGTTTAATATGATCCGGAACCCACAACCTATGGTATGTAAATTAGGAGGGCCTTGAAAACAGTCTCTCAAAGATTTGCAGCAACTCTGTTTGCCTGTTGCCAAACAAAATTTGATACCAATTTGGGCACGTCTGAATATGCATAGCAAATTATATATGTATTTTAAAAATATGTTTATGGTATTTTCAGAGGGGAAAGACTTCCGTGTCGAGTTGGGCGCAAATTGGATTCATGGAATTGAGCGTAACCCCATCTTCACAATTGCGGACGAAAACGATTTATTACAGCTACGCTACAAGGATAAAGGACTTCGCCATCGAAATGTATTCGTGACGGAACACGGTGAGGAGGTGCCGCCGAAAATTGTGAAAGAATGTGATTTTACGTACGGGTTGTTGATTCAACAGTGTGAGGACTTCTATCAAATGGATATGCCGACGCCGTACGACACGGACAGTGTCGGCGAATACATGAAATGTGAAATAGACGAGAAATTGGAGAATTACTCGTGTGAAGAACGAAGTCTCCGTTCCATGATTTACTCACAACATCTAAAACAGGAAACAGTAGTTTCCGGCTGCAATGATTTAGGTGACGTATCCCTCAGTGAGTTTGGTTGTTACGAGGAACTACCTGGCGTACACTATACTATTCCACCAGGCTTTCAGTCTGTTCTTGATATTCTACTAAGCAAAGTACCCCAAGAAAACATTGAATTAAATCACAAAGTTAAATGTGTACATTGGGATAAACCGGAGAACGACAGCAGTGTCATGGTTGAATGTTTTAATGGGAAAAAACTATATGCCGATCATGTGATCTTGACTGCGTCTTTAGGAGTGCTCAAAAATTCTCATGGCCTGTTTAATCCACCCCTTCCTAAGGAGAAGTGTGAGGCTATTGATAAACTAGGATTTGGAACTGTAGACAAAATTTATCTATTCTTTGATGAGCCTATAGTTGAAGCTGATGTATTTAGAATCGAGTTACTCTGGGATGATGAGAAATATAAAGATGAAGCAAGAAATCCAGACGACCTTGCTAATTCCTGGTACAGGAAAATATACTCGTTTGAAGTAACACACGAAAACGTTGTTGCAGGTAAAATTTTGAAATTTTACATGAATTTTTATACGCCCGTTGAAAAACGGGACGTATTATGTGAACACCCTTGGCGGGCGGGCGTGCGGGCAGGCGGGCGGCGGCGTCCAATATTTGTCTGTACTCTAACTCAAACAGTTTTTGTCCGATCATCTTCAAACTTGCTGACAATGCTTATGGGTGTAATATCTAGGCCAAGTTCGATTATAGGCCAAATCGGTGCAGGCCTTCTTGGGTTATGGTCCTTCTTTTACCAAAAAAAGGTGAAATTGGCCTTGTCTGTACTCTAGCTCATTCAGTTTTCATCCGATCGTCTTCAAACTTGCTGACAATGCTTATGGGTGTAATATCTAGGCCAAGTTCGATTATAGGCCAAATCGGTGCAGGCCTTCTTGGGTTATGGTCCTTCTTTTACCAAAAAAAGGTGAAATTGGCCTTGTCTGTACTCTAGCTCATTCAGTTTTCATCCGATCCTCTTCAAACTTGCTGACAATGCTTATGGGTGTAATATCTAGGCCAAGTTCGATTATAGGCCAAATCGGTGCAGGCCTTCTTTGGTTATGGTCCCTCTTTTACCAAAAAAATGTGAAATTGGCCTTTTCTGTACTCTAGCTCAAACAGTTTTCATCCGATAGTCTTCAAACTTGCTGACGTTGCTTATGGGTGTAATATCTAAGCCAAGTTTGCTTATACGCCAAATCGGTGCTGGCCTTCCTGGGTTATGGTCCTTCTTTTACCAAAAAAAGGTGAAATTGGCCTTGTCTGTACTCTAGCTCAAACAGTTTTCATCCGATCATCTTCAAACTTGCTGACAATGCTTATGGGTGTAATATCTAGGCCAAGTTCGATTATAGGCCAAATCGGTACAGGCCTTCTTGGGTTATGGTCCTTCTTTTACCAAAAAAATATGAAATTGGCCTTGTCTGTACTCTAGCTCATTCTGTTTTCATCCGATAGTCTTCAAACTTGCTGACAATGCTTATGGGTGTAATATCTAGGCCAAGTTTGATTATAGGCCAAATCGGTGCAGGCCTTCTTGGGTTATGGTCCTTCTTTTACCAAAATAAATGTGAAATTGGCCTTGTCTGTACTCTAGCTCAAACAATTTTCATCCGATCGTCTTCAAACTTGCTGATGATGCTCATGGGTGTAGTATCTAGGCCAAGATAAGTTTCAAGATGATTGTTCAAAAATGTTTTGACATAATATGGGCTTTTATTTCATATCAATATTTTTTTCAGTAGCACACTCAAGACGGGCGTATTTTGTGACATTTTGGCATCTTGTTTACTGTTTATATTTTGATGAATACGTCCTGTTCTTAATTATTTGTTTATATTTATTTCCTTAGAACTTTCAAGTTTACAATATTAATTGCTTCCAAATACGGATAATTATTAGTTTGAACTTTTGCCGATTTCTGACGTTCAGTTGGGTTCAATTACGAGTACTCAGGAAGCCTATGTTTTGATAAACAATTTGGTGGCTTGCACATTGTAATTATGCCCAGATTGCTGAGGGGTATAAATTGCATCATGCACGTGTAGGTCGGTTGGTGGACCAAAATGATTTCTGTTCCATAACTCAAGAACACTTTGCCCTAGGATATTCAAACTTTATTTGGATGTTGACCAGCAACAGAAGATGACCCCTATTGATTTTTTAGGTCAGTACCATATTTTACACTAAAGCTGCCAATAATGAGAGCATTAATTTTAGGAGTTTAATAAACACCTCTTGTTTATTTCGACTTTGAAAAATCACAAACAAATTTATGAGATGACTAAATCAGTAAATGTGTCACTTTCATTGTTGGGTAAATTAGCTGTCTTCAGAATGCACTTGCAGTGTTGATGTTACTCATTCCATCAAAGTTTACTGTATTCAGCTCATGAATGTAACTTTTTCTCAAAGCCAACTTTGAGCTATGTGTCTGTATTCATACATTTATACATTCATGATAAATTAATGGCAAAAATGTCTCTGTAGTTGAATATAAAAAAGATTAACTAATATTTTGATAGTGTTCATGGGAAAACCTTTCTGAGGAAAATAATTCTCAGATATTTTCCCCAGAATCACTGCAGTATTCATAGACAGGCGGATGTATAGATGTATACTATATAAAGAATAGTTACATTTTTGTCAACTTGGGTGTCTGGGGTGTTTCTATTTCTGAGAGATGTTCCTGGAGAGGGTTTGAAAGTTGTTCACTCTTGTTGCTGGCTTGGAGTGTGTGATACTGTAAAATCATTCAATTTCGGTGGGACCATGATACATCAAAATTACTGGTTTTGGTTAAAAAGACCATTTCAATTGGACCTTGATTCGTGGATAAATTTTGCATTTCAAGTAATAAACACAAGGGAGTGAAGGGACGTTATTCATTTTTGATAGGATTTGATTTCGTTGTTAAAGGTGAACCCATGAAATCCATGAAATTAAAGCACCCACCAAAGTGAACGATTTTACAGTATCAGTGAGTGTGTATTCAGCACTGCACACCTCTACTGTTGGCTGAATATATGTAGGAAAATGTAATGCTGAAAGGTGTCTATACTGGAATATCACACATACTTTCATACTCTAAGAATTCATTTACCCATGTTTGCCTGTGTAGCTCAGTGGTAAGCACGCTTGCCGTCTAATTGGGCGAGCTGGGTTCAAATATCAGTGGAGTCTCAGGCACTTGTATCCCCTGCCATATTTAAACCTGACTAGCAAAAACAAAACATTTAAAAAAGATCCATTAACCCTCTTTTCCATACATACACACTTCTACAAACCTGTCTGAAAGTACTGTATCATATGGAGACAGATTTTAGATCATTAATAATTTTGTAGTTCTACCACTGATCTGAAACAACCAGGTACCCCATGCTGATGCAAGTTTATGACATGTTACAGTTCATCATGTATATTGGCGATTAATAATGTTGCTGATGAATTTTGATTCATGGAGCTGAAGTGTAGGCAAATCACGTAACTTCCGTCAGTGACAGTCACCTAGGATTTTCCAATTCGAGGTCTTGGTGCAAAACTATGGTAACTACACCAATATTATATAGAAGTGTGTACAGTAGTTTTGCACTGAGCACTCGAATAAGTATTATTATTACAACCTGTATGCGGAGATTGTGTTTAATAAATTTATACAGATATTAGTATACGGTATGTACATAAATCATGTACTGATAAGATATCCATTATGTGTCTATGGAGAAAAGGGTTAGTGTCAAGATTCTTTTAATCTTTCAACTGTTGTAAATGCAAGTGGCTTGTTAATAAATAGTTAGTGCATGCATGGTGCCAAAATGTCTTGCTAATTTGCTTTAATTCATTAGGACTCAAGGGATATTCAAGTTCAACATACCGGTTTTGCAAAATTGGATCTTGGTACGAAATATGCAAAACAGGCTGATTTTGTATGCATTTATGCAGTTATTTGAAATCCTGTAGTAAAGTATCTGCTCAGCTTGATTAAAGGCCTTTAACACCATCAAAATATATACTGCTAGATAAGCCGATTTTAAATTTGATTTTAAATTCGTGTGTGCAAGTTAATTCACAAGTTTATATTTGTTGATCTGTGCCATAATGTGTGTAAGGTCTTGTTTTTTATATGCATTTATTTTGTTTTAATAACAAGACAGTTTGTGCATTACTTAATTTCCACTGTGTATCAAATTGCTGTATGTACAAACTCAATGTCTGTAAATATTTGTGCATGGGCCAAAGTCTTGTTCTTGATCCTACATGTAATGATGTATCTTAATTTTTGAGATTTTGTTTCTACAAAGTTTGCCCTAGATCTTGTACGTGTGTCAGCTAGCTACTTGGCTATAATTGTTCAGGTTAAAAGAATGTTGTTAGAGTTCTATGTTGTTAGATATGTATAATATGTTGTTAGAAGTGTGGTGCATTATACTACAAGTCTGCATGCTATATATGACAAGTTATCTGTTATAATGTTCTAACATTCCATCAGGTATGCTGTGCTACTCCATGTCTAGGTTTTTGTATGGTTGTGTCTAGGTTTTTGTATGGTTTTGTATGGTTTTTGTGTGGTTGTTACGTCAGAGTTTACAAAGTTGATAAGGCGGATGCTAGGATTTATCAGTTAGAAAGAAGCAAATAAGTAGATAACAATTTTGGGGAGAATTCGTTAGTATTAAAATTTGTACCAACTACCAAGTTGGCTCCTCAGTCCTAGGGTATTGCTGCTTGTTTGTTTGCCATCAGGGTTTGACCCATGACCTCGGGCCATCACTAATCTTGGTCTCAATTTCATGACACATTTGATAAGCACGCCTTGTAACCCTCCCACTGTTTGCGGCACAGCAAACTGTGGTATAATTTATTTATAGGTGGTGTCTTTAAACAGGTGAAATATAATTGAAAATAATCTGTTGGGAGATAAAATGGGGTGGCCTTTGCTTGCAGGTTATGGTCTTTGTTTGCAGGTGGTCTTTAATACAGGTTTTATTATACATTCTTGTTCTGACATTGGCATATATATATGTGTGAAGCTTTGATGTCCTACTTTACAGCATATAAACCAAATCACTGTATGACTTATCGGAATACTTTAAAATTCAACCTATTATCATTTATTGCTATTGAAAGCACATATAATATCCTATCACTGTACTAGGCTTATAGCTATATACTCTATAATTCAATGTGTACTCCTTATTGCAGTTGCCAGAAGTCAACTTGTTTATATACAGTGGACTTTTTACCTCACCTGTGTTACGCAATTAAAGGTGATTCAAAGATCTCTGTCACAACCGCGTAAACAAACATTCACCCCTGTTGATTATTACAGGTGTGTCAAGATTAAATTCTACCATCAATAATACACTTAAATGATAAAAAATCTAATGGTCCTATAGCGTTGTGGTTATACTTACTGCAATTAGCTATTCAGAGATGGAACATTATGGCGATTTTGACAGACATCTTTGAATCGACAATACCTTAAGATTGTATAATATATAATTTATAATTGATCTATATGTATAGCTTGACTATTTTGACCTGAGCCTGACCTTTATGCAAGAATATATTACAAGGTTCTTGCTTGAATATATCAATTTCCGCAAGCAAATCGTGCAATATCGGTATTTCAGATTTGTGTTTGTATTACAAGTCCAGCGTCTTCGTGATACTCCTCGATTATGAAAACATACACTGGGTGTTATAAACGTAGATAATATAACAACTGTTAAATTGTACTAATCAATAGGTCAGACTCATGTCAATGTGGGCAAGCTATACTGTTCTTCAATATGACCTGGCTAGCTAGTACAGACTAAATATTGTCTGATCTACATTGGAATGTACTGTCTGAATCACCATGCAACCATTTGGTCAGTGTTATGGTCAGTATTTATGGTCAATATTTGTATCTTATTATAACTTGACCTGTAGCTGACATTGTAAATTGTGTTACTTTTGTATTGAAATAATTCATCTACACAGAATGACCCTAATTTATGGACATATTGTATATATCTACTTCAACTTGAGGCCAAAGTTTCGCAAAGTTTAGTTTTGTGGTTTGCGGGAAATGTTTGAAAATTTTGCAATGTTGTGCAGGGATTGCATATTTCAATAACGCAAGACCAGAAAGGGCCCTAGGTCAGCATGCAGTCTGTGTTATTAGCACTTGTCCGGCTGTCCGGACAACTTATTCTTGATTCGGGCAAGTATCCTATGCAGTATACAAATTATGCATATAGTCAATAGGAAAAATATTCAATTTAATTGATTTGGGCAAGTAGTTTCAAATCCTCATTTTGCAGACTAGGTCAGACTCACTTACTTGTTGTTATGTGAGCCCCTAGAGTCCCAAAAAGGGCCTCATGTTACAGATATTTTCAAATCCAAATGTGCTGCAAATTAAAAAAAATCCTAAACCTAAAGATATCGATAAAAATGCCTGGCCTAAGTTGATCCATTTTATGTACATACCTAGGTATTTATTGGTATGCATTGTCTGATGGAATTAATGTTGAGACATTGTATTATTCTGTGACCTTCACCTTCACTCATTGTTGTATATTTCCCCTGAGCTTCCAGCAGTTCACAACAATATAAAGCAACCGGTTAGCAAAATGTTACATCAGATTAGTATCTGGACAGTCTCAGAAGGAAACTAGATCTACTAGAGGTTCTCTGTGGAGCTATTGGTTGCCTGCATTGAGGGTTGATGGTGAAGTGCACAGGTTTGGTTGAAGGAGCTTTGTTCACTTTGCTCTAGGAAAAGGAACCGTTCCCCTATACTAAGGAATGTAAATAAATGCTTCAACAAGAAGTGGTCTTGATCAATCTCACATGACCATCTCTGAATCCTAATTATGTCCCTTTAATGTGTCAAGCTCTTCCCATGATCTCTTCCCATCTCTTTATTAGGCCATCAGCTCTATCATCCTATAAATTAGGGTTTGAATTAATAGATCTTACCTCATTCATTGAATCAATCAATATATTGATCTACAGTCTTATATTCCCTCCCCCTGTGGTCAGATATCAAGTAACTGTACACACACAAATGTTATAGCTGGGAGAATTTGACATGAACCTGACATTTTGATTAGCATAATTTCACATTCAATATATTCATATGGTCTGTATTCAGGGGTTTTTTTCGGGTGATTTTATAGCCGAATATGGGATATGTTCCCAATTGAAAATAACATCTTTTTTCCCAATTTCAATCCAAAAATTCCCAATTCAGAGTTAAAAAAAGGAATTAGGTGAAAAATTGACTACGGTAATTTTCTTGTAAAAACAGACGTCACAACTGAACTTGAGCATGAAAAATACTTAATTACAGCAAATTAAACATAAAATTTAAGTTATTATTGTTCTGTTCTCAGTGCACCTATCAGCTTTTTAGGCTTCGGAAATAAAATTGTACTTTTCCCAATTTGGACCAAATGCTGCTAAAATTCCCAATCCCAAGGAGGGTATGGGTCATGTTCCCAAAATACTGAAAAAAACTGGTATTTATAACCTTAATTTAATTGGTAATATGTTTTCATCGTCGGGAGTATCCCGAAGACACTCAAGATGTAATACAAACACAAAACTGAAGTACTGATATTTGACGATTTGCTTGCGGAAATTGATATAATTATATAATATATTTTAAAGCAAGAACCTTGTAATATATTTGTGCATAAAGGTTTAAGATCAGGTCAAATTTGCCAAGCTATACACATATAGAGACAAGGTCAGCATGTTCCAGTCAGTTGGCAATGATTGATTTTTACTGTATTTTTGCATTGTCACTGTTGTAACAGATCAATATATATCTATATTGATTTATATCTCCCTGTAGTAGCAAATGTACGTCACCTGTTTGATATACCAGTTGATATGATGTTACCTATATGATACCTGCCGAGCTTAGCCTTAATTTGCCTGTCTGGTTTATGCTGAATATAACGATATATGTGTGCCTCCATCCGGATTTGAACCTGGGTTGCCGGATTAGGCTGGATGCTGGACCAAATTGTTACACTCGGTTGGAAACTGCATTCGGTCGAGCATCATTTAAAAACAGCTAAAGATAGAGTGAACTCAGTACTTGCCGGGTATTCTTACTTATACGAAATGTACTTTAGGCTATATAATATAACCATTACCATATTAAATGCACGATCGTTATAATAAAAAAAAAACTCACCGTTAGCAGACGAAATCACAATAGTTTTGAGTGTAAAACTGCATTCATTTGATCACATGATTCCACACACTGAAAAAGTAAATTGGTTTACAGTATTGGGTGTATTCATGATTTAGGTTTGATCTATTGTTCAATATCATGTGTTTATTATAATAATAGTCTAAATTATTGTATTTTTGTATTGAATTAGATCATATTACATAACATTCATACCAGTTTGTTGAAGTTCATGTTTTGTGTCTGATGTTACTGGTTGCTCAGTGTGTGTTTTACCTGGCATCAAGCCGACAGTTTTGTTCTTTAATCTTAGACTTTGTATGAAGTAGATAGTAGGTACTCTAAAGTACTTCTCCAAGTGTAAAATGGTTATAACATATCTGTACATTTGTAGGTAAAATCACTAGAATGGTAAACGTTGATGAGGCTACTTAATATCTGTGGTTCATGCCATTCAATTGCAAGGATTTGTAAATTGTATAAGATATAAAAATGTTGATTGTTATTATAAAAATCAAACCAAACATGTACAGTCCTTTCAAAGTCAATCGAAAACGGGTGTAAATATACTAACGTCCGGCAGGTAATTTATGTTTATCTAGGTTTAACTGGGTATACCTAAGTTAACGATATTCACCTCTAAGCTTTCGAATGGGATCAAAAGTTCCCTCATTAGTATTACTTATTGAATCGATTATACCTATCTTTGAAAGAAGATAATAACACTAAATAACAGGAACAGCAAGGAATGGTCTTTGTTGACAGGCTCTTTACAGTAACTGTTGTGAAATAGCATTAAAGAGGATCAAATTGGTTGTCTTTTTGGGCTTTTTAAGTGGTATCTTTTGATAAGTGGTCTCTCTTGAATTGCTGTTTAATATTAAAAATGGCATAAATTTGTAGATCAAATTGGTGAAGGTCTTTGCAGGTTTTGTAACAGTTGTCTTTGTTTGCTGGTGGTCTTACACAGTTTTCTCTGATTATAGAATATTGTAAAATCATTAATTTTGTGGGGGATTAAATTTCGTTGATTTCGTGGTTTATTTTCTTCAACGGAATTTAATCCCATCAAACAATGATTTTGACCCTTGTAGTGATAATTATCTGCAATGCAAAATACACAAATTAACGTCCCATTGAAATGATGGTTTTTACCAAAACCACAAAATTAAATAATTTTACTGTAAGACAATCTTAGAATTATACGTGGGTTATTCATTTAATTCCCGGACGATCGCCTTAGCGCTTGATTGGAACATGCGATTGTAGTAAAATTTCGTTTCGCAAGACTTAGTCACCAACTTGATTATTTGACAAAACATGAAATGATTTTATCCAATCGAACACAAACTGTGGTTACTATAGTAACCACACAAACGACTACCCGGCCCAACCCAATTTTGTAGAGGTTTGTAGAGTATTAATTAGGTAGGGGTAGTGGTACAATTGCATATTTTAAGCATAAAACATCAGCCAACAATATGTATGTATCTATGTCGTGAAATATAACATTTGATGTCAATTCCCTGTAGCCTTGTGCGTTCTAAGGACGAAGAGCGTGTTTCTGTGAATATCGCAATTTGCTTAGAGAAAACAGGTAATGAAACGATTTTTTGAAAATATTGGCCATACACCTGTAAAACTCCCTTAAAGAAAAACTCTTTAGACAATTATCGTAAATGTGGACCGTTGTTTATATATGAAATAAACCTTTCTATGATGACAAAGCACCACCATGTGATGATCAAAGGTCGGGCCAACGGAACCTAAAGTCATCAACAGAAAATGTCGTTGATTTAAGGCTTGTTGGGCGGTAGACACTAATAGAATAATAAGTGCTGTATAAATTGCAGCTACATGCGATTTTATCGTAGTTATAGCATAATACATAACTACTGAACAGCTTAACATGGCAAATATATGTGTCCGGGCAACTAATGAACCCCTAAATAGTGATCAAATGATGCAGAAAGTAGCGTTTTAGAAGCGAAAACGTCGTAACGTCGACATTTTTGACGTCGACTTGGGCCGACTAATGTTACACGCGCTTACTAAAACGCTAATATCATGAAATCACTTCTTTGTACCAAGTTGAAATTTTGTGTGTGAATCAAGGAATGATGAGATTGTGCTCGTGTGCGTTTTCATTAATATCCGTCCAATTGTTTTTCAGCAATATCAATCGTCCAGGAATTAAATGAACAACCCTCGTACATAAATGACCATGGCATAACTTTTTTAGCTTCAAAATGAAGGCTACATTTAAAAGGTTTGTCTTATTTGGTGCTGATTGTTCACTGCATAATTTTTGAGTGATTCCTGAAAGAAAGATGATGAATAATTTAACACTTAGTGGCAATAGCATGATCACCATAGTAAATACCAGGGAAACATTCACTCTGGTTATTGAGCAGTCAGTCTGATGGACCAGGAGGCTTGGTTACATCCACACTGTGTGTAAACAAGCTGATTTCCAGCAATTACAATAAGGAGTACACATTGAATTATAGAGTACGATGATAATGAGCGCAGTGATTAGATTTTACATGTGCTTTCAATAGCAATAAATGATACAAGTTGAATTTTATAGTAATCAGATAAGTCATACAGTGTTTTGGTTTATATGTTGTGATCACTGCACTGGCAGTACTTCAAAAGAGTTTATAATGACTATTCTAGGAAAATTTGAGAATTTTGAATGTCCATCTTCAGATGCTGGTTCTTTCTGAAAGTGTGTAAGTTAGTACTGGTTTAAGGTCCTACATATGATATCCAGGTTTCCTATTACGGTGAATCATCTCCTTAATGCAAGTAATGTTGTAATAAGGAAGCTATTGTTGGGAAACTGAGCCCTAAACTCAAATAAAAAAACAAGCTTTGATGTTGAAACAAGCTGAATGAAGTGACCACTTCCTGCTTTCATGTTTGATTTACAAGATCAAACCATTATACATCTTACATACATGTACATAATAAACATACAGCAAACATACATTTCGCCGACTTAGAATGAGTACAAAACTACAAAATCAATATTTTGAGAAAACAAGAAAATCACTCTTTACTTCTGGTAAAACAAGCTTTTTTAACTTCAGTTTGGTCTACATGACAAGATCCGATTTTCATGAAAATAGGCTCATCAGAAGCGCCTTATGATGTAGATTTCAAATATACATTAGTCTTATAAGGGTGCAACGTGGCACCTACGACCTTCTTATTCTAAGCTAGCGATTTATCACTTGGTGAGTCAAATGACTGTGCTTAAACCTTGGACCTTTTGCTTATCACTTTCCTCAGTGAATCAAGTGCTCTCTCAGTGCACAAACTATGGTAACTACATCAATTTGTTGAGTCATGTGCAATCGTCATGTACAATAGTAATGCACTAAGCCGTGATGGAGTGTTCTTCTGACATAAGCTCAATCCAGCAGTTTACTCAGTGTCTTGCCCAATTTTCATTACGCCAGAGAATAGATTGCTCCGTCTGGTTGTTTGTCGAAGATTGTTTGGCGAAGGTTTTCAAGGTAATCCATTGGACCATGTGATTAAAATTGACCGCTATAATTGATTTAAAGGGTATAAATTGACACCTGGCGTAATGTCAATTTGCGTGAACAGGTTCAATACCTTGACTGAAACAAGTTTGAATATATGTCTGGTTTTGTTTGAATTTGCATGTTGCATAATCTCAGATAGTTAATACCTTGTTGTCCTTGATAATAACTTCCCTGTTAGATAAGTTGTCATATTATGTTTTCATGTGCGCATGTTCTGGGTTTATGTTAAACTTGTTTATTTTAAGTGGATTGCGAAATAGTTTATGTAATGTGCCCTTGATGACGCTCACACAGCTTCCTGGGTTATACGTAACTAGAACCAGCACGTCCACCATGATTCGATGTCTATTGTTGTAAAGTGATCTTAATTTGACAAATTTTGATAACATAATTTTTGCAGATTTGTGTATTCGTGTTCGACAATTTCACATCCTTTATATGTTACATATTTATAATTTGAAGATGTATTTGTTTAGATATATGAATTTGCAAGAAACTCAATTCACGAATAACAATAACAAAAAGAAAAACGTTGCAAATTATTCCCAATGTACAAAAGTTGATACATTTTGTTCTTCAAGCTCAGTGCTAACTTGAACAAAGTCTAGACTAGATATACTATCTGGAACATCACAAATACATTATGTCTACCAATACATTACATAAAATGTATTACTGTAGTGTATGTAATACCATGTCTAATTATATACGTTTGTCTCAGCTATTTTCATGCATCAGGTAGCGTATGGCTAAAGTTTTTCATTTATAGGTTTTTCAAAATTTTGCCGCTCAATGAGCTTGGAATGGAAACATATTACACAAGAGGGCTGAAAGGGCCATATGACAATTACTTGTCAATTGGTTTAAGCTACCTAGAGCCCCAAAAAGGCATGAGTTGTTATTTTTCCAGTTTTTTTTCCAGATAGATTCGTCTTAAATGTCCAATGAATAAAAAACTAAGCATTCTATGCCATGGCCTAGCTTAGTCTGTCAGATGGATGATACAAAGAAGAATAAACCACTGTAAAATAATAAATTACATGAATATATATGTATGTGCACGGGCCATGAGCGAGTGCAGGGTTACGATATCATGTCAAAGTTACAAACAAAAATTATGTTCTTGTAAAAAGACTCTTAAGAGCTCATTAATTTCGTCTTTAATTTTTATGCGACCTTCAAATTGTTACCGCTAAACCTATGTTATAGGATAGTGAGCTCACAAAAAAGTGCAGGTGTTCAGTTTTTGTGTTTTAGGTCACTCTGTCCTATTAAATAAACTAATTTATGTGTAAACTTCTGGGTCAGAGCGGTATAAATCTGAGTTAACATATTAGGTCAGAGGGATATAAATATGAGTTAGACATATGTAATAAGGTCAGAGGGGTATAAATCTGAGTAAGACATATATAGTGGTTAAGTATGAAATAAGGTTCTTTACTCTTCTTTTATTGTTACCATCATCATGATATATATATATATGTTTATATTTACTTCTTACAGGCTGGCTATGTGGTAAGGAAGCCCTGTACATGGAGTCTATGTCTGAAGAAAAGATCAGTGAAGATTGTCGCGATGTACTCCAGAAATTCTTGAAGAAAGACATTCCATTGCCTTCTAAAGTGATCAGGTAAGTTTATAATATATATAACTGAATGCAACAAGCCAACGATGGAGGACAATATTCCACTTTGTTTCAAGTGGACCCTGATCAGTCTATAGTATACCATGTTTGTTTACAACCCAAGAATCATCAAAACCAGGGCTTTTCATGGGATTTTGAAAAAGGATCACAAAATCTAGTTTTTTTTAAAAATTGAGTTGTCTTTCAATGCAATTCAAGGAAATACTGACAAAAAATTGGGTTGTCTTTCAATGCAATTCAAAGAAATACTGATAAAAAATAGGGAGTCCCTGGGCCATAATAAGGAATTTTAATTGCTGAAAAAGAGTATAATAAGACAGAAGGAACCCAGAAACTTTAGCATAATGATAACAGCTGTTGTCATTAAGTTATAGTCATGATGACATTATATTTCATTATCACTGATACGTGTGATCTCTATGGTAATACAGTAATATAACCAATATTATATCATCATTATCGGGGTCTATTATCGGGTTTATCAAGTTCAACAATCAAGAGTTATGCTTTCAAGCCGTTCAATAGTAAAACCTTGTCTCATTTGATGTGCGTGTTGTTTATGATGCTACTGGGTGACATCAAGTACTAACAAACTCGCTATCAACATCAGTCAATGATTTAGTCTGTTTCCGAGTTCGTCCAATCCTTAAAACATTTCTCTAATACATCTCCTGATGGCTGAAGCTGAAGCTTTTAAATAATTCAGGGCATATTCTCCAATAAAACGATGATCCAACTGTTAAAGCACGAGCCATGAACATGTGAAAAGAAGGCTCGGCTTTTGCTGAATGTTTTTTTTAAGGTCATCAATATCATCACTCTATTTCTCCTCCAAAGTTGGAGGTCATTGGCCACAGGCAGCCGTAAGGATAAAACCGAATGGCCATGTACTACAACTGTCTCAGGCTTATGCAAAAAATAGCCTTAGCATTACTTGGACCTATATCTTACATTGCCAATTAATATCTTTTCCAGTATGATATTACCTTAATAACGGTAAATTGATGTCTTTATTAACTCATTATAGTGTCAACCACTCATAATATGTACAGTAAATGGCTAGTTGCTGACTGCTGTAATGTTAAAGTAATTATTCATAAATAAACTTTTTGAGAAGTGGTCAATGTACTGATGCACTATTCATGAAACTTTTAAGAACAGCTATGTGTATGAACTGTTCATGAACTTTTAAGAACAGTTATGTTTATATGAACTGTTCATGAACTGTCAAGAACAGCTAGTATATCAACTATTCATGAATTTTAAAGAAGAGCTTTGTGTATTAGCTTTTCATGAGCTTTCAAGAACAGCTGTAGTATATATGTATTGACTGTTTATTAAAATCCCTCGAATTTGCATGATTGTATGTTGTTGATTTTGTACTTAAAATTCTAAAATAAGTCATAATTATTGGGAAAGTTCATGAACATTTGAAGTTTTTCTTACCAGACTCATGAATAGTTCATAAAAATCACTTAAATTCATTAGATCATATATTCATGATTTTTGTTTATGATTTAACTTCAATTCTTAAAAGTTTATTCGTGAACTGATATGGAAAGTTCATGAACATAAATGGAAGTGTTTTAACCTGATTTATGAACACATGGCCTTTTCATCAGACAGTTTACCTCCAAGAACATACGTTTGTACTTCTTCATATAGGTCAGTGCTTAGTCGAGTTCTCGGACAACTTCAACAATATAGGTGAAGAAACTATTGATAAAAAAGTGAAAAATCGTTAATTGTCACTTTGATATAAGAAGTTAGATAAAGTATTAATCCTGTTACAATTGGATTCTTGAGTAATTTGATCCATCCTGGAATCTCTCTGTTTGATTTGCCTCTGATTGGATTTATTCTATGATAAACTTTGATTGTTTTCGTTTACTCGGATGTTATAGAATTGAAACTTTGCACAAAACAAACACATTACTTGTTTTATTAGCTCACCTGTCACAAAGTGACAGAGTGAGCTTTTGTGATCACTCTTCGTCCGTCGTCCGTCCGTCCGTCTGTCCGTCAACAATTGGGTTGTGTCCTCTCTAGCGGTCACAATTTTGGCCTAATCTTTATGAAACTTGGTCACAATGATCATCTTAACAAAATCTAGGTCAAGTTCGATATTGGGTCATCTGAGGTCAAAAATTAGGCTACTAGGTCAAGTAATAGAAAAACCTTGTTTTTCATTCTATCAAAGGGAGTGTACTCTGTAATTATACTGGTTGTGATCATGTAAGAGTTGTCTCTCTTACTATATTTTAGTTGTAGAACTACAAATGTGTACTTGTTAGCAGCTTTGAGGCTTTAATTTAAATTAAATGCAGTTTACAGTGATTGTATGTTTACAAACTATTAAACAATTATTAAGCTGTAATTATAGTCTTATGCAACCTTACTAATCGTTTTACATAGACTTATATAGGGAAAACATATAAAAATCTTCTTCTCTAAAACTACAATGCCTAGAGCTTTGATATTTGGTATGTAGCATCATCTAGTGGTCCCCTACCAAGATTGTTCAAATTATGGCTCTGGGGTCAAAATTGGCCCCGCCCTGGGGGTCACCGTTTTACATAGACTTATATAGGGAAAACATATAAAAATCTTCTCCTCTAAAACTACAATGCCTACAGCTTTGATATTTGGTATGTAGCATCATCTAGTGGTCCCCTACCAAGATTGCTCAAATTATGGCCCTGGGGTCAAAATTGGCCCAGGCCCGGGGGTCACCGTTTTACATAGACTTATATAGGGAAAACATATAAAAATCTTCTTCTCTAAAACTACAATGCCTAGAGCTTTGATATTTGGTATGTAGCATCATCTAGTGGTCCCCTACAAAGATTGTTCATATTATGCCCCTGAGGTCAAAATGGCCCCGCCCCGGGGGTCACCGTTTTACATAGACTTATATAGGGAAAACATATAAAAATCTTCTTCTCTATAACTACAATGCCTAGAGCTTTGATATATGGTATGTAGCACCATCTAGTGGTCCCCTACCAAGATTGTTCAAATTATGCCCCTGAGGTCAAAATTGACCCCGCCCCGGGGGTCACCAGTTTCTATATTTACGCTCTACCTTTGTTAGTCTAAATTGTGCAGGGCTTCATTTATAATCAGGTGAGCGATATAGGGCCATCATGGCCCTCTTGTATTAAATTTTCTCGAGCAAAGTTTGTGTGAAATTTATTTGTTTTTCCTTGAAACAGAATTACAGCACTACATACTTGGCTTAAGCTTTTGTGGTACAATATTACATCCTTGAATATGCAGACAAGAAGGCTCTTTTGATGATAGTGAATGTCTTGAAAATCCTTGAATAAAGGCAAATATTCCTAAACATTAGCCAGCACATCGAAACCCGACTGATAAATTAAAAAGGAAAAATTCTGTCATGTAAAAAAAAACCATAAAAAAATATATATATTTGTTAGTGGGTGGTTGTATTTTAAGGAAGAAGACTGAAAGGCCAGGTTCTTTGTACCACACTTTTTATGAGCCTTGAATATTACAGAAAAAAGACAAACAGTGCATGTTTGTAGTTCTGTAAAAATGATTATGTGCATTTGAGACTTTTCATGTTTTCATTTGAAGCCCACCCAATTAGCAAATTTTGTAAATGCATCAAGCCCACTCAATTTGCAATTCTAAATACAACATTTAATATGCAATTTTAGATGGCAAGAACAAGTAGCAAGAATTTAGATGACAAAATTTTTTAATGAATCGATTAATCATGATGTTCAGGAAACTGAAACTCAGGTTGTTTTACAGCATAAAATCTGTAATATGTCAATAAACTAAGTTATTTATATATCGCTGATGGCGATTTTGATACCTTGAAAACCCGTGTTATTTTCTTGGAAATTCACCTTTAAAAGAGAACCTAAATTTTGAGAAAATAATTTTTTTCTATTTCATTTTTTTTTGGTGAGAGACATAGATCAGGACTGTCTTAAACCTCTTGTTTTGTACTATAAATACTTTTACAGTTAAAAATAAGTTACCACATATTTTAAAGCCCTTGTTAGCGTGAATTATTACTATAAATACAAAATTAATATTCAGCAGACAGGCAATTAAAATTAATTATTTGATTTTTTGTGAAAAGTGATATGTATAAAAGCAAGTGTATGTATAACATATTTTTGTTTATCTAATGCGTAAAATCTCAAAATTATCGTTAAAACATTTATGTACATATGTAATTTGATAGGTTTTTTTTATCCATATTTATGAATATCTAATTGAAATATGAAACTTAATAATTGTTTAATTTGAATAGTTTTAGTTCAATTAAAAGAAAACAGATGCTGAAACATAAAATTATGTTATCACATGAGAATATTCTATTTTTAACTCTTCAAAGAAATCAGAGACTTAAAATTGTGTATCAAATGTGGAAGTTTAGCCAAATTTATGTGTACAATCATTAGAATTAAACAGAAAATGTCGGAAGACAGCACAGGTACAAAAAAATAACAAGGACTTTTAGAAGTCATTGTCCTTCGGAGGGTGTCCTACTTTTTGTCTTGATATAACTAAACAATGTGAGGCTGTATATTATTTAACCAGTTTAGCTATATATTAAATGCAACTGCTGTTTTAGACTAAGCTCTACCAGTCCTGTCTGTATTTATTTACACTTATTGTGATTATACATGTACTCATGTTTGTTTCATGATTTTATGAACTTTTATAAATATCATGAACTTATATAATTCAAGAAATTTATTCATGAACTTCATGAACTTGTTTTGCCAGGGTTTATTTCTGGTATTCTAGCCAGAAAACTTGCTACAGTTAGATTTAAACTCTAAAATATTTTTTAACAGCTCTTGATTTACACTTAAAAAATATTTGATTGTTTGCATGGCTATTCTAGGAACTCAATGTTAAGTACTGTTTACTGTAACAGTGCAGGATATAATCTCTTCCTAAATTATTCATTGTTCTAAAAGGGTACCGTAATTAAAACAGTACTGAGAAGCAACATAATTATTGCAGCCCAACAGCTAGTTAGCCACGTTGGTCTATATACAATCATAATAAACCTGCTTGCCTACATTTAAGAAATCAGGTGTCCATTGCCTATATAAGCAAAGTACTACGTAGCGCATTCCATGGGAGGTAACCCATGCCTTCTTTATTTATTTGAATGGGAGGTAACTGAATAAAGGCGCTCGGTAGTGCTTTGCTACTTCTGTATCAAATGTGAACAGCAAAAAGTCTTGACAGATCCAAAAACCTAAAATGCCTGTATTTTAGGGCTTTGACAGGACTTAAGGACTGTTGGTCAATCAATCTTTGCATAGGAATTTGAAATTCTATCCATGAAATATAAAAAGGCAGACTCCTGGAACCACTATAAACAAACAAACATTTTGTTATTATTTCAAATAATCATTGTTGTTGCTGACACGTCTAGTATTAAACGAGGTTTATATAAATTTTCTAAATTTGCTGACATTCATATAAATGTTTGTCCCATTAATTATGTAACTGTAATTGTATATGTCTACTATAAATTTCTAGGAACAAATTTCTCATTTGTTCAGACTGTAAATAATAACATATATATAATATATAATTAAGATCCTCACTTCTCTGAAATTCATTTATTTCCATGAAGAGAAGTTACAAATTAGCTGTGTATGTTTTTTGGTCTAGACAGTGTAATCAGTTAAAGGTACAGTTACAAATGATGTGGGACAACATTCTTTGTATTTTATGGTAGATTTATATGACAGAAGGTTATGACAGGTTTTAACTCAACCTGAATATTGTCTATGTGTGGTTGGGAGGTCGGGCAGGTTGTTACATGGCCATTTTTCAACATTTCATATCTGACTTTCTGATTATATTAAACTAACATTTGTATATATCCGGGGATTTTAGCTTTCAACATCTTAAATATAGATGTTGCTTAATTCAGTCTATTCCTGATGCCAATGAGTAGCACATACCTCAGAATGTTGTAAAAATATCAATTGCTAATTCAGCAGTTTTTTGGTTAGGTGTTACAATATCGTTTTAAATGACCTCACATCAGTCGTTGGGCGGATCATGACAGTTTTACATGATGAGTGCCAGTGGCCCAACAGCACCGAAAGATACAACCTTGTGGGGCCAAATGGACAATTTTTTTAAGAAAAGTATAATGTTATGACTATAGCTCACTCAGAGAGGTCCTACAAATATTAGTTATTTCTGCTGTGCATTTACCCGTCTCCTGACTATGCCCGGGCCCCCCTCAATGGGGCCTCATTACAGATTGTTATCATCGATGCCATGTTCGGGTGTTTTGAACTGTTTTAAATTTCTCCTTAGGTTTATGTAATTAGATGAACAAATTCAATTGATGTTGCAAACCTTTAAATAATTATTGTTTTTACACTAACAGAGATCTTCTTTGATGTATTCAACAATTCAAGAAGCCATAATACTGTAAAATCGTTAAATTTTTATGGGATGAAATTTTGTGGTTTTGGTTAAAAACATTTCGGTGGGACATTAATTGGTAGATTTTGCATTTCAGGCAATAAATACAAGGGTTAAAATTATTGTTCGATGGTATTTCATTTTAAGGTTTGAGGTGAACCACGAAATTCATGAAATAAAATCCTCCACAAAAATTGCTTATTTCACAGCATTCATGATTTACTGCTAATAAGACAAGAATATGATACATAAATGGTGCATAAATAGAACAAAGCTGAATTGTTAATATTTCAAGTGATCCAATAAAACTGCCTGACAGTTTATTATGTTTTAGCTTATATATGTAAACAGTCGTCTATTTAAGACATATCGCTGGCTGAGAAGTAGAAGGTCGTATTATTTAAGTTCAAAAAGGCTATTTTGAAAAAAAAGTAAAACTGTCTAAAAAGTTGAAAACTTCTCTTTACTTTGGGAAAAAACCTTTTCAACTTCAGTTTTGTCAGCATGACCTGTTCCAATTTTCATAAAAAATGGACTCATAAGGAGTGCATAGTGATTCAAATTTCAAAAAAGTATGGCCCCAGGTCTTATATAAGGTGGTTACAGTACCGAGGTCTTATATAAGGTGGTTACAGTATAGCTTTTACGACTTTCTCAATCTAATTATTAAGACATCAATATTGCGATATTGTTAGTTTATATTAATTTATTTAAAATATCAACTATGACACCAAAGTGTAAATGTAACAACTCAATCATAATTTATTTAAAGGTCGATTGTGTAACAAGTTTTTCCAACTTATATTGATCACTCTCAATGCATCATTCCTGATGTTATCCTCTGCCACGAGGGTATGCGAGAAGGGAAGCCAGTTTCCCTTATAATATGCCGAGTGTCTAGCAAGGGAATTTCTGGTACCATTTTTATTTCGTCTTTAATTGGTATAGTTCAAGTGGTTATGTGGTTATATTAATGTTGCCACTATAAATATGTCAGACAGGCATTGTAAATTTGCCAAAGTTATATTTAAATCTATAGCATCTGTCAGATATATGACTTAAAACTGTTCTATTTGTGAAAACATAAACCATGAATCCATGACACAGCAACTTACATAAATAAACTACTCATAATTTGACGAGGGTCATTAAGTTTTCATAACATATATTTTGCGAATGAAAGTTTTAGCAAACATAATGTTACACAGCTGCTTGCCTCATTGTAAACGAATTAACAATCGTTTCATAATTTTTTGCCCATAAAGTGCTGATAATCCCTGAGTCTGTCACACTATATATATTTTTGAGATGTATTTAATATTAAGTTGCATGTGTATTTGCATAATGTGGTCTGAATTTTAACAATTCATGTTAATCACAAAAAATACTAAAAACGAATAAAAACATATCTATGCAATTCTTGCATCTCAACCAGTTGGTGGGAATCTAGGACATTATGTCAATAATGTATACCAAATTCATTGAATGATTTTTTTCCCCAAAATACTAGGAGACTAAATAATACTTTTACAATTTTTTTGCTATATGCATGATGTTTTTTTCATCTGTTATACTTAGTAACTTATAAGTAAGTTAGTATAAACGGAAAGGAGTAATGATTTTTTGACCAGCCCTTATCAAATTTTGTCAATGAGTAGTATATCATACCTGCCAACTTGGCTTGTTAAATCCAAAATAGAAGTAATAAAGCAAAACAGTATGTCACAAGATGCACTTAAATGTGATTGAAAAGGGATATAGATACATACACAAGGAAGGTATTAATTCTAGTGGTTAGTAATAAAAAAAAAGTATCAAATGTACCTTTGTTCAAAGCTATATAGTATAGGTGAACTTGGAAAACTAGAAATTAACAACGAAAATAGGAGTAACTCCACTTAAATAGGAGTACTTTGCAGGTATGAGTATATAGTCACATGAACCACCTTACTAATGTTTGATACAACATCAAGAAATGGACCAGTGTTTAATTAACTTGTTAATGTTACTCATTAATGTATTCTTTAAGTTAGCATATTTCTCTTCTTAAGATGATGTTCATTGCTTTTTTTGCTGAAATATTCATGTTGCATGAGGCTGTCTGTACGAAGATAGTAATTTGTGACGTATATGCTCTGATTTTTTACTCACCCATTTGGGATAGGTCCAATAATGGTTTTAGAGCTCTAAACAATGTTCCTATGTCAGGAGATAGGTAGTAAAACTGGGCCCGAATGGGAGAAAGCACTGGATTTCCTCTTTTGGAAAATTCCGGGCAAAGTTTTTGTGTGGGGGGGGGGGTAACCAACCAGTCTGCTGTACCAGGGTAAAATTGACTTGGGGCGGGGCCTAGTGTAGGTGGACTAGAGGGGACGAGGCCTCTCAGTCTGTTGATCGAGCCATAGACATTGCATGCATGGTCTTCAACTGTTTAAGCTCTGTTTCAGACTCAGACCACTGAGTTTAATTAATAGGCGGCAGTTTACAACATTTCTTAAACTCAATGAACCAACCAAGCTCTCAGTGTAAGTTAAGCATATTGGGTTTAATTGAAAGTACAATGCAATAGATCAGATTTTTTCACCTCATAAATTTTCAGAAAATAAATCAATCAATAAAAAACCTATCCAATCAATTTTGTAATCTCCCTGTCAAGCACTTGGCAATATAGAGCAACAGCTAATTAGAAATCAAGCATCTAAACAACAATGATTGAATCACAATCAAGCTCCCAACAAACGAAGATTAAATCTCATTAAAACACGTCAATTATCGTTAACATGATTTCCTGTGATTTCTATCCATTGTCGGACCAAATTGAAGTTGAAACTGAACCTACATCATGAGCTGAACTGAACCAAAGTGATCTGAACTAAAAGATCATAACAATCATTAAATATGTACATTAAGAAAGTGAGTTTTATCAGTGGCACTCTAATCTGGGTGACTGGGACATACACAGTACACGCATAACTGTGTGTAACATCAATTCAAGCCTTGCTATGCCCCAGGTGTGAATCAATTGTTACTGTTAAACACTCACTCTAGCAATAACCTCTATACAACGGTCAATGTTTGCTGCTTCGAAATGTAGTTGCTCACTAGAGTTGTACTTCAATTTGAATTTTGAATCTAGAAATTTATGCTAATGGCTGTGTGTCTGAGTTGAGGATGATGTAACGTGTAAAATTACTGCATATTAATAGCATGATTTATGTCAGGAAGCTCAAGAAACCAAAACTGCCATTTTTTGGTTAATTTAGTGTCAGATTTATAAATGCAAAAGTATTAAATTTATTCTGATATATACTTAGCAACTTTTCTAAGTCCGCACTTATATTTTTGAAGATAATTTTGTCAGACTAGTATGTAGCCCAATGAAATTTGGCTATAACATTCTTGTGCTATAGGTTTGCAGAATTGTAAAACAAAAAGTCAAGTTTGATTCAAATTCATTGAATGGACAAACGCATAATATAAGACCGCAAGAAAGTAAAAGTCGCAAATACATATTTTGATATCTTGGATGACCACTATTTAGTCATATGTGTCTATTGACAATCAAAGACACGAGTGGAAGGCATTGCTGAATGAAGATACTCATTGGATTTGAGCGTCTAAACTCAAAATTGCCATGTGTCTACGGCGTAGATCGAAATTACACCATGACGTCACAATAAAGGCTAAATGCTTTTGCAATCAGTATAACACAACAAGAAAAAAACACGCTTATCTTGAATTAAACACTCAAATAGACACGTATACGTTAAAAAGATATCAGACGTGGATGTTAACGTAATTCGTCATGGTTTTCGACACTAAATGCTACTCTGTACAGTACTGACGTCACTTAATATTTTTCTGACATCATTCGACGCATAACTGTGATTTCTAAATTATTTTATAAACTGTTTTTCACACGTGGTGAGTCATTGGTCATATAATTATGGCATTCGGAACACACTCAAGGTATATGTAAACGCGTGGCGTCAGAAATTCACGAAACGCACGTCAATCTTGTGACGACCAAACCATGTGACATACGACCAGTTCGATACGCACATTAGGATAAATTCGTTGTACAAGCGTCACGTGAGAAAGTTTTTCACTTCATTGTATATAATACAAAAGTTATGGATAAATGAAAATGAGGACTTAGAAAAGTTGTTAAGTATATATACAAATGATCATATAGTTTGTGCTAAATATAAGTTGGTAACCTTGAGGTAATAAATGTACTCAGTTTATAACCTTGATGTATGGGAGCCATGAACATGCAATATTCATTAAGCTTATAATATGTAACTGTAAAATCATTTAATTTCAATGGGACAAAATTTCGTGGTTTTTGGAGAAAAAAGACCATTTTGTGGGGCCATAATTTCAAAGATAATCTTATATATATAATCACTAAGTCATATACTATAGAAATTATTAATGGTCGTGGCGGTTTAATTTTGTGGTTGAGATCTTCTTCTAAATCCAAGAAATTGAATCCCCCACAAATACTAAGGATTTTATAATAAGCAGGATCACCTTTCACTTCCTGATACTTTATATCTCTCCTTCTTGAGACTCTTCCTCTCTCTAGAAATAAAGTTCTAAGAACATTAAACATTAATTAACACTAATGGTAATTAAAACAATTTTAGCATGAACAGTTTTGCATGTTTGCATTTAGTAACATGCTTAATTAATTGGTGTCTTCATTCTGGTTTAATTACCGACTGTGGCATTTTGAGAAGAATATAGTGTTTTCTTAATGAATAACATGCCTGAGCTCTCGGAATTGGGTTAAGATGTTGGTTTTATGGTATAAAGAAAGCAATATTCTACTCATTGCCAGCAAGTTGCAGGTTTTATAATGCAATTTAAGGTATGCTCAAAATCTCTTGTCCATCCAATGTTATATCCCCTTGAAGACATTCATAAACCTTATATGATTGTTTTTTACCTGTAGTTGGCCTAAAAATACCACCTGTAATTTCAGGCCTAAAAACCCATACTTGACCTCAAAGTACCATCTGTAGTTGGCCTTCAAACATCACAAGGTTATGTAGTTAGCTTCAACAAGAAAAAACAGTAATTGCAAACTTAAAAATAAATCATTTTTTATTCTTTTTAACCTACACATTGGTGACAAATATAGTTTGTAGGGTCCTTGACTAACTAACTAAAGATAAAAATTGAATCACCCTTCACCGCAATTTGCAGTAGTTCAAGAGATGTTAAAAATATAAATTTGAATGCAAGTTAAAGATTTCCATAAGTGCTTTGATAAAACAGTACCATGGCATTTGGTGGCCTTATTGATAAAAATTCAAAATGATATATACTGCTCAGCGTCTGTTTTATTATCCTCTGCTCAGCAATTTATTGTTTGATTTATCTTGTAACAATTTAAAGCCATGGTGATATGTTCATAAAATGATGGAATGTTTTCACAAAATGATGTAATGGTCTCGACCTCATGTATCATTTCACTGTACATTTCAAGTTTAATTACCTAATGTTCATTTACCTAAGGCCTTACCAAATAGCTTTTATGTTGAGTATCAGGTCTGCCTTTCTGAAACCTAGCTACCTATTCACAAAAACTAACAAAAGCAGATTAAAAAAAACATTGCCTCATATGGATCCGAATAGTTGCATTTACACACACGAGGGGCATTACCAAAAGGGTGTTTAGAGATGGAAAAAATCAGTTAATGCGTTCTTAGTAAAATTAATGTTGACGTTAGTTTGAAAACTCAAATGAAACACAACTTTTCCAGAGCAAAATACCTTTAAAGCATGAAAATAGAGAATATTTATTACTTTTGGAATGTTTTTCATTTTGAACATTGACTTCAAAATCAAGTTACAAGACACTTGACAATGCTAAACATAAAAACCGATTTGTATGGCCTAATGTTTGTTATGAAGTTTAAATTACCTGTTCATTTTGACACATTCACCTAGTTTACTCTCTATGGCAGGTTATTTGTTCTATATTTTTTGTCAGCAAATATGTAAAAGTTTTCAGAATGTCGAGGATTTTGAATGTCTAAAAACAGTCTTGTTATTTAAATAATATATATATGCCCTGACATCTACTGATATACATAGATATTGTCTAGTCCATTTATTTGTTCCTCTGTCCCTTTGAAAATGATAACCAAAACTTTCTAGTTGTTGAAACTATTTTTCAAAGGCCATTAAGGCATGCTTACTTTCAAACTTGGCATACTTGTTTACCATCTTAAACACCTTATATTGTCAACGCCATGTATCACTAAAAACTGACTATCCAACATTTTAACAGAATTATGGCCCCTGATTGGCTTAGCTAGTTTTTAAAGACACTTCCACTGGGGCACTGCACAATTGTTAATTGAAACTTAGTGTTTTATTTTTGTTTTCCATTGAAATCAGGAAATGAATGAGTCCCGCTATGTAAAAATAAAGTATTTTCAAGTCCCCAGCCAATTTTGTGAGTCAGGGACTCGAGACTTGCTCCAAAATGAAAGCAGACTTGTTTTCTTTATTGTTCATTATAAAATGAAATATTTTCAGGATTGAATGGTTTTCGAAGTTTCTAACTTTTACCGTTATTTTGTGTATTTTCAGGACAAAGTGGGGAGACAGTGATAATACTAAAGGATCGTATTGTTATATAAAAGTTGGTGCCTCTGTTAGTGATGTTGTTACGTTAGGAGAACCAATCCTTGATGGCAATCAAAAGGTAACTTTATCTACCTACTTCTCCCTTTGTCCTCTTGAGACTTCAGGCTGCAATATGTAACAGGGTTTTTTCTCCTAACTGTTGAAGCTAAGACCCTTTCCCAAAATAAACAGAAAAAGCTCTGTGTATCCTAGCATTTCACTTTTTCCTTGTCCTTTCTCTATTGACCTTACACTAGAGCTGAGATGGCTCCTCTTCAAAGTTGTAGGCTATGATGCCTTGCACATGTCTGCCGGTTGGTCCGGTTGTTGCTTATATTGCCTTGTATCAATGCCTTTTACATGTCTGCGGGTTGGTCATTACATTATGTGACAGTAATAATCCACTGAAAAGAAGAATCAACAAAACATAATAAACTAACAACAATCAACAATGAAGATGAACCCTGTCTTTTTGGGTCATGGTATATTGACCGGTTGGTCCATCTATAGCTACACTAAGTGCATGCTACAAAGAAAAGAAATATAAAATACTTAAAAAAAGAGTTCTTGAAAGTTTAAATGTTTCAAACTTATGTCTTACAAAGGCGCTACATCATCATTGACCTGATTGTGAAATGTGGAATTTATGCGTAATGTGAAGACGTAATTATCTAATATCTCTCTGTATGATCAAAGCAAACAGAAATATTACTAGTTCATACAAATAATAACATAACATGATGTGTGAGAGAGTCATACAGTACAAGACTAGGGTTATATTGATTGTGTAGGAATGTATGAATCAATGGAAACTTGGCTGGATTGTTTTCTAGGGCACTAGGTTGGCAGGTGATGTAAAGTGGGTGTAGAGGGCTGGTGTGGAAAGGTTCTTGCTCAACAGAGGGCTGCTCTGGAGAGGTTGTTGCTCGACAGAGGGCTGCTCTGGAGAGGTTGTTGCTAAACAGAGGGCTTGTCTGGAGAGGTTGTTGCTGAACAGAGGGCAGCTCCGGAAAGGTTGTTGCTAAACAGAGGGCTGCTCTGGAAAGGTTGTTGCTAAACAGAGGGCTGCTCCAGAGAGGTTGTTGCTCAATAGAGCGCTGCTCCGGGAGGTTGTTTCTCAACAAAGCGCTGCTCCGGAGAGGTTGTTGCTCAACAAAGCGCTGCTCCGGAGAGGTTGTTGCTCTACAGAGGGCTGCTCCGGAGAGGTTGTTGCTCAACAGAGCGCTGCTCCGGAGAGGTTGTTGCTCAACAGAGCGCTGCTCCGGAGAGGTTGTTGCTCAACTGAGGGCTGCTCCGGAGAGGTTGTTGCTAAACAGAGGGCTGCTCCGGAGAGGTTGTTGCTCAACAGAGGGCTGCTCCGGAGAGGTTGTTGCTCAACAGAGCGCTGCTCCGGAGAGGTTGTTGCTAAACAGAGGGCTGCTCTGGGAGGTTGTTGCTCGACAGAGGGCCGCTCTGGAGAGGTTGTTGCTCGACAGAGGGCCGCTCTGGAGAGGTTGTTGCTCGACAGAGGGCCGCTCTTGAGAGGTTGTTGCTCGACAGAGGGCCGCTCTGGAGAGGTTGTTGCTCGACAGAGGGCCGCTCTGGAGAGGTTGTTGCTGGACAGAGGGCCGCTCTGGAGAGGTTGTTGCTCGACAGAGGGCCGCTCTGGAGAGGTTGTTGCTCGACAGAGGGCCGCTCTGGAGAGGTTGTTGCTCGACAGAGGGCCGGTCTGGAGAGGTTGTTGCTCGACAGAGGGCCGGTCTGGAGAGGTTGTTGCTCGACAGAGGGTCGCTCTGGAGAGGTTGTTGTCTAGCAGAGGGCCGGTCTGGAGAGGTTGTTGCTCGACAGAGGGCTGCTCTGGAGAGGTTGTTGCTCTACAGAGGGCTGCTCTGGAGAGGTTGGATGGCTGCTCTGGAGAGGTTGTTGCTCTATGGAGGGTCGCTCTGGAGAGGTTGTTGCTCGACAGAGGTTGTTCTGTAGTTGGTTTGTTGTGGAGACTGCATACAGGTTATGATATAAATGGTGGGGTAGTGAAATAAGGGATTGTGAAATTTACATTCAAATTTTCATTGTCATCCCATCAGTGGAGATTGGCTGTATATATAATGATTGTAAAATGTCAGTGTTGATTTCTGCATTTTTTATGGATTTCTACTTCTTTGTAATACTAGACAATTTCTTTGTAGTTGAAGAGGAAGATTTTTGTGAGTGGAAAAAACATCGAAAACTTTGTGGTGGGGGAAATGTCCTATTCTCGTTTTATATTATTGCTATTCATTTGAATAGATTATCTGTGTGATGTACCAGAGTTTATGATAATGTTGTCTATATTATGTATCGCTTAGTTGAGCATTAACTTTAAGGAGAGATCTAAGGTTTACTTAATTTATTTTATTGTCTGTTCATAGTTGATGAAAGAAATTTTGAGAAGTGTACATGTATGTGAAAAGCTGATGATTTTCTTTCTGCATAATCTGGTATTCATCAGGTTTCAATATTTAAAATTGAAAGTCCATCCATGGTTAAAAAATGTGAGTCTGTTGAATTTCGACCCCTATCATATATTGTGTAGGTTGGATTGTCCAAGACTCAAACCTGCGCATTTCCATGTGGCCAATGGTATTCCAGTAAGGTCCCATGTATAGTATAACACATTCAGGGTTGTCATTAGGATATGATATTTGGGCCGCCTCAAATTTACCCCCAGCTGCCTTCCATCTTCAGTGCTCAGGCACCTTGGCCTCCTCATGTGTACAGAAAACCCTGCACATTATGTCCCTGTATTTGATTGATCATATTGCATTCTAAGACATGTTGTAACCATGTCTCAGTAAGCCACAGATCTGTGTTGCAAGCTTGTAACAGTTGGTTATAAATCTATAAGTTACACAAATTATGAGAATACCTGTCTGTAAGGAACAACACATCATATCTTGTCTGTTACAAAAACTATCCTATCTATACCATACCATCATCATAGATATTCTATAGATGATGTCAAGGTTGTTAATGTCAAGGTCACACTAGGAAATGTCACTATATGTATAGAGCATGAGTCTGATCCATGCACATTTCTTGGGGTTTTTTTGTCATGTTTGTTCAACATTAGTTTCTTGCTCTTACAATATGGCAGTGAGTTCCACATATTCTACTTTATTTGTCAATTGCAGTATTTGTTAAATATTATACTGTAAAATCAATTAATTTCAATGGGACGAAATTTCCCAGTTTTGATAAAAAATGACTACTTCAATGGGACGTAAATTTGTGGAGTTCCCATTTCAGGTAATAAATACAAGGGTCAAAATTAGTATTCCATCTGATTTAATTTCGTGGCTTAAGGTGACCCTCGAAATCCACAAAATTCAATCCCCCATGAAAATTAACGATTTTACAGTATATTGACAGGGAGATCAGATAATCTGCATGCATGGCTTTTGTTTAACATGACAGTATGTTATTGTGATCGGAGTCCTGCGATTATTATGTCATTGTATTGTATTCCATTTGTACTCTTAATTTGTATTGTTTTCTAAACTTAAATACTTAAACATTTGATAACCATCATATAGAACATCAAAAAGTATATGATTTTTCAAAAAACAGAAACAAAATATTTCAAAAAAGAGGGGGGGGGGTACTTTTAGATAGGGGGGGGGGTATTATTCAGGGGAATATGGTATATCTTGATTGTTTGATTCTGTGCATATTTAGATAAAATTGACCAATAACAAGGGTGCATTGTCTTAAATTAAGCTTCATATATCATAAATGGACCATTGACGAGGCTTCTTTTTTAAACTGACATTTAAACTTCACCTGATTGGGTGTTTTTGTGCACAATCATAATGAAATTGACCTATGACAAGGCTTCATTCTTAAATTGGTCTACATTTAACACCACCTCCCAGCATTCAACGAAAGCTATATATAACAAAAACAAACATGTTAAAAAATCACGTTTTCTTCTCACTAACTCCATGTACGCAGCAAATAATCTAGAGCGTGTAAAATCTCACTTCTGTCTGCACCACAGCTTTATTTCAAGATGCAATCGAGTACTTGAATAAGGGCAGTGTGTCACAGTTACTGCTGTATTACATACCACTGAGATTTGAACTCAGGTTTCCTTTTAGGTAGCCCAATGACCAGTGAGGGGAAGTAAAAATGTCAAAGAGTGGCTGAATGCGGCTCTTGAAATCTGTTAACTTAACTTTTTTTAATTGAAATGTTTGTATGTAACTTTGCATGGAATGTAATGGCTCATTAACAACCAGAGATTTATAGATGCTTCTACCTGGGGTATGTTTCGTTTGATGCTGTGTACCTGGGGTAGTTAAGCTGATTAACCTTTGACAAGTGGATCTATTATTGCTATAATTGAGTACATTCCAGTTTTATCAATGTGGCATCAAGCCAGCTAGCTTGCAAGTCTACTAATAAAATCATGTCAAACATATGACATCAGTGTCAATTGTCGGGTGTCGACAATTGTCGGGTGTCGACTTTAGATCGAACATGATTATTTAGCTGTGACTGCACTTTAAGCTATAGATTTTATGTGTGTACCCGAAGGTATGATAAGAGGTTAGGTTCCATCTACAGGCATAGGTCTTGTAGTACCTTGTACATATATATACAGTACAACCTCAGTACAACAACATCCTTCCAAGCAACACACTTTGGCTGCCACTGACCCTCTGTAGTGTATCACCCTATGGCTGCGACTAGACCTAAAATGTTTTGCTATTTACACAAGAAAAGTGCTTCTTCTTTGTCTGCTTATAAAACTGATTGGTTAGTGTCTAAAAACTTCACTTTTCACTCTCTAGTATAATTATTTACTTGAACTTTACTGTTTATTTTTATGTTGTTTTCTCTCTGGCCCAGGATTTATTCTGTTAATTCAAAGCCTATAATTGTCTATCAAATAAGAAGATTAAAGATGCGGCAACTCCCACACTGTCTCAATTAAGATCTTGATGTTTCCCATCGGCAGAAAGTCTTTATTTTCTTTGATAATGGCATCTCATTCAAAACTTCAAAACATTATTGTTATAGTCAGAATATAGATATAGTCGATTCAATAAGTAATACTAATGAGAGAACTATCTCAATCGATAGAATTGCGGGGCTTACAGTTAGCTCTGGTTTACCTAGTTAAACCTAGATATCCATAGTTTACTTGCTGCACGATAGTATATTTACAACCGATAGTATATTTACAACCATTCTCATTTGACTTTGAAAGGATTGTACCTTATGAAAACCTGTCAGACATTACTTGAAATTTGTAATCATGTTCTATTTTTGTAAGGGATACATTAATTTTGGATAACCCAAGCAGCTTGTCTGAATCTTTTTCATTTTCACAAGATTATGGGAAAATGGTGAAAATAGTTAAAATGTTAAAATGGTTGCAAGTGCATTTATCTATGAAAACTGGGAAACTACTCTCACTCGTTTAAACGGCCAAATAATGCACTCCCGTGCAGTTACAAATTTTAAAGTAGACTATAAAATTATATAATACATTACTTTTATATGTAATTGAAGATGGCTGAGTTGGCGTATCTTGAAGAGCTAAACAAAACCAGAGAAATGACAGCTCTATTTGTTATATACTACAGTATATAGAACTGATATATTATGTTTGATGTTGTTATGGTAACAGAAATACATATTGATTGTCTTTTAGTTTTTAACATTTCATTACATATTATATATTGTAGTATACTATTTCTGTACATTGGTGTCTCATTAATGATAATGATAAGTGCATACATCCTCCTCAGGTGTTCATTGTACCTTATATAACCTATCTATATTTGTGTATATATCATGTTTCAAATGGAAATATTACATGTACTTTAATCTCTGAGTGTAAAAATAGCATAAGATCTGAGGCTTTGATAAGTTGGTTGGTTGATCAGAATTCAAGCTTCTGATTGGTTGATCAGAATTCAAGCTTCTGATTGGTTGATCAGAATTCAAGCTTCTGATTGGTTGATCAGAATTCAAGCTACTGATTGGTTGATCAGAATTCAAGCTCCTGATTGGTTGATCAGAATTCAAGCTACTGATTGGTTGATCAGAATTCAAGCTTCTGATTGGTTGATCAGAATTCAAGCTTCTGATTGGTTAGTCAGAATTCAAGCTCCTGATTTGTTAGTCAGAATTCAAAGTTCCTGGAGCTTGATATAGATTTCGAAATTGAGAAATAATTTGCCAAGCAAGAATAAAAATGCCCACAGGATGATAGACAATGCTTATTTGCTTTATCTGTAACAAATGTCTTGGCATTTCTCTGCTAACAGAACCAATAAAATACAAATAAATATTGACAATGATAGACAACAAATGACAGGATGTTTAATAAACTGGATTGGAAGCCTACTAGAATGTCACATTGACCCATATTCCTTACAACGTCTTGACGTCACACTGGCAGTTTAGACAATCTCACAGTTCTTACCAGTTAATGTAGCAATTAGATGAAATTTTCACTTCCCTTAAGACTCCAAACATAGATGTAGGCTTGCTTGAGATGAAGTAGGTAGCACTGTGTGGATTGGAGATTTAATGTCTCTATGTCACGGAGATCATCTTGGGGGATTTCCTTTATGTGTCTTACTTAATATGTTAAATCCATTCATTTCAACAAACAAAACATGACGTTAGTTGTCAGTCTAGACAGCTTGTATGTGAATTAACATTACTGTATGCCCTCGAATAAATGCCCCTGGTGGCCATACATTTGTGACAGGGGGCCCGGTGGGCTTTTATTTGGGTGTCTTTTTTTTAAAAAGTTGATATTTTCCCAAAAATTAGTGAAAAATCGTAACAAATGTCAATGTTATTGATGGAACAACAACAAAATATTGATAACCATCATATAAAACGTCTGATTCAGTAAGTATATGATTTTTCCCCAAAAAAAGACAAATTTTCTCCATTAAATGGGAGGGGGAGCTATTATTCGAGGGAATACGGTATATCTTGTTTTCGTGACAAATGACCTGTATTTCTTTAGGGACAGAGGGTGGGGGTTGAATGGTTGGTGGCCAATTAGAGTGCTGTAGCCTGTAATTGTTCTATGTTTACTAAGCACTGTATCTAAGCTTGATTGAATCAATATTATTGATTGGCTGAAGCAGCAATCATTAGGGAGATTAGACCATGCATATATATATACATGATGTACTAGTTCTTGTGTAAGGTTGTTGATATCGATGGCTTAGAATTAGAAGGTTGTAAGTGCCACTTACGACCTTTTAAGATTCATACATATTTAGAATAAGCATCACAAGGCGCTTCTTATGAGCCCATTTTCATAAAAATCTGAACCTGTCATGTTGACCAAAATGAAGTTGTAAATGTTTGTTTTACCAAAAGTAAAGACTAAATGTCAGACAGTTTATCTGTGTTTTCTCAAAATATCGATTTGGTAGTTACGACCTTCTAATTCTAAGCCATTGATATGTTTGCAAGACTTCACAACAAGTACTGTCAATTCAATAAATAATGCTGATGCAGGAAATATCCCATTTAAAAGAATATTGGGGACTACAGTTAATTCGGACACCCAATCAAACCTAGATAAACATAGTTTACCTGACAGACAAGCTTATGTTTATAACCATTCTCATTTAACTTGTGTTATGCATAGTTATATATATGTTAATATTGTATATTTGCTGTCTTGGTGACAATCAACTATTAACAATCAATCTATTCCTGTAGGATACACTGCATTGTCATGCAATTCTCTCTTCAAGAGTCTCATCTCTGTTGTATTCTGTAAAACCATTAATTTTCGTGGGATTAAATTTGGTGGATTTCGTGGTTCGTCTTCTACCACAAAATTTAATCCCATCGAACAATAATTTTTTTTATCCTTGTATTAAATTTTATTACCTGAAATGCAAAATCCACAAATTAACAATCCCATCGAAATGGGTTTTTTCCAAAACCACAAAATTTCAACCCATCAAAATTAAATGATTTTACAGTAGTTTATACTAATTTATTTAAGGTGGATTGTGAAACAAGTTTTTCCAACTTATATTAATGAACAACTCTATAGACACCACATTCGTGATGTTATCCATGGCTACAAGGGAAACAAGGAAGTCAAGCCAGTTTCCCTTATATACTGAGCGTCTAATTAAATCTAAGTATGAGTATTACTATTAGACTTAATTACAACCTTGATGGTGCCCTATTCAACCTGTGTAGAGTTTAACATCCTTTGAGAGCTGTTAATATTGGCCATTGTGTACAGGTTGTTGCTTTACAAAGGTTATATCAGCATTTTTTAACCACATGATGATGAGGATAGAAGTTGTTAGAACTTGGTTGTTTTTTAGTGTTTGATTTTGTCTCAGGATAGCTTAAAGGTTGGTTAATTTCAAACGAAAATACGATTTAGTATGGCCTGTCAGTTGGGAGAGAGTCGGGAGTCGTTGGATTACAGTACATTACTACATTACGTAACCAAATAAATATTAACATGATTGAAGCTGGAAGCTATTGTCTGTCTAGTTCTAGGGAGTATTCCAGACTATATTGTCTGTACAGGAAGGTATATAATATTGTTGGTTATATAAAGCTTGCATGCCTTCAAGTGATTTACTATCAGATTGTCTTAAAATTCTCGTCATTACTATTCAGTCTATTCCTTGGCTGTTGTGGTAATTGTTATATTTCTCGTTGGTTAGTACACATAGGCAATGACATCTATTTGTTGTCTTCTAAATGACAGAACGCTGTAGGCAGATGTCTGTCTCGGAACTCGTACACCGATATTTCGTAATCTGATTGGTTGTCTCTGACCTCCAGATTATAAAACTAACCTATTTAATTGGTTGTTTCTATGCATGTTTATATTATGCCTTGGTCCCGCTGAGACTATGATTTTGCATCGGCGATCTACTACAGATTTAATAAACAGGCATCGGAACACATCCAGGGGAGGGGAAGGGGGTTAAGGGAAGCCTCCTGGTAGACATTAGAAGATTCATATGAGTGCTATCCCTGTAAATTCCCATAATGACTTGAAGCTTATCTTTTAAAATTAGGAGAACATTGCTGAGGCAAAAAATGCTCAGCGGGACCGAGGCATTACATAAAAAGAATATAAAAAGTTTGTAAAATTAATTTGAATCCATTGTCAAATTCACTTATAAAATACTCCTCCAAAACAATTTAAGTTAATGTTGCTTTTTCCTCCATATATGGAGAAGTTACCGTTCCTTGTGGAAGGGTCATTCAGTGGTTCGGGTAACAGACAGTGCCAGGAAAACTAATGAGTTATTATTATGAATCTGCCGTCATGTATATACATGTAGCAGCAAAAATTGTTCAGAATTAGCATATACATAAACTATATATATATTGATAATATTACCTAGCAAGAAGGACAAATAGGAGTTTTTAAGACGTCAGAGTGTATAATGTTTGCCTACATTAAGGAAATATGTAACTGATGACCAAAGCAGATGTCCATCAATCAGTTCTATGGCTTTGTTTTGCATAATGCAAATTATTGGCAGATGGATTCAGGGATTACAGCGCTGCATTACTGCATAACTGCATAACTCTGTTGTTGTTTTCTGTAGATCATGGGCATGTTTGTTTTGTTACAATGTCATCTTTGACATCAGCCCTAAAGACTATAAGTGGCCATAAACTTATGAGCTTGTTTCATGTTTGTGAGCGTAATTTTTCAAGAGTTTTGTACCATTTCTTGTGAGTTTGTTTCAAAAGCTTTGTATTATTTCTTGCGAGTTTGTTTCAAGGGTTTTGTACCATTTCATGTGAGCTTGTTTCAAAAGCTTTGTATTATTTCTTGTGAGTTTGTTTCAAGCGTCGTGTACCTTTTCTTGTGAGCTTAATTGTTTCAAGAGTTGTGTACCTTTTCTTGTGAGCTTAATTGTAATTGTTTCAAGAGTTTTGTACCTTTTCTTGTGAGCTTAATTGTTTCAAGAGTTTTGTACCATTTCTTGTGAGCTTGTTTCAAGGGTTTTGAACCATTTCTTGTGACTTTAATTGTTTCAAGGGTTTTGTACCATTTCTTGTGACTTTGTTTCAAGGGTTTTGTAAATAATTCTGCAGCTCGCCTCATGTGTATTGTTTTGTATTGAATTGTATAAGTCTTTTTTGTCAACCTGTTGCATATTTCATTGGATGGGTCGATGACATAAAACAAGAAATACATGAAAGTCTTTAAATTTACAAGGATAAATTTGTATGAATCTTATTCAATTTACCTTCTGTATATACATTGTAGTCAGATACTTCAAGATGAAATTGGCTATTCTCATCACTAAGATAAACGGTTAAGCAAATGACGTGCGACATGTCAGAAAAATCTGACTATGTATCATGTATAAAATGTATAAGATGATTATGTACTGTTCAGTTATGACATTGTTTTTAAATACATGCAAGGGCAACAGCTTTAGAATATGTGTGGGATGATATGATGAATGAATGAAACATATCAGCCGAACATGCAACAGCTGCTCTCATAATTCTCCCACCTCCGTCAGACGTTACAATTCTCGTCATTCATGAAAAGATTTACGTAATGATGGTTAATATTGATCAATGTCGTACTTGCATTTGATATGTAATGACAAATTTATCTAAACTGCAGGGAGGCGAGCTGCAACAAATATATTGCCCCTAAACTCTAGAAACATTCTCAACCTGAGTATATTGTCTCAAATCTTTGAGATTATTCTCACACAAGACTTGATTGGTCCTAAAATCTTTTCCACATTTATTCACATAATCTCAAAGTTAGACAAGATTCTTCAAATTTCAACGTAGACCTCAACTGAATCAATTTAATACTCCCAGAGTTACCTCCCTTGTCAAATGTCTGTTTGGGATCTCAAATAAAATCTTTCTGCCAGTAACATTGCAGTTTTAACCTTAGTATTTTACATGCTAGTCTGACCACTGATGTATGAAGGTGGCCATGATGTGCATGTTGGTAATTCGAACTCAAGTAGCCATGCATTTTACTCCATTAACTGGCTTTATGATTTATTTACCTTTCTAAATTGTCTTTCTGTATTTTATATATAGCTTCTTGGAGATCAAATTATTCCAGTGTTCAAATTGTTCCCTCTTCTCTCATGGAATGGAAATTCTGAGAAGCTTTGCATGCTAGATTTATCAATCATTGTTTCCATATTATGGACGTCTGGTATCAGGTTTCTTTCTTCATCTATTATTATAATAACAGATAAACAGAGGTAATTTTCTTGGAGTGGGATGACAGTTTCTGATGGTCTGAAATATTGTGGAATATTATTATACAATCCATGGTTGTCTGGGAGTTCTCTATGGCACTCTCTGAGTGTAATGTCTGTGAGTTACACTTAGCAGGAGCGTAGCTGTCTGGGATTCTGTGTTTAATGGGAAAGCAGGGACTGTGCGCAATGTGTAGCTGGGACCTAGCTATCAGGAAGTGTATGATGGGTAGCATGGGGGTAGCTGTCTAAGGGTGTGCCTTTATTGTCTTGGGGTGTGCGTTTAATGTGTGGCATGGGCGTAAAGGGAGGTAATTACAAATGGTATATAACTACACTTAAGTTCAGATAGTATGGATGACTAGAGGCAGCACATACTTATAAGGCATAAACTGACATACTCTGGTTTACTACTGAAAACCAAGTACGGTACCAGCATAAACTTACAAACTCTTGTTTAGTATTGCAAACTCAGCACTTTTAGCATTATGTACATCTAGTTAATTATTGAACACCTGGTTTGGTACAATACATGACATTGTGTACATGACGTATTACCCGGTTTATTGTTTAATTGATTAATTTTCAACCTATATACTTGTAAAACAATATATATAGCATTCGTTACAATTAGGTCTCTGTCTATTATACATTTCTGTGAAGATCTTTGCTGATTTGATTGTTGTATGCTGTATCACATTATGTCCAACCATAAGATACATCGGCCATTATTCTACAAGCGTTTTCCTCCTGCAGACACATTAAGATAGTTACATGTTGCATGTCAGTATGACATTATGGTTGATTGTTTTAGTTAAATGTTTCTCAGTTCAGTACCCAGATGACTCCGTCACAAGGCGTGAAGGGGTATACTGTATACCAAGAAATTATTTTGCTCGATTTAATTTCACGGAGTTCGTGAGTGGTAGAAATTTGCGAAAATTAAGTAGCTGCGATAGTGTTCAAAACAATGACATTGTCATCGTTGGAGACTTAAAGATGTGAAAATATGTAGTTGTGATTATGCCGATATAATGAGCATTGATATTACAAGCACCCAGCCCATCTCAAGCAAATTTTGAAGTCCCAGCAAATTTTTTCTATGCTATACATGGGTGTCAATCTTCCTGATAATAATCTGGAATTCCAGAGCCATGATTCCTGACCAAAATATCTTGAGAGATGGCAAAGTTGTGGTCAATTTAGTCTGTTTTGAAGGAATTTGTTAATAAAATATTAAATATGGAAACAAAGTAGTAATAGGCATCTTATAAAAAAAATTGTCAAAAATGGTTGACCGCATACGATTTTCCTGATTTTGAATTTGGCTCTATTGACACCCCTGGAATTTGTTCATATAAACTACACCTCTGTGGCACACATTGTTATTCAGAGGATAGGATTAAGCTCAAGCACAGGTGATAGTCCCTTTGACTTATTACTTTCAGTCAATACTTTTTGTGCTTACTTATATATTGTCTACTTTTGTCTATTTTCAGCCTGTGATAATGTTTGCTGGTGAAGCGACCCATCCGTCATTTTATTCTACAACCCATGGAGCATTGTTAACGGGACATAGAGAGGCTAAGCGTATACTTGATCGGTATAACGATGCACCTATCAAAATATTGCAGACCCAGCAAAATTGACATATTTAACAATTTCTGATGTCTTATTGTGATTCGTGTAATAAGACAGGTGCATTACAGAAATACAAAGTGAGCCAGGATCCAGGATCATAACTACTAGAAAATTTACTACATAATTTACTAGATGATATAAATGTATTGTTATATGTTGAAAGATTAACCATGTTGCTTTATAAACTCTTACAATTGTTTTTGTTTTATCATACACAAAGTCTTGTAGTCTGAATGACTATATCATTATTATGATACAGTTTTTTGCAAATACATTGTTGAATTGTTGTTGGCTTGTATGAGTAGATGGAACTCAAACAAATTGTGAAACTACTTTTTCTCACCTTGTCAAGGTTTTTACGATACCAATACAAATTTTCATTCTTATATCATTTCATTTAAAAAAATGTCATACGCAAGGGCGAATATTTTAGTGTGCTTGGAATATTTTATTGGTAACACATTCATGTCAATTTTGTGTTTAGAATACATTTTTGAGATACTGTGAACTCAACAAAAATGGCAGCACATGTTAATGTTATTTCATGCAAGTTAATTTTTTGCATATTCTATCCTTCAAACCACAATATCTTGATATTCAAAACCAGTCTAAGATCTCTAGCTTCCCATTGGTTAAATTTGAACTGAATATTAGAATCTACCAATCAGAATGCTCTATCATTTTACTGGCTGTATTTGAATCAACCAATCAATTTGTTGCATTATTAAACTCGTTTTATTTTAGAACTTTCTGGCTCTGCTGAGAGTATTCAATACTTAAGAAATTTAACTTCTGAATATATTATTCTTCACATCTAGTTGTTTTATAGACTGATATCATCCTATGTTAGGATTTTAAGATATAGTTTGCCATGTTGTCTTGCATATATTTTAAACCTTACAAACGTTTTGTGTATTCTCTCATAGTTTGTTATTATGTTTAGTTGTAGATTTGTTTTGTTAAAGATGTCGTTATCAGATAAATTAGAACAATTTTGAGATACAATTGAAATACTACGCTTTGTTTAATACTGTATTAGTTATCTGTTAACTCAATATATAGAGGATATTTGTTGATTTTGGTGTAAGATCGAATTTTATTTCACCGAGTGATCACAGAAATCAATATTTTCACGAGTGGCGTAGCCACGAGTGAAAATATAGATTTATGTGATCACGAGTGAAATAAAATTCAATCTTACACCAAAAATCAACAAATTTTCTGTTTATTATATGCGTAATTAATCATATTATTAATATTTATCAATTCCCTCTTGGAACCTCACCCCGTGGGGCGCCCCAAATTCATTTCAACCTAATCACCTTTTTTAGTAGAAGTTCCACTGAAAGTAGTGCAACTATTTGCAGAAGTATTTTTCTGCAAAACATAAAACAAGATATGTGTAAAGTTTATAAATAAAACAAATATAATATTTGACGAACACAAAATTATTTTAATGTTTTATTGAAAGCGAAATAACTGGCATTTATTAAATTTGATAGCGGAGTAATTTAATTGTCAACAAACAGTTTTGTCATCCACCATTGTGAATTCAAGTCACGATGCCAGGAATTTTTAATCATTATCACGACACAGACTTATTTTTTCTATGTCGCCAGTTTGATAAGTAAGGGGAAATACTCGTACTGACAGTTAAAAACGGGAATCGACGTACAGAGTGACTTTATCATGTGTTTTGACGTCATCACAACATCGAACTACGAGGACGACATGTTGATTTTTTGACGAGATGCGATTTTGAATCTCAAAATGCATTTAGTATGATCATTTACAGGCAGTGGATTCTATATGCTTCGATAAATTGTAGGTTTGTGTTTATTGCTTTTATTTGAATTGTTCAAAGCTTGTTCAGATTTTCAGATTCGCCTTTTAAATACGGAACAATAGATTTCATTCTGAGACCTTGGCATGTCAGAACAGAAGAAGCCTTCCAACTCTCCAATAAATTGAAGTTTATAAGAAGGATCTATTCTCTTTCTAAAGGCCCTTCTAGGAAAGCACTTATAAAATAGTGGTTCGTTCACCTGACTGTCACTTGTTGAGGTTCTCGATTTGCAGTAGATCGATCTAGGTTCATTTTATTCCTCACAATAATGAGGTCACACAGGTGCAGTGCCAACAGAAAAAAAACGAATTTTCGGGGAAATATTTTTTTTTGAAATTTTATATTTTTCTTTACTGTAGGCCAGTATACAAAAATATAAATTAAAAATTTTTTTTTTCGTTTTCAATGATACAGTTAGCCTACCTGTGAATGAGGCTCGAATAAATGCCAAAAAAAGGCTTCAAATTCAAAGCCATTGGTATCAAATTCAGCAAAATACTCCATTTTTGACAGCTGTCAAGTAGCAGACATAATCAAGGAGGTAAATATGTAATTAAACAAACAATACAGGGAGGTAATTTATTTTTTCATTGAAGAAAGTAGTTCCGTCAAAAACAGTGAAATTATCAAAATGTTATTTTCACTGTTATTTGTCATTGTTATTTTCACTTAAAATCGCCATAATCCATCGAAAGCATATAATAAAGTATTGTTTGCTGTGCTTTTATTTCCACCTTTTTGAAGAAGTAGTGGTTTTATATATAATCGCATTGGACATAATTGGTCAGTGGATGGACCAAATTGTGCCGGATCAGTTTCGGTCCCCCGAAAAATGTAAAATTTGTAAGCAATACAATTACTGGTCCTATAAGACTTTCACTGGTCCTTCTAGATTTTCACTGGCCTTGGACCAGGGACTGGTGTTGGTGTCGAACCCTGTCGGCCTACTATTGACGATGATAATGATGACTCCAAGTACTTGTTCTATTGTTTAGCATAATAAAATCATAATATTCCCCACTCCCCATCTGTTATTTTCACCTATCTTCTGTCCATTTCAAGTATTGTATATCTGGCAACCTCATCCCATCTCTAGGTTAAATGAATCCAATAATGAGTTAAGATACCGGTATGCATACCTTATAATGATCAGTCTATCTTGTCTGTTCTAGCAAATATTCAGGGCTTACTGGTTTATATTTTTCCATATTTAAAATGCTGTACTAATAATGAGCTTGAAATTACCCATGATATCCTCTTTGGTATGTTTGTCTACAGCTCTGTGAAAAAACTCCGAGGTCACATTTATAAATATTAAAATATATCGACGGTGCCGAACCAAAACCCCGTAACTCAATATTGGCGCAAAACTTTTTTTGCAGCATCCGCATCTGCTAGACGTCCCGCGCATTTATGTCTTGTCGCCATCTAAGAGCCAATCGCGTTACTTAGATGGTGACAAGACAGAAATGCGCGGACATCTAGCAGATGCGGATGCTGCAAAAAAAGTTTTTGCGCCAAAATTGAGTTACGGGGTTTTGGTTCGGCACTGTCGATATATTCATAGGCATCGTCATGAACCATTTGTTAGTCATGTCCCCAGAATATGAACGTATGCTAGTTAAACAAGAATGATTTATAGGTGACCTTCGACACTTTTCAAGGTCATTTATGTTTGTCCATCTGTGTCATCTGTCTGTTAGTATAGGTACATCTAACCAGGATTCTGATTAACTATTGTATAATATTATAACCTGTGTATATATATATATGTGGATATTTCCAGTGTATGAAATCCACGTTGATCAATTCTGTTGTTATTTGTTGTGAAAAAACACTGGGTTATATTATACATTGATGACGTTATAGAAGAAACACTGATTGATACATTGTTGTTTTTATGTGGAAAAACTGGTATAACTACGTAAAATATGCATTTAAAACATGACTTTCTTTTAACTGCTGTGACCTATATTTACAATGCATTCATACATATCCGTGTAGATTATGATGATGTCATGCGTATTTGTGTACATTGTGATGATGTCATGCATATCTGTGTACATTATGATGATGTCATGCGTATCTGTGTACATTGTGATGATGTCATGCATATCTGTGTACATTATGATGACGTCATGCATATTTGTGGACATTATGATGATGTCATACATATCTGTGTACCTTATGATGATGTCATGCATATCTGTGTACATTATGATGATGTCATACATATCTGTGTACATTATACAGGATGTCATGCATGTACGTTTATCTGATTTGATCAAATGTTTTCATCTACAAGCTAAATTCATATCAGAAATATAATATTGTAATAGTGCTTAATACATACATGTCACTGGGAGTCATTTGTTTTGTGGGGAAAATTCATTTGGCTCCTTTGATCGAGTGATAACATTTGATTAATTTCTTCGGTTTGAATGTAAAATGTGTATTTTTTAAAACTGTGAATTAATATAATACTATATAAACAAATTGTTGTAAAGTTGGTGCAAATGTTGATGAGATATATAAGTGATCAGTAACTGTTTGATGTGTGTATACTGTATTGAACACTGCAATGTTTTACCAAGTAAATCCATAATATCAGGCCCCGATCTCCCGAAACATCTCAATCTGAGTTAAATCTCATCTCAAATATCGCCATGTGTCCTTTAGTTAATTTCCATGGCAGACTAGATTAAAAATTGCCATCAAACAACAGAAAACATTATTCTGAATTTATTGCAGCAAAATATGAATAGTTTGAACTTAAGATTAATCTCAAATGCAGACATTGATTTTCGCAAAATCTCATTTTGAGATGAGATTTCTTAGTCAATATGTTTCAGGAGATCGGGCACAGGTAGTGTGAAACTACACATGCCTCAGAAAACATGATAAATGCATGATTGGTATAAAAAGTATAGATTTTTATTTTGTAAATGTATGTTTTTATTGTTATGATATGCATTATTTATATATTTTAAGCAAACAAAATGGCTACAGTGATGATATTCTGTGACTTTGTGAACAGGTTTTAACTTTATTGAATGTCTGTGGTTTGCATGTAGATATATACATTGTTTCTGCATGCTGATGCTCATGTTTTCAATATTGTATCACATTTCGAGGGCTCAGTGCAAAACTATGGTGTGTCCTTCTATAAATTGATCATGCTGCGGGAAAGTGTTCAGTCTAAATACTGATTTGAGCATCTTTAGAAACTTGCACTATGTAATTTATATGAAAATCATTCAGTTCAGTATACTGACAAGCAGTTTTTCAGTATTTTGAAAATTTAAACTATTACCCATGTTGATGTAGTTACTATAGTTTTGCACCAAGCCCTCAAGTTTTGATACAATATATTATGTGTAATTTTTTACCGTTTGTGTTTTTAAACAAATCGTTGAAATGCATAACTGTTTTAAAAACATGATTTGAAATTTGTTGACAATATAGGTGAATCTACAATGCCCTTCAAAATAAGTATACACTTTCTGCCCGATGCAGAATTATAATTGGTTAAATTATTTCAATATCTGTATGCTCTAGAAATCCTACCATGTTAGTGCTGGGTAACAGTGTGATAAATAATACTCTGATTATGTCTACCCGTCTTACATCATACAAATGTCTTATAAACATAGTGCTGATCTGTAATTCTTACGGGGTACAATTGATTTTAATTTCATGATAAAATCTCACAGTAGTAACTAACCATAAATGCTCAGCCATAAGTCAAATGCAGCCATAAGTCGCAGGGGAGCTTTTGAATAAAAAATCAAGGTATAACACTTATCCAGGAAAACTTAAACACCATTCATCAAATACTTACAAATATCTAAGCATATTAAACAGAATTTTGGAATACACATATACATGTTACTACATTTTGTATTGCATCCACTAAAAATTGCCATTGTAAAAGTTCTAATTTGTCATGTGAATTTTTGTATATCTAGTATATTCAGCCATATTTGTGTTGTAACTGTAGTGTTTATGTGTCCCTTGCAATGACTTTACAGTTCTGTTTAAAATCCCTTTACTGTAAAATCATTTAATTTCACTGGGACAAATTTAGTGGTTTTGGTACAGATGAACATTTTGTAGGGACGTTATTTCAAGGATACCTTCTCCATTAAGTCATATACTATATTAAAATTTATATTAATGGGAATTTAATTTTGTGGATGAGATCATTCACGAAATTCATGAAATTGAATCCCTCATGGATATTTATGATTTTACAGTGCATTTTTGTTAACTTTATTTTTTCAAAATTTTGGTAAAGACTTATTTTGTGTACACATGACATGCACTGATACTTCATCTGTCCGAACAGTTATTTTGATAGTCATCCACGAAAATCAAGAAAACTATTCCCCCTTAATCTCTGAATTTTTATTATTTTACTGTTGATACTTTCTTTGAAATGCAAATTTCTAGTAGGCATGGACTTAGACAAATGTTCACCTTCATTGATTTTTATTTGTTTGGAAACCAGTCTGGAATTGAAAGCATCTGATTAGTTGGTTTTACACTTTTTTAACAAAGATTTAAATATTGACCATTCACAATGCTTCATTCCCTGACTGGTCTCTAAAACAGTACTAAACAGTACTTTTATAATATTGCATCTTAATTGCTAACAACAGTTGTACAAAACTGACCTCCTTATCTTAACCAGAGCGTAACTTGCCATATTTTACACTAACACAAATTGTTTGAGGGTGTTGATTACATGCTTTGTGTGGGTTTTTTGTGTACCGTATTATTCATGAAACTAGATATAAATACAAGTACATGCACATTGCATAGTTTACATGTACTTATTCCATGAACAAATATCATTTTCTCCACTTTGTTATGATTTGAAACAAAAACATGTACATAAATAGTGTTATATTTTAACACGTATTTTCAAAAGACCAATCTTGACCCAAAACTCAAATCTGATTTGTTTTGCCGGACTCCATTTTGAAAATTAACCAATTGTAACGCTCCATTACTAGACTGGTCTGCTACCGTAGTTTTACTGCTGCCACATTTTGTAATCACAAGCCTATATATTTATTTATTTTGTATAACATGGAGTGATAATTTATAGTTTTTAACCAATTTTAGCTTTAGATAGAATTATGACACAAAATAGGACGAACTCCATTGCATATTTACTTCCCCCTCACTATAAAAGATTTGCACATAAGTATTCAAATTGCGTTGAATGAAGATGTGTATGGTAATTTTAACGTTTGATATTTAAAAGCATTTTTTGTCACTTTATACATTGTGTAGAATGTGTGTCTTGAAGTCTCATTATTCAAAGATCTAAAAATGTTACATTTAGATCTTTGTCTCATTATATTGAGATGACATGCATTGGTAAAATAATCCACATTGATTTTATGTAGAATAGAAAATAAACAGGAAACCACTTGTGTATTGCAACTAGCCCATGTTTCTGTGCTTAAACATTTGTTTAATGCCACAGGCCTGCCAAATGCCCTATTGTCAGGAATAGAATTATACTTGAATTATTGTTAACTTTCTTGATGCAATATTCTGATTTCATTTACAAGTGTTGATATCTGTTCAGTGATTGTTTGGATCTGATCCATGTATTATGTAAGCAGCTTTGTGATTGGCCAATTTCAAATTTGTGCTTAGAAAACAACCAATCAGGGTTTAGATGCTGACCGGTGTTAGAATGCTAATTTGTGATTGGTCAATTTCAAATCTGTGTTCCGAATCAACCAATCAGAATTGAAAGATTGTTGTATACTATGTCATGTGATGTGTTGATTGTACTAGATGTTTGTTAGAGTGAGTTTATTGTTATCCAACTTTAAGATTTAGTATTTTACACGCATTGTTAACATTTTGTCATGGTTATATTGAAGAATGACAGTATCAACCTGGTGTAATATTGTATTTGGATAGAAGTAACAAAATAAAGAATGTATACTTGTTTCAATATGACTTGTTATAATTATGCTCATACAAATGTACCAGGGCCGTATTCAGGGCCTAATCTCCCGAAGCATCATAAGTAGAAATCTCATCTCAATTGAGATTTTGCCCACATCAGTGTCTGAATATTATATGATATAAATCTGAAGTTAAACTAATTAGAATTGATTGAAATAAGCTTGGAATATTTTATGCTATTTTTAATGCCAATTTTGAGTCCATCCTCTTGTGGAAATTGTCCAAACAACACATGGTAATCATTTGAGATGAGATTTATCTCCGATTGACATGATTCGGAAGATCCGGGCTAGCGGCCAAATAGCACACAGTGACACTGGAGTTCTGCTGTGGTTTTTAGACAATGATGGTCAGACATTATAAACAGGTTAAAGTAATTGACCAGTAGATATTATGTTAACATAGAACACTCACTACCCTCAGAACAAGGTTGTCATCAATACTAGCTTATTGTCGTCAGTGATTGTTTCAATGTATAATAGACTATAAAAGGAATGAAATCGATTGTCATGAAATATAAACCAAGTCACTGTATGACTTATTGGGTCACAATAAAATTCAACTTGTATGACTTATTGAAATTAAAAGCACACTTTACTTTCAATCACAACTGTACGACTTATTGGAATAGTATCAACACTACTCAATTTGACGCCATACTGCAATAACCGCATTTGAACTTGTTAAGTCTGTGAATAAAGCTTCATATTGCAAAATGTATGATCTGTCAATGTACATTATTGTGATAGCAACTCTATAGGTCTGTAACCTCACATTGACGTTCACCAGTAGTACATTGACATTATCACTCAATATTAACTTGATGCATCGCAGCATGAGGAAGCTGGAGACACAAAGATCTTACTAAAAAGTATTTTTAGATCTTTCGAATACGTAAACTTGTAATTTCTAATTCACCACAACAATCTTTAATTTGTTGAGTGAAATAGTTATTGACAAATAACCAGATTTTGTCAGTAAACTCTGATTTGAACTTTTCTCCTATTGATGTGCTTCTTGAGTCATTGACTTTTGCAATATTTTCTCCTCCAAGGGAGGTAATCATATAACTGATTGTATGTAAATAGTTCTGATGGAGTTATCCTTCTTGTATCCGAAGCTAATTTGACAAACAAGAATTGTTTGTTGAACAATTGTATGCCCCATGGCAGCCCGATAGTCGAAAATGATAAAAGCCACAGTATCCTTAAGTCACAGTCTTCGAATTTGGCCACTAGCCCGAAGCCCGAGGCTAGTAAAAACTGGGTCGGGCTAGTAATTGTTTCTAGGTGACTAGTCCGAAAGTCTAGTGAAAATTTAAGTAAGATCAATATAGAATACCACACCACACAGGGACTAAAGGCTAAACACAAGAAAAAAGGAGAATTAGGTATGTGTGAAATATCATTGTAATATATCTTGTGTACACACAAACACATGCATTGCATTCAAACACAATTTGTATAAAAATAAGCACATGCATTGCATGCATACCATAAAAATATACCAAGACATGCAGTGATATTACAAACACAAATACTGCATGCAGACACAAACAGTGGTTTTATCACATAAACACACACATTAGGATCCGTGGATGAATACAAGCACATGCAAAGGAAATAAAAAAAATCTAAAAACTTTCTGTAGTCCATTCATGGGATCAATTTCACTTTAAGTTTCTAACAGTTTTCAGTGTCCGATGTAGTGACCACTTCCTCAAGACAGTCTATCACTTGAATGTTTTCCGGAATTTCACCAAACAAATGTACATAGTTGCTTATAGAGGAACAGCACTTGCAGAAACCACAAGGAGTACTCACAGAATTCTCAGTTGATGATGTTGGTTGTCGTAATTGCACTGTTGGTACACTTTCACCGGAATGATTTTCGTAGAGCCACCAATATTCACTGGTTTTCTCTGGAGGTTCGGTTGGTTCTACTTTTGGCAGCTTAGCGGAATCAAGTTTTCGTTGTTTTGCTAGCCAATGTCTGTATTCCTCCTCTGAATATTCTTTTTCTGCATAAATCTGCATTAATTGTTCAAAGTTTTTATTTTTGGTATCTTTGGGTTCATTTTTCACTGTTTCTGGTCCATTAATGACATTATTTCCTGCACTTGGAATATCGTTAATTGGTGGTTTAATTATGTATGCATTAGTATGAGGAGGCAAAATGTCACCACCACCTCCAAGATCCAGCTTGTTTGGCGTATTTGATCCATCAGATCGGAATCGTTTCGTTCTAGTTCGCCTCCGAGATGAATATCTGCTATTGTCCTCAGTTTCAATGATAAGGCTTCCTTCATAGTCAGAGTGGTTTAGTGGTGTTCTAAACGATTTGCGTCTAGTTCTAATTTGTGACAACAGTTCACGCCTACCACGTATAAACATTGGATGGGAGAACTCCAATTCATCGTTTTGGTTTACAACTCTATCAAAACCATACTCACGAAACAGTCGTCTCAAGTTTTGGAATGACGAAATTTGCAGAAATCCAGGATACCATTTCATTACATTGTCCACAAACGCGTCTTCGTCCAATACAGTAATGGATCCATTTCTATTCCAACGAAACAAACCTCCATCGCAAACAACGTCATACAGTTTTTGAGGGAATTGATCTTTGTAATCGAGTATAAGACGAACCATGTTTACAGTTCCTGGTTCAGTGACAGTGTTGAAATTACAAAACACGTCATGGAAATGACGTTTTGATCACGTGACATTATTTACATCAGCAAGCACGCGATATTCGGCGCGGAATTTGAAAATACCCGGCCCTCGGTCACTTTCGTGCAAAACGTACGAAAGGTGAGGAATTTTGGTGTAATTTTAATTATTGAATAATTACATAACTCACTTTAATTTACATATTTTTGCAACATGCTTATTAAATGCTCAATTTAGAACTAGAGTTCTATTAATTTAACAGATCTACCTTTGAAAATAAAACGCGCTCTCAAACTTTCTTAGAGCTGCAAATTTCTACATGTCCGGGCGTAGCCTGAGCGTTTTCAACATGGGGGCGCTAACAATTTTGCGACAGCGTTATTTACTAAACAGGGATATACCGTTTAATATGAGCCTAAGTAAACTAAAAGTATGAGTTTGTTATAAAATTTCCAACTAGAATCACTGCATTGTTTGGGATTGGTCACCTTGGGTTTTTAAACTTCTTAGATTAAGAATCTTAGGCTTTTCTATACCTGTTACACGGTGTATACCCATATCGGCACCCTCTCTGTGCATTTAACGCTGTATCGGCACCCTCTCTGTGCTGGCACCGGCTCCCTCTCTGTGCAGAACAATGCATTTTTAGAAAGGAGCCGGAAGAAAATCATGTAGATCTATTTGGTGGGTGGCACGGTGGTCGAGTGGTAAGACGCTTGATTGCTGATCGAGAGGTCCCGGGTTAGATTCTCGGCCGTGGCACTTGGTCATTTCAGAAACGCTATTTAGAGTTTCCCACCCAACTAGAGATGGTCCTGGTTGGTAACCCAGGGGTAGTCTCGCGTGTATCGGTGCTTTACACTGGGCACGTTAAAGAATCAAGGAATCTATTCGGAACGAGCTAGGGTATCGCACCCGGATTCCTTGTAGGCCTACCTCACCTCTATCTCTAACATTTGCGATAACGCCCCAGAGTGGGCCCTGCAAATTACATGGAAGAAGAAGGTAAAAAATGCTGATTTGTGCTTAAAAAACGATAGCCCACGGAGCAACCCGATGATTAACCGCTGTTTTCATGTTGTTCCATTTGTTTTATAAGTTGCCACAAGTTCATGCACAACATACAAAAAAGATTGTCTGTGGTTAAATACTAGTATGTGGTTATTCTCTAGCGTCTACCATCACCAACTAAGTAACTAAATAACTATTGCTCCCAGACTCACTGTGCGGCTCAGTCATGCATGCAAGCGTGTAACATGATATCTTCATACACTAAACGAGTGTCCTCGAAAACCATTGTTTTGCACAGAGAGGTTGTCGATACGGGTACACCATGTGTTAATAGAATACGGTTTCTTCAAACTTTCTTCAATAACTTAATATCTCGTTAGACAATGGTACCGTAGACCGTCAGCCAAGCAGCATTTTATTCCCCCAAGGTGAATTTCATACTCGTATGTAATAGGGGAAGAGACATGTGCAACCAGACCGGGGCTCCAACCCTCCGCTTAAAGGTCGTTAGATGTATGATTAACCGTTTGAGCTAGCCGGCTGCTTACACAAGTTTCTCCCTGATAGTGCATCAGTCAGTTGCACCCACGCCCCGATGACTGTTTGGCGATGGGGTTTGTCGTGTTTTGGCTTCCACCCCCCCCCCCCCCCCCCCCGCTGGAGCGGGGAATGTGTTGAGACTTTTTCTCCAAACCAATACCCCGGGGGAACGGGGGAAATATTTAGTTTCAGGGCCGAATACCGGAGGTTTTACATGCCGCTATAGACCAAAGTGACCCTCTACTGACCTGTGGAGTGACGTCACTGTTACGCATGCACAGTAAAATGATACACAATCCGTTTCAAACAAAATGTTGTGCTTTTGAAAGAAGAAGGGTTTGGCCTTTTTATTGTCCAAAAATATTTCTTGAAAAAAGTATTTTCAAAGAACAATACGAAATATAACCGCTTAGTGAATAGTAGTGAACCAATATTGTCCAACCATAATGCATTGTAATAAATTGTATGACATTAAATCTGCAAACGTTCATGATATAAATTATTTTATCACAAAACTGAATCATTCTCGTTCAACCAGGGTGTTTTTCATCCGAAATATTTAGGATGACAAACACGCTGGTTAACGAGAATAGACTGAACTGAACACATACACTTTAACTTACTCAAAGACCTAATTTGCATTTAGGTATTTGACTAACTCTTCATTGAGTAAACAGCAACTCCTCACATAATGTGGATGGTAATCGACATTGTAATTATTTCATAATTTCATGGAGTAATATATTCTATTTAAGAAATAAAATTGGTTCGCGTTTATTGTCGGTGAATAAAACACGGGCAGGAGTTCGGATGCGGAATAATTAAATCACGAGTGCGTAGCACGAGTGATTTAATTTTCCGCATCCGAACGAGTGCCCGTGTTTTATTCACCGACAATATACAAGATCAGAGTTTTTATTTCGATTCTAAATACGATAATATACCGCACTATTTAACTGCGCGCACATTTTCAACCATTTGACCTTGAACATAATTCCACGCTGAAATTGAGTGGCTTATTAGCTGGTACAATTACCTCCCTCGTTAATGAAAACGACCTTCGTAATTTTCTGAAGGAAATACCACAATTTAAACATTGAAACAATTTTAATAACACGAGTATATGGTATCTATTTCATAAAATGAAAAATAAAAATGGATTGATTATCAGAAGCTTCAATAAAACTTGGTTTCTAGAGTATATTGGAGTTTCTAAAAACAGATGCGTCATAGATGTAACACTGGATTCTCGTGCAACTCGCCTTTTCATCGTGACTCGTAGTAAATTTTACTATAACGTTTACGTTCATTCATTCATAAATATGTCTAGTGATACAGGGCGTAAATAGAAACAGCCAATTTGATAGGTATGTTTCATGGGGGCAATAAAACATGGTTCCGTTCGTTCTTTGTGTATTGGATTATTCCGCGAATCGTGTTAGAATACTGTTTCATGTACTCATGATTATGTATTGTTAAAGCCACGCATTTGTGTCGGATAAAATTGAATTATAACGTACCATGTGTCACCAGGTCAAGGGTCAATGCCGCTGTAGTTCTACAGACAGCGCGAACGCATGCCTTCTAGTTGTCTTCTTCGGTTGCCTGGCAACAACGAATCAAATTTTCATATCCAAAATTTGTATTCTCCATAATGTCGATGAGATATCATATTTCACGATAATGTATAGACAATATACGAACACTTATTCTCCGGATCAATTTTCCAACTCTCAGTTTTTCTTGACTGACCCATCTGACACATTTTTCATCTATTTCACACGTAAACCTTAAGGACATTTGTTTCTTTTGATTTTTTTCTGTACAAGGTATATAAAATATTATTGTTATGAAGATCAGATTAATGTCAATCATTTGAAAAATTCAAAACAGTTTTGCTCGGCTTGTTTTAACGATATTCTTAGATTTAGGGGACAACCCCTAAAAACTGAAAAATGTAATTTTACCGAAAACGTTTTCGTTTAAAAAGCATAAAACTTGGCATACATGAAATAACGCCTGTAAGGAATCTATCAGTGAAGTTTATTAATATATACTTTGTAAGTTATTTGTATTTCTAAATAATCTTTTAAAATATGTAGTTTTAAAAAACTTGTTTTACGTGAAAACTCGTGGAACAACATACGGTGTACGTATGTGCAACAAGTCAAATAACAATTATAAAAGTTTGATTGCAAATTTCATGACGATTGCTCGGCTTGATTTTTAAATTTAACTTATAGTGATTTCAGAAATGCTGAGATCAGGGAAACTCACAAAACGAATAAACGTTTTGCATCCGTTGTCTATAGTTTTTGCGACCATACATTTTTGATAATTGTTTATAAACAAATTGTGAACAGTTTAAGGGTTGTTTCTCCTGTATTTGCTAGTCAATACCATAAGAAATAAACGCAATTTACCTTCTAGATAGTTCGGGATGCGGTTTTAAACTAGTTTTGGTAAGATCGAGTGCATAGTACACTGCATGAGCGGCAATGAAAACGCAACACTTTTTAAACTTGAATATTTCTGTAATCTGTCAACTTATAAGCTTGAAATTTTGTATGCTCACTTCGATATATATTATCTACAGAATTCAGCTTTTTCCGTGAAAATACTTTAAGAATCACTCGCCCATAGCGGAATAGCCTTAAACCGCATTTTCCCGCGTGCTGATAGGTGGCTAGAGATTTGCTCGCATATTTTGCAAGCATTTTGAAGAATATGGATGGATTAGATGGAAAAACAAAATAACTAGTAGAAAACATGGTGCATATGTCAAAGGCAGTCTCCGAAAGATCGGTCGTAATGCTCAATTGTGGGGTATCCGTACTAAAAACCAAAATTTCGTTGATTTAAATGACCGTAGTCATAATTTCATTTATTCAACACATGTTTGAATACATATATACCTGTCAAGAAAGCTAAAAATGCATTGAAAATCATAGGATGCAAGAAAAATGTTCAAGTCAAGTGCGATAACTCTCGGATAATTATCCTCACGTTTTTAGATTAATCACTTAACTTTTACCCAAAATTGTATTACCGGATATTACTGAACTAGTCTACATGCTCAAGTTATGGTGTTCATTAATATTTAGACGTAAATTGTGTTTTGAAAATTGAGCACGTAATTCAAAAGCGCATTTTTTCTCCATTGAGTGCAATTATCAGTCTTCAAAGAATATCTATAGCGTTCATGCAATTTATTTCCAGTTACAAATGGTGATACTACAAATATAATCAGAACAGAACAGAACATACCTTTTATTAACCCAAATCGTAATTACAACACATGAGTATACTGTACAAAATGCATGTTACATATATAAATATAGTATAATGCAGTCATGGTGAAGTAATGGCAATTAAAAAATAATAGATGATACTAATATGATGGAAATCTTAACAATTTTAAACAATAGATGGCTCGCCAATGTCTAATGTTGAGTGGGTCAAGAGGGGAATAAAACTCATAGTGATTTGAAATAAATGATTCTAAATAAATTCTAATGATTCTAAATAAAGTCTTAATAAGTATGGATAATTATGTTTTTCCGTTGGTTTAGGTTTAGTAAATTACTTAAATATAATTAAATATTTAAACGGAGCAATACATTTTGTTTAACATTCATGATATATACAGAGTATGGTTTTTTACCAATTCGTTCATTTGCGCTCTCATACACAACCAAACACAACTTGTTCTCTATATCTACGCACTATATCATCCCTCTTATATACATAGACAATAACACAATCAATACATGCAGTTTGTAAACACGTTAAATGAATATCAATATTCAAATCTGACAAGTTTTGAAATAAACTATAGCATTTCTTTGGGTTTTCCAAATTCTTATTTTATACCTGTCAGAAAAGAACACGTGACATATGACGTACCGTGAAATAAACACAGAATCTTGTCAATTTCAAGAAAATAACCACAAAAAGCATGTATTTTAAAAAGAATGTGTGTGGAAAATGGATGGCCTTCTTTGGCATATTTAAGTGAAAATAGTAGATAAATTATTCAATCGTAAGTGTTATATATATTATCGTCAGGGATACTTGTAATATGATTGTGCAGTTATTATTCAATTGCGAATGGAATTTAGCTTCTAACACAGATACTTGGGGTATGGACCCCGCCCCCCTCCCCCCACCTCCTCCAGATACGCACCTGGGTTATTTTTATCATCAACATTGTAAACCCAGACCCATACACTAATCACACAAACATTATTAAACGTATTTGGAACTAATAGAAAATTCACGTAAATGCCTCTCTAGCTAAATAACACAAAGATAAAAATGTTTCAATGAAATTTCTCCCACACCAACCTCGAATATCCGGTCGTTTTGAATTCGTTGTGCAACTTTCCCATATATATCTGGTGTCATTCGATCAAGTAAACATTACTCTTCACGATGGTGATAATGACAGAAGCCGATCTTCCCTCCTGCCTCCACAATTTGCGAAAAAGTTGACAAATTTCGACTCAAAACGCGACTCGCACATAATCTTTCGACGATTTTAGCGATGGTACCCGGCCCGATAAGGTAAGTACCGCGTCGCGCAGTAAACGTTGGAACCAGGAGAACAAATCACTGGAACCAGTCTACACTCGATTAAATTTTTATTCTTTTCGCAAGATACACAAAACTGTGCGTTCCACATCTTGCAATCAAATATAGTGCTGTTTACGTCTTTCAATCAAATAATAATCCGTTGTTTGTAGTTTAATATTTTTTATTTTGAATTTTGACCGCCTTAAACTTCGAGTGTAGACTGGTTCCAGTGATTTGTTCTCCTGGTTCCAACGTTTACTGCGCGACGCGGTACTTACCTTATCGGGCCGGGTACCATCGCTAAAATCGTCGAAAGATTATGTGCGAGTCGCGTTTTGAGTCGAAATTTGTCAACTTTTTCGCAAATTGTGGAGGCAGGAGGGAAGATCGGCTTCTGTCATTATCACCATCGTGAAGAGTAATGTTTACTTGATCGAATGACACCAGATATATATGGGAAAGTTGCACAACGAATTCAAAACGACCAGATATTCGAGGTTGGTGTGGGAGAAATATCATTGAAACATTTTTATCTTTGTGTTATTTAGCTAGAGAGGCATTTACGTGAATTTTCTATTAGTCCCAAATACGTTTAATAATGTTTGTGTGATTAGTGTATGGGTCTGGGTTTACAATGTTGATGATAAAAATATCCCAGGTGCATATCTGGAGGAGGTGGGGGGGGGAGGGGGCGGGGTCCATACCCCAAGTATCTGTGGCTTCTAATACTTTGAATAATCTTCAGATGGTGAGTGATCTTGACCTAGTTTTAAACATTCATTTTTGAGTTGTCCATTTTAAATTACTGTACACAACAGCTTTTTTTAGCAAATATATATTAGTAGAGTCAGATATATTATAATACAGTAGCTATACTATCTTTACTATAATATAAACTTGGTTGAACAAGCAGTTATAAGATGGAGTGTTTGCAATAAGTTTGCTGTTTTGTGCTGGTCAGCTATATTCTTGGGTTAAAAACATCAAGGATAATTTTGATAAAACGACATAATGGTGTCAGTAGTTTTTTGTTATGACTGTTTAATAGTTCCTTAAATTTTCGATTACTTGGGTTTTGATAGAAGTTGTTTGGAATATATTTATTTCTTGGTGTATTGAAGAAAGGGCAGACCAATAAATAGTGTAGTTCATTGCCAATTTCATGTCTATCACAGAGCGTGCATAGTCTTTCTTCTATGACAGTCCCTTCCCATCTGCCAACTTCAATTGGCAGATAGTGGTTACTTGTGCGAAATTTTAGGAGTTGAAGATAATCCTTTCTGTTTAGGTCTAATAAGTATTGTTCTAACTGTATAGATTCCTTAATTAATGAGTAGTTTGTTCCTTTGGCAGATGACTCTAAAGATGCATTCCAGTGTTGATAATATTGATCTATTAGAACCTGTTTAATACTATATTTTATTTTACTTTGTGGTAATGTATTTTGATTATTCCATATATCCATTCTGCCAGTCTCGGTGAAGATTGGTTTAATGTGATTGACCCATTTTGATGTAAACTTTGGTATATTCAACATAACTGTGTAAATTTTATATGCAAGTTTATTCTGATTCCCTGTTACAAGTCTTGTCCAGAACCCTATCATTTTACTTTAAATAATAATTTCTAATGGATATCTTCCTAGCTCTGCTCTTAGCATGTATAGTAGGATATTCCTTCTTTAAGAAGTGATATATCTAAGAAATTTACTATGGACTTGTTCTATCATATTAATATTTTCATAGCCCCACACTTCACAATTGTATGTAAGAATATGTACTATAGTATGGTCAAATAGTTTAAATACTAGATCAATTGGTAGATTGCAGTTTTTTATTCTTGAGTACAGTAGGTGCATAGCTTTCTCTGCTTGTTCTACAAGATGCTTTTTTGCTTTGGTAAAATTACATGTTTTATTGAAAAATAAGCCTAGATACTTGTAGTGATCTACTATATCAATATTTGTCCCACCCATTGTAAAAGAATATTGTTGTGTGTTCCTACACCCAAATACAATTATTTTGGTTTTACTTATATTGACTTTTAGCTGCCACTGATTACAGTAATCTAGGAAATCATCTAAACATTATTGGAGAGAAATAACATTATCACTAATAAGAATTGTGTCATCTGCATATAAGAGTAGCATGATGTGCAGAATGTGCAATATTTCGGGTGTAAATTGGTTTACATCTATACCATGATTGTTATGTTGTATTAAGTAGTCCTCCAGGTCATTTAAAAAGAGTGTGAATAAAAAAGGAGAGATATTTTTGCCCTTGTCTTACTCCAATGCCACATTGAAAGAAGTCAGATCTAACTGTTTGATTATTTTCATTGCTATATATTTGTATGCATGATTTTACATTTTTGTACATGTTATGTATCATACTAAAAAAGTTACTTGTTATATTACTGTTCAAAAGTTTGTTCCCTATACCAAATCTCCAAACTGAGTCAAAGGCTTTACTAAAGTCAATGAAAGCACAGAATAATTTCAATTTATGATGTCTTAGGATTTCTATGATAGAGTTTAGGGTGAAAATATGATCAGATGTTAAATATTTTTTTCTAAACCCTGCTTGATTTTCTTTCATTATGTTATTTTCATCTAGAAATTTATTGAGCCTGCTGTTTAAGACTGAAGTAACTAATGCATGAGAGCAATGTAATTGGTCTATAATTATTTGGATCATTTTGGTCCCCTTTATGTTTATATATTGGGATGATTATTCCTTCTGACCAGTTAGCTGGCACTAGGCCAGTTGTTAGAATTATGTTAAACAATTTTACATATATAGGTAACATTCTGGAACAGGATGATTTGATGTATTCATTGAGGACATCATCAATGCCAGGGGCTTTGTTATTTGTAATTTTCTTATGCACTTTTCAATTTCATCACTTGTGAATGGGCAATTGAGTAAGTGAGTGTTTTCATTTGAGATATCTTCCATGTTTATATTATCATCATGGTCATCAGCCATGTTTAGATCTCTAAAATATTGAAATAGATCTACTAGGTTGGGTAGATTTGTCTTTGGTTTAGGTTTCACTTTATTTAGTAATTGCCAGTAATGTTTAGGATTTTTGCTATGCATCTGTCTCAAGTAGGACTCATTTTGCTTATTAGATTTAGATATGTATTTATTCATTGTTTACTAATCAATTTTTATTAATCTAAAAACGAGCAGTTAAGATTATGCGTTTAGAGTTGCAAGATTCGAAACAGTGTTATAAAGAAACTGGCAAGTTAATTATTTAATCATTTTATTACTCCAAGATTATCTCCCTTTGACCATAGAAACTACACCATGGATAAAATAGACGATGTTGTTTTATTTTAGTGGTTGTGCGCGAAATAGTGTATAGGCCCCTTAAAAGTACCTGAACTTCACATAGCCCTTCTGCAACAACGGAACAGCGTCCCTCTAGCATTCAATGAACGTTTCATTAGATTAATACGTCGTGCATGCACACGATGGATCGCTCCTGGCGGTTGTTCTAAAATATTAAAAAAATGCGACTTTCTGTTTTATACTGACCACAAAACAACTGGTAAAAAACTATGTTGCTAAACAAATTTATCTTATTCGAAGTGATATTCATGTGTCTTTGCATATATATATTCCATGACAAAATTTCGCGATGCTAACATACTTATCAAATGTGTTATGCTGTACTGTTTTCATTGCCGCTCAGTGTACTTCGTTTTACAAACGTTGTAACCAATTCGTGAGATTTGGTGTTTAAAACAATTTGGAATAAATCATTCGTAAAGCCTAATCAGTAGTTTCTTCGATATTTTTATCAAAAATGTAAATCTGCCCAAATCAATTTTGCACTTTTGCATACGTTTTGATCATGGTGTAGCTAATTAGACGCTTGAGATACGTCAAAGGGACTGCGATTCATCTAATCTGAAAAGGAACGAATAATATGTACATGTATAGCACAGCCTTTATTAAAATCTCATTATATTTAATGTATTATGAATTGTTAGATTTATTCAACTAGAAATAACATTAACGTTATCATCATTTTTTTATAGGAAGTCGGCTTCTCGATATTAAAAGTTCTTTATGTGTGTAAAATTGTGATGTTTTATGATTTACAAAGGGAAGTGACTCTTCATATTTGGATGTATCGTCCCAGTTTTTTTAACCGAGTAGTCTCCTTTTTAACGGGAAGTCACTGCAACCGCAGTTGCTCCCCTTGATTTTCAAAGGGAAGTTACTCTGCAAAAAGAGTTGTCTCCCTTGTTTTTAAAGGAAAGTCATTCTTACCGACTAAAATTAGTCTAACACATTTGCTTTCCTTGATTTTCAAAGGGAAACAAGTCTGCACTTGTTCTCTCCCTGATTTTCAGGGAAAATCACTCTTGCTGACTTGGATTATCGGACACTATTTTCAAAGGGAAGTAACTCTCCAATGCGTAGTTTTGTCCATCGTTGTCAGGTGAAGTCACTCTTACATACTTTAAATAAGTCGAACATATTTGCTTCCCATGATTTGCCAAGGCAAGTAACTCTGTACAATATAATTCTTTCCCCTGGTTTTTGTAAGTTATAAAATGTTACTTCTTGTTTATTGGTAGGACAAACTGAACTTGTGGTTTGTATCTTTTTTTGTTGAGTGTATTCTTGTTTGTACTCAGATGTTTCTGGTGCGTGCTTACTTACCTGTTTGTTAGCTTATTGCATTAATATTAAGGAAGAAAAGACATTAGAACACATACAAGAATATATATATTTATTTTTCATATTTCGTAACAAAATTAATGCATTTTCCAGCATATGCAGTCATTGTTTATGCATGCCATTGACTCATCGTGTTTTACGCAAGTACCTTGGAGTGAGGAACAATCAGTTACCGTCAGACAATCTGGAAATAAAATATACTAAACATCTGAAAATATGTTACAGTAAAGTTTTAAAATTTTTGTTTCCAAAACGTTTTCAAAATTAGAAATTCATCCTTTTGGCGGTATTACGATAGTCATTCAAAAAAAACACCTGAGAGTAGGTGAATAATGATAAGGAGAATAAGTGTTCGTATATTGTCTATACATTATCGTAAAATATGGTATCTCATTGATGTTATGGCGAATACCAATTTTGGGTATCGAAATTTGATTCTTGTTGCCTGGCAACTGAAGAAGACAACTCGAATGCATGCGTTCGCGCTGTAAGTGGAACACAATTGTGCGTTGCTATGGAAACATAAAGTTATATCGAACATTTTCAAAATTATTTTTTATTTTGTAATGTATTAATCTATGAGGTTTACTTAACTATGGTTGATTTGTCCCAATATTATTTGATGTATACGATTATACAAGATAATAATGTAAGTTGTACTAAATTACGCTGTATAAAGTTGAAATAAGCGTTCGAATTGACAACAAAAACAGTCTGCCAGTCGCTGGCACGAATGCATTCCCTTTAGTGATGTTCTTTGGTTGCTTGGCAACTTTATTTATAAGCCTATATCCGATCACGGAATGGATAATAGTAGAAAATATAATTGTAAACATATTTTGAAGGCCTAATTTAACAACTCTCAGTTGTTTTGACTGACCCTCGTATATCGAGTATTTCCACATTAACAAAAGAAAAATAATAGATATGCTAAGTTACTCCTACTAATCCCGCCATGCAACAAGAAGAAATTATCCGTAAATGGCCTTGACCTTTAAGATATTCATAATAGGTTAACCAAAACATACACCCTGTCATAATTGCGGTTAATAACCATGCCAAATTTAAACAAGATTATATGAAAACGTCATAGTCAAGACAAATTTCATTTTGACCTTCAATTGTGGCCTTGTCGTTTGAGATAAGAACCTGGGGTTTGAGCATGGCTCTTCCCATCAAGATTGATGCAATCATGACAAATATATAGTCCAGACAAACTTAAATGGCCATTTGACCTCAAATCTTGACCTCGACCTTTGCGATACGAACAGAGAGTTGCGTAACTATGACACTCGGGCTCATTGGGTTAACATTTATGCCAAATATAAGCAAGGTCAGTCAATGCATGGCCACGGTATGGTCATTACGCTCCGAATAGCAAGCGGAAATTAACCATTGACCCCAACCACGACCTTGACATTAGAGATAGTAACCTCGGGTATCAGCAAGACGGTCCTTTTGGCTTTCCAAAGTCTTGCCTACAATAAGTAAGATTGGGCCTTGATGGGCAAAGTCACTGTCCAAACAAACATTAATTTGACCTTCAACTGTAATCTTGACCTTTTGAGATAGGAACCTGGTGTTTAGGCATGATCCTCTGTCTTGTTACTACTCGGGTGTTGTCGTGATTAATCCAGCCCGCTCCACATGTTCGGAACATGTTACCTTAGTAACGTCTGAGAGGTCCCGATTGTCATATACGTTCGTTATGTAACTTCCCGAATATCTCATAAATATACAGTTTCCCAGAAATAATTGGGAATCAAACTTTGCATTACTGCACATAATTAACATATTCATAAATAGGACTTGGTCAGTCATGATCGAAATATTATGTGTGAATTTTCAAAAAGGTCCCCGGTTGGGTCTTCGAAAAAATGCCTAAAAATATAGAAAGTGTTGGGGTTGTAAAAGGCATACTAATTTGAGCAAGATCAAGGGATATTTAGTCCAAAATACTTCTTTACAGTTCTAAACATGTTTTTAATAAGGTTTAAACACTTTTCACTGGATTCAAAAACCTCAGCACTAGGAAAAATCTTTTTGTTTTCCAAAAATCACATTTGTGAGTCAAAACAACTAAACATTTACCAATTTTGGGGTCATATCGAGAATATTGCCACACAACCGCCAAATTATGAAGTTAATTACAATTTAATCAGTCGTTTATTTTGACTTAACCTATGGGGAATAAAAAGAACTACAACACAGTGCACAACAATGCCTTTTTTGAATTTCCTTAGTGAATTTTGAAACAATACCCCCATATCTAACAGTAATTTGCTGCAACCCTGGTATAATTGTCCGCTCCAGATAGTTAAGAACATATCCATTCTCGTTGAGTTTATGAACTATCTCTTAATAGTTTCAAGTTAAATAAGGTTCTAAATTAGGCATTGTATGCAAAACTTGCAAATTGTGGGTCAAAACTTCTGTTGCCATGGCTACTATTGTATGGTTTGGACTAAAACCATTGGCAATTCATACAATAGACATTGCGTATCTATTTATACACATGAACAGATGTTTCTTTTCCAAATAAAATATTTACACTATTTTGAAACACCATAAACATTCTCAAAACATTTCTGGAAACACTATAAATACATACGGGTGGGTGCTGGTTTACATGTACACACGTCCTTCTCACATGCCGCTACATCATTTACGTCACAAAGAACATGACAGTGACTCATATCGTCATGGTGACATGGCTCGGCAAAAGTGACACCTAGTGGAGAAAATGAAATAATGGTAAGATTTTCTGATTGATTTTTTTTTTAGTTTGACGATGCAAACATATGCGTGCACCAGTCAATAGTATGCACCCACCACATGGGGATTTAGACAAACGAATCTTTCCGACTGGCAGGAATCGGAAAACAATATGGATTCATAGTCCCGGGCAATAAACTTTGGTCACGTTCCAAGACCCGATTACGTGATTACGTGTTCCGACCCCGGTGATTTCGACAGTATGCAATGTCTACATGATGGGAATTTAGACCTAAAAAAATAAAATCCCTCCACCCCCACCCCTGGGTCGCCCAGTCTCTGTTCGGGCAAAACATTGACTGGTGCAACAGTGCTTGACAATTTATGGTAAATCATTGGTCAAATATCTTCGGTGATGAGGTTGATGCTTTAAAGTAGTTTTGGTGCGCTACCCTCACTATTTGGTGCTGTAGCGTGCCCGGTGTAGTACACCGATGAATGCAAGACTTATGTTGTGAGGGAAACCAACATGTTTACCTATTTGACAACGGCTTGGGAAACACTGACAAATTGTTCAGCAATGACCATGTTTCCGACCGAGATTCGAACCAGGGACCTCTCGATCCGTAGGCTATATGCGTTATGCACTCGACCATCGTTCCACCTACCGAGCATCTGACAGTACTGACCTGTTGGTAAGAAACGATGAACATACATAGTTATTTGTGAATTTGGACGAACGACGTAGTTTATACAAATTTATATCACAATGTTGGCTTGCAAAACAAGTTTTTTGTCTTTGTTGTAGCACGGTCTTGGATCGATCCCGAGAACCCTCAGACTTCAAACGGGCGCTCAACTACCACGCTATCGAGTAGGTGGAAGAGGTAGGCCTACCTGAAATGCCTGCTAAAATTGTTATATCATGCTTACTTACCTACTAATACGGCAAAAAGAAATATGGCACAAGTCTTCATTTTAATGGTGTTCTTGTCGTACCGTTTGTCAACTATTTAGTTTAGTTTTAATCAGGTTTAATAATAACTAAGATAAGAAATAACAAACGCCACCGATTCTTAACTGAAGACACGATACGTACTAGATCGTTGAGAGCATCAAGGTCATGTTTCATTGATCGCCTTGTCACGCATCGACCTACATTTGTGTCGTGATAAGGCCTCTCACCTTACTCAGGAACAGAACAGAACAGGACAGATGTTTTTATTAGGACTTATACAAAGTACATCGTCCGATTCACATACATATTTACATAATATACAATCAGGATCCTTTGACAATCGACACGTAGCATTTTTGTACCTAACACCACCCTTGCAAGTTTTTTTATAACAAAGAAGAATAACCTTAAAGCGTCAAAATTACTTTTGGCTATATGGAGAGGTTTATGTCCACAAAAGGTCACATGCTTTAGTACTGCCTACGTCGGGACTCGGTACGGTACGAAAAAATACTGGTTATCCAACTACGATTTATGCTTTTTCAAATGTTAGATGAACATATCGGTTTTTCGCTAATTTACATATTATCTTTTTTTGTTTGGATAGTAGTCCATTGATAATTGACGATCGTAAGGACAAATCAAGACAAAAATGGTATTCGTCTTCCACAACATTTATAGAACAAAGTTAACACTTTCTATTTTTGCTTTCAATATGTAATGAATTCCTTCTTCCTCAATAGCTAATCTGTGGGAGAACAACTTAGTTTAATTAGAGAAACACGGACCTTGTCATCGCAGGTCCGTGAAAAGTGTCCTAGGGCACCCTTATATACGTGTACGTAATATTATATTATGTATATAAGGATGCCCTAGGACACTTTTCACGGACCTGTGATTGTCAGTACTTACAATAGTAAGGTATTTTTTACATTCGAACGTTGTTTTAAATTGTTAATATAGAGATGATCTTGAAATGTTATATATTTCACTATGTATGTTTTGTTTAGCCTTGACATAAAGTCTTGTTAAACACCATTTAGTTGTGAGGTCGTAAGTGAAGCAGAGTTCCACAAATATCCAAATCCTAATGTATTCAATAATTGTTTTATATTAGAATGTCAAGAGTCTACTATAACTGTTTATTTTGCAGCATAAATGCACTTGATGCAATAATGTATCTGGAGAATTGACAATTTATACCAACACGTGGTCATGTAGGAAGCAGTTTGTTATAGTTGCTTGGAACTGGAATAAACGTTACTTCGGACGGGTGATTTTCAGTTTGGACAAGGTAAATATTTCATTTTCTAGCTACCAACTTGTGATCCACAAAGCTCAACTAGCGCAGCGTATGCATTAAGGGTTGCAACGTTCAGGTTGTCATCGTTTTCTTATAGTGCATAACATGTTTAATTGATCCTAGTGTGCAATGGTATCCACTTTGTGTCAGGTGTAGAGCGTGGTACAACTGGTGCATATCGCTGGATTAGAATGAGAAGGTCGTAAGTACAAAATCGGTATTTTGAGAAAACAAGACAAAAATGCCCGAAAATTAGTCTTAACTTATGGTGAACAAGCTGTTTAAAAATTCCATGGCAAGTTCCGTTTTTTATGAAAAAAGGCTCTAAGAAGCGCCTTGTGATGCTGATTTTAAATGTTAAAGGTCGACGTCGTTCTCATTCTAAGCCATCGAAATGTTTTGCAAAGTTCAGTATTGTGGTACTCTCGGAGAATTTATGTATGTCATTGCTATATATACGTTTATTTTGTACGTATGTAAAGTCTATATTCATCCCAATAAGTCATGCCTTTACAGCGAAGACGAACTTTGCTCTAATTAGATAGTGTCAGTAAGATTAGTATGAACGAATTTATTTTCAAAGTTGGAAGTTAATTGTTATGAAAACATTTGCGCCAAAAGTTGAACCTCGTTATCATATTGAGCTCTGCGATTTCTTATCTAAAGATCATATTTTGGGATAACACACACTTGACACATCTTTTAAAATTTAGTACATTGATGACCCAATTAAATATTTCTAAAACTTGTGAACATGCAGTCAAAACGAATGCATTTCATTGATATGACGAAGTATTCATATGCTATGTCTTTCTCTGATTAGCGTCTTGGAGAGCAATTAAAACGCTCGCCTAGAAATTATATTGTGTATACTGTATTACAGTTCAGCATAAAATAATGTTATACATAGTCCAGCTAGGGTAATCTGAAAGTGACGTCATAGTTAAAAGATTAAACAGGTAAACCTTGACCAATTTGACACAAGCCTGACCTTTTGATTAGCATTATTTAGCAGCCGATATATTGCCTACGTTTACAACACCGATTGTATGTTTTTATAATCGGCGAGTATCACGAAGACGCTCGAGTTGTAATACAAACACAAATTTGAAATACCGATATCGCACGATTTGCTTGCGGAAATTGATATATTCAAAAAAGGTATGAGAAAATCCGACATGGACGGTAGCACTCAACCCAACCATCCGAGCATAGAAATCAGAAACACCACGACACAACTACCCTGAGCAATGCCCACACAAACCAATGCCAAAACGGCGACCAAAAATGGCACAACAACCCCGGGGTGTGGCCTAGTTTAAAACACTAAGGACAGTGACCTAACATTATGCCACCAAAAAGGCACAACTACGACTTGAATTAGTTAAAAGCAAGGGCAATGTATGAATGGGTGGGAAATAATATTACATATTCCTAGCAACTCCATTGAGCAATGCCCACACATTAGCCGAAGAAATAATTAAAGATCCAAGTCCCCGCCGATAAAATGCAAGAACCTTGTAATATTTTCTTGCATTAAAGGTCAGTTTCAGGTCAAAATAGCCAAGCTATAGAGTTTAGTTTGGTATTGAACTGTTGGTATAAGCTTTTATATTTGTTTTTACACCGTGCTAGTGGATTGTTCCACTGTGTCACTGTATTTTTATCCTAACTGGACTGTAGCTTATCTCATGGCTATCTGATGTTAATAGTTAACTAGTGCAGTTTTCTTTCAAACACGTATTTTGTCTTCAAATTAATTTTGATGAATTGCATTATGATCAGACTGCATTAACTCATGATGTTAGACATCAACAAATTAAAAAAGCAAATATGTTGAAACATGGCATCAATTTCATTGCCCATCTTGCTCGTTCACAAACAAAGTCACATGACAATAACAGCCAAAGTTTCTTGTCAGGGAAAAAGTAAATAGTATAAGGAACAAACTCTTATATAGAAAATGTAATCATTAGGAAACATATTTATGAACTTGTATCATGCAAAACCTCAATGACCTTACAAACCGAAAGTATAAACATCGTTATGTTTCTTGAATATCTTTTGAAGCATACCTTTTTCACTCAAAACCTAAATAAGAGTTTGTAACCTGGAGATATACAAAGTCATGTAATATAAGCATGGTATGTGTTTTCGCTCGTGACATTTGCCCATTAGTGTGTTTGCTAGCGAGTACTGAAAGGCATGCAAATTCATTCAAACATACTTTTTGATAATAAGAAGGACCAGTGTTTAACAATGGTGGAATTCTGCTAGAGTAATAGTATATACAGAGTACAAATCTGTCTGCTTCTGTCCTTTCGTTTTCTTAAAAAATCATAATTTCTGTTTACCACACCCCTCCGACTTTTGTTCTTCCTCCGTACCCTTAATAAATTGTTTTCTTGGCGATGTAAGTCATGATTTCGTTATTTATAAGTGTATCAAAATTAAGACAAAAGTGTCGTCGATTATGTATGATATTATATCACAATCAACCTACGTTGACCAGCAGAGTTTATCTCAACTGGACATAAGAGATAAAATACCAAGAAGTGGACAAAGACCGGTCAGTCCTAATTCTATCATTGTAGACTAATCTATACATCATGAAGGTAGCATTTTTCGCCGTGACCTGTCTGGCTGTTTTAGGTGAGATTTATATAATATTTTTAAAGCTCGTTTTACGCCATGCATTTCATATTTTACAATTTTACTAAGGATTCTCTTTTGTATGCTACGTAAGTATTTCTTTAGTATTTTTTCAAGATACTTTTAAATACAAAATTAATGTAACGCAACATTTGTTCAAGCGCAATTGCTATATTTAGTGAGGATTAAATACAAAATTAATGTAACGTGACATTTGTTCAAGCGCTATTGCTATATCTAGTGAGGATTAAATACAAAATTAATGTAATGTACCATTTGTTCAAGCGCTATTGCTATATCTAGTGAGGATTAAATACAAAATTAATGTAATGTACCATTTGTTCAAGCGCTATTGCTATATCTAGTGAGGATTAAATACAAAATTAATGTAACGTAACATTTGTTCAAGCGCTATTGCTATATCTAGTGAGGATTACCTCTGAATGGTATTCGGTGACGTCGATTTCATAGGAACACGGACCAATACTATTAGGCTAGTGGCCAAACCTCAAAAAGGTGCTTAGAAATGGGAGTAACCCCTCCCCATGGTAGAACATTTCACAACCTGTTTTTTATTGAAGGCGGAGGCCTTGGGCGTTGGAAAATGATGGTTGTGAATCTGGGATCAATGTAGGTCATTTTGAAAATCGACGTTTTATGTGTGTTTTTTAGTATTTTGAGAGGCAATTTTACGACGTATTTTGTCTATGTACAGAACAAGGCAGGAACGATTTAGCCAAGGAAAAGCAAACCACAGTCGTTTTTTTTGTAGGATCATATTACATTATGGATGGCTTATAACATCTAAAAAATTCAGCTCTTTAATAGCTTGAGAAATCATACTTTTGGGGTAAAAACATAAAAAAAAATAAACGAAAAGTGCGAATTTTAGGAATCGGTGCACCACAATTTCATATATCAATCTATTCGAAATAAAATCACTTGGGTGGGGAGGTAGTAGTCTGTAGTTTAAAATATCAAAAATCTATTGACCAGCTATTACTCAAATTGCGATAATTTTGGGTTAAATTGCTAAAAAAGCATAAACGAAATGTGCGAATTTTAGGAATCGGTGCACCCCAATTTCATATATCAATCTATTCGAAATAAAATCACTTGAGTGTGGAGGTAGTAACCTGTAGTTTAATATATCAAAAATCTATTGACCAGCTATTACTCAAAATGCGATAATTTTGGGTTTAAATTGTTAAAATCATAAACGAAAAGTGCGATTTTTTGGAATCGGTGCACGACCATTCCATATACCAATCTATTCGAAATACAATCACTTTAATGGGGAGATAGTAACCTGTAGTTTAATATATCAAAAATCTATTGACCAGCTATTACTCAAAATGCGATAATTTTGGGGTGAAATTGTTAAAATTATAAACAAAAAGTGCGAACTTTTGGAATCGGTCGACTACAATGTCATCTTTCATTTTATTTGATAGTTAATGACAGCGATATGTAGGTATGAAGGTAAGGTTTAATACGTCGAGGTTCTACTTGCTGGAATCTGTGTAAAACTCGCTAAATTTGGGTCAAAGTTCACAAAATTAAGCGAAAAATGCATTTTTTTGGAATCGGTGGATAGCAGTGTCATTTATGATGTAATTTGAAACCAAATCACTTCAAACAGCACATAATAATATGTAGTTTAAAAATATCTTAAGCCTAGGTACTAGGTATTATGTATTTTGAGGTAAAATATTACGAAATAAGAACCAAAATTGTGAATTTTGAGAATTGGTAGATTTCAATCTCATTAATGATTTTATGTGATGTTGAACAACTGTGACATGTTGGTAATTACATGCAGTTTAAGATATCAGAAATGTAGTATTCGGCTACTGTTTTAATTGAGATAATTGGGATAAAAAAATACAAAAATAAGCTAAGAATGTGAAAATTCGGAATCAGTTGAATACAGTGTCATTGATGATCTGATTTGATAAAATCCACTACAAAATGTGCTAAGTAATATGTTATTTAAGATTTCAAAACTGTTGTCCCATTCTATCGTTCAATATTAGGGTACAGCATCATTCGGTGTAAGCTTCAACCTTATTTATAGTGACATACGAAATATGCCTACATAGTAGACATGTGACGATCTGGTGGAATATTTGGGAGAGGTACTACCTACAGCCGGGTGAGGGTCGTCTGTGGTATTCACCAAACAGTGAAAACCAGTCCATTGAAATCAGGTGTACTATATGGTGTACAAAGCGGACTACCATTGAAGCTGTGACTGGTTCATAATGGTTCAAGTTCTTTGACACGCCATCCCTACTTCGAATTAACCCAAACAACGCATACAGGTTACATATTCATACAATTATATAAAAAAAAAAATTTGGTCAATGTTACATGAAGGAGTTCTGTGTTCGAGAATACCATGCATACGCTCCATGACATGGGCCATGCTCGTTCAAAACGACCTTGGTAGTTTGAGTACTTTTCTACAATGGATGAGTCAACAATTATACATTGAATTCACTGATAGGTCATGCTGTGGTGTAACGAAAACGAGGGATCACCAAATCGGAGTATCGCTATTGATGCAGGAAAATTGATGTATGATTGGTTAATTAAATTATACAGTAAGAACATAATTATAGTAAGCTTACTTTATGTTTTATAACCATAGTAACATAATTGTTGGTCACGCGGTTTTTGTAAATATTGTTTATATATGGAAAAATATAGTATGACTTGGAAGGTAGGAGGAAGCGTACTTGACCATCATACGAATGGGTATGCAGATGTCATAATGACAACATTAGATGTCACTGGAACAGAAGGTTAAGAGCTTTACTGCTAGCAATAATACAGGTCTGTCAGGATCACCGAGCAACACCGACACTGGGGCTTTGAATATACGTTTGTAATTATATCTTGTATGATGTCCGTCATTGCACTTCTCTTGTAATCGACTTTACGGAAAAGGACAGTTATGAAGCTCTCAATTGGCCATCCCACTCTCCCGATTAAGCTTGTTAACCCTATGAACACGGCTGATATAAGTTCAGCATACATAATTTACCAAGCGATTTCAGCCACGAAGTGTCTAACAAACTAAAATAGTTCATTAGAATCATGATATGAAGATGTTGGCGAGGAACATGTCGCATACCCGATACTATGTTAAATATTGTAAGTTTTAATCAATATTGATTGTTCTTAATCTACTAAAACACCAATGTTTTCTATTGGCGCCGTATTCAAGGGTAACACATAAAAACATAAAACAATTTAACACCATAACCCCAGCTGAATCATAACACATAATATCAAGCTATAATATACGGAACAAAACAGGACAGAACGAAACAAAGCCGAACCGAATCAAATTAAACAGAACATATCGTGTAGATTGAGACACTCGTTCGATTGTAAAATATTATTTTAAAACAGCTTGTCAACAAATATAATTTATATCCATACATGTATGCAATATGGCAGGGTACAATTACGGGGTAATGGTGTTGTGACCAACAACTAGTTTTAATAGCATTACTCTGGACAAACGTTGAGTTGTACATGAATATGTAGGTATTTGTACAGACATAAGACATGCACATGATCTGATTTGGACCACCAGAAAAAGCGCTGGTTATAAGAGCATTAAACCTTGTGGCTATTTCCAACCTGTCTGTCTTACTGAGCAGCTATGCGTGTTATTTAAACCCGCAGTGGTTAAGAAATAACGAGTGTTTATCTCAATTTCCAATCATTCAAAACGATGTACTCTTGATGAAACTAAATGAGCTTCGGGAACAGGATGCTCTGTACTTGGGGAAGCTTCTTGGGAGTTATGAGAAATCTACATTCGCATTTACATCGCGAGTATGCCTACACCGGGAAATTTCAATGAATGCATTATTTTTTCATTCCACATCGCCGATGAGGATTTCTTCAGTGGGACCTAGTCTCAAGTCGTATCCATTAATTAATATATCGTACAATATAGATAATAATAAGGTTCGATTAAAGTGTTGCAGTCTATAAAAAGTATTGGTGCGTACCTTTAGTGACATTTGATATTTATAGATGTATTGGCCTAAACGGCATTGGAATTCACAAGAACATATTTCATGTACATGTACGTTTTTAGTGTTGAGCATCCGATAGGACTCATGATGGTTGTAACAATATGCGATTTGATATCCTTTATCGCTAGGAAGATTAATCTGCTAATGAAAACACATAGGAACATTTCTGGAAAATTCAAATGTTGGGGTAATATTTCAGCTCAACAGGGCACCAATTGTTCATGATGAGCTTATTTGATTGGCTTTCCTCTGTCGTATACTAGTACATGTATCTTATATTTTGAACGGCTTAACCTCAAAACATTGAATTGTATACAATTTCAAATTCACTTAGTTCAAGATATCTTTAACTGAAGTTCCTTTGTTCCAATCAGATTAATAAACTATGAATGAATTAAATTTTGTATTCTGCTGATTCCAAACATCCAGCTTTTCGGTTTAGAGGTTTGGGATAAAATATCTCAATTCCAACAATATCCAGACGCTACATGTTATGTTTCACACTGGACTTTATACATACACGACACGATTGTTCAATATCAAATAAAATCATAAATGACATTGTCGTCTACTTATTCTCAAAATTCACGATTTTGTTCATTTTTCGTGATGTTTTACCTCAAAATATCTCATTTTCCGTGTACCCATGCTTAAGATATTCTAACAGCCTAAACTATATATTATTATGTACTCATTGGAGTGATTTTGTTTCAAATTACTTCATAAATGACTCTGCAATCCACCGATTCCAAAAAATCGCATTTTTGCTTATTTTTGCCCCAAATTTAGCGAGTTTGCACATAAATTCGGCAAGTAGGACCTCGACGAATTCACCCTGACCTTCATATCCATAATTCGCTGTGATAACATTTCAAATGAAATGAAAGATGACATTGTAGTCGATCGATTCCCAAAATTCGCACTTTTGATTATAATTTTAACAATTTCACCCCAAAATTATCGCATTTTGAGTAATAGCTGGTCAATAGATTTTTGATATATTAAACTACAGGTTACTACCTCCACACTCAAGTGATTATATTTCGAATAGATTGATATATTGAATTGTCGTGCACCGATTCCAAAAATTCGCACTTTTCGTTTATAAATTTAACAATTTAAACCCAAAATTATCGCATTTTGAGTAATGGTTGGTTAATAGAATTTTGATATATTAAACTACAGGTTACTACCTCCACACTCAAGTGATTTTATTTCGAATAGATTGATATATGAAATTGGGGTGCACCGATTCCTAAAATTCGCACATTTCGTTTATGTTTTTATGACAATTTAACCCAAAATTATCGCAATTTGAGTAATAGCTGGTCAATAGATTTTTGATATATTAAACTGCAGATCACTACCTCCCCACCCAAGTAATTTTATTTCGAATAGATTGATATATGAAATTGTGGTGCACCGATTCCTAAAATTCGCACTTTTCGTTTATATTTTTTTATGTTTTTACCCCAAAAGTATGATTTCTCATGCTATTAAAGAGATGAATTTTTTAGATGATATAAGCCATCCATAATGCAATATGATCCTACAATAATAACGAGTGTGGTTTGCTTTTCCTGGGCTAAATCGTACCTGCCTTGTTCTGTACATAGACAAAATACGTCATAAAATTGCCTCTCAAAATACTAAAAAACACACATAAAACGTCGCTTTTCATAATGACCTACATTGATCCCAGATTCACAACCATCGTTTTCCAACGCACAATATCTCCCGCTTCAATAAAAAACAGGTTGTGAAATGTTCTACCATGGGGAGGGGTTCCGACCAAAAATCACCCCTCGGCCACTAGCCTATATGTGTGATACAATATAATAATGCATATTTCCGTGCTAGATAAATCACCGTTTATTGTATTTCAGCCGTGGTATTCTCCAGCCACTGTATGCACAATGATCCCTCAAATTGTAACATGAATTGTACAGATGCTAATATGGAAGTCGGATGTGAACATGAAATTTGCACGTGCGTGATGGCATCCATGAATACGAGTAAGTTTATTTAAATATAGTGTACATGTTTTTCAAGATTATTATAATTATACAATCATCAAAACGCCTTTTTGTTGGAGCTGAATTCTTAGTAATACAAAGTAATTTATTCTATCGTAGCTTAGTCTATCGGCCGTGCACCGAGCACCGACAGTGCTCACTCTGACGCAAGACTCTTATCTCGATAGTGTATGACTACACAAAGCTTAATATCTCCTCACATATTTGTTAATGATGTGCGTCGGTCGATGCATCAAAATCGGGGACATCCATCGGAACTTTATTCAGATACAGTATTCGGTACCTTTTGGAAGGACATCATTCCGACATATACTGCAGTTGGGGGCTAAGTTAATATATCTACTTCATTTGGGTACCTACCGATCGGACTTCTTTTCGGATAACTATTTCATTTGGGGACCTATCGGACTGGCCTCGTTTAACACACCTACTTTATATGGTTACCTATAGATCGGACTTCATTTCGAATACCTATTTCATTTGGGGATCTACCGATCGGACTTCATTTCGGATAACTATTTCATTTGGGGACCTATCGATCGGACTTCATTTCGGATACGAATTTCATTTGGGGACCTATGGGACGGGCCTCGTTCAACACATCTACTTTATCTGGTTACCTACTGTTTTATTTGAGTCCTAATTTCAGATACCTATTTCATTTTGGGAGATATCGGACGGGCCTCATTTCAGAGTGGGATATTTCAGACGGGCATCTTTTAAGACAAAGGTCTATCTTTTCTGTGTTTTAGGATGTCAAGATGCTAATGAATGCAGTATGATGTGGTGTGAAAAACATGACGAACGGGCTCACTGTTTGGATGGTGCATGCAAATGTCTTAAGATGCATTAAGTTTTTGAACACATTTTGTTTTAATAAACTTTTTTTCTCAATGTTATGGATTTAGTTATATTTGTCTCACAGTACAGATAGATCGGACATTCTGCTATACCGAGTGTCAATCAGTAGTTTGTGCACTTACATAACAAATTGCCATACTTTGGCGCGGACAATTGCAACACTAATTCAGGCATACAAACAAAGTCAATAGTGAAACTGATACACGAACTAAGTCAATTGTGAAAATGTTACACGAACTAAGTCAATTGTGAAAATGTTACACGAACTAAGTCAATAGTAAAATCATAACACAAACAAAGTCAATAGTGAAAAGGTTAAACAAACAAAGTCAATAGTGAAACTATAACACAAACAAAGTCAATAGTCGAACAGTTATTACAATTTTAGTTAAATTGGTTAACGGGCTACCAAAGATCATTTGTGTAAAGTTTTATCAAACCCCGTCAAGCGCTTAAGAAGAAGAAGTCGTTTAAAGGATAATTTTAGCCCTGGCGACCATCTTGTTTAGTGGAGCGGAACGATTTTACCTATTTTGGTTAAAGGTCAGTAGTAAATTAATAACACAAACAAAGTAAATAGTGAAACTGTTACACGAACAAGCTAGTGAAACTATAACATAAACGAATTCAGTAGTGAAAATGTTACACGAACAAAGTCAATTGTGAAAATGTTACACGAACAAAGACAATAGTGAAACTGTTACACAAAAAAGGCAATGGTGAAAAATGTTACACGAACAAAGTCAATAGTGAAAATGTTACACGAACAAAGGCAATGGTGAAAATGTTACACGAACAAAGTCAATAGTGAAAATGTTACACGAACAAAGTCAATAGTGAAAATGTTACACGAACAAAGGCAATGGTGAAAATGTTACAAGAACAAAGGCAATGGTGAAAATGTTACACGACCAAACTCAATAGTGAAAATGTTACACGAACAAAGTCAGTAGTGAAGATATTACACGAACAAAGTCAGTAGTGAAGATATTACACGAACAAAGTCAATAGTCAAACAGTTACACGAACAAAGTCAATAGTGAAAATGTTACACGAACAAAGTCAGTAGTGAAGATATTACACGAACAAAGTCAATAGTCAAACAGTTACATGAACAAAGTCAATAGTGAAAATGTTACACGAACAAAGTCAATAGTGAAAATGTAACACGAACAAGGTCAATAGTGAAAATGTTACACAAACAAAGTCAATAGTGAAAATGTTACACAAACAAAGTCAATAGTGAAAATGGTACACGAACAAAGTCAATAGTCAAACAGTTACACGAACAAAGTCAATAGTGAAGATGTTACATGAACAAAGTCAATAGTGAAAATGTTACACAAACAAAGTCAATATTGAAAATGTTACACAAACAAAGTCAATAGTGAACATGTTACACAAACAAAGTCAATAGTGAACATGTTTCACGAACAAAGTCTATAGTGAAAATGTTACACAAACAAAGTCAATAGTGAACATGTTACACAAACAAAGTCAATAGTAAACGTATGGCTAAAACAAAGTAAATAGTGAAAAAGATACACGAACAACGTCAATAGTGAAACTATAACACATACAACTTCAATAGTCAAACAGTTACACGAACAAAGTCAATTGTGAAAATGTTACACAAACAAAGTTAATAGTGAAAATGTTACACAAACAAAGTCAATAGTGAAACCTTTTCATGCACAAACTTTTATACGAACAAACTTTGAATGACAAAAGTCATACTTTTACACGAACACCGTCAGCAGTCATACTTTTACACGAATACCGTCAGCAGTCATACTTTTGCACGCATAAATATGTTGATATGCGCACACGGACAGAGTTATTCTAATAAATGTTCATGAACATTGCCAAATGCTATATATATATAATGTTACACACAAAAATATAGGATCCGTCATGAATTGTCTTTGGGGATAAACAATTTCTTAACCGTGTCCAGAAAACAAATAAAAAAGTCACAATGCGAGCACTCGGCGAGCTTAATACTTTGTTTTGTGAAGGGTATAAGAAATGTATGACATTCTTCTTATCACATTTACAGACTTACCGAGTGAAAACAACGGAACGGGCCCGCTAAAAGTCGTTCGGTGAGCGATTTATGACCTATGCGGGCATTTCACGAATAGTACACTAAGATGAAGTGCAGAATTTGTCTTAATTTTAGTTGTGTCAGTATTTAGTGAGCCATTATTCAAGAATCATACTGCGTATTGAAAGGCATCCGTATGATATAAAATCCAGGCAAGGTAATGTCAATTGTATCCTCCAGAGTGGCCCTGTTAAGTATCCTTTTGATAAAAAAGTAACCCTTTATCTTTTAATTGAACTTGCCCGTATCAAAATTATACGTATGTCGATTTCAATGTTTTAAGTTTCTAAACGACGTTGTTATGTAACTCGTACCTGGTATATAAAGACAACACGGAGTGGACATCTGCAAATAGGCTATTTAGAAGATATATGGAATCGGGTATACGTGTCCGTATGCGGAACGCGGGTACACAAAAGGGAACGCAAACCCTGGAATACCGGCCTAACACATCAAAACCTTGATGACACACACCCACGCACACCCACCCACGCCAACGCCATGTTGAATTGCCTCCAGTTGATTCAAATTTGCCCTGGCCAGGATCCTATGCCGAATATGCGTATTCAAGGATTGATTTGAGATGCCATGATGAAAAAATCAATTCAATTCAACTTCTGTGATTTTTTGATAATTTCTCTATGATTGATTTTATTAGAGCATTTCTAGTCTGCAGCATATCTTAGACATTTTAGATTTAAGAACCATAACTCTATCTCTTGTGTGATTTTTTTAATTATTTCCCTTTAATAAGTTTTATAAGAGCATTTCTTGTCTGCAGCTTAACATTGTCATTTTAAGTTCAAATGACTTCAACTTGTGTACACAGGAAAAATTTGTGCGTACGCCTGTTTCTTGCAAGAACGGTTACTCTACCTTGTGCAATTTAATAACTTTCCTTTGATTAATTTTATTTGAATATTTCTTGTTGCAACATAACTTTTTCATTTTATGTTCAAATCATTTCAAATTCGGTTTGCACATTTCTTAGAATCACTCTTAGTGCAGTGCGCAAGAACTGTAAACCTACCTTGCGTAAGTCAATACAGTATTTGCGGAGCTTGCATTTCAATATACCATTAAAACAGAAGTAAACGAATAATCTCTGCTTTTTAAACGAATGCATTTCGTCTGTCATTTTATCAAACTAACAAAAGTTCATTTATAAAATGTAATTAAATGCTGTTTTCTTCTGTATTCAGATTGTGGTCTGTCCGGAGCCTCAAGAGAAGAGATAGAAGAAGCATGTGTTTTTAATGTGATACAACTGAAAATAAAATTAAAACTAATATTTGGTTTGTGTATATTTATGTCTCAGACTATGGTTTACAGTGCCGTGAGATGAAGTATTGGGATCTGTAATTATTCCATACATGGTTTAAAACCTGATTTTCAAAAGAAAACAACAGTGTTATTAGAAAGGCGAATTTGGCCGAGGATCAGCAGGCGGAGTTATATGTACAGAAACAGAAGAGTATTGGCGTACGAAAACCATAGCACTTAAATGGCGCATGAAATGCGTACGCATTGCGTACGAACGGTGTACACCAAAGTGAATTTTTATGTATCAACATTACTGTATATTTTTGACGTACGAAAAACGTATATTATGGTAGAGGAACGAATGCCAGTTTAGGCCTCTATTTTTGGAGTTACCCTACCATTCATTTTAACAAGCTGAGTCATACCTTAAAATGTTCGCAAATGCTTGTACTTTATGAAAAGGGTAATTTTTTTACCATACTCATGGTGGCATTTTGAGAAATCAAAGATGGCGTCCAAGATGGCCGCCAAAAAAGTAATCATCACATTTTGTCAAATTACAGCCTCTGGGACATTAAGTCCACGTATGATAGGCGTACGCGGTGCGTACGAACGGCGTACGCCAAAAAAAAATCACTGTTTACGATCCGCGTACGCCGTTCATACGTTTCGAGTACGCCAGATGGTGTACGCCAGGCGTACGTGTGCCCTTTTTTTACGATCTGCTTACGCCTTTAGGCGTACGAAAAACGTACGCGAATCGTACGAACGGCGTACGCAGAAATTTTCCTGTTTATATATATGCAAAGTGTGAGGGACATTCGTCTAACATTTCCAAATGAAGGCGGTCACACAATGAATCGGGAGTAATCATTAGTTAGTAGATGCGAGGATTATGTGAGTAGTTTCAACTTGAACTATTGGCTGCAAAGCTGTATGAAAACGAGGAAACATAACCCTAACCTCTTATACCATATCATAAACATATTAAAGCTCTTCCACTCACCAAGCATAAATCAAAATGTAACATTCTGTATGGCCTTCTAAATACTTTGGTCTGTAAATGAAAAGCTAGCTGTATGTCAATCGGCAAAGAGTCGTTCTGGGTCATCATTCCATATATCTAGTTCTGCTAATTTTCGCTATCCAGAAGTAGGCACTAAGACAGTGATCCTTGCAGTGGTTCAGAAAATGATGAAAAAAATCACTCATACGAAATATAACTTGCAGAACGTCTTGAATATTCTTAAAGAGTGCAATATAATTATGCTTGTGAAATTTGTATGTCTCATTTTCAGCCAGGTATTCAACAATTAACGTTGATCTACAAAATGCACTGAACACAAAATACATATTTGTATTGTTAATCTAATGATTGCGCCATGGCCAACCTTCATGTTGATTTTGAAGATCTTGGGTTTCATCTGTTCTAATTTATCGTCAGTCATTTGGTCTATTCATGCATGTTAAAGGTCACTACTACCATAACCTTTGACATACTTACCCCAACATTAAAAGGGGTCGTTCGCTGACCAATCTTTGCTTACATATTAAGTATTCAACGAAATTCAACGAAACTTATTCAACGAAAACCGTTAAGCCTACTCATTGATGAATTGACAAAGATCACCAACATATACTAAGTACATAGCAATAACATTATACTCCCTCATCAAAGATGGGGGAGGGGGGGGGGGGGAAGAATGATAATCATGACTTACTTGGATGAGAACTATTTAACTAATATATCATGTAACTTTTACAATACTTTTTAGAATTATTGCGTTATAAGAGTGATAAAAACAACAAACAATTCCATTTTTTGTGATTTGGCGGCCATTTTGTCGGCCATTTTGGATATTTCAAATCTATATTTTGTCCAATTATATGTAAAATACTTATGATACACGTTTTATACTGTTGCAAAAAAACCATTTTTTCCCAAACAACTTGTCATTTTAGCCGCCATTTTGATTCCAGCAATCACGGGTGCCATCTTACATTCACTAAGTCATTAAATAATATGATATATACACGTGTTCTATGTTTTATACGGTATAACACAATACTTAGGAAATGGCAGTCACTCCGTAACGTCGTCTGACGTCATGATTTTTTTATATTGTAACGGTAACAAAGTTGCTATATATATATTACTTCATTAACCCATCAATTATGACGTCATAACTATGAATCATTGCATAAAAACTCGCCAAAAGATGCCAACTATTCCTATATACATGTATATATATTGGCGCGATGCGGCTAAAACTGCTTAAGTAGTGTTGTCATTAAATATTTAATTCATTTTTGTGATACTTACTTTTTCTAGCTGGACCATAAACCGTTACATTGGGTTACAAATACATCCATTTATCGATTACGACGGACACTGATATATAATAATTTTGTCAAATACACGTGCTATGGTTGTAGAAATATCCATAATTATAAAACTATATCATTATGTTGGAGTAAATAAATAAAAAATTATACGCTATTCTGGGACAGAGTGAACAGTAATCGAAGTTTTCCTAAACCTTATGACTGCTCAAAATAATTGCGGCCATCTTTATGATGGCTCTAAAAGGTTATTTGACAAAATGACCAGCATGTCCATCAACTGATTTCGGACGTCTTAGATATCAAGCTAACCGAAAATCATTGTTGGATCTGTTCAACTCTTTGGTAATGGACTGCCAATTTTCGAGACTACTTATGTTAAAGGTAACATACGTAGTTTACATCATGACGGTACCTAATCACGATTTTGTGATTTTACGACCAAATTTAGACACATATGTCTTCATATCGTAGCTGAGCGACATTTTTCGTTGACCAGCATATGTTATCTATAAATTGGGGTCAATTTCGAAGTGTTTCATTTTAGACTAATATAATCACCATGAAAGTAGCACTATTCGCCGTCACCTGTCTGGCTGTTTTAGGTGAGTAGTATTATTAATTTTATAGATTGTAATAAGGATTGTTTTACAAGAAAATGTAACCAATGAATGTAATGCACCAGTAAGTTGTATGCACGCTCCCTTCCCCCGAGGTTGAGCCGGGAATTTAATGTTCGGTTGTTAACCCCCCCCCCCCCCCCCCTTCCAAAGCCCTGTTAGTGGGGGACATCTGATTTTGTCCCCTGGGTATTGGTTTGGAGAAGTTTCTGGACAACATTTCGAACGTCAGTTTTGCGGGCTTTTCCCGCCCTTCCCCTGGGATGCAGACCATGGGGTGCAACTGACTGGTGCATAACGTTGTTATAACTTTTTTGTGTTCGAAAGGGACAATGTTTGTGTCCGACTATTTGGTTTCATACCTGTCGAGTAGCCAATAATCGGCGGCTTCGAGGAAAGTGGAAGAAAGTTTATGTAATACAATGAATCCGGGAGAGCAGAACTAGCTCGTTGCGTTAGACTCTGGCTTTTTAGCGTGCCTGGGTTCTAGTACTGTTTTATCAAAGCACTAACGAAAATCTGAATCCCTTGGTCAAGTTTAAATTCTTTATAAAAATTTTACGACTACAAATTGATAAATGGATATGCAATACAAAAAATCAATTAATTGAGAACTCATACAAACTATACATGTACATGTCATTAAATTTTCAGCTGTTAAAGAATTATGATTGGGTTTAAATTGAAAGGTAAGTTTTTGAAAATCGCGGTAAAGCGATTTGATAAAACACCAGTACACTGCCAATCAATCCATCTTTAGCTGGATGGGAAAACGGTGAAAGCGCCCTTGCCGAGATTCGAATCAGTGACCCCCGGGTTAGTATTCGAGAGTGCTAACTACTAGTATTCGGGCAACGTCCATCACAAAACTGGGTTACAATATTATATTTTGCTTACAAGCTTCTTTCTTATAGTTTTTTTTGAAACTTCAAATACAAATGTAACATTATATAAAGCGGATCTAGAGATACAGCTTTGTTGACTGTATTTATTAAAATTATGTTCGTTTATTCCGTCAAAGAGAAAGGATCAATACCACCTACGAGTACATGTAGATGTATAATTTATAATAATGCTCATAAATTATTCAAAACGTTTAATCACTGTTTATTGTTTTATTATATTTCAGCCGTGGTATTCTCCAACCAATGCATGCATCATGACGACCCGTCAAACTGTAACTTAAATTGTGGAGATGCTAATATGGAACCTGGCTGTGAGGGTCCTGAGCATACCTGCACGTGTGTGATGTCACCTATCTGTAAGTTGTTCTCAAAGAAGTACACAGTCGTCTTCAAAACATAATTTAATGAGTTAAATTCTAAGTGCAACAAGTACATGGGAATTGCAAGCAATACAGGAATCCCATACTTGGTTCTTGTCGACATGGCAACCACAAGTTTTGTCCCAATCAAAGTATAATTCGACGTGCATAATCTCCGCGTTGGTCCCTATATACATAACAAGTTCCATAAACCTAGCTTGAAAACTGTTTGGGTTATGGCAGGATCCAGATTTTTTGACGGACGGACTGACGGAGGGCGAACTTAAGTCCTCTCCGGTTGAAAACCCCGGCAGGGAACTAACACTGTAAAACAGTCCTCTGTAACCACCCGAGGTAAAAAAAACCATTGAAGCCGCGTATTTAAAGTGTATAGAGCTGATATCGGAAGATATTTTTTAAAATGTTTCAAAAACTGAAAAAACAATTACGTTTCTAATACCCATTAGATCATTTTTCGCTTTAGTGTTAACAGACACTCTCTGTGATTTATTGAACATGCGAACTGTCCATTTTCATACGAAAGTGTTCTAGAACACCCTATGAAATTATAAGAATCTTTATTTTTCGAGTATTGAATCAAAGTGCGCGGAACTCATCCAAAGTTTTATTTGCAATTAAGGTAGTCTAGTATCATTCTAAAAACAATGCAAGTAATTATTTTGACATTGAATGACTGTTGGAATATAGCTCCATACACTTTAACGAGCAATATAACATATTAAATATACCAGACGGACCTCATTTCGAATGTCATCAAAGTTGTTTGTTTTGTGTTTTAGCATGTGTAGGAGATTTAGCCGCGTGTACCGGTATGCAATGTGAACATAAGCAGGAGGGTCACTGTTTGGATGGCATGTGTAAATGTCTCGAGATGCATTAAGTTGTTGGACAGAATTTGTATTTACTTAATAAAAGTATTTTTTCTTAATTCTATAAAAGTTGAGTCATAATAGTCATACACAATTATCACAAATCGCTGGCTTAGAATGAGAAGGTCGTAACTACAAAATCAATGTATTGAGAAAACAAGAAAAATGTCTAAAATTTGATCTTTCCTTAAGGAAAAACAAGCTTTTACAACTTAAGTTTGGTCAACATGACAAGTTTCAATGAATATAGGCTCGTAAGATGCGCCTTACGGTGAAGATTTCAAATATGTATCAGTCTTATAAGATCGTAAGTAGTAGTTACGACCTTCTAACCCTAAGCCAGCGATACTTCGTTTTGTTACACGGGCATAATATACGAATTTTCATAAAGTTGCACGGGCAGGACAAACGGCTATTCTGTTTGGCCGGTATTCCATGTATCCATGCCCGCTTCCGCAAAAATCAAACTGCTAAAAAACCGTTGGGTTCATTCCATGTATTTGTATTCTAACCTTTCAGTGTTTATATTTCTGCGTACACTTTTTTTATCTAAGCATCGTTGGTAAAATACATAAGAATATTATAATTTAATTAATATTTACTATTTACAAAGTACACGGCACAAGATATACGTAGGGCGTTCCAAAAGTTCCAGGAAAAGTGCTCTGTTGTATTTATCTTATGGTCAATATACTTCAAACTTTGCATTTACATAGAACAATTCCTGATACATAATGTGCTATGAATTGAACGCATACGGGTGTGCCGTACAAAATGACACGGCTGTCATAGTAACGTTATTAACATGGTCTGACTAAATCTAACTTAGTCAGTCAATGGACACATAAAATACACCTTCTACAATAATAACAATGCTTTATATTCTATAAGAATGCCTCGCTTGAGGGTATGCACTTCAAAGGTCCGTTTGCAAAGAATTCGAAAGTGTCACAAAATCAAACAGAAACGTTCAAAGTAACGTCTAGCGTCTGATTCGCAACAGGCCGTACCTTCCTATTATCATCTGCAGCAGTACCACAGGCAGTCTGGAAGCGTTCATATCATGCATACATCCTACGCAATGACAAACAACGTTCTTAACAGGCAGTGTTTATAAATTCTATTGGTCCAGGTCTAATTTTCCTGCAAAAAGACAAAAAACTGGTCAACTGTCAATGATTTACTTACATTTGACGGGTGATTCTAATACGGCGACAAAAAACATGAACACAACAGTGGGAGTATTTTAACTATGGCATAAATTGAGCAAATTGATGTTAAACTGCCCTTCGCAAACGTTCCATGCAGTAATTTTAGGTCATTGTTAATTGGTAGCTGTTTGGTTGGGAGCAATGCGTAGGTTGGTTTGGCGATTTCTGCGACATGACGTCAAAATTGCCCCGGGTAGCCATTACTGACGTTACTATGGCAGCAGTGCCATTTTGTAAAACACACCCTCATGTGTTTGATTCATGGTATAATATGTATCATGAATTGTTCTATCTAAATGCAAAGTTTGAAGTAATTTGGACATATGATAAACATTATATAGCACTTTTCCTGGAACTTTTGAAACGCCCCTCGTATGTCTCTTTTTCACAAATTATCCCCAACATTCATTTTGATTCAATCACGGTATGAATCCTGTTATAGCTTGGCCAATTTGACATGAGCCTGACCTATTGATAAGCATAATTTAACAGTATATATATTGCGTACGTTTACAACACCGATTGTATGTTTTCATAATCGGGGAGTATCACGAAGAGGCTCGAGATGGAATACAAACACAAATCTGAAATACCGACATTGCACGATTTGTTTGCGGAAATGGATATATTCATAGCAAGAACCTTGATATATATTCTTGCATAAAGGTCAGGCTCAGGTCAAAATAGCCAAGCTATACATGAATTTTGAGTTCCGTCAGAACAATGGTTGGTTTCTGACCTGTTACAAATTCCGTCAGGGAAAAACATCTGATTATTTAAGAACCAGAAGACTCGTTGCGGAGCATGATCGCAGAGACATCAAATGCAGCACATTTACTCACGACAATAGTTCGAAAAGATGCTCTTTTTATGGATGTAATGGGTGTTTAATGCACTTTTCTTTCTGGTTATACAAACATTACTTAATCTTAATAAACAAATAATCATATTCAATACAAACATTCAGTTTTGAATGTCAATGTTACTTGGTATCTAAGTTAGTTAAATATAGAGGATCTTTCACGAGTTATCAATTGATATAAATCTATACTAAACGAGTTTTGGAAATTTTATTTAGCGAGCCTCTGGCGAGCTTAATAATATTTCCTGAACGAGTTTAACATAAATATATAAATTGACAACGAGTGATAGATTCTTTATATCATATGACACTAAAAACGCAAAATACGCATTGATTTATTGAAAAAATCCGATAGTTTATACTACACGTGGTACGTATAACTTTATATGTACTGGCTATACTAACCTGGATACAAGGAAAAGCAAGTGATATAATACGAAATCAATCATGGAACTGCTGTCAAATGCCATAAATTTCATCCCATCGCGATCATCTGACAAGACTGACATTGATCATACAAATTCCGATTACCACTGTTACAAAATCAGATGGTTTCAAAATAAGGATGGTACAAATTCCGTGAACATGAATAAAATTCTAGGAACATATTTGCTTACTTTTTATCTATGATTTTAATTGTAAAAGAGACATTCTCACACAAAACATTAATTTTATAACCCAATTTGTTTTCTTAGTGTGTGTAAACATATACAAGTATTATACAGCATTGAACTATATGACACATTGGGTCATACTGCGCAATATTCTGACAATAATTCGGAGGATATAAATTGATATTTACACGTACGTTCTGGGACCAAAATACCACAGATGTTCGACAAGACTAAACATCTATCCTTAACATTATACAGAAACAAGGGAACCAGCTCAATGGTAAAACTAGAAATACTTAACTCAATGTTTTGTCCAATAATTTAAACAAGCCGAATGCAATCATTCAATGGGTACTGTACACGTCACGAAAATATATTCCCATGCATGAAAAAACAACTTATTTCATATTTATTGCACCAGAATAAAAAAGGCTAAAGTCAAACAACGCTGCATCAAAAGAATTGGAATCTTAAGGCTAAATCAACATTGGTTACGCTCAGTATGTTCAAAACATTAGTTGGACTTTTCAGTCATAAAACCGCTCATAAAGATGCCCGCGTCCAAAGAATTGGATTCTTAAGGCTAAATCAACATTGATTACGCTCAGCATGTTCAAAACATAAGTTGGACTTTTCAGTCATAAAACAGCTCAAAAAGATGCACGTAAGATAATGTGATTTTTTGTTCTAAGTTAATAAGAAATATAAAAACAATTAGTAAACATGTTAATTGATAAATTGATGTAAAACACTGAATAAAGACTTTTGGACTATACAATGTCATATGGGATGTTCAACACTGTCCACCTACAAGTGGGGCACCTCTCGTATATGAAGAAAGTCTACCTAATTTCGCCTTGTTCATCAATTCCTGACTGACTGGGTAGAATCTACATTTAGTTCTATAAGTTGTATCATATCACATAAGAACCTTTAACATGTTATATTTATAAAGACGAATATGGAGCTTATTGTGTCAGTCAAATCATATAAGAGCACAGTTCCAACTTGCCCCATGCACATTGTGACCACACGTGACCTTTGACCTTCAACAACCAAAACCATTCCAATGACAATTGATCAGTTTCAAGTGTTACAAATGACAGCGCAGTCGTTTTGCTTGAATATCATGTATGGGGGGGGGGGGGTCATCGAAATACTTTCGCACATACATGAAATAGGGCGTGGAACAAATTATCCACGGAACAAGAGTTTATACTTTCTAAGCTTTAAATCGAACATTTCTGCGCAACGTACACATTTACATCATACCGTCGTTACCTTACAACTTTCATAGATAGCTGACACCGCCCATGCGGCTCTTATACGTAATACCCTAGGGTGAGGAATAAACAGTTAAACTAGTTGTTGCCCTTGTTCCGACTTTACCGATATTTTAAACCGATAGCTTTGAAACTAATGGAAGAATATCGAAAACACAACTTAAAACATGTAGATCTAGGCCTACCTTCTGAAGTTTAAATACTTACTAGCAATGTTGAAAGTGCTAAATTGTTAAGCGCAGTTAAAGTGAGAAAAAGGGAACAGAGAAATATAACGAACATTTATCTATAATTTACAAAAATGTACTTATATCTATATTTAGCTCAAATTATGCTGGAAATAACAAATTAGTTCTCAAAACAATATAATAGTGTTCTTTATTTTGTCAAATGACACACGTTAACCACACTAAAGTACAATTCATAGAGAATACTATTGTTCGGAAGTTGTATCACGTCCAAACGGAATTTGTATCAATCAAAATGTTCATTTAACATAATTTGTAACAACACATCAAATTTTGTTTAAATACATTTCCACGATTGAACACATCCAACTTGGTGCGATAATAAGCAACACAGTTGTGGTATGAAGTGTTCAGTATTTCAGGTCGTTTTGAAAGATAATACGAGAGGTGCCCCACCTATATTTGAACAGTATTGAATATCAAATAGTCCGATGCTTATTATATATAATCAAAATATTTCTATATCATCGTGCAAAATACACGGTGGGGAATCACGTGGTTTCGATGGTAGGAGCCACCACAAAAATGGCGGCCAAATAGCGTCGACTTAACCCATATTTTGAGGTAAATATATAACATCGAGACTCGTTTATTTATGGACACCCCGGCCAGCACGCAATGGCTTCTCCACTGAATATTTTGGTACCCTACTTTCCACGATTGATCCCGTAGTTTGCTCAAACACTTCGATATTGTTCCGTAAATAACAAAACACTAGCGGGGTAGACCTCACGATAATGACGATTTTGACCATATTATTACCATAATTTTTATTATCTCCTTTATATCATCCGTATTTCATGCGATTACAATGTGCGAACATCTCGACAACATTTTCCAACAAAATTACAACCAGAATGTCATATATTTTGTTTTTCTGAAAAATAAAACAGTCAATTTGCATGAAAGATAGGATCCACGCTAAGGGTAGGACGCACGATTGAACCTCGGCAGTGCACAGTCATCAGTGCGGTCGGCAGTTTTCTACGGTTCTATCGATCGAAATATGCGGAACGGGCACATAGTGATCATTTATAGAAGTCAGTAAGCTATATAATGTATATACGGTCCATGTACAAGTGCGTGCATGTAATTAGTATGCTTCCTAACATATTTTGTTTATAATTGAATTTTATAAGCTCACACAACACAGTATACTGTCTGTCCTTCAGTCAGTCCGTTCGAAAGACGAATTCTAGTGACCACAACTCGACCTATAGTAACTGTTGTTGCTGGAGTTTCCTAAAACGTTCTCTTATGAACAACCTTGACATTTAGAAATAATAAGTGATGGATTGATTTTGCAAATACAAATGTAATTTGGTCCTTTGTCGATGGGGTATGTTAGTCTGACAGCTATTTTTTAAACACATAATGTTGATGCATAAACAATACCCGTAATTCGTGTATGTGTGTCGATCAATGTGTTGCAGAAATATGTTTCTAATGATAATACTGTTTGGTGTTAAAGTGTATAGAGCTATATCGGACGGTATTTGTTTTTAAAGTTTCAGAAACTGAAAAAACAATAATGCTTTCATATCCATTAGATAATGTTTTGCTTCAGTTTCAGCAGAAACTCTGTGTGATTTATTGGACATGCGAATTTTCCATTTTCGTACGAAAGTGTTCTAGAACACCCTATGAAATTATAAGAATCGTTTATTTTTCAACGATTGAATCAAAGTACACGGAGCCCATCCAAAGTTTCAATTTGCAATCAATTATTTTGAAATTAAATGACTGTTAGAATATAGCTCTATACACTTTAATAAGCCCGTGTGAAATAGCTTGACTCTTCAGTTAATCGTATAGGAATCGGTTATATTTTAACACATATTGCCTAATATTCTATGTAATAGGTCATCACGTTGATTTTTTTCTTTCAAGTCTTTCAGAGCAATGCGTTGAAAAAGTCGCACCTTAGCTTAAAGTCCCAATAAGTTTCAGAAACAGCAATATTTTACAACCTAATAAGACCGTGAAAATTGACAGGTTATAGGGCTCCCTAAATGGCATAGAATCAGCATCCATATTTGATCTATTTTTACTTTCATCCTTAAAATAATCATCTCCGCAAGTCGCCAATTAAGTAGTTTGTGTGGTGAACAAAATACCCCTTTGTTTACAATCTTAAATCGACGGGTCGTTCCGAGGACAGTTAGTAAATTTCCAGTATAAATCGAGGACGCATAATATTGATAACCAATTTATGCGAGTATATAAGGGTAACTAAAAGCTTAATACCGGTATCCTCCGGTACCGATAATCGCCGGTATCCTATTGCACTATATTGTATGTGGTAATCGAGTATACTATTTCACGGGTGAATTGAAGGCTAAGTTGTTTCCATTAGGTTATAATATATGTACAGTATGAATATATTGAGACAGAATTAAAGTGTAGATGTAATAATGCATTATAGGTGCCGTCCACTTAGACCCCGATGCTATGCGGAAGGGATGCCGATTACAGACTGCTTGTTTCTGAAAATCTTCGGGGATCATTTATTAATAAAACTGGGCGGGGTTTTGTCATCGTGGTTGCTCGGCAAGTATTCGCGGATCGGTATACAAATTGTATTGTTGTGGTATACACACAGTATGCATGCAGAAGCCTATCCGAAATAGCCGAATGGTAGATCCGATCGTGCGGAAAGCCAGGTTGCGGTTAGACCTGCCGTCCACTAGACACCGATGCTACGCGGAAGGGATGTCGGTTACAATGTGCTCGTTTCGGGAACCCTTCGGGATCGTGTATCAATAAAAATATGCGGAGCCATGTCATCGTGCTTGTTCGGGAAGTACGACATTCGCAGTTCGGGGTAAGAATGGTTGCTGTATACATGTACACGCAGTATAAATGCGGCTGCCGTCAGTTCAGGAGTTAGTCCCGAATGTTTCCCCCGACCGCGTGATTTGCGGAAGGATTTACGAATCGATGCCGATAGGTTGCCGAAAGGTTGTCGATGTATAGGCGATGCCGAACCTAGAGGCAAACTGACGGCATCGCTTCAGCTGTCATTCGGGATATACAACTGGGATAATGTCGCGTAAATTTACGCATACTAGTATATATCTACCTTACGAAAATTTGTAAGTTAGTTTTACTATAGATAAACCACAATTACTCGGGCGTAAATATACTTTAAACATTGGAGTATTGTTATAGGGGTGTGTTTATCCATAAAACATACATTTAGAATTTGGTTTCATCATGTAGTTCGCATTGCGCAGTTGACTAAGCTACTATGAATACGAGTTCTTCAGAACTGAACGAATGGGTTCGATTCCCCTTCTGGTACTTTTTTTTAAATTTCGCTCAGCAAGCATTTTTCGTGTTTGTTCAATTACACAGAGATGTATATAAACGTTATGGCGTGTAAAAAGCACATTAGAAATATATCTAAGCTGGTGCACAAATATAGCGACGATGCGAGAAATCTCATTGGAAACGTATATAGGATTTGTATGGAGGAGAAGGGAATAGAATTGAAGTTTTCGCTCGTCAGTGCGTGAGGGATGGTTGTCGGACTGACAGGAGCTAGCAAATAGAATGCAATGCAATGCATATAAGATTACACGTATCTCAGAGTTGTAACTTGAAACTCAATGGATACTTACGCTGAATCTGATACATTGTATAATTATTAATTATGCAAAAACTAAAAATGAAATGAGAATATAGAAACAATGAATAGATAAAATATGATGATATGTGGTCATATCGTTATCATATAAAACAATGAATACATATATATAACATAAGTATAAGTTTATTAAAAAAAAGAAACTGTTCATTAGTGGGTTCGAACTAACACTGGAAATAAAAAATAGTCGATTTGAAGCGATAACCACTGTACCACTGCACCACACAGTCAAGTTCATAACATGATCGGCATAGTTTCCGTGTGTTAAACTCATCACTTCGCAGTTTTCTGGAAGCGTTCGGCATCGATTCTGCTTCCATCTAGAACAATTCGGGATGGCTAATGAATACAACGAAACCTCACAGAAGGCGTCCCGAAGATGCGGAGTGAATGCCGATGGTTTACTGAAACTCACCTGAAGCACTTCCAAGCAAGACCTTCGGCGTCCATTTTTTTAAAAACTTTAAAACGAAGATTTTCGGTCGTGAAGGGTACCAGAGGCGTGGCAGAATTATACGGAAGGATTCCATAACATCGCGATGGCATGCCGAACCATCTCGATCTGGTGAATTTCTGCTTCGGGAACCCTTCGGGGTCCTAGTGGAAGCCAGGTCTTATAAATATATAAATATTTTATCTATATTTTATTTCTGCCAATATTGTTTAAAAACTGTCGCAAAGAAGCGTTGGCTTTAACAGATGTTAAATTGTGTGGCCCTTTGTAACTATTCATGAGTTATAATTGGTTGAAAAGAAACAGACTCTTTAAATCCGGGATTCCGAGTGATAAAAGTTGCTAAAAGAGAAAGGACTGAATTCAAGGCGTCAGTTATAGCAAACTACATCGCACAGCTAGCAGCAGCTTTCCACAACATTCCACCATTACAGAATTATAACTTCCCCTATTCCCACTTAACCGTCCAGCGGCAGTGCAAAGTCTATTTGGTTAAAATAATGGTACCATAAATATATAATATAATATTTCAATTATAATAAAATATTACCAAATATCTCACAGCGAACATTGATATATCTCAAACTATAAATTACGACTGGACTAGCTTTTAAATTCCACATATATGAATGTTCATGAATGCTATTTGTCTAGTCCACATCGTTATGAAATTCTTCGGGTACTACCTCGTATATAGATATATTAATTATAATCTGACTTGTTTGTAGATGAATTAGTACAGACCGCGTAGGCCGTCATGCCACGGTTACAGTCAACTAAGTGAACTGATCGGTGAGCGTTCCATGCAATCGATAGAAGCGTAGAAAGCTGTCGACTAATAGCATATACTTGTATACTTGAACATTATGAGTCCGTTCCGCATATTCCGATCGATAGAACCGTAGAAAACTACCTACCGCAATGATAGATGCGCTCTGCTCAGGGTCAATCGTGTGTCCTACCCATAGCGTGGAACCTACCTTTCATGCAAATTGACTGTTAAATTTTTCAGTAAACCAAAATTCATGATATTCTGATGGTAATTATGTTGGAACATGTTGGCGAAATGTTCGCACATTAGAATCGCTTGAAATACGGATGATATAAAGGAGATATGGCCACAATATGGTCAAAATCGTCATTATCGTGAGGTCTACTCCGCTAGTGTTTTGTTATTTACGGAACAAAATCGAAGTGTTTGAGAAAACTACGGAATCAATCGTGGAAAGTAGGGTACCAAAATATTCAGTGGAGAAGCCATTGCGTGCTGGCCGGGGTGTCCATAAATAAACAAGTCTCGATGTTATATATTTACCTCAAAATATGGGTTAAGTCGACGCTATTTGGCCGCCATTTTTGTGGTGGCTCCTACCATTGAAACCACGTGATTCCCCACCGTGAAATAGCGTGATATGAAACGCATAAAACTATTGATTATTACTTTATTTCTTAGATTGCACTCAAATCTACAATTTTGTAGGGGGTATGGTGTTTGGCTTTTTGAAGACCGAATAATCCGATCGATGCTGTTTGCATTTCCCGCCTGTAATAAACGCATTAATATTCCATAGACTAAAGGGTTTGTGGGTATATGTTCATTAGACTTTGGCCTTTACTAATATTGCGTAATATACTTCAAATGTGTGTTCTTAAGGTACAGAATGGTGTTGTTGTGGAGGGAGTTGAAGCTCCGTGTTGACAAAACACCATGCTCCCCATATGGTCGCCAGGAAAGTTGTTTTGCAAACATTTTGAACAAATATGATTTGGAATCTAATGTACACAGCAATGTGCACTCACCTTTGACTTTTTAGTTAAACATATGTGTTCCATTAAGCCAGTATATCAAACAACAGCATACGTTATGCAAACGTTGGGAAACATGTGAAGCTTAACGAATGTCAACTTATGGGTAGCCTTATCAACATTTATCAGTAGGCTGTCCGTTCATGGTATATTTTTCAATAAAGCATTGCCTCTACAGAGGTGACAAAGTTGTGGCATTTACGGTTCCGTTGAAGCATAAACAGCGTTAAAGACATTTGTCTCCCATATGTTGTTTTTGTGGTATTGCGCATGTAAACACCGAATGTATCCCGAATCCGGCATGTATAATTCTCTAAATGAACAAATCGAAAGTTCCAATGGGTACTCTTAACGTCGCTGAAGTCCCTATTTTGGTTTTTGGATATGCCTTACTTATCAAATAACCAAAGTTTAAGATTTTGGTAGGTATCATCACTTTTTGTCAGTTTTTAATATTTTGCGTAATTTCGTAAAAAACAACAACAAAGCGCAAAACATCCTTCATGTAACAAAATTTGCATATTTTCTTCACAAAAATGGAATATCCATGCTCAACCAACAACTTTTAAGGGCCTTTATGGCAGTGGCTGACCTTCAAAACGCAGAACACCATACCCTCTACAAAAGAGTTGTTTTTCTATTTATCAAACCAACCAACCAGTTAGTGTAAATGTTACCTAACACATATGTTTACACAGTACCAAATAAATATTTGATTTATACCATATTTCCATGAAAATATATCATGTTCAACACTGTTCAAATATAAGTGGGGCACCTCTCGTACAATGCAACAATAGAAATCTTCCGAATTGTCAAAAGTTTGAAATATAATGCTTTTCATTCGTGATCTTTGATTGTGTTTGGATTCATACCGTGGAGGTAGAGGCTGGAAGATGACACGTGCCACATTTAATACCATAAGAGAAAAGGTCACACTTGTTAAACCCTAAAGGACGAATTTCACTTGTTGTTAGAATGCTCCCTTTATCACAGAATAAGGAATTGTCATACGCTAAAAAAGATTATTTGAATCATTCAAATGTGCCCAAATTTATAGAACTTTTAAAATCGAATATTAAGACTTTCGAACCTATCTACGTTCTTGCAATTGCCACCAAGCGCATGTATGCTCCCTTCAGCCTCAAAACAAGACTGAAATACTGCTAACATGTCCATGGTTGACCGCAATTGGCAGCTTCATTTATTAAACATATAATTACCGTTTAACTAATTCTTCCCATTAATGGGTGTTTCTTTTCATCAGCAAAAAAGGCTTGGAAAATAGTTCATACTTCTAGTTCTTGTAGCCACAATATGTCCGCTTTATATTACCATTATACAATAATCGTCATATGTTTACTGCAGGTGAGTCTTTTTTTCCTGGTATATCTAATATAATTGGTACGCGTTGTGTCGTGTATTTATCATTGTGGCTGTGAAGTGTGGACCAATGGTCGAAATCGTATGAAATGAGGAATACCAGAACACAAGGTGTTGAATTGTATATGGGAATTTATTAGTAAAATGCCGTAAAACTTTAAATACAGTAAACTATTAACGATGTTCTAAAATGACGTAACTTGGCGGATCTTAACTACTAAATGTTATTTGTGGCATGTAAGACTTTATATTGTCAGTGCTCGGCTGTTTAAGATGAGTGCCACCTTCCGTGTCCGAGTTTCTCTTATCTTTTTGTGGTATGTAACTGTGTCATTTAAGACAATTGTTTACGTTAATAAAGACATCAATTTTGACTTGGTGTAATGGTTATATAACGGTATTAAATCACGATGTCGTGATTTGGCAACCAAATTTAGGCACAAGTGGCGTATATTATGACCGCATGTCTTATGCGACTTTTTTCGTTCACTCGCAGATTTATCTATAAAGTCTGGTTATTTATTCCTAATTATTTCATTTTGTAAACTATACCGACTCCATGAAGGTTGCACTGTTCGTCACCATATCTTTGGCTCTTTTAGGTGAGTTCAGGTATTATATATTTCCAGGATTATGACAAGGCTTTTTATTACGTGTTATAGCTTGACCAGATTTAATTGACACTCATCAAAGTCCGTAAAGCTCGCCATGCCATGCTCGGTTGTATTAGATTTGTATGTTAATTAACTATAAACCTTTATCTCCGGACTTTTACGAATTATGCAAGGAATCTCAGTTTAAGCTGGTATGGCTATACCAATACAATGTATTCGATACATCGCATTTAAGTTTTGTGTTTGACGGGGAAAGTCGGCGTATGCGTGTAGACATTTGGTTTAATTCCTGTCTGATTATATATTGAGCTATGGCCACCGTCTTAGAGTGTGTGTGATATAATTAATTAAAACACGCTGCGCAAACTCTTTTTTTTATACCAGTTATTTTTTTAGTTGAATGGAAAATATTGAAAAGCGTTTAGAAAATTTCAGTCGAGATTTGAACCACGGACTGTTGGGTTGCAGTCAAGAGCGCTAGCTATTCGGCCGCCATTCCTCATTTACAAGTTTATATATTGCATAGGCGTATGAGCGTTTACAACATTGGGGGCATTTGACAACGGGGGTAAAAACCTTTAAGCGTATTTTGGTTATACGTAAGTGGCAATTTTGTTTACTGAGTGATAATTAACTGGAAGTTAATCAGTTCAAGTAGGGAACACATTCTAAACAATGTATCAATCTGGTGCATCCTGGGTGTTCTGGGATACCGTATTTGGTATTAAACAGGATCTGTTTTATAACAAAAAAACAGGAATTTGTAAAGTTCTTAAGACTTATCATAATAACCGGTAAGTGCTTGCTCAATTAAATTGCCCGATTTTGAGATTGAAGCTTAATGCTACTGTGTTTGCTTGAAGACGTTTATTTTAAGGGCTTTTATATAATACTGACAGCCTGTCAGAGTCATATCAGGGGTGGGGATATGCATATCACAATTTCCACGAAAAGTGTATTTTCGGCAATCAATGTCTGTCAATTATCATTGAATGAAGTTCATTAATTTTGTAATTTATTTTATACATTATAACCAAGAACTGAAGGCAAATGACCTATTGGGATATATTAGCTCGTAAATGATAACTTTCGTCTCTGTTATTGGGGGAATATTATGTTGCCCTCCTGTTTAGACATTGGGGGCCTGGCTCCTCTGCCACTGGCTCATACGCCAATGATTTGTTTAGAATTGGAAACTTTTCGTGGTTTTTTGTAACAATGCATGTTAAAGTGGTTATTATACATGAGGATCTAGAGCCACAGCTTTGTAGACAGTAAATGAAAATTAAATATTTATATTCATTCCGCCAAAAGAGTAGTTGCATGGATAACATGGCATATTGATTTTCGTACGACAATTCGGTCACACATCATTTCCGTTTAAGTAGTAGCAGGTTACTACACAGGTAATTGAAAACATGATATTGAAAAAATAAATTGGGATTTTTTTTTCGGAAATTTAGGTTCTCATATTTTTTTATTTCATTTTTTAAATTTCTTCTTCACTGATACTGCAACCTGTGGGTTACGTTTCACGTCCATTCAAACTAAACAATAGAATGTGACCACATGCACTCGACCAGAGAAACAAGTTATAAATAGCCGTGGTCTATAATCTGTATTATAACAGGTGCGCAGCGGGAGTATAAATCGCAACGACTCAATACAATTGATGAAACCATATAAGGGCATTAATCACCACCGTGTAGTGGATTACAGTACTGATTTATGCGTACGTGTCCGTATGCCTGTCCGTAACACATTCGTAAGCGCTCCTTAACGTTTTAGCGCCTGGTCATAATTAGCATAATTTCTCAGTAGATTCTATTGCCATTTTTTACCACACCACAGGTCCTAGACTATGCAATATTATCACACAATTCGACAGTTTTGACATCCCAGATGTTTCGTTCTTTACTATCTTAGAGGACATATCGATGGCTTAGAATTAGAAGGTCGTAAGTGCCACTTACGACCTTTTAAGATTCATACATATTTAGAATAAGCATCACAAGGCGCTTATAAGAGCCCATTTTCATAAAAATCTGAACTTGTCATGTTGACCTAAACGAAGTTGTAAAAGTTTGTTTTACAATAAGTAAAAAGTAAATGTCTGACAGTTTTTCCGTGTTTTCTCAAAATATCGATTTGGTAATTACGACCCTCTAATTCTAAGCCATCGATATACGACTGCAAGGGATGGCAATGACCAATACATGAATCTACGTTTAAACGCATCAACATGTCAGGAATTCGTTGCGATGTATCTATAGAATCTACATGTATGTGTAACCAATAATGACAACGTACTGAAGCAAGTTCCAACCGAACTGACCGCCAAACGTTAAAGGTCACTATTCTCTTTACAAAATTAATAATGCGGCGGCGGATTGCAGTTGTATTTTCCACAGCCTTTGTGCTATTAGCAACCGCTGTTTTGAGTAGACAGACGAAACTTTTGACTCTGACAACTTGATTTTTATCACACACACAAGATAAGCTTACATACAAAGAAATAGTTCCGCGATAGTGCTTCATTGCACATTTTTCTGTAGATGAGAATTCAAAATAAAACCAAAATAACTATGTCTGCATTACGATGAATAATATTGTTTGCAGTTATTCAAAACATTATGTTTATAATTGTAAATATTAGTACACTGTGCCTTTTCACTAGTTCCATGTTTTATTTATAACACAGCTTATATTTGTTAAAGGAGAATAACTCGTACAGCATAATGTTATATACAGAGTGTGGTTACTTCCCTTGCTACTTAAATAGCGTTATTTGGACGCTACGGGAAATTAGATTGAATAAAGTAAAACTGAGTATTATATCTGCAGTATGTAAAATGCGTGCTATATACATGACACTTGATGATCTTTTTGTGCGAAAGGTCTCAGTTGTTGCATGAAACGGACTTGACTGCTACAGTATGATCTAGTTCACACTTGTTAATTGAATGACCTTCTGTACATAAACATTTTGTCAATTTTACCAGTAAGTGAAGGATTATTTTCTTCATGTAGGTGTAAAATCCGTTACGCTATACTATGTAATAGAAAAGTCCTCCTTTATGGTTGAAATACTTTGTGTACAAAATATTACGGGTATAATTCAGTACGTGTATATTGTTAATCCTTTTTATCCTACATATTGGAAGCCTTAAAACCCTGTTTTCGTAGCGCTATCATCGCTTTGATTTTACTGTGTGTGAAAGTTTAATCAGTGCATAGTTTAGTGTTTATTGAATTTCAGCCGTGGTATTCTCCGCCCAATGCATGAATGGTAATGATCCTTCCAATTGTAACTTGAACTGTAACGCTAATATGGTAGTTGGATGTGAACAGGGCGTTTGTACGTGCGTGGTAGCGGGCGCCAGTAAGTTATTTTAAGTTTATTACATCATCAAAAAATGATTTTAGCGAACTTAATGTTCAGACCAAACAATGTAACACAGTAAACTGAAACATAGTATTAGATCTATATCTGTGATAACACAAAACACTAACAAACTAGATCTAGTGTTTTTTGTAAAATATATATTATTCTTAATATATCTTATACAAAGAAATCCTTTTTCGTTTAAGTACCAATGATAAAATAACCTGTGGTCTTACCCAGCCGAGATATTGTTTTCCACGTAATAAAATAATTTCAGAATCATTTAGAATCCGATGTAGAGGTATGACCTAGAAACATGTATTCATACTAATGTACTGCTAATGCCCCACAGCTGTAGCCTCCAAACTCGAATTTGGTTATAAGAAAAATATCCGTATGCTAGGCACCATCTAGAAGCGATTTTCATCAATGATGGTCACGTCACGAATATCATTTCATGCATGTTTGGTGATCATCCCTCGTATTGAAATCTACATTGTCTCCTCATATGCTGCGCGAATTATCTCCGACGACAGATGCCTTGAAATTGGGGACACAGAGCGAGACCTAGCAAAATCCGGAAGGGCCTCATTTTGAATGTCACTAAAATTGTTTTGTTTTGTATTTTAGCTTGCACAGATATATCCCAGTGTAGCTCGATGCACTGTCATGAACATGATTGGCATCCTCACTGTTTGGATGGCGCGTGTACATGTTTAAAGATAGAGCAACATTAAGTTGTTTGACACAATTTGAGTAAATAAAGTTTTTTCTCACTGCTATAATAAGTTTGTCATATTCGATTATTCGCCATAGACACTAGGCTGATAAATAGCCCCGCCCCGGTCCATCTGTTATATGATGTTAAAACATCGACCCTTTCCTCCACTAGACGTTATAAGTGTGATAATTCAAGTACACAAGCTGTACAGGTATGATGACCAATGGTCTTGCTCAACCGTATGTCCCCACTTAGGCATCTATATCCCCTTGAAGCTCAATTACGTAGTTTGATGACTAAATACCTTAGTATGTACTATTCCCCACCACTAGAAGTTCGAATTGTCAGCACGAGTGTCCCTGTTTTCCTCATAGAATCTCAAGACCTAAGTATACTGACCAATGGACACATCCGGTCATATTTTCGCCCTAGACCTCTTTATGCCACTTGCTATTCAAGTTTTTCGTATCGAATAGCGATCCCATGCAGCATTGACCAAGTTCATCTACCTTGCCCCCGAAGTTGGACAATGTAGCAATAATACATTACACTTTGGCCATTTCTCGGAAGGGGGCAATGGGGGACGAGAAATCGATGCTTTTGGACAGATTATGTCAAGTATAAGAATGTTGACAAAAAGCACAATGCTAATGTAACAAGTTATTTGAAATCCCACCACAGGTGTCAAAAATCATAGCCTGGTGAAGCTAAATATTTCGCTGGCTTAGAACGAGAAGGTCGTAACTACTACTTACTGATTCATATTTGAAATCTGCATCACAATGCGCTTCTTCTGAGTTTTGTCATGAAAATCGAACCTTGTCATCTTTACCAAAATGAAGTTGTCAAAGCTTGTTTAAACATACAAGAGTAAGTTTCAGACATTTTGTTCTTGTTTTCTCAAAGCATCGATATTGTAGTTACGACCTTATCATTCTAAGCCAGCGATTTTTCAACTTGAACTTGGCTTGTGAGATATTAGAATCGCACATGTCACCCCTTCTCATGATTAATATTTCGTCCACATATTAGCAGGATTGTTCAGTATAATCTTGTCTAGATAAAATCAGACGACGCACTTGCACACACACATACAAGTACACCAAGTGTGGTGATAATGTATTTCTAACAACAACCGGGCTTGGTCATCATGTCTGAGCTTTGTACTTCTTGTGTGAAACTGTGACTGGAGATGTAGGCCAATACTACATTTGATTATCATACTTAAAAGTTTAAACTTTTAGGGAATAATTTTGGATCAAGGGCGGGGTATGGCCGATTGATGTAATTCATCGTCATACTAAAAAACTGACGAAATGTGGAAGCGCTAGTAACGCCACATATCGCTGGTTTAGAATGAGCAATTCATAACTACTACTTACAACCGACTATATGACATTTAAAATCTGCACCATAAGGCGCTTCGTATGAGTCTATTTTCATAAAAATCGGAACTTGTCATGTTGACCAAAATTTATTTGTGAAAGTTTGTATTACCAAAAGTAAAGAGTAAATTTCAGACAGTGTTTTCATGTTGTCTCAAATTCATTGATTTAGTAGTTACAAATTAACCTTCTTATTTGAAGCCAGCGATAAATAGTTGCCAGGGGAAATCACCATCTAGCTTCGGGTGACTTACGATTTCGAACTTACGTAATATCCGTTCACGCAAATCTTACTAAAATTTGGTTTGTATCAACTTTGAGATCTAGATTAAGGAAAATGCGTTTTATCATACTTTTAGCTTATTTAATAGAGCAAGTTCGTAAGGATGTATGTCATTGTTCATGCCTGTGAAAAAGAAAAAGGATTGTCTGTATTAAAGATGTCATCAAGGTATCGGGAAGTACTAGTATTATTAATCACTTCAATTATATCCGAAAGGCTTAGGCATATCGCGTCAATGGAGTTCAGTCCCTTTAACAGAGACATACATTGGTTTAATAAGATAAGTTTATTAATGAAATACCTAAAGTGTGTTTTTTATTTGATGTGACCTGGTGACATGGCTTTTAACCCCGAAATGGCCCAATTTCGAACCTGTCCTACATTTCATAGAGAGGTACAAGGTTCATAAATAGTAGGTAAAAACGTGATTTCTAGAGTGTTAAGTTTTTCATTTGATGTGACCTGGTCACATAGTTTCTGACCCCAGATGACACAATTTCGAACTTGACCTATATTTAATATAGAGAAACATTGTGACCAAGTTTGATAGAGATAAAGTTAACAAGTGACCTCTAAAGTGTTAGCAAGTTTTTTCTGTGATTTAACTTAGTGACGTAGGTTTGACCTAAGATGATCCAGTTGCAAACTTGACCTAGGTTTTTTAGATAAAGCAGATGGATGGATGGATGGATGGATGGATGGATGGATGGATGGATGGATGGATGGATGGATGGATGGATGGATGGATGGATGGATGGATGGATGGATCTCTTCTGTGATTCGACCTAGTGACCTAGGTTTTGACCAGATGACTAAGTTGCGAACTTGACCTAGATTTCATACTGACAAATTTAAAAAGTAAAAATGTGACATTAAGCGTGTTAACAGTCCAATTATTGGCGACGGAAGATGGACAAAATGGCGATAACAATAGCTCAATAGCTAAATCACTAGCGCACAACACAACCTTATGACAAGAAGGCAAATATCATGTCCAACGCATAAAAGCAACTACAAAACACGATATCTCACCTCGCAAACTTGCTGCCTCAGTCAGTAGAACTTCTTAGGAGCAAAAACAAGGTCACAAGAAAATAACACGTACATTTGTAACTTGATAACCCACTACAGTGCACATGCACTTGTGAAAGATACGAGACAGCCTTATCTTCGACAACGAAACTACAAAATGAAACAGTTACACATAAAGGTATTGGCCATTTGTTTGTGTAGTCTTCTAGTTGTGCTATATAGTGAACGATACATACATGGAATGATGTTGACTAAGGGGCTTCCGCCTTGGTACGGACAGCGACAAAAGTCACTGGTGACTTACGTTTAACAGTACACAAACCAAACCACACTCTCACATCATATGCAACCTTAAAACTGGACAATGTCAATAAAGATTTCCACAATGTTATGCACCCTTACAAAGGTACAATGACAGGTAATAAGTAACGTAAAACCAGGCACATTACATATAGAACATACAGGGTGATCATTTATATATGGTAACATAAATAACTTGAATAACTTTGTCAGATTTAATGATAGAGAATTGGTTTGACCCTTATTTCAAAGCAAATATGCCCAAATTTTTATTAGTTGTCATTCATAAAGGCATGCTGTTTGAACTTGGTGTCAATAACGCCGTAGATGAAGGCGTACGTTTTCAGTAATTCCAGAAAATTTTGCGATAGAATTATTTCGCTGAAGACCATATTTAAATTAGCCCCCTATACCCACAGAACTTAATTCCTTTGCATTTTTGATTTTGTGAATGTCTGAAGGAGGAGTGTATACTACAAAACCAGTATATTTAATTGATTTGAAAACTATAATACACTGTAAAATTGATAGCATCAAGGTGTAAAATGCAAGGAATTATTGGTGATTTACGACGTCATTTGGTGCTGATTTTGGCGGTTTTGCAGAAATAAGGAAAACGCTTCAAACATCTGCTGAGAAATAAATATGTAACATTTGAAAATGATTTATTACCAGAATAAAACTTACATGTGAATGTTAATCAATGGCATATAACAACAAATATTATCTTAAAAATTGACGAAGTTATTCAAGTTATTTATGTTACCATATATTAATGATCACCCTGTACATGTACTTACAGGAAGTCAGTATCTGAGCGATCAGTGCAGCACGAGTACAAAACATTTAAATGATAATAAATCAAACAAACTTCAACGCCATCCGCCCAACAACGGTTATGGTTATGCATACTCATAGAGCCTGCATATTGACCGGCCATCGCATTAATTGGAAGAAGAGTGGGCAACTTTAAAATGATCCACCACTAAGCATGTCGTTCTTTGCCAAATTAAAAGTAGTATTCTCTTCCAAGAACACGTTGAAAGTATTGGAAGTGGCTATGATCCAGAATCTTGAGTAGCACACTTAACAAAATGTAGTTGCCTGTGGAGCATCTCAATCCAAACGTAGGTATTAAATTTACCCTTTAGAAATTGTAAAATCGCAACCTTTGTCCTAAATCTTATGTTATAGTTATTTGGCCAGTAACAATTGTAAGATCGAGGCCTAGGGCGAATGCATGTGTATCCGACGAATGATTTCGTCAAGATTTTCTTTGATCTTATTATATTGGAAAATGAATGATTGTCAATATGGAAATAAGGTTCACTCCACTATTACAAAACATTAAACGTGGTTTGTGCTACCCTGGGCGCATGCGCGAAAACTAAAAATGGATTTAGATAAGAAAAACATAATTTAGTTCCTATGATCGCATATGAAGATCAACTCATGAATATTAACTTTTATTATATGCTTTCAATGGATTATGGGGATTTTCAGTGAAAATAACAATGACAAATAACATTTTTGACCATTCACTGTTTTTGACGGAACTACTTTCTTCAATGAAAAAATAAATTACCTCCCTGTATTGTTTGTTTAATTACATATTTACCTCCTTGATTATGTCTGCTACTTGACAGCTGTCAAAAATGGAGTATTTTGCTGAATCTGATATCAATGGCTTTGAATTTGAAGCTTTTTTGCATTTATTCAAGCATCATTCACAGGTAACTGTATCGTTGAAAAGGAAAAAAATATTTATTTTTAATTGTATTTTTCAATACGTATTGTTTCTCATATTTCCGGTCTTTCTCATATTTTCGGCACACATCAAAGCTTCACTAATGAGCTATTTTTTTCGAGTAATTTGATAGATTTAACCGATATTAGTTGATTTACACAAAAAATGCCCTAGATTTAGGCAACAGACGTAATTTTAGAAAAGGGAAACAACTCCTCTTCTCCTTGCTCAAACTCTTGCTTAGACAGGTTTGCAACCATTAATCAGATTGTTAACATGTGAGGAAAGGTTAAAACTACAAATTTGGCCTCATGTGAAGTTTGTAAGAATATCAATCAGTGAAAAATACGAAAAAGGCCGGAAATACGAGAAAGTGCTTGTAAATTGAGACCATGGAGGTCACGTGATTTGATGCTAAAAATAGTCCATGGAAGTTAGATTTTTAGGTTTTGGTTGATTGCATGTTTTGCATAAATGGTTAAGTACAACATTTTATACTTTCCTACAATTTAAATTATTCAAAAAGTTTTTTAAAACATTTTTAAGATTAGTTTTATCCTAAAAATATAAATTTTCATGTTTTTTTTTCGTTTAAACGATAGCATACTGTAGGCCTTCTGTACAGTTACCTATTGCCTCATTATTGTGAGGAATAAAATGAACCTCGATCTACTGCAAATCAAGAACCTCATCATGAGACAGGTAAAAGAACCACTATTTATGCAGATGCTTTCCTATACGGGTCTTAAGAAAGAGAATAGATCCTTTTTTAATCTTATAAACGTCAGTTTATTGGATGAGGCTGGAAGAAGGCGTCTTCTGTTCTGACACGCCAAGATTTCAGAATGAAATCTATTGTTCCGTTTTTTAAAAGCAAATCTGAAAATCTAAAACGAGCTTTGAACAATTCAAATAAAAGCAATAAACACAAACCTATAATTTACCGAAGCATATAGCATCTACTGCCTGTACATGCATTTTGAAATTCAAAATCGCATCTCGTCAAAAAAATCAACATATCGTCTTAGAAATCCGATGTTGTGATGACGTCAAAACACATGATAAAGTCAGTCTGTTCGTCGATTCCCGTTTTTAGCTGTCAGTACGAGTATTTTCCCTTATATTACTAACCAGACTGGCTACATAGAAAAAGTCTATGACTTGATAATGATTAATAAACATATCCGGCATCGTGACATGAAATCACATTGGTGGATGACAAAAACATGACAATGAAATTACTCCGCGATTAAATTTAATAAATGCCAGTTATTTCGATTGCAATAAAACATTAAAATAGTTTTGTGTTCGACAAATATTATATTTGTTTTATTTATAAACTTCACATATGTCTTGTTTTATCTTTTGCAGAAAAATATTACAGCAAATAGTTGCACTAATTTCAGCGGAACTTCTGTTTAAAAAAGTGAACAGGTTGAAATAAATTTGGGGTGCCCAAGGGGTGAGGTTCCAAGAGGTAATTGTCAAATATTAACGAATATGATTAATTAATCATGTAATAAACAGAAAATTTGTTGATTTTTGGTGTAAGATCGAATTTTATTTCACTCGTGATCACGTAAAACTATATTTTTACTCGTGGCTAGAAAAGTGGGTGGGGAATGGCATATTTGGGCTTACGATAATTCAATACAATCGTTACAAATGAAGCTGCTTGAACACACTATGCTGTGCATGATTTAGATATTTGAAGATGCTACTTTTTGAAAATATTTTTCTTCAAATTTTGTTTCATCCCATGGGCGTAGGAGCAGGGGGGGAGGCACCCAATGTTTGGACAGGGGGGGGGGGCATATCTTTCCCCCCCCCCAAATAATTCAGACGAAAAGTATAATTTTAGACCTAATATTATCGTTACATGCATTTTGCCTTCAGTTCTTGGTCAGAACGTATAAAGTTTTTGCTCACTTCGATCGCAAAATTACATCTTTACAGAAAAATATGTCAACACCCAATGATTGCAAACAATACATTCGTGACATTCATTGTACTCTAAACATCCCCAAACCTCCTGTATGACTTTGAGATGTTGACAATTATATATAAAGCCTTTGTAATAAACTTTTTCACATTAAGCTTCAATCTCCAAATCGAGCAATTTACATTTTGTGCAAGCACTAAATTGGGTTTAATGTAAGAACTTAAATTCTTTGTATCAAGGTCCTTTTTATACCAAATAAGGTATCTCAGAATGCCTAGAATGCACCAGATCTGTTCTGTTCTGTTCCTGTTACCACGTAATTACTAAAGCAAGTAGGAGTGTATTTTTTGTGCAAAGAGTGTGTTGACATATGTTGACACAATGAACTTACTTTACTAGCGAGGCGAGCAAAATATTTTTTACCCCCGTTGCCAAATGTTTTGCCCCCCAATGTTAAAAACGCGCCTACGCGCATGCATCCCATTATGCAAATTAGGTTAATTTATGCAAATGTATGCAAACTTACTTTTATTGCGAATAGTTTCAAAAGTAGCTTCGGAATCCATATTTTCCATTTTACTAACCTGATGGTCTGATATACAAATTCCAATTTCTTTGACATTCGATTAAAATCACATTTTTTCGATATTTTCGCATGTGGGTGGGGGAACTAATTATTATGTACAGATATGGAATTTGTTAATCAGGAAGCCATAGTGATTGTTTATGCAAGAAGTATGGAGGGTTGTCTCTTGAGGCCACATTTTTTCGCTCCTGTTTGTGACATTTACATCGCTGGAGGATATGTTCTGCTGTCTGGTCTTCCGTGCCACACGGTCAGGCCGGTGACGGGGCCAGTATATACTTAGTGTGCATGTGAGCATTCCATCGATTATGTCCCAATCGAAGCCTCGCCATTACAACTTGTTCAGTCCTGCTTAGGAGATGATATGCCATAGCCTCTGGTCTTGGCCGAGTAAGCGATTTGATGATCGTGACTTTCTCCTTGTAGGTTACTTGCACATGTGGTTGCTCTGACTGGGCACCTCATTTAGCTAGTTGGTCAGCATCTTCATATCCGGCCACTCCACAGTGTGCTGGGATTCACTAGAGAGTCACTCTTAGGTAGTTGCTGATTATTTGCAAGGCTTTAGCTAGATGAAGAACATTGTTGTTGGTCAGGGCTTCTAGTATCTCTTATCCCAGATAGGTGTAAAATGACGATGCCAGCACCTCCGTCTTCGACTGCTCTAGTAGCGGAACCATCTGTGTAGACGTGAGTCTATGTCTCTGATGGGTAGTCGTGGTAGATCATGGTAAGTGTACACGTGAATCTTTCTGATACGACCATCCTCTTGTTTGCCTGTGTGTAGGTGGGGAGCACTTAGCCTCACAGCAACATTAGACAAGTCATTCTGAACAGGATCAGGGATCTCTTCTTTATCAAATGGGGTTGTGGGGATAGTCAGCTCCGTTGCATAGGCCCGGTCGAACTTCTTGACATCGTGAACAAAGCTACTACGCTTGATCCGATTCTTGGTATATCCTTTCACTCTGGTTGACATGGAATGATCTGGAAGACATTTGTACATCTCTGCCTGAAGTAAGATTTTTGGCATCCACTCTTTCTGGTAGTGATTGTACACCTGTAATCTTTTCCATGAAGCAATTGGCGTGGACTTGGTTGCTCCTGTCATGATGCGCAGAGCTTAATTTTGTACTTTATCAAGAGCCTGGTGGTTGGATTTGGGTGTAGTTGACCACATAGGGGAGCTGTACTCTAGTTTGCGGCCTCACTGTACCTTGGTTGACTGTCTTAGTATGTGCTCGTTGGCGCCCAACGTTTCTTTCTGGCCTTTCCTTCTGCTTTGATGAGATATGGCTTCCACATTTGCCGCTTGCCAAAGGTTACTCCAATGCATGTTGCTTCATCAGCTTCAGTAATAGGAATGTCTCACATTCTCACAGTTCTTGCTTCCTGTTTTGGCGACAATTTGAACAGTGTGGTGGACGATTTCTCTTTGTTTATCGGAACACACGAATCTGCAGCCCATGCGGTAAGCTTGTGTATTGCCCCTTGCAGTCAGTAGGTGGCTGTAGTGGCATAACACAAGGTCATCAGCACATAGTGTGGCACTCGTCCCCTTTGGTAGATTAGACATAAGCCCATTGATGAAAAATAAGAAAAGTGTTGGAGTCAGAACTCCACCATTCGATTTCTTGCGCCAGGCATGTAGTCTGGTCCTTGGTGGAGCGGAATGGTCTGAATCCTGCTTGTTGCGTTGCAAATAAATCGATCTTTTCCAGGTTCCACTTAATGCGAGCATTAACAATTCTCTCCATCGTCTCCCCAACACAACTGGTGAGGCTGATTTGACAGTAGCTTCCAGCCTTCTTTGAATCTTTGCCTTTCTTGCGGATGGGGATCATAGTAGCCTCTTTCCAGACTTAGGGAATTTCGCCTTGTATTCTGCTGTAGTTGTAAACTTCTAGGAGTCGCACATACCTGAATTGCTTAGATGGGTGAGCATTTCATTTGCCACTTTGTCTGGTCCTGGGGACTTCTTTGTGTTTAGCTGCCTGAGTGTTGTCTGTAGTTCGTGCAATGTCATGCGCCGGTTTCTTGAATGCAACATACGTTCAATCTTCAAAAGAGTACGATGGTGCCATGTTTGCAAGAAATAGCTGGAATGAACAAAATACTATGGTAGGCCTATGTCATTTGAAAACCACGTATCTCGAAAACGAGCCTGGGGATATATGTTTTTATGATGTCAGTGTCATTATAAGGGGTTTGAGGCTTGTGGTGTCAAGGTTTCAGAAACAAAACAGGTTGTATTCACTTGATGCTTTCCTAGCATGGACATCTGGTTTTAATGAATTGTCTTTAGATGTGTAATGGTTAGCGCGCCCGCCACACAGGATGCAAATACGGATGGACGCCATAGCCATGCCTGCTATATTTCAGCAGAAAGCTGACTGAAAAAAACCCTTTATAATGGTCGACTTTTAAAAATAATATTTAATAGACCAAACTATTAGTACACAATGTGTTGGTAATTTGAATTACAACATGCTTTATAATGAGTCGTATGTAGTTAACGAATCCTAGATACAGTTCATAATGTTTATGCAATTTTTTCAATTAATTTGTCGCTGGAAGATATAATGCTAGTCATAATCCCTTACTCTTACATTTCTGTCTTTGAAATAAAATATTGAAGTGAATTAAATTAATAAACTTGAAATTAAGCCAACATACTTGTAGATATACTAGCACGTTTTATTTTAATTTGTAACCCTACATGTATATGTTCTAATCATGACGTTGTTATCTGATTCTATACGTAGGCACCGAAGTCGTTATAAACGTAGATCTAGTACATAATATACATGCCCGTTCAAATCTTGTCTTTATCTTCGGTTTATCTCTTTGATGCCTCGGTCCCATTGAAACTAGTTTGAATCGGCGATTTATTCCCGATCAAATAAATGGGCATCAAACGGCAACAAGAAAGGGTCCTCGTGGTCTAGGGAAGCCTCTGTGTAGTCATTAGAATATCCATATTCCCAATGACTTCCGAATCGTATTTATTTACAGTACATTGCCGAAGAAAAAAAATGCTCAGTTGGACCAAGGCATAAGATGTCAATTGCTATCAGTATCACGTTTACAAAGGCTGGTCTTTTCACTTCTTCACAGTTCATTATCGAATTATCTCTACAACATGAAGTTAGCGCTGTTCACCGCCATCTGTCTAGCCTTTGTGGGTGAGAACTTGTTTTTATTTCAAATAAGTATATTTTATATTTCATGGAATCAAAATGTGTTTGAGGACGAATGTCATTTGTGCAATGTATGACATTTCATTGATATTTCGTCAACTCTTTTTCTCAATTTTTTGATTTTTTTTTTGGATGAATATGACAAACTATGAGCGTTATTTGCTTATACATATCGCTGGCTTAGAATGAGAATGTCGTAACTACAAAATCAATATATTGAGAAAATAAGATAAAACTGTCTGTAATTTACTCGTTACCTATGGTAAAGCAAGTTTTTAAAGCTTCATTTTGGTCAACATGACAATTTCAGATTTTCATGAAAATAGGCCATAATAAGCGCCTTGTGAAGCAGATTTCTAATATTATGAGTCTTATAAGGTCGTAAGTACTAATTACAACCTTCTCATTACAGTCCGTTGCAATCTTGTAAATAATTACGAACTAACTGAAACTACCAGTGTTTTAGTATATTCATCAACTCGGACGCGTAGAATTTAAATCACGAGAGACAGAGTAGGTTATGCGTTCGATCAAGTGTTGATAATGTTTATGCTCCAGCATCTGCTGCACTATTCCGTCCGTTTGTCATTCCGTTACAAAGTAATGGAACTTAAACATTTTAAGTACATCAAGGCATTGTTTTCAATCTAAGCATACTGTTTACCGTCATAAACACAATACATTGTCAAAGCCATAGTACACTATCAAACATTTCAACAGAATCATGACCCCTGAATGGCTTTTTGTTATGGACAAGGCTTCCGTCGGGGCATATAAGCGTTTATAAAATTCTACACCTAACCAATTTCAGGATACTTTAGACACCTTTTGAAAAAACCGAATGACTTTCCTCGTGTGTTATCAAGCCGATTGTTTATCAAAAAAGTTTACGGTAAACTAATATTCATGACTACAGGGTGGCACCATAGGTGGCAGTATCAGTGTTTGGAAAAACTATCCTTAACTGAGCTAATACACTACATGGACCGTATATATATATAGATTGTCTATCTAACTCCATGTACACTATCAAGGTATAAAGCGTAGTATATGTCTATGTCCAAATATTGTGGAACATCGCATCTTTCAATAGGCTTGGTTCCCAACAATAATTACAATACTGTGAGCGCAGTGGGTAATCAGTACAATAAAATGACCTTGAGCGAAGTTAAATAACGAAAGTAACACTGTTTTGCTGTTTCGCAGTTATAAGATACAATTGAACGAGAATTTCGGTAAGAATGAATATCTTATAGTTTATTTGAATGTCTTGTATAGCGATTTTTCTTCAGCGCCCGTATTTTATGCTGAAACAACGAGATGCAATGTTCCACAATCTTTGGCATATAGACATATAGTACGCTTTATACCTTGATAGTATATTAGCTCAGTGACGGATTTTTTAAAATTGTTTGCGGACCAAACACTGATACTGCCACCTGTGGGTGGCACGGTGGTCGAGTGGTAGGATGCTTGACTCCTGGTCGAGAGGTCCCGGGTTCGATTCTCGGCCGGGACACTTGGTCATTTCAGAAACGCTATTGAGTGTTTCCCACCCAACTAGATATGATCCTCGTGAGTAACCCTGGGGTAGTATCACGTGTATCGGTGCTTTACACTGGGCACGTTAAAGAACCAAGGAATCTATTCGGAACCAGCTAGGGTATCGCACCCGGATTCCTTGTATCTCACCGCTGTCTCTAACATTTGCGATAAGCCCCAGAGCGGGCCCTGCAAATTACGAAGAAGAAGAAGAAGAAGAAGAAGAAGAAGAAGAAGAAGAAGAAGAAGAAGAAGAAGAAGAAGAAGAAGAAGAAGAAGAAGAAGAAGAAGAAGAAGAAGAAGAAGAAGAAGAAGAAGAAGAAGAAGAAGAAGAAGAAGAAGAAGAAGAAGAAGAAGAAGAAGAAGAAGAAGAAGAAGAATTGTGATCGGTATGGACGTGCACGGTCGTGCATAACGTCACATTGTTTTGGGTGGTAGCCAAATTAAATCATCTGTTTCACCTTTCGCTCCCTCGTTCACTATAGAATGTTAACTAAATAAAATTATGACGAAATAGTATTAAGCAAATTGTACGGTGACCAAAATACTAATTCTGCAGGAGTTGCTCCCCTTAGACTATAAATCATACATTTAATGTTTATAAATTGTCATTTTGTCAACAAACCAACTGGCTGGTTTGTTACATATTATTCCATCTTATGGTGTTTTCCTCATTTGGGAATCAACTAAAGTACTCAAATTGCATGAGTCTGCGGAGAGGTTATCAGGTTATTGCTTATTAAAATAGCAGTTTAAGACTTAATGTGACTTTAATATTTGAATGAGGAAGCGGAAGATGAATTAAACCACTTACTTTCGTCACTTTAAAGGTCGAATGGTTGATCACATCAATTTCAATACAGGTTAAGTCATGATTTATATTATAATTACAGTTGTGGCATTCTCCTTCAAATGTCAACATAATGACCCTACCGGTTGTAACATGAATTGTACAGACACTGGTATGGAAGTCGGATGTGAACATGAAATCTGCACGTGCGTGATGGCAGCAATAAGTAAGTTCATTTAAACATACTATTAAATAATGTACATTCTATACAACTAAGAGCTATATAGAACATGTGGCATCGAGTATAATTAATAATTGAACATATTTAATGAAGCATGTCTCTAAACCGCGTAACACGCGAATGTATTGAAAGTTCAGTAAAAGTCTAAATTTTCGCTTATCACTGATATGCTATTTTGGACAGGTGTGTTTTCAATGTTTTTTTAAAGTCTATCAGAGAGTCAATGTGCCTCATATCCATTGGAAGATTGTTCCATTGGGTGGCGGTGCATTTGGCGAACCACCTTTCCCCGTAATTCTCGGATCGTGTTCGAGGAATTTTAATAACATAGCAGTGTCTAGGATCTTAAATATCTGGTTGGCTTGTATTCATAAGTCAACTCATGCATATATACATGTAGGAACTCACTCAAGACACACCATTCACACTCCTTACGGATATTTCAAGTACACATATACTCTATTTTTCTCAAATTATGACAAACGGTCAAGTTTGTTAAGTTTTGGAAGGAATTGAATATGATAACTACTTGTAGACGGGGATGTATCGCTGGCTGAGAATGAGAAGGTCGTTTCTACAACTTACGGCCTTATAAGACTGATACAGCGTCCACATCACATAAACACATGTTGTTGTAATAAACGTTATATATAGACAGGCAGCACGGACAGCGCATCTCCATACCCATACATAAATGGCGGTATCGTCTAGTAACTCATGCAAGCGACAGACACAGTAACACCCTCATCCCCTAGCACTAATATTTAAAGTTCAGTTCGACCATCAACTACTGTCTAGTCTGGGAGGGATAGGAAGTATTTATGCGCATGCGTGTGATCTAACACTATAGTTTTCCATAGTATTTCCGACTGGGCACACAGTGTAAAAGGGAGGTAATTTCGTTACAAATACCATACGACAATTAAACACAACCGGATGAAGATCAACCGTCCTTTATCCGATATATGAACCATATTCGAAAAAATACGTCACATCCGCTCAGTATACTGAGTAAGACCAGACAATAGTCAACCCGTATTAACGATGGTCGATGGTCGAACTCGACCTAAGTAATTCAGTAACTATATTGACGTACACACTAATCATACAAAGGTCATATATCACACTATGCGTTTGTACGGTGGAGGTGAAAGGCATGGCTTTATTTTCTTAAAACACCTCTCATACTTAATGTTTTGCATTTCAGGCTGTCAACTTGGAACCGACTGTTCTACGATGACTTGTGAACATCACGACGAAAATCCACATTGCTTTGATTATGTATGTAAATGTATGAAGGACAAAGACATACATTAATAAACTGGTTCTGTCAATGCAATATATGTTTAGTTTTTATGTACAGGAAACTGTATAATTGATAAAGAGTTAAACGATATTTTTGGGATTTTTTTAAATTTTCTATTAAAGAAAATCTGTGGTACCATTCCACTTTAATTTAAATAGTTTCATCATAAACATAATACAATCAATATAACTATATATTGTATGTTTCGACAATGTCGTGCAATTTTCAATCGTTGGTACCATTTCACCATTACTGAAAACAAAACTCTTATAACCCTTCCTACGACTAATAATAATATCACCTCTTACATAATTATGCATTTCTTTTCGAACACACCTCGCACTAACAGAACTCAAGCGTTGTATATAAAGTACTAAACGAATTACGCATGGTACGAATATCGCGAACGAATTAGATAGGGGACGAATAGTAAACGGCTCCAGAAGAATAGGTTGACTGTTTCTGTCAAATTCAGGATTCCGGTTATTGAAGATTGCAAAACTCCACTATAAACGGCATTGGAGATAACTAAACATTACACACAGCACGTATTATTTCCATAAATAAAAATACGAAACCTAAGGCAGATGTAATGTTTGCCGGCACAAAAGGCACAAAACAGACAAGACAAAGATGACGTCCAACATAAAAAATAAAGTACGCACAAAATCTCGATATCCTACTCCAAAATATGCTGCGCCAATCTTTCTCAGTTAAACTTGACTAGAGTAAGAGGCAGGTCACGGCATTATATCTCATCACAAGAGCAATCCACAACAGTGAGGTAATACGTGTACAAGTTTGATACACTATAATAAACGACGTAGCCTGATACTGGATAACGAAATTGCAAAAGTCACACCGTACAATATGTTACGTTGACGGCAGGTACGTTCACTTGGTGTACGGCCTCTTCGTCATTAACGGGCACAGAAAAGACATGCACAAGCAAGAATTATCAGCCTCAGCGCTTAACAGGCATGTACAATATTCTACTGGTTTATTTAGCAAAGAATGCTCGCACAATGCTATGATACGAATGCTATTTGATGAAATGGACGTGGAATAAAACCTGGCATAAATCTGAATTATATTTTCAACCTGAAATCATCCTAAGGATTGAACAACCGCTTCAAGATACTTGAATTATAGAAATACTCGTTAACACATACCTTTCTATGTGTTGGCATTAATATGTTACACACTGTCTCGGTCGTTAACATTCGAAAATCAGAACTGCCAATATCGTTAGCATTTTTTATAATTTAAAATTATGCACCTTCACGTACAATGTACGACACGGAAAACGACAAATTTATTGAGGAAAGATTGAAGTAGATATTCAATGATATAGAAATGTTCCATACAACGAACTTATGTGGAAATTCAACTTCAAAGTTTATATTTGGGATGTTTTCTAGATTAATCTAGCATTTTGTACACAATTTTTCAAGGAAAATTGTTTATAGCTTTTGTTCATTAATCGCTTTATAACGACATCTGTAAGTTATCACTCAACCAACCAATGTAAAGCACATACAAGACAACAAATAAGTTCTATTCTGAACTAGCGCAAAACGCGTATGAAACTGCCGTATACAAACTGACCAGGATTCAACGCAACGGGCTGATTGCTGTGTATGTGATAAGTTATAACAAACCACAGACAATAGCATGCAACTGAACTTACGAACTCATGTTGCTTAACGAATGAACAAATGCCAATTTCTTGGAAATTTTGTAGACATTTTTTCAAACACGAGTAGCGGTATGTTATTTTACTATAAATATATCAATGATACAACATTGTCTTAGAGGCGACACATTTATCGAAATTATCGTACGTTGCAGGATAAATGGGGTTAAACATGATTGAAATTCCCCTTTCGGTTATTGGATCTTCTAGTACCCTAGTAATCATACACACATTTGTTACGATTATAGACGGAATTGTCACTTTTTGGCATTTCTTTTTATATTCATTGTATTTTGTGTAGCAACATAAGACAAACAACCCCTCAGGTGACGACAAATAGTTGTCATGTGACGTATCATCGAACGTTCTGGTCTTGTTCAATCAAAATACTGATAATTCTTCACAAAACAACGGTGTGTCCATACTGTACTAACACCTTCTATTTGTGCTTCTTTGTGTGCGAATGATTACGAATGTAAGCGTATAAATGATCATGACATACACTAATAAACTATTTCTGTCAATGCAATATGTATTGTGTTTTATCTATGTATAAAAGTCCCCATGTTACACAGACTGGTGAACTGGTCCCCATGTTACACAGACCGGTGAACTGGTCCCCATGTTACACAGACCGGTGAACTGGTCCCCATGTTACACAGACCGGTGAACTGGTCCCCATGTTACACAGACCGGTGAACTGGTCCCCATGTTACACAGACCGGTGAACTGGTCCCCATGTTACACAGACCGGTGAACTGGTCCCCATGTTACACAGACCGGTGAACTGGTCCCCATGTTACACAGACCGGTGAACTGGTCCCCATGTTACACAGACCGGTGAACTGGTCCCCATGTTACACAGACCGGTGAACTGGTCCCCATGTTACACAGACCGGTGAACTGGTCCCCATGTTACACAGACCGGTGAACTGGTCCCCATGTTACACAGACCGGTGAACTGGTCCCCATGTTACACAGACCGGTGAACTGGTCCCCATGTTACACAGACCGGTGAACTGGTCCCACAGTCTCATTTCCATCTTTTGGAGTAGGACACGTGGTACCATATTACACAGACTGGTGCACCAGGAACTCCTCCGCAATGTTCAAGATATAATTGGGAAAGAGCATTACACGAGGTGTTCCGAATATGACAGATGCAACTGAACCGGTCCCACAGCCTCATTTTCGATTCAAGATCTGCCAATCTTTTGGAGCAGGACATGTGGTACCAGTCTAGATGCAACCGCCATTTTGTTTTATACTCATGTACATTTAGCAAAATTTCTAATTGGTCACTTTTTAAAATTCTCCTATTTTTGTACATACCAATTATGAAATATATTTAATGTACTTAACTCATTTGACCTTATGTTCTTAATTAAATGCAGTTCGTGTTTCACATAACCTCGTAACCTGTTCTGAGTCATGGCCCATTGTGTAACAGTTCTTTAAGTTTAATGCAAAACCTGTCAGTAGAAATGTGATAAATAGTAAAAATATAGATCAATTTGTGATCGCCAAAACAGAAAAACAACCAGCATTGCTAAAATAATTGTGCGTTAAAAAGATATACAGCTTTGAAGTTGAAAATCCTGAAATTACCTCTCTTTTAATAAAAAATAGAACAACATTAAATCCTCAAAATAGTGGTACCGACGAGTGATAGATAAGTCAAACTTTGTGCAGTCTTTCTTTTATTAGTTATCTTCTTTGTGCTTCAATTATGGCAAGTCATCAGTGCATTTCAACTTTAGAGGCGACATTGATTTCCTATGGCGAATTACGTTGTAACTGTCAGAAATCCAGATAAATCTTAAAAGTCGATGTTTTTCATTTCATTCCACCGCCTCAACCATACAACCTATTGGAGTATAACTTTGCCATATAAATAAATTGCTGCCGATTCATCATATGGGATGATTGTTTATTATGTTTTATGTTTAAAATAGGTTTTTTATAAAATTTTAATGCATTTATTCATATTTTATGTGATTTCTGGTTCTGATGGTTGTTGTTCGGTATGTCCAATAATTGAGCGTGAGAATAGCATAATCTTCATAAAATGTGCATGTTTATGTTGTTAACACATTTCCTTTAATTTCACTATTGACAGAATGCATTTTGAATTACCATTGACTGAAATTTTGTCAATATGTTAGGTGACCAATTAGGTGACCAATTAGAAATTTTATTCAGTGTACTGTTACACGAAATGAGGCAACAATATTGCAGTACGTAGGAATGAGGCAATATTTATGCTGACACACGCCCAAAGTCAATTAGAATACTGATTTAAACTTATTTTCAAGGATTGAATGTCAAATGAATTTTTTTTCGAACCGGTTTTGCAAATATCGTATACATAATAACTCGTAATATCACAGGTAACTGTATCATTGATAACGAAAAAAAACAACAACAAAAACATATTTTTTTGTAAATGCGAACATCAGGCTAAAACGTATTTTAAACATTAGCAATATCTAAATTTAAAACTATGGAAATACCCTTTAGAAGTACACAGTCCTTTAAATAGAACTCATACACGGTCCAATAAAAAAATCCGCCAACAATAATTCGAACCCGGAAGAGTTAAACGTGACTTGGGTTCATGATTATATTTTCAATCCCATTGGGTAGATGTAGTAGGTAGGCAAATGTTAACATGAATGATATGTTTGTCTACTTATGAAGTCAGTGTATTGAAAACTAACTGAGATAAACATAGATAAGTTTACATGAGCTACTATACCTTAAGGTTAAACCATATTCGGATAGATTCGGATTTATTGGTTGGGTAGTTTAGGATTATTTACGGTACGACAGGTATGAAGCTGTATATATTCTAATTGTATTATTTACACCTGTTTAATACAATACATGTACATTGACTTTACTTTACAACTATTCTTCTCTGTATGTTCATTTTCATTTTATGTTTGTTTCATGTTTTATAAACTCATTAATTAAATGTTTTACTATACGTGTTCGTTTGCATGTTATGCTATGATTAATTTCTATACTTTTAGTTGATTTTCTAGTGTGTTTCTTTCAATTTTCGTGTCCTCTTCACCTTTCATGTTCATATGAACAGTCATCTTTTATTCCATTTGGATGTGGGATGGATATCTCCGGGATTAAATATGAATTAAATATTATGTAGGTGCATTGATCTGTATGGTAAAACTATTTTGTCAAAATAGTCGTTTAACTTTAACCGTTTATGTTTGAATTAAGTTCGAAATACTTCTTACACTGTCAGTCAGTTAAACGTTGGTTTAACGAATATCTGTGAACGTCTGGTTATTGTTCATATACCTTAATAACTAGGGTATAAACAATAAAACCTCTACAGAGTGACTCCTGTTTTAGATAACATGGTATCCGAGGTTCCACATTGCAAAAATGTAAATAAGTAAGTTTACACTTGCCATTAAACAACAATGTTAGCATAATATTATGTGTTCCATCTGTGAAGGTGAAAGGATGTACTTCATTATTTGAACTTGTAAAACATAATTTACAAACTAGGCAAGGATGACAGCGCCCAACAGAAACGACAAAGCTAGAAAGCGACATAAACAACAACAACAGTACACACAATTCAAGCCCTGATGTTACAAAGTTTAAGATTAACAACCAGCACCACCGGGAAATATGATAATAAGTACGACTCCATGATAACTGGTGTATAATGTATATTGATTTTCATTTAGTTTTAATTCAAGGTTACTCGGTCTACATTTTTACCATCGTCGGATACCCACGTTCGATTGCATTACGTTATACTCATAAATCGACGGTACCAAATGAAGTTGTACGTAATGTGTACCGTGGGTATCCGACGATGCATTTTTACAAACTATACACATAAATCGTTCGACGAAAAAACTGTGTCATGGGTTTGGTGAGTTTCAAAATGTTTTTAAAATGTTAAGTATGCATATCATGTATATAATGAATGTGATTAAATTTCCTATTTAGATAGTGACGCTATAACGCGACAATGATGCACTTCATACGATCATCTTTTTATCAGTGGGGTTAAAGGCCATCACGTAAAACTGTTGGGTTAGTGTCACATAGTCAATATTGCTATCAATTATATGTTTAAGGTGTTAAATTCGAAATGATGCTAAAATAGGCCACTATTACAAATTATGCTTAATTCGAGATGATATTAAAATAAGCAAGGGTTAAAAATTATGCTTAATTCGAGATAATTTTAAACTATGTCACTTTTACAAATGTTTCAATGCTTAATTCAAGATGATGTAAAATATGTAATTGTCACAATGTTTCAATAATTAATTCGAGATGATGTTAAAATGTGGCACTTTTCCGAAAAATGCTTAATTCGACATGATGTTATAACATTGCACTGTTTCAAATGATGCTAAAAATGTTTCAATACTTAATTCGAGATGTTCTTTAAATGCTTTATTCGAGAAGACATGAAAATATGACACTAGTAAAAAGGTCTCAATACTTAATTCGAGATGATGTTAAAATACATCACTGTTCCAAATGATGCTTAGTTCGAGATGACGTTAAAATATGTCACTGTTCCAAATAATGCTTAATTCGAAATGATGTTAAAATGTCTCATTGAGTCAGTGTATTATATTCCGATCAGTTTAATATAGATTATGTATCCCATGGAAACCAAATGAAAGAGAGTGACAATATTTGAGATTTGAGCCTGGCCTCAAGCTAGATGTTAGATAATTATAAAGACTTCAAAGGGACTCAACTCCAGTTGGTAAATTGCAAAATGTATCAAAAAGCTCTCTTTAAATCGCATTTTTTGTCTGACCTACCAAATACAATTATAAACGAATAACGTCGGTTTATTAAATTTAAAACCCAAAAAATCTATTGCATGACTAACGCATTAAAATATATATTCAAGTTTGTGTAGCGACGTGGTGTTTAAATGCCGAGAAAAGCCGTTACCTACATGTAATAAACGGACGGTAAAACATGTGCCGCGGTAGTTTAAATCCTTAGCGCCTATGATCGTATTGTTAATTGTAAGAATACGAGTTCTCGTGATATCGATGCTCGTCACAACGAAGTTTTACTGTATTGCGATAATAGTCTCATTCTGTACGGGTCATTAGACTAGATAACAATACAACACGTTGTACAGTTGTTAATACGCGATTTAAATCCGTCAGCATGATACATGTACAGTATAATTGTTAAAAACGGCATACCACTTATTAGTCACCGTAAACAGGAAGTTTTAAAACACGTTCATGTACATTTGAATTTTTTTTTTTCAAATTACCCACTTAGTTTAACTTTCAATGCATTCAAACCTGTATATAGCGTCCACCAAAGGGAGCGACTGTAAAACGCGTTATTTGTTGACTAGTGATTTCTCATACATGAAAATAGCACTAACTTGGTCTGCTGACACGAACATTTGCGTTCTTGGCAGAGGTTTTGTTATAGTAATCGTTGTTAAGTGTTTGTCCAAAAGTGGTCTTTAACACACTGTTGGTTAACAAAACTTGATACTCGTATTTTTCTGTGTCTTTTAGAAACTTAACATCATTATTACAATTATAATTATTTCCCTTCAGATTACAGGCTACTGATTTTATTTGATGTAGGGGAAACTTAACTGATTTGCTTTCATTTTTATTTTTCTCTAGTTCATGTATTGTTATGCATTTTTATCTTCCTTAGTAGCCACTTAAGACAAAACAATCGACTGAAAAATCTTACCAACCGCTGTCTATTATTTTAATCATACTGAATAATTGTTGAATTAATTCAATTATAATAAGGAAGTACGCTGAAATATGGTGTGCGTTTTGTCGTGTTATAAAGGCGCCTTTTCAAATTTGTTTTTCAGTTTACTCAATTTTCCTGAAGTACATTATCAACCAGTAAACAACTTAGTCTTCCTGAACATATGAACGTTGAACATGTCCACATGTGTGGAGAACTAGCCTTCTAACATACCCTATGTTTATAAAGACAGCTCCTTAATCTACTATTTTCTCATGCAATTATAACCCTTTTCACCCAAAAACGTAGGGTCTGTTCCACTTCATTTTGAAAATCGCTTATATTGTGGCGATTGAGATTAAAGTAATAAGGCCAAGTGATCAAGCCCAGAATAAAATCTAGCTACAATTGCAAAAAATGCTATTTGATTGATGAAAATATATTAGATTGGACCGGACTAGATATATGAGTGTATAACCGTCCGGATTTCTTTGTACCTATAGTCGATTCAATAAATAATACTAATTAGGGAACTATCCCATTCGAAAGAATAGCGGTGAATACTGTTAACTCAGGTATATACAGTTAAACCTACAAAAACATAATTTACCTGCCGGGCGAAAGAATATATTTACAACCATTCTCATTTGAATTTACAAGGACTGTATGTATAGAATTATCAGCTGTTTACATCGAAAGATTATAATACTGTGCTTATGCTCAATGCGTCGTAAGTCAATTGTTCACTACAGACGACTACTATCTACATCGTTGTTGTCTTTCTATGTAATACGATCGTGACTTATCAACACACACTGCAACTGCGTGTTTTTAACTTATGTATGATCATATTACAATTTGAAACTTTAAACGCTGAATCACGTTTGAATGTTAAGCGTACTTCCTGATAGAATTACCGATGTGCTGGTTGGTTTGTATTATCCATACCGTCTGTTCAAACTTCATGTAAATACATTAACTAAAATTCAGTATTTTGAACATTCATACACAATTCAAGCAATGTACAGGCGTGTGTAGTTCTAGCATTTTTCTCAGGTGATTCTGACCAGAAGTGTTGTTTTTAACGAGGTTCAACCATAGTGACTGCTGTTTTGCTCAAGAGTGTCTAGACTAGACTCTAAGCAGACAACTTACTGTAGCCGTGAGATGCTGGTCTAAGATAACAACATTTTGTCGAAATTCCAGGGAGCCAGTCCGGACCCTTGGTCCACCCTTATAAAGAAAGTTAATTCCATCTACTTGGCATGTTTATTATGTTTGTAACAATTGTATTTTTTCGGTGCCATGTTGTAGTTTAGGCAGCATTGTATTATGGTGCATTGCGTTGTATTATGGTGCATTGCGTTGTATTATGGTGCATTGCGTTGTATTATGGTGCATTGCGTTGTATTGCAATGTGTTTATTCTAGGTGTGTTGTACTGTTTTAGGTTTAATTAAAAAAATGCATAAACAATAAAATTGAAACATGACCCGTCTTGATCGTGTGTTCCACTTATTTTCTCTTTTTTTTCATTGTTTTAGGTTAAGTATGTTATGAACATGCTGTAATTGTTTGCTCTGTGCTATGCTTGGATTGGCTGAAATGTGCTGTGTTGGGATGGACTGTGCTGTGCTGGACTGCTCTGCGCAAAGCTGCGCTGGACTGGACGGGAATATGCTGTGAACTGGTCCAGGTTTGACGTTGCTGTGCTATGCGATGTTATATTGCCATATGCTGGATAGTATTGTATTATGTATAGCTAGTTTGCGATAGAAAAAAATCGTGTTTTTTAAATATTTCTCTGTAATTATTACACCTACAAGTATGAAATTTTGCAGGAATAAATGAAATTTATCTACCTAATACACACTGAAATTTCAGCAAGATCAGAAATGAGTTAAAAAAGTTTTGTTCATAAGTTCTATGTAACATATTTGTAGTTTTGTATGAAATATCAAGTTAGAAGACTTGCTACTTGCAACAGCAAATTGGACGGTCACGTGATACGCATAACGGTATATTTGCATATTTGCAACCTACTTAATTTAACACATACGAGGCCCGTTCTATGAATATGACGAAGTACATTTTATTGCTGTACATTGTTTATAGGCAACACACCTAAATAAACCGATTCACAAGGGCCTCCTAAGTCTTGTCTTTATAACAGCAATCTTAATCTCGCCGATCACGGATTGTAACGGTTAAATAATTGATAGTAAATCATCAATGGAATACCAGATTACCTCCCTGCGTTAAACTGTAAATACGCATGTTATTTCAATATGTAATAAAGAATAAATATATTTTAATTGGTGACTAAAAATTATGAAATTCAAAATGGGAGTAGGTAGGAAGTTATTGTAGTAGTGTGTAATTTTTTACCAAAATCTGATAAATAGATTTTCAGAAATCTTTAAAAAACACGATTTTTTTCTATCGCAAACTAGCTATAGTATCGTACTATATTAGCTGTAGGGGTATCTATCGAGTAAGGATAAAACAACTTTATAACTCTATTTCAGGTGGAACGATTTACTTTTTCCAGAGCAACACCCTTAAAACATCTGTACAACCACCAAACTAGATTAAGAGTGGTTACTGAGGAGATAATGGATTGAAATACTTCAAGAAACAACATTAACACCATCCTCAACAATAGTTGATGATTCATTATTCGACTGAACAGTCAAGTCTAAGTGACGACAACGATGTTTGGTTGACAGTATTCGTGATACAATTATACATTGTACATTTGTATATTGAAGCAAGTGATATATGAGTGATATTTTGTGACACATTTGGGATATATTGACAAAACAGGATGAGTGACGGTTCGAATTCGTCTCAGAAGATTCTGTTGGAACCGATGAAAAATATAGGTATACATGTACGCTATTTTTTCTATTCTAGTTTTTATCTATTTTTCTTAACATCCATTGACATAGTTTGTTAGGACAGTTTTGAAATACAAACCGAAATCTCAAATGTTTATCTTTCATACTGCTGATTAAAAGACAAACTGTGTTATTAGGTCAACTTATTGGTGAACATTTTTGAACTTCAACTTAAAACACGACCAACAAACCTTACAAACACTCCGTTTTAGCCCCCTGTCCTAAATCATGAGTTATTTTAAGCCTCGTTAGGCATGTATCTGACTGTAGTATTAAACATATCGTTATTGATAACAAGCATACGCACGCTATTTATTATATGAAGTAGAGTTGATCATCATTTAAATGAAGGCAGTTTATAAGGACGCAGCTAAAGTGTATCTTAAGTGAAAGTGGTATTCGATTGCCCACAAATCGTCATATTTGTGTCCGTGTGTTATTTGTATTTATATGACATGGTTAACTTCCAATGCATACAGTATTTGATTACATAATACAAACATTCAAAATACAAATTTTAACTTTGGTTAATGGCAATGTCAATTATGTATGTATATTTACGTAGTCTCATTTCAATATATTGCAAATACATTACAAAAATAATCAATCTTTAAATCTCGAATTTTTTTTTTTTTAATTTAAGTACTATATACTTTCATATTTAAAGACAATCAATATTTATACATAACGTAATATATACTAGTATACAGTCCACAACGATTTATATTAGAGTATCAAATATACAGTTCCCACCAAAAAATAAGTATGAAAAACGGCCGAACAGATGAAAACAACCCTCGATAATTGGTAACTTATTATAATAATTTGTATATGAATATTTTGAAATCATTATTAATAATGTTATTTATTGTGTTATGTGTTTTGTTTCAAAAGGTGCCCAGGACATTCTACAAGTAGGGTCAACATACGAAGGTGTTCTTCGCAAGAAAGGTGGAAGATTCGGAAGCCTTCTTGGATCGTCCAAATGTGAGTTATTTTTTAAATAATTTATACATTAGAACACAAACATGCTATTTATAAGACGTGCTAGTACTATCTGTACACAATTAAAAGAGCAATAAGTATTTAAATGCACGAAACTCTTTGAATTTTCAGTGAATATTATTTAGCTTGACTTTTCGAAGGACTAAGTTCAGCAATTGTCGTGATCGGACCGTATGCGTTTGTGTGTGCGTGCGTGTGAGTTTGCGTAAGGTGCACAGACAGAAACATTTTCTTAAGGACGTTCAGAAGTCTCCGATTGAACTTAGTTATTCACCGTCACAAGAGGAGCCAATACTGACAAGACTGATACTGCTGTGACTTATATTTATTGAGTTAACTGCCCTTGTTACTATCAAAGACGAGAAAATCGAGCGTGCAGAACTCGTAGGCTGTGTTCTTGCTCTTTTCTATGCTAATAATAGCTTGTACTGCAAACTGAACATATGAAAAAGCTCATTCCAAATACTAGAACAGACGACCTTACAGTTGTACTCGACTTATGACTGATCTATACTTAGTAGTCGAAGGTGCACGGTGCAGGACACAAATACTTGTTTTAATTGTTGGAACTTTTTAACTCTATAAATAAACATTTTTTATTTAAATTGTCTATAAGTTACTGTTTATCATAAGAAAGTTGTAGTAATTTGAAACAATGTATTGAATGACATAAACTAAGAGAATGTAAAAAAGGTTCATCATCGAATTTAATTACTAACAAAATATTTACGAAAAACTTTGTGTATGTTTATTATATATAGGTTTTTAGATATGTTTATAAGTTTATTATATATTTGTTGTATATATGATGTACTATGTACAAATCTGAATACATTTCTGTTCTTTTCTTTCAGGGAAAAGACGATTTGTGGTAATTTCTCAGGGATGTATTTATTGTTTCAAGGATGAGTATGCCAGTAGACCACAGAGTGCTTTCTCTCTAGCGGTGTATGAAAGGTTGGTCCAAGTTTTGTTCACAATACTGTAGACATACCCCTACAAGTCATTACATGCTCAAGCTTTTTTGTTTAATGATTTTTATTGCGCAAGGGAACTCTCGCAAAAAGTTGCGAATTCCCTTGCTTAAATCATAATTATTTTAATTTCCTAATATAAGGATAATTTTGCAAACAAACATGCAAATTCGTAAGCTTTGCTTAAATTATATTGATTTTTATTGCGTAAGGATAATTTTGCAGATTCATAACTTTGCATAAATTATTATGTATTGTAAATCGTTAATTCATGTGTTTTGAGGTCTCTAATCGTCTTTCCAAATAACAAATTGAGATATCGGTATTATTGTTTGTTAATGCGACCGAGCTTTTGTCACTGTCATCAATGAATCCATTCAATTGAAATCATTTCCTCCTTTCTTCCCTAGCACCATCCTTCCCGCCTTCATTCATTCAGTCAGCATGTGATCGGTCAGTCAAATACAACTACCATTATGATATAGTAAACTATATTTTCTTTTTTACTTGAAGTGTAACCGAAACAGCATCACCGCACATGTTACATTGCTTTGAAATCAAACACGAACTTTCTAGCTGTCCTCCACAATATTTCGCCGCCGAAACAGACGCAAAACGAAAGGTAAATATGTCAATCACGTAATGCTTTCCTTAAAGGTAAAATGTATTTTTATTATAGCGCCACTTCTATTGAAAGGGCCTGTCAAATTTTACTAATGAAACACTTATCTTTCATGCGTACAGTACCTCCTGAATCCATTCTCGTATTGCCTGGCGCCTGGCAGAGATTGACCTACGGTAACCATTTATTTAAACAGTTGGTGGCTGACCTAACGCTTCCGAGACTGACGCCCTGCCACGGCCACGGTTTTGTCTAGCGTACCATTCCCGTCTTAGGTTGAGTGTTAGAATTCTTTATATTGAAAGTAATTTTCCAAAAGGTAATATTATAATTCCATTTTAAATTCATTTTAATGCAGATTTTGTTGGAGTGAAATACCCGGTACTGAGATGTATAAGTCATAAGCGATACATTATATTTTACCCCAAATTACTCATTATGCCCCCTATCTTTGATGGTCGGATGGTTGGTAGGCCGAATGGTTTCCGCTCACTAACTCCAGAACGCTTTGTCTTGACCTAGAATCGTCAAATTTTGCACGGAAATTGGTCAGCAACAGCAGACGATCCAGTCAGTAAGTCAAAGGTCAGGGTCACTGTGAATTTTTTCCGACTTTTGGAACGTGTTTTACAAAATCTCTTGTAGCAAGTATATACCGTACTATTTATACGTCAATACAAGCAGACGGCATATTGTATTTGTTCAATCTAATGAAAAACAACAAATACGACAATAAATGAGCTTTGGAAAATGTTTGTCTTTTCATTTTTCAGGCATGGGTAGGGTACGTCCAGGACGCCATTACACAAACACATCTACACTCGGGGTAAATATTATCTGTATTTCTTGCCTTATCACTCTACAAACCGTACTGTTTATTTTGTGTTTTGTCTCGTACCATAACAAGTAAATAATACATAAATAACATACTTATGGGTCATTAAAAGGACTATTTTCTTGTAAAATCCTTCATTATGTCATCATGGTGACGTCATGAAAAACTATTTTCTTGTAAAATCCTTCATTATGACATCATGGTGACGTCATGAAAAACTGTTTTCTTGTAAAATCCTTCATTATGACATCATGGTGACGTCATGAATATTAATTTACAGAGGGACATCCGGAAGTGATGAAGGAATCTCCATGACGACCAGAAAAAGACGGGTACCTGCACCACTTCCGCCCTTACCAACGACACCCTCTTATGCTGGTTAGTAAAGGTTTCTCATTCAAAATACCGAAATTTACAGTTTGGTATGTGCATCCGGTCCAACGATTGGTACCTTCGACAGTCTTTCATTTTTTGAGAGGAAATGGACGATCACTAAAGGGATCAAAACAAATACATGCATAAGGGCAGATCCGTACATTGTGTAACTGAGTTTCGGAACTTATATACATTGGTTAATGCATAATTTATGTGTTTAAAAATTTGACATTTTTCTATATAATTATCATTGACTGTCATCACCTATATCGTTCTTAAATACAACCTCTTTACAATATTAAGCTAGGTTAGAGTAAATTATCCACTTTCTTGAGAAGTACTTAATGACGAATTTTTAAATTACATTAAATCAGTTTTCACGTGATGATAAAAGGCCATACCAAATCGTGTTTTCGTTTAGCGTCCATCCTAAATTCGAAATCTATCTTTCATGAAACAAAAACAAAGCTCTCGAAAAAAAACCAAGTCACTACGACTTCTCTCCTCATCTTCAAACGGCTTACAAATATAACTTCCAAGCATTGTCAATCAAAATAACTTTGATATGTCGCTGGCATGGATAATACGGTCACCAAATCAAATTTCCGAATGCAGTTTACATACAAACGACGCCTGTGTGCAACTTCTTTTTTGCAATCCAGGGAATGTAATGCATACGAAATGAATTCTTGAATGTTCTTACTGTATTTTCAAACAGAAGATGCTAAGTACAAACATGCATCAAAGTCAGAATACAGTTTGGAATCGGATGACGAAGAACCTTATGACGACATCACTGAAGGGGAACCGGCAACGCCCACGCGTGTGCCACAAGCTACTGGGTATCAGGGTGCCAAACCCATGTATACACCTCCTGATTCCAGGCCGAAAGTGAACATTCCTGGAGCCGTGTCGGTTTTTCCAAGTAAGTTACGATCGGTCATACCCTATACATCTCTTTTTACAAAGTAAATGATATACTTATGACCCTGAAAAACAGCACATACGAGCTCCTTTATCAGACGGTCACAATATGAGCATTCTGGTACCACCAGCGTATTTGGTACTTTGGTAGACTTAGTGTCAATATGTTTAAAATATTGTTGGCTATTCGAACACCTAGTTCGTACTGTCGATGATTCTCAATGTTCCCTTAATGTCGCCCCCGAAAACTGTGACCGGTCGTCCAATAAATATAAGGATTTATGGTACCACTAAGGCGTTTTTTACCAATGGCCAATGAATGGCGACAAAGTGTTAGCTATATCTGTCGAAATTATATGCCAAAAGTCACATTAAGTGCAACAAATGAATGACACAAAAACAAGTTTTGCAGGAGTTGCTTCCCTTAGTCTGTACATTATGCCTCTATTGTTAACAAAGCGTTACAGGTTATTTCGTTTTCGTTTCCATGTACTTTGGTGCTCACACAAGTGACCAAAATGCATTTTTCTGAAGATATATTACCAATATATGCTTTATAGCCCTATAAAACTCCGAATGGCTTTACTTTTCACTCACCGTTACTCCAAATGTTGACACAACTGAAGAATGGTTTTACAAATTTTTGATACCAGTAGAATGCAGATACTATTACATGCATCTTAGTTGAATGTCATTTTTATAGTCATATTTATAAAAGTTTGCAACGGATGTTTTTCAGTACGAATAAAGTCATGTTCATGCACATAATTAGTATGTACATTGCAATCTCATTTAAATCAGACCCATGTTACGCTTCACTACCTTTCATTGATATCGAACCCGATTACACTCTGTGGGACCATGTCGATGTGAACTAATACACAAGCCCATCAAATTGCTACTTTCACAAATCTGAAAGTGCATATAATCTATCTGCTTTACTACCTAGTTTACAGTCCAATCGATGGTTTATACCAGAATAGCTTCAGCACACATACAGGTGAATAGTCATAATATAACATGCACCAGCGATATCATTTGAACGTGACCTTTTATGTCGTGCAGTCAGATCTAACCATCAGCGTAAAGGAATGGAGCAAATGTTAGAATCTGATGTAAATGATATTGGTAACATTGATATTGCAGCTAACGCGGCCGAGCACCGTAAATCATTATCACAACGACCCAGGATTGAACTCCCACTAACACCCGGGCAACAACAACAACACCAACAAAATCTACGAGCCTCCGTAGCAAAACATTCTGGTCTTCCAGATTATATAAACGAAGAGGTAAATGATAAAGTAATAATTGTCTGTTGTAAAATTACGATGAACTCAGTCATTCGATACCATTGCGTGAAGCTGTCAACCCTTTTCATGCATTGAAATATTTTATGGACCCTATAGAAAAAAGTTGACATTTACTGGCTTGACCTGAAGTCTCAAACAGCTTAACATGACATTAAAACGTTTAAATTAAACCATATTACAATGTCAGTCTAAAGACATTAACGAACCGGACAATGTCAAATCAACTTGTCAATTTTAAAGAATCAAAATGTTTACTACAAAATCAATACAAGATCCAACTTCATGAAATAGTGAATTTCATAAAAAGAGAAACAACAAAATGTGAATGACACTTCTCTACTAATATTTCGTCGAGGGCTCGCATATAACCTTTTTATGCAGCGTAGTAAAATATGTAATGTAACGTTTATTCTGCATCTTGAAGCCATATACGATTATAAATATTTCGTCTGTATTGAAATGTCAATTTGCGATACAGATATTTTATATTTAACTTTTAATAGAATGTGTCGTTTTTATGCAGCATACGTATAAAATCTGTAACGTAGTTAATTTAGTTTCTAGAAGCCATAACTATGCATATTTCGTCTTATTTTAACATCAACTCGTGATGCAGATATTTTATATTTCCCTTTTAATAGACTATGTCATGTTGGTGAAGCTGTATAGATTTTACAATTATTGGAACAAATTCTTAGATCTACATACAGACGTATTAATAACAATGTCTGCTTTATATGACAACGGGGGATGGTCAGGAAATTCGTATTAACCGTAAGATAGTAATGTTTATTCGAGATAAGGTTTTTGCAACTTGAAAACGTAACTATTTGTTTTAGATATTTAAAGAAGCGGACTACATGTATCAAAGTAAGGACAAAGAAACTGCACAAGGGTAAGTACATGTAGTGGTACACTCAAATTACTCATTATAAGTTCTCATGACATGTTATTTTATGACGTCATCAATGTCATAGTCTGTTGCATAAATATTATACTCACGCTGTTGTTATATTAAAAGCCTAGTTCTTGTTCAACTTACGTACGCCATTTTTATGTCAAGTTCCACAAATAATGGTTAAGCAATTTGATTCAATACGTCAACAGTCGAGGCATATAGTCCCATTATTGAGTAGGGCTTGTATTCACAAAGCCTCTTAATGGAAAAAGTATTTCTAATTTTATAAGTTCAACTATTGACCTGTACATATTTCTCAAGAAAAGAAGAATTACCTATGTATTCTAGGTGATTTTTGTAGCTCTTAATATATTCAAAACGCTTCTAAACAATAAAAACAAAATCATTTTGTTAATCTGGATTTTTACAGTATTTACATTTAGCTGTTGCATGGAAGGACATTTTAGATGTTAAACATTCTCAGTTTTCCCTTTTCACGGTATGAATCGTGTTACACTACTTCTCAGTTCCGTCAGAGAATTGTTCTGTTTTCATATGGCTCTGACGGAACTCAAAACTGATGTAACGAACGGACGTAACTCAAATGTCATGTATCCTGATTTTCGTCAGAGCGTTACGTCGGTTTTGAGTTCTGTCAGGGCCATATGAAAACAGAACAATTCTCTGACGGAACTGAGAAATAGTGTAACACGATTCATACCGTGCTTAAGATGTCTTGTGAACACCACCCTGGTCATTACGTTGAGGGTAAATGAAACAATAAGAATGGAATACGGTAGTATGACTACTAAGCTGGTGGTGTGATGTGACGTTTTATTACTTGTTCTCAGAATTTACACTACGAACATCTGAACACGAGTAGACAACTTTGATAAATTGAATTGCACCCTAGTCACCAGACAGTTAAACCGTAACTGTCCATGGTTTTTATACACAATAGGAAATACATCATGTTATATAACCAAATAAGTGTCTCAGACTCTTAAACCTTTCAATACAGTAAACCGTTTTAATCTAAACAATTCAATGCTCTCTAGTTGTTGGACTAAGTATAAATAGGACAATACTTACGTGAATGACTTTATTTAGTATTAAAAGGAAATATATTGTGACATAGCATCACTTATTCTGGGACACGTGGTAAAATTGATCACGTACAAAGATTTACTGCAACATCTATATACCGAAAGGATGCAAATGTGTGTAAATTTCATTCAGCTATAAGTACATGTCTTTTATTGCGTCTAGCAGTTTCATAGGAGATAACTCCCGGTCAATGGCTTCTTTGTAAAATTGGATCATCCTGCATATTCGGCGGGGACTTGGACTTTTAATTGTTTCTTTGGTTTATATGTGGGTATTTCTCAGTGAAGTTGTGTTGTGGTGTTTCTGATTTCTTTGCTTAACTGGTTAGGTTGAGAGCTGCCTTTCCTGTCCGATATCTTCGTACCTTTGTACATATATTTAATTTGAAATGGTTTCCCTTCTTCCTCTTAAACATAGATGATGAACAATGTAACAATTCAATGATATGTGATTCAAAATACCTTAAACTAGCCGACATCATGACTTCATGTTGTCCTATCCTAACTTCGTGTTATCGAATTTCTAGTCGGTTTTCGACTTTCAACACAATATATTAACTCAATATTTCATTAATTAAATGGAAACTGTGTCGGGACATGTTATTATGTTCATGACCTGATGTACTACTTGCAAACCTGTCTAGTTGGTAATCATCTTTTTATTTTCAATTACAGTTTGTTGCGACCATTGCCTGTTGGGACTTTCTTGGTTAGGCTGGGAAACAGTACACCAACCGTAAGTATAAATACTGAGTACCAGGACCATGTTGCCCATGTGTCCATTAGCCGAGTTAATGCAATATTTGAAACTTTAAGCAAGTTCTTACATGTGCCTGTCAACTCATTGGCTTAGCATGAGACGGTCGTATCTACTACTTACAATCTTAGAAGTCTGATAATGTTTTAAAGCTGCATCACAAGGCGCTTCATATGAAGCAATGAATCAAGAAAAATCGATATTTGTCATTTGACCAAACTGAAGTTTTAAAATAAGTAAAGAATAATTTTTGAATAGTTTTTTCTTGTTTTCTCACAATATCGATCTTGTTCTTAAAACCTTCTCTTTCTAAGCCAGCGAGTGTTATTAAGTTATTTCAACGTGTTGTTACTGAAACCCTTTTTGTTAATTATTTCCTATTTATTATATCATAAACATGTTCTCAATAATATATATGAGTCTTGGTTTATCTTTTCAATGTAAATATTTCATCGGCTTACATATACATGGTTTTCAGCATTAAATTTATACCTTCATTCGTCTTACCACACCATCTATAGTAATTCAGGACAAAACCTGTTACGACCGAGAATCTTCTCTTTAACTCATCCATTGTTAACCGAAATTATTACTAAAAATACTAAAATAAATGTTAGATATTCGGGGTTTTATTTTCTGAACGTGTTAATGCAATGTATTTAACGCGTAATCTAATTTGCAGAGTTTTCCTGAAGATCAAATTAACTGTCCCTATTTAATAGTATATATCCAATGAAATTTCTCTTTTCTACCCGTGTCAGATAATGCGACTCTGTGTATCCATTTTGAATTCAAAGTAATGTGACTTAATAGCAATGCAACACGTTATTTCATTGGTAGAGCTGTCCTTTGTATCCAATGAAATACCTACTATCTATTTCTACGATCCAATGAAATGTCGCTATTTATTTGTAGGTGTTATCAGTTAAGACAGATCTTGGTGTGAAAGAATTCCAAATCACAGAAGACGTAAGTAGACAAATACAGAGAACAATATGCTCAAAACCACATTTAAACCATGATATTAGTTAGTCCAGCGGTGGTATTCGATATTGATTTTACTTGACTTAAGGATAAGGCCAACCAATCAGATCACACCATATTAAACTGTAGTTCAGTAACAGGCGATATAATTGGCTTTCCCTGTTCTCAAAATTAAATAAGACCAATACTGAATACCACTCAGTTATGATGTGGTTTTAGAGAACTAATCTCCAATCATAAAACAATGTTCGAACTATGTTGGCTGACTGGCAAATAACGCATTGTTTGGCATTTTAGAAAAAAAGATATTATAAACACAAGCTTTGTAAACAACTGACGATGTATCAAAGTATAACTTCCAGTAGTTCATCACGTTTGTTTAGAAGTTATTTAAGTTTGAATAAACGAGGCTTAAGTATGGTGACATATGATTTTTGTTTGGTGTTTCTAACCTGATATTGTGTTACTTATCGAAGTTTGAACGCCTCATAAACTTGGTATTCCCTCCATTTCTTTTATAGAAAACTGCAACATGAACCTTTAACTATTGCCATGTCTTATTCCTTTCTGTGTCTATATGTATTGTCTCGCACTGTTAGAATATTGCATTGCACCGCACCAGGCAATTATATTCAAAGTATATCGTGTGTGTGACATAACTATATGGCTTTTAGAATATCAAACACATTGCTAACTACTCTGTCTGTAAGTGGATTGACACTTTTTATTTACCATATGTCGGTAGTTATTAAGACGATGGAAATCAATTGTCTATTTCAGGGAGGGAAATTCTCCATAGACAAGAAAACATACTTTCCAAGCAAGTCAGCGATGCTGTGTTTCTATAACCAAAACGATCTGCCGAAGAATGAATACCAGGTCAAACTGCTGAAAGGTTACAAAACATGAGAAAGTCTACGTGTGCGCCTAATTCACCAATTCAACATTCATTTCGATACACATGTGTGGTAAACTAATACAGATACACGTGCACATGTACATATAGAGACATGAGAGGGTTTACGACTGAGTTCTTATGTACGTCACTTCTACATTTAGTGTGATACTCGTGGTGTGTAAAATCAACGCGAACATCGGACATATTTCTGTTTTCTGGGGTAAATACACTCATTGTACTGCAAGGCGACAGCACGCGATATCATCATGTGAATAGCCATTTTTATCAATTTTTAGAATCATAGTCTCGTTAAAGGTTTCAATTACACTAACATAGAACAGAGTGCAAGAAACTATTAAAGATATACTATATAGTTTGGTCGCCATTTTGGCATGGGTTTGTGTGGGCATTGCTCAGGGTAAGTATGCTGTGGTTTTTCTGATTTCTGTGCTCGGCTGGTTAGGTTGAGTGCTGCCTTCCTTGTCGGATGTTCTCATACCTTTGTTTTAGGAACATGTTTAGAATCGTGTAGAGTAATTGCTAATAATGATAGCATTGAAACCGACCATGGACATGTAACAAGCATCATTATGAAAATGTTTTAATTTATCTCAGTCTATATATCTGAAATGTGTGTATTTGTATGGCGGTATATTTGTTAGAATCGGACTTGTGGAAATTGTGGCCGAACTCCAGTGCAGTTCATATACGAGTACTGTTTCATTTTATATCCATTTGATGCGTACATTTTGTGTTTTGACATTATACTCTTTTACAAGCGTATTCATACTAGTATAACGTTCATTTGAGCCAATTCATATCAGAGTATTGCTTGAAATAAATGTGAGAAACATATTTACCTTTGTTGTTATTTGATTGTAATACATGTACTGGGTACTTCACTTATATCATGGATGGATTTGTTGCATTGCTGGTGTCAATCGTCGATAACAGGAGATTGCGTAAAATACCTTTTGCTTACATATAGCTTGGCGATTTTAAACTTTATGCATGAATATATTACAAGATTCTTGCTTTGAATATATCAGTTACTCCTCGACTATACAAACATACAACCGAGGTAATAAATACAGACAAGATATCGACTGTTAAATTATGCTAAGCAAAAGGTCAGATTGTGTCAAATTCGCCAAGTTATACATACAGTAGATGGGCGTTTCCCAATTAAGGTATGTAGCTCTCCCCCAGGTGATAAAAACTCAGCAATCAATGTCAAAACTAAAGTTCGTAGTGTTTTGCATTTGACTATGCATGTGTTGTCCAAAGAATGTATGTGTACAGTTACTATTATAACTGATTTATTTTATTAAGAACATAGAAAAAATGAATGATGCAATGGATAGATTTTTTCAAGTGATTTATTTGTATTTGGATAAATTGATCGTACATAGTAGTAAACAAATCATAAACCACCCATGGAATAAGGTCCGATCATTTCTATTGCAAAAACACTAAACGGACATATTAACCAACAAATGAAGCAGTGTCTGTAGAAAGTCTGAAGTTCCTGTAGAAGGTGTGTGTATCTGTTGGACACGCCCAGTCAGAACCGCTCCCGCCGTAGAAGGTAGAGAAGAAGATGCCATCGATGTCGAAGTTGGTGTTGTCTCTCATGACGATATCGTGCATGTTGATATAAGGTTGGTCATCAATCCATAACTTTATGTAGCCCTTGTGTCCGGCTTGCGCGTTCAGATGAACCTCTTGACGTATCTTGTGCCATTTATGGTGATGGAACCTAAATGCACCGCGACCGATCTCTATACCATACCCGCTTGTACAGCCGGTTGTACGTGTAGATATATCAATGGAAGACGAGTGGTAATGGTTGCACCAGCTGTCGAAAGAAGGGTTTTGGTTGTGTGTGACGTACGCGTAGACTTCACCGTCACCCAGTGGACGCCACATCAAACGGGTAGAAAAACACGTATCGCCGATTCTCCCACCAGAACAGTCACGTGATCCTCCAAACAATCCGGGCAACTTTCCACCTCGTTTCCAACTAAACGAGTCTTCAAAGTAGAGCTGAAATATATTACATTTGTAACAAATCACAACTAAAATATAATATTAAATTAAAAGCCACATGGTTAGTTCGTCGGTTATTCGAAGCTTCATTTCATATGGCACAACCTCTCTATTTTAACACTGTTTGCTGCTTGTTAGAAGTCCAATTAGTAGAATTAACCGCTGTTTGCATTCCAATAAATTTGTTAATGCACTAATGAAACTTAGACATTGAGTGAACACAAGCAATTCAAATAATCAAAGAATATGTATTATTTCTCTTCATTACAAGATAAAAATAATCAGACAGTAAGGCAATAACCGACAGCAAACTGCGGTCAACGATTGAACTGCTATAAATCATGCCCTTTCACATACTGCTACTGTAACTTCATTCAGTCGAGCAATTCCAAAGCCAGCAAAACAATCAAAAGGACGCACACATCTCCATGTCCAGTGATTATAAACATTGGAGTACGTACTCCATGCTCCAACTCATACTCCGTACTCCAATTGGAGCATTTCTTCGTTACAAAACTTCCTTATTACTGAATGGAAACATTTCTTAATTAGAATATTAGCTACAAGTCGATGTCAGTTTTGATGCAAGATGCTAAAATAAGCTGTTTTTCAAGTTTGAGTACGGTGTATGGAGTTTGAGCATGAGATTGAGAAATGTTTATAATCACCGGACCAGGACACCGGACCAAACTTACCTCGTACTGCAGTGTCATTGTCAGGTGCGTGGAGTGAGATAAAGCACTTGGAGTAATATAGAACTGTGCTCCACGATGACATTTCTCACCCGAATGACACGAACTTCCATCACCTTTATGACTTGAGTATGTTCCTAGAAGAAGAACGATTCATCATAAATCAGAGTTTGATCCATATATCGCTGGCTTAGAAAGAGAAGGTCGTAAGTTCAAATTCGATATTTTAGGAAAACAAGAAAAGACTGTCCAAAATAACTCTTTACGCATGGTGTAAAATGTATGAGGAAATCAGACAGGGAAGGTAGCACTCATCCTAACCAGCCTAGCACAGAAATCAGAAACTACACAACACAAATACACTGCGAAATACCCATACATAAGCTAAAAAAAAAAACAGTTAAAAATCCAATTAAGTCCCCGCCGAAAAATACATGATGACCCAATGTCACAAAGTTATTTCAATTTCACTTACGACATTTTCATTATAAGACAGCGATATACCAAGCAATACGTTTCGCGAGAGATTTATCATCGCTATGTTCGCGACAATTTATGTAATTGAACAAAGGCGGAAAACAAAATCAAGTTATCTTAAAACGCAAATATTTTATCATCAAAACATATCGAAAAACATATTCGCAAGACTGGTCTGAATTTTAAGTTACAAATCATGAATTTCCTACGCGAAAAACAACTTACATGCTGAGTTTTGCACACAAAGAACGCGACAGACCTGTCGGAAGGTTTTAAGCTCAAGTAGAGTTGCGGCCCTTATTTTTTTAATTCCACAAACTTATTTTTTTTAAATTTTTGTTTGTTTTTGTAGTTTGAGTGGTTATCTTCGTTTTTTTTTATAAACAGCAAACTTCGGTTTGTGATACAAGAGTGATTTCGCAAAATCAACCTTCTTGACAAGGCCTTTTTCTTATTGTGTTCGAAGTGAGTTACTCTTCAATCGAGTTCAATCACGGCATCTAAAGTGTTTTTCGTCGAGGGCAGGGATCAGTTAGACCAAAATGTTTATGGCATGGTGCTCTCCATGCGTTGATATTGGCACGATTTCACAAACAGTTTCGGTATTTTAGTGAATTGGTGAAACATACCTCATTACATAACACGCCTGTGACAGCGAACATAACCGTTCGCCGTCCAAAATAATGTATTATTGACTGCATCTTGTATTGGTATGTAAATGTCATGAGGCTACGCACTTTAATAAAAAAATTATGACGAAAAATGTAAGGTGGCGGGTTAGAACTTTTGGGTAGTGTATTGGTGGCATTAACGTTAGCTCACTGTCCATGGTTTGTAACTAGGTCACGTCGTATTTTTGCCCTATTTGGTCGCTTAAGTCATCGTTTTGACATATATTAATTAAACTAGGTCGTCCTGCAGCGGAGATTTGGGAAACTTGGTCGAGTCCTATCTGCGTTTCATTCGGTCTGAGACTCTCCTTGGATCACCGCTCCATTCTAATTTATCTGTAAACTTGGATCATCCTGCATTTTTTGCGGCGGGGACTTGGACTTTTAATCATGGTTTGGATTATTTGTGGATAGTGCTCAGTGTAGTTGAGTTGTGGTGTTTGATGTTGTGACGATATCTGTGCTCGAAAGATTAAGTTGAGTGCTGTCTTCCCTATCTTATATGCTCATACCGTTTTTAAGAATGATTGTATGGCATAATTGCATCAGTGACGACGTTTTAAAAGTATCCACGAACTATAAACAGGCTTATGTTCCCTCCTGACGTATGCTACATTGCTGTACCAGTACATGTACCATGTTAAGGAAGATCTCATTAACTTCATAGTCATTAGTACAATAGATGAAACTCTTTACCCTTTCATGGAATATTGGTTGTATGTTAGATTGCTAGGACACCTATAAATTTCACCTGTATATATATACTAGTTTGAGTAGTCATGATGATCGTGTTATAGTAATAGTAGACAAAATAAAATTAGGACTTGTGTGTTTTTGTTGTAAGATTACATTTCAGATGGAAAGGTACCGTGTACAACCTCGTCTGAACGTCTACCATATTCCTCATAGCAAGATAAACACGAAATGGTCCAAATTACAAATACTGCTTTACCTAGGTACAACTCATTTTGAAGCCTACCTTCCGTAACTTTGTCGGTGACTGTCTTATAAATGTTCTATCATGTTTATATATAAATAGGGCTCCGTTCGTATAATAAGAAACGTATTCAATACCTTTCTTGTAGAATACACGAAGCACATACTGTCCAGGGTGTTGTGGATCTTCAGCTAGGGACAATGAATCATCGGACCCTATACCAAACTGTCCCTGGTGATCATGATATTCGAATGAGTCCCTTAATACGTCATTGATATCTCTGTTGTGTGTCTCGTGGCTCCAGCTCCATAGTTCAGCTCCTAAAAATAGACGAGCATTTAAAGAGGCATTCCCTATAACTAGCATATTTTTCTCTACTAGCACATTAAATGAGTTACGTGTACAAAGCACTATCAACTATCATAATTTGTCAGAAGAAAGTGTGCGTAAATGTTTGTCTATAATGACAAAACAGAATATTTCATTTATCGCTACCAGCGATTTATGATTATGTGGTCAAAGGAAAACAGCTCATGACTATTTTGGCTCGTAACGGAGATATGTTTTCCTTCCCTCGGTAATTAAATTAGAGCTTTTTGTTAAAAATGAGTACTTTAGGCATTAATGATTCTAATTTAATGTATAATATTCCTGAATCGTTTTAAACGATCAACGTTATAGGGAACGCCTCTTTAAGTACGAAATGCATTTGTTTAAAATGTAAAATTGTAGCAACTGTTACGTAATGAAACCCATCGGTAATTATTTAGTTATCATTCGACATTTAAATAAGTCAAACGGCCCATATCCTGCAAAGATCTCAAACGCACGTACTTAACAATCATGTAGTATGTCAGTAATTGTGAAGCTCTTCAAATTATTCATAAACGAGACCCATTATTGCGTAAGAAAATATAAAACAGAGGATGTAATATTAAGGAGTTCATATAGGATAAACGGAACCAGAAGCTTGCAACAGTCGCGAGGCAGCAGGTATTCGCTGTTGTTATTCGGAGTATGTTTGATAGAGGAATTGAAGAGGCGTGGTTGATTGTTGGCTGTTTGCAACGATTGTTTTCAACGATTGGCCGTAACTAGAGAAGTTAATTGTGACTGACTATATAACTATTTATTCTCTTTTATTGTAATCGACACTTAAATATTAATTAGGACGTTGACCTAGCTAGATAAGGAAATTGACACCAGACAAAATTTGGTGTCTGGTAGACCATTTTGACCTCATACATGCGTACCAATTACAGATCCCTTATTAAGATAAATTAGGGCCTTGTTAGGTCGCATATACTATGGTAGCTTAGTCCTATGTTTAGTAGTAAATTTATACACAGGTCATAAACACTGACTCTTTCGTAATGTTTGATGTAATAAAAATCAGCTGCGTCACTTTCTGTCTGTCCCGTGCTTGCCATGTTCTGGACCTTGGACTTGTTTTACATTTCAACACTCCGTTACAGCTTATCACGCGTATACCTGTACACATATCGACAGAGAGCGGGTTTGAGTTAAAGGCATTAATTTTATACTAACATAAAATAACAAAACGTTTGAATTCGAATAGTACATTCATCCCTCCATTTAGACTGGCAAACACAATTTCTTTAAAGAGGCGTTCCCTATAAACTACATCGTGTAGATCGATTCAGGGATATTATACATTAAACCAGAATCATAGTTGCTTAAACTCCTCAAATTTTAACATAACGCTCCCATCAATTAGCGAGGAAAAATATACTTTCGTAACGAGCCAAAATAGTCACGAGTTATTTCCATTTGACCACATAATAATAAATCGCTGAAAGCGATACATTATTATTGGTGATTTGAATATATTCTTGACATTATAGAATCATATTTGCGCACACTTTCTTCTGACAAATTATGATAATTGATAGTGCTTTGTACATTTCGCTTATTTAATGTGAAATTAGAAAAAATATGCTTGGGAAAGCATCTTTAAAAGACGAATTGACAGATGCATCGATTATGCCATATGAAGGGTGCTTTCTTATCATTTAATTATGATCACTTAAATCAAGCAACACATGCTTGTATACACGCGTATCATTGATATAAACTCATTAAACAATGTCTATGTTTCAACACATGTATTAAAAAAATCGATGCTTGTAAAGTGGTCTCAATCTCAAACCTAAACTCCATACTATATGCTCATACTTGAAAAACAACCACTTTAAAAGTTTGCATCAAACGACCACCAACGAGTAGCAAATGCTCTAATTAAGAAAATGAACACCAATATAAAATGTTTTCATTCAATTAAGGAAGTAACATTAGTTTTCGCTCCTATCGGAGTAAGGTGTTTGAGTTTCAGCATGGAGTTCGTTCTCCGATGTTAATTATTACGGAACCTGGTGATGACACAACCTTTTGGTGAGTAACCGTAACGGGCAGCTTCATAGATATTGAACTTTACTTACCTTGTATGAACTCCGGACACAAGTATAAGCCACATAATATGGACACTGCAAACATCGAGCACGACATTTCTGCAGTAAATGATAAAGACGAGAAGACTTGTAATCACACCTCCCTAATCTATGTGTTAGTATTCCCTAAGTCTATTTCAAGATTTAAAGGTGCAACCCCACGTATTTCATTCTGAATTAGTGAAACTCTGATTATTTTTATAAGAGTCAGCTCAGAGAAATGATTAATGCTTCAGAGTTTTTTTGCGAGTAGATCTTCAAAACATCTACTGGTAAAATGGTATATGTCATTGCGATTAATAGTAACATAGGAATTTGCGAAGCTAATGAGATTTTAAGTATACTTGAATCATAGTGTAGCTTGGAAATGTGTATTTTTATTTACAATACGGATTTTAAAATGTTAAATATTTTGTCATTACTAGTTCAGCGCCTTGGAAACAGTCGATCCGTCAATATCTCTCCAATTCTTGTATCTATTCTGTTCTTACAGATAGGTTGCTTGAATATTAATAGCCTGACAGATGTAGAAGTTGAAATACATTTTTCTATGTTTTGTACAAGTTTTCATAGTATGACTGAGATCCTGTTTCATAGAATAATATCGCTGTGTAAAAGTTTTCTATGTTCTGGTTGAACAATGATCTTTCTTTGGTTTATGTCCTCTGAAGATCCACTTGTTTTAAATATAGTTGCTAAGTATCTATTTGGTACATATGAAGAAAGATCGGCTATCTTGTCAGGCTGTTAGGATATATGTTTGTTATTTTGTAAAATGTTTCTTTGTATGTGACTTGATGGTTGTAATTATCATCCATAGTTTTATCTTATGTTTATTTCTTTATCACTATACTTTTGTTAATGGTTTTAACTCCAATACGAATTAAGCTTCAGTTACATTATCATCTTCTGTTGAGCATTTAAGGCTGTGTTTTCTCTATTTTATATAAATTGTTATTGTTTTATGCTGTGATTATACATGTCATGTTTTGCATGATTGGAAAATAAAATTATTCTATACTCTTCTATTCATTTTTTTTATGGATTTTCGATATTATAAACAAAAATGTTGGCGTGCATTTCAAAGAAATATCGAAAATCCATAAAAAAGTAAATTCAAAAAGGAAACCATGTTATGTTAACAACTCTAGAGACATATCTTGACGTCTGTTTAAAGAATAATTATCGCTCCCAGTCCGATTTATCATTGTCTGCTTACTCAAGTCCTCAATCTTTTTAAAGGTACTCAAACGATGCGTTCATTAAGGTCTTCAATTAGATAGAATCATGCGTAGAATTGTAATAACCTTCATATGGGACAGTTACTATAAGACATCATATTCATGAAGAAAGGTGGAATTTAGTAGTCACACGGCATCTGTTTAATAATATATTATAAAGATGAATAATATTTATTACGTAAATCAGAAAGATGTGGTTCTTCAACATGACGGATGCCAAACTAGCTCACGCTTTCAACTCCCATATACATTATACAATACGTAACCGGCCACGATTAAATTAGTTTAAGCATTACCGCCTATTTCCTACACGGTTGTCGTAAAATATTGACGTTTAAATAATAATAAAACATCTACTATCGTTTACTTGAGTGGTAGCTGAAGTGTAAAGAGCTATATTCTAACAGTCATTCAATGTCAAAATAAAAACTTGCATCGTTTTAAGTATGATACTAGACTGCATTAATTGCAAATTAAAACTTTGGATGGGTTCCGTGTACTTTGATTCAATCGTCAAAAAATAGACGATTCTTATAGTTTCATAGGGTTTTCTAGAACACATTCGTACGAAAATGGACAGTTTGCATGTCCAATAAATCACAGAAAGAAATTAATATGTTAAAACTGAAGCGAAAAATGAGCTAATAGATATAAAAGCATAATTGTTTTTCAGTTTTGAAACTTTTTAAAAAATTTCTTCCGATATAGCTCTATACACTTTAAGACACATCACTATGTGACACAAAAACTACATGTTTATGTCACGTTAGACGACTGTACTTTTATTTTTTAGCTTTCCTACCAGACAGTCCATTAACCACATCCATATACAGTACTCACTATGTTCCATACAGCTTAACTAATCGAATAATATGATACGACAATAGCATAATACGTCATCATCAGTAAATAATGCGGATAAAAACCGGCTTATCAGATTTAATGTGAGTGGTAAATTGTCTAGTTTTACTTTGATAAAATATACGCGTGTGTTGAATACCCTTGCTCTCGACAAAATCAAATAAATATACATCTTTGTCAAATATTTCAATTTGTACTTATAAAATATGTCAAAGCAAGTCGATGTACAATGTTTTCAACTTCCGATTATTTTCATATAGCAGTTAAATATATATACTGGTATATATATTAGTACCATAAGTAATATTATTTTTGTTCAAAATTTCAAATTCAATAACATCAACTTGCTTCCGTTTTTTTTTAATTTTGGTCCCTTCCCTTTTTTTACAAAAGAAGCAGGTTACAGGCTGCACAGCAAAATGTAATATGTCGAATAAATTATGAAAAAAAAATACGTAGATTCTGCCGAGCCAGAATGTAAATGTGTACGTACAATTTGGGAACACATGTGTAATACATTATAGAGTCATGGATCTAGACGGGCACCGATATAAGCTGAACTTTTATTGAACAAGGTCGGTCTGTATACTGTTCTGTATTAACCATATTTCTAACTTGATCGAAGTTCATAATCTCAAATGGTCTGGCTCTTGTACCAATGATACTCATGAATATAAAGGACTTCTTGTCTTTTAATGTATCATAATCTTAATAAAGAAAGATGGAGGTTAAAATCTACACAATAAAACAATGGCTTAATTCGCTGTATAAAATGACTCAATTCTGTAAGTAAAAAACTTAGTGTCACTTATTGTGGGAGCGGTGGCCTAGAGGTAGTGCGAGGGCAGTGTCTATTCCTAGGCGCCGCAGATCGATGTTGGCTGCCACACCCACAGGAGAGAAATAGTCTCCTCAGGGAAACACGAGTGTAGCCCAATGACCAGGGGAAGTTTAAATGTCAAAGGGTACTTGAGCGGCCTAACATCTGAAAAGAGCCCTAGAAAATTGGTAACTTAACTTTTTAACTTTTAACTTACCTTGGCTATGTCATACGTTGTTATATTGCGATCACACATTTTGACATTTGTTAGAGATAAGGGCACTGTTTTAACAGACTTACGGAAATCGTAAACTTACGTTCAACTTTAAATTATGTTTATTTCGTTAACTACTGCAAATGGGGGTCAGGTATTGATAGTACGTAGGGCGTTTCAAAAGTTCCAGGAAAAGTGCTCTATAATATTTATCTTATGGTCAAATTATTTCAAATTTGCATTTAAATAGAACAATTCATAATACATAGTCTATGATGAATCAAACGAATGAGGATGTGTCGTACAAAATGGCACGGCTGCCATAATGACGTCAACCATGGCTACCCGGGGCAACGGTATCTCTTGCCCTACCTTATTAACATGTTCTGACTAAATCTCACTTAGTCAGTCAAATGGCACACAAAAATACACCTGCTACACTAACACTATTACAAATTCTCAAAAAGTGCCTGGGTTCAAGATACGCTCTTCCAGGGTCCATATGCAAAGCATTCAAAAGTGTCACAAAATCAAACAGAAACGTCCGACACAACGTCTTGTGTCTGTTTCACAACTGGTCGTACCTTCCTTTGGTCATCTGCAGCTGTACCACTGGCAGTCTGGAAGCGCTCATATAATTTATACATCCTACCCAATGACATGCAACGCTCTTAACAGACAGTGGTTATAAAATATACAGTTTCAAGTAATAATTTACCTGCTAAAAGGCAAAAACTGGTAAAATTCCAATGATATACTGACATCTAACGGGCGATTCTAATACGACGACAAATGAACCTGATCACAACAGTGAGAATATTTAAACTATGGCATAATTTGATCAAATGATGTTATACCGCCCTTCACAAATGTTCCATGCAGTAATTTTAGGTCATAGTTAATTGTTAGCTGTTAGCTGTCAAATAGTTGGTTAGTCTGACGATTTCTACGATGTGACGTCAAATTTGCCCCGGGTAGCCATTACTCACTTACTTACTTACTTACTGACGTTACTATGGCAACAGTGCCATTTTGTACGACACACACTCAGGCGTTTGATTCATGGAACAACATGTATAATAAATTGTTCTATTTAGATGCAAAGTTTAAAGTAATTTGAACATACAATAAACATTATAAAGCTCTTTTCCTGGAACTTTTGAAACGCCCTACGTATTACAGCTCCATGTATCACTCATTTTGGTTGTAAAAGTATATCTATGGTAAAGAAATGGAATTTGATCGTAAGTTTAAGATTTGCGTAAATGCATTGAAAGAAACAGTACTAAGGACACTTCCTGTTAAAATATGCTACCAATATACACACGAAGGACTATTTGTTAACCGACAATGTAACAATATGACAACACGATGTTGTGTTAAAAGAGTTGACTGTTTATAGCAAATTATAAATAATTTCATATTTATATCGACATTATGTCGCAATGAAAACTTTTAAGTAAGAAGTAAGAATGACGACGGAATTATAATGTGTAAACGTTATAGTAATTACAGCGCTGAATAATTCCCGCGAACTTGACTTGCACTCAATCATACTGAATCCACAAATTACAATAAGGGAATAAAAAACATCCATAAAATAATTAAAGAATCACGCAATATAATGATTTCGCGAAAATTATTTAAAGTAAGGGTTTTATTTTTTCTTTAAACAACACGAAATTGATATTTTCGACAGAGAAGAACTTTACAAATGATATTTGTCAATCCTGGTGTACTTGATTGTAGGTAATGTAAAACGTTTCATTGTATACTTAAAGATATTCGCTCTTGTAAGTAACTAACAAAGAAATTGGACGAAGTGTATTTTGATATATATTGGTAAAATAGTTTGTTTGTAGCTGACCAAAGCATCCGAATGCTATTCATTTTTAAATATGACTCGCATTTGTCTATTGGAACTGCATTTTGACTCTCGAAAACAACAGTGTTTGTTTGTAGGTCAAACAGGTCAGGTCGGGTCATGGTTTGTCTTGTGTTACGAGTGATCGTCATATTTTATTCTTGCTAGATTCAAAAGATCGAATACCCCGGGTGTTTGTTTCAAACACGGCTTTCATTTGTTCATTCAGACTGCATTTTGACACCCAAAACAAAAATCAAGTTTTGTCTCACTTGTTTAATCCAAGCATGTATGTCGAATACAAGCATGAAGCCTATGTTTATTATGTTAAATATAATCGACGTTAAATAAAGTTTATCTTATCTTACCTTGTTATACTGTGCTGAATCTTGACAATTAAGAGTCAATATTTTTGACATGTGGCGTCTAGTTCAAGCCCCGTCCAAGGCCAATTGTCGTACAAACACTTTGCTTTTCCAGACTGATAGTAACAATTCTAAAACTTGTGTTTTCTTTTGTTTGTGTAATGTCAATGAAAAGCCGAGATTCAGATTGGAATAACCTTAGCAGTTAATGGCTACATTTAAGCGAAACTTTATCTCATTTGCACTGAGGTTTACTTAAGAGATTATGTACATTCTGCGACTATATTAGAGCAGAATTTCATAAAAGGCCTTCCGTTGCTATTCCCTCTTGTGTAAGTTTAATGTTTCGGATCATTTAATGACAAAGTGCTTGATGAAATGGCAGATTTCTATCAATCACAAAATGATAGAATACAAAAATAACTAGTGTTTAACTTGACAATGGTCGAGCAAATCCCTACATGTTACAACAATTATCTAATGGTTGATTTATCAGTGTCATAAAATGTATAAGTGCATTGCATTATATGTCCGGATGTTAACGTCGCTAATGGCTTCTTTTACGGTTTGTATCAAGTAAAATTGCCTGATATACAGTTATCACAAATTCCAGTGTGATTTCCCACGTGGTCATTAATAGGCAAACCATGTTATCTATGAGCAGAATTTGTCCAACTTCATCAAACATGGAGAATGCATCTATTGTTTACAAGAAACATCATCCCGTTTTTATGTCGTTTCATAATATGTTTTTTTTAAATTTTGCAAGTCTCTATAGCCAAATATAAATTGAAATTACCTAAATATTCAATAGGCAGCAATTTTCTATCAAATGAGAAATATGATCGTTTGAAAAGGGATATGTTAATGATATAATGGAATAGTATGAAACATTGTTACATTTGTGGTGTTCTTAAGGCGATTCCCGAGCTTGATGCACGAGGACAACAATGTTGAGCAAATCGTGACGTGCAAATGTTGATAAACTAAATGTCTCGTCCTTACCATGTTGAGGTTAGCATGTCGTGTCATTCATGTTTGACCAATCGTTACTTGCCAATTATATTGGACCAATCTTAGTGGAATGCACGTCACGTGCAAATCGAGTCAAGCAATTTTTTTCAGCCGATCTTTGTAAGTTAAGTGCTAGCAGACCCATGTTGAGCGAATCATCTAGTGACATTCCTTATGATTTAAGCGTATCGTGCTAACAATATAGAGACAAAAGTATTGTTCCATTTATGCTGGGTCAATCGTGTCGACCCAATCGCGATTACCCATTCGTACTTGACGTAGCACTAATCGCATTGAACTCAATCATTACTGACTAATGGTATTGAGCCAGTGTGACAGGTCAATTGTGTTTAGCCAATATCTCAATATTTCAACATCTCAACACTATGCATCTTGGTTGACTGTTAGTATTCTATAAACTTCGGTCTTACATACGTCACCGACTATTAACTTTTTTCTCTCCTTGTGGATTGGTTTACATTGGAAAGAAAGTCATGTAAACGTACATAATCCTCTTTATTGCACACACATATACATGTATCTTGAGTCCAGATTCCATTGCAATATCATACATAACATTACATAATATAATCCAATAAATGTATAGCTTTGGTGTATTGTATCACCCAAATCTCAATATGTTGGTTTAGATATGTTAGTAAGCATCAAGTTGATATACAATGTTTTCCTACTTTACCTCCCTTCATGTACCTTGTGCAACGTTGTAAACGCTGTTGATACATCATGCCGATAAAGATTTAGATACAAAAACATAGCTGGTTTAGAATGATAAGGTCGAAAGTACAAAATTACTTTTGTGAGAAAACAAGGAAAACCAGTCTGAAAACTTCTCTTCACCGATAGACATAGCATCTATTTAAACTTCAGTTTGATCAACACGACAAGTTCAGATTTTCATTAAAAAAGATCATTTGAAGCGCATTGTGATGCAGATTTCAAATATGCATGCATTTTCAATGGTAGTAAGTCTAAGCTAGTGACATAAATGGAATTGATGACGTAGCATCAAAACATAGGCACCATTATATTTCAGAATAGAAAGATTTAACATAATGTCATCAAGTAAAGATAACTTGTTAATTAGTGTCAAATGACTTAATTGCACAATAATACGACTTTGATAAAAAATAAAGTCAAATATCGAGTATCGTTAATATCAGATGTGACACACATCTAAACATATGAATACAGACTTATGAAGATGTGATTAAATACGTTGATTTTGTTAGTAACAGCAAGTTACCAAAATAGCAACGATTTGTGTCGTAGTGATGCGAAACCCGGCACCAATCTCACAAAGAATTAGGATTCAAGATCAAGCTAAAGCTCTAAATTGTTTTGTTTCTAACAAAAGCCATATGTTTATAGAAAGAGATAGTGTTCTTAATAAATTGAATCTAGGTACCGGAGTTTGATCCTGAATATTTAAGATCAGACTTAATCTCAAATGCAACAGCTCCCTTTTTATGAGTAAATGAATGCTTGAAGGTTTAAAGTCTGGTATTTAGAAGATGTTAACTATTTAGGTATACTTTTTATGCTAAGATATAAAAATGCTTAACTTAACAAATGTTTTCAAAAATAGCAACAATAAAATTTAGCTTAAGTCTGAGCCTAAAATCTAATTCTTATAGAGATCTCGACCCGGTAAGACTGTCTCTGACAGTCGATTTCATTCAACCACCGCGTTAGATAGTGTAAAAGGTGTTATATTTGTAACCCGGGCACAGTTTTATAAAAGCACCCGCATTTATCTTTAGCTAAAGCCAAATAGAGATAACCAATTGGCATTTTATAAATTAATGACCTGACATGGAAACCTTTGACTGGTCGGGTAAACAGATTTGGAAATGATGATGTAAATGCGATGTTCTTATTTCTCTTGTTTTGCTAAAGCCGTGTAATAGGCACATTGTATGATGATGCGTTTGAAAGACAATAATTATTGGAATGCATTGTTTTTATCGTCGACTACAGAACTTTATCTTCACTAACAAGGCTTCGGGGTTTCCATTGTGAATTTCTATGCTGTCACTATCACCCATTTCATTGGCCACATTCCTTGTGACGCGTGCAGTGTCAGTATTAGCCCGTCTCGTTTTGGTGGCCCGATAAACAATCTTAGCCGTTGTTGGCGACGAGGGAGATAACAACGCACATGGTTTGTATTGTCGTATTATTCGACGAAACGCCATCTTGAATTTAGATGAAGAAAGACTGTATATGACTGGATTCCCGGCACTATTTATATACATCATGATACGAGCAAACCACATAATGTTGTAATAAGATTCAATCCCAAGTTGTTGTAAATTCTCCTCAGGTGTAAAAATAATCCACAAACTAACTACACGGATAGGACACATTGAGGCGAAAAACAAAATGATTATTAGGATAAGTGTCCGGACCACTTGCTTCCTTGCTCTAAGAGTGATTCTAGCACTCTGATCATTACGCACTGTTAACGATAAACTATCGTTCATGAGTGTTCGAATAATTCTAGAATACATGTAGGTGAGAATGAAGAAAGGTAGCAAGAAGAAAAACACACTGTTTAGGATGACGTAGACTTTATGCCACGTCAAGTGCACCTGCGTTCGGCAAACCTTAACGGCAGACCCGTCAAAGAATTCCGCATCTTCTAATGACGTGATAAGAAGAAACGGCGACGTACAAATGAAAGCAAAAATCCAAAGGCATATAATCACTTTGACAGTTGTTGTCTCTGGGCTACTTGATAAGTTTCTAAATGGATAGATGATGGAATAATATCTTTCCGTCGTCATGGAGATCATTGTCAGGATTGATACATGTAACATACCATTCTCTAGAAGAGGAACTAATTTACCTGAAATGGAAACAAAATAAACAGAATTAAAAAAGTTACTCTCTTTTCAAGCAGAAACGATAGTATAAGTACTTGTTGGTACCGATTCTTCTACTAATGTAAGTGTCATCTTTTTCAAAATATTCATGTACATTTAATATGAAAAAAGAAGTGCCGCATACATCGGGGATTTCCCTCAATCAATACCAATGGGCGGCATGTTTGTGTGGTATGACTGTGATCATATAATATATTAATTTATTTGTGTAGAAGAATGTCAAACGGCAAAAATGTTAAAAAATGTGTTTACGATATTTCCAGAACGGTTTAAATTCACTCCCACACCACAGGTTATGTGAAACACTTCATTAATATATATTTATAACCGCCACCGTGGTCTAGTGGTTAGGGCGTCCGCCTCCGGAGCGGAATGTCGAAGGTTCGAATCCCGACGGAAGCTGGGTCAGTACTGATGCGACCGGTTGGTGAGCCGCCAGGTAGTTAAAGAATGGTTACCGTAGACCCATCTCTGCCAGGCGCCCGGCAATATGAGAAGGGATTCGGGAGGTTCTGTGCGCACGAAAAATAGGTGTCTCATAAGTCAAATTGGCTGGCCGTTTCAATAGGGGTGACACTATAATAAACAAACACTTTACCTTTACCTTTTTTATACTTTTATAAACTATTACTCTACATTGTGATATAATTGTTTAAGTCGAGTGCTGCCTTCCCTGCCCGTTTTTAGTAAATACTTTTTATAGAATAGGTATGCATAATGTGATTTCATAAGTTCTCTCTTGATATGAATGTATTTTGTGTAACACACATATTGCTTTACTCAATTAATTTAGTTTCTAGTGCTCCCAAAGTACCAATTAAATTCAATTAACGGTCGCGCTCGCGCCAATATAGCTCTTATCATTATGAATACCATGACATTTGCATAATGGAAATGAGCGAAATAGGAGACCCGGGAAATACAGAATGAGTGGTTGCCTTTAGAATATGATATCTACTTTGGTATTAATTAATGATTGGTTTTATACAAATAACTTAAAATAATTGGATCAAGTACAAATATGTTTTAAACCTAAGTAGATATACAATACGATGAATCCCCTAATATGTAATAGATACGGTACTCGTTTTTTTATCAAAAGTGTCCTCTTTCTAGTGTTATAGGATAGTTTGTAAGGACAAGCAAGAAATTGGCCGAGGCGAAGCCGAGAATAATTAGTTGTTTGTCCTTACAACACTATACTTGAACCCTTGTAAGAGGACTATTTTGATAAAAAACTCGACCTTTATCTGACTTATACTTCGAATAAAGTAAAATAAATTTCAGAGAGACAATGATTATCACAATCTATTCTGGCACAATTCATTAGCAGAACATGTTTTTAATTTTAGGAACTATGACTCTATGTTACATAATAACCTTGGCCCGACATGCCTAAGGGATTAGCTGTCATTTAGATTGAGTAAAAATCATGCTATAAAGTTCAAACTATTAATACAACATTAGATTACTCAAGCAACCATTTTCCACAATCATGGATTAATGCACAAAGGTATATATGTGTATATTATTTGTCTTCATTTGGTTTTAAAAAGCAATGGACGATTGACATTGATGTCATGAAAATCCCGGTTAGTATAGTGAGTATATAGTCCTGTACTTCACATGTGCGGTATAACGTTATACTAAACCGTTCTTGAAATATTATTAAGCATGACAAAGGCTCGCTTTATAAAGTTTCTAGAACTCGTTTAATATAAATTGATATCAATTGACAACGAGTGATAGATCCACTATTTGAACATCAGTCAATTAATACGACTGTTTCAGTTATACATCCAATATTTATCGCACAACAAAACCACAATTCCACGTAAAAAAGCTAAATACTGTTACATGTGGTATACTTACTGGATATAAGTACTGTGTCTGCAATTTTGACCTTGTTTTTTACTGGGGTTTGTGATTTTGTTAATAATGTTTAGAACAAAAACTTCTATCTGAGAAAATTTGAAGCAGATAAATCTTTAATTGGGTAGCACGGGAAAGGAATATGGTGTTTACATGTATGACTATATGATTGTACGTTATTGCATCGTTCCCTAGGGTATGGTAATAGAAATTACTTCTTTGTCTTTATATCATATACATATATTGTAATAGTGTTGTTGAATATATGAATGTTAAGTTACCCGTATGATGATATGATTAGCATTATTATATATACGCTAGGGAGACAGAGCTATTCAATATCTCATTAAAAGGAAATAACGACATAGTAATACTTTAAAGAAGGAAACAAATATCCTGCCAAATTGTCTGCAAAGTTCAAATTAAATGTTAGATTTTTGAAATATTTCTTAATCAAACTACAGCTCCATACACTTCCCACACCACGAACGAAATTCCCACCCAACTTACACTTGAATGCATAATACTTCAGTCCCAGACCATACAGATCTACAACACCAGCTCGTGTAGCTCGTACAACAATAGTGATAGCACGGTTCCATAAAACACTCCCTCGCCATTTCGTTTGCTGAAGTTTTTTCTTCTTGTTATTCTTTAAATAAAAAACTTTTTGTACTTTCGACCTTATTCCCCCCGCCAAATTTTGTCTTAAATAAAAATTGATTACCGAAAGCTGGACAAACGCAGATTTTTCAATCCAATTATTACACTGATCTCCAGTACAACGGCAAAAAAATGTATAACCGCATATTCGTATCTGGGATATAAAGACAATCGCTATGAATACGACAGCCAATCTTGTTAACTTTACTGAATGACAAAATTATAATCTGAAATGCACACTAATGGATTCACTCATTTATCATCCTACTCCACAGTATTACGACATTTCCTTTACTTGATTATGTGATGTATAATAGTTGTAAATCTCGAAAACTGTCGGATTGCCGTTCCAATGATATGATAAAAGAGAAAGTACCAACTAACCACATCTATGACATACGCATGCTATTTAGTATCAACTGAATGTGCTGGTATTGTATCAGAATAATATTGGAGGAGATATATTTACCATCATGTTGTAGCTTGTGAAAGGAACATGGTCATATGGACTGTTATTTGCAAGTCATAGTAAGATTATAGGAGTAAAGTATTTCCCGTCCGAATATCGCTTGCTTGTATAACTTTTTCCCTGTGAAAAGATGTGACTTAGGACCTTATTTAGTGCTAGTATACGACGAAATGTAGACACCTCAATTAGATACTGACAGATTGACAACAGTAAGCCGTTTCAAGCAAAGCAAAGAATACAACATCACGTCATAAAAGACTTTTCTTGCCGCCAATGACATACTTATTACTTTGAAGGTGAAGTCATATCAATCTAAATTATCTTGCTTTCGTGTTGTTTGTTTGATAAGTCTATGGATATAAAAGATCGGTTATATCGATATGTTAAAATGAATGATGCTCGGGCAGAAAAGACGGCACTCGTCGGAAACGGTAGAGCACGAAACACTAAACCGCTACAAAACATACCACGCGTTATGTGTCCAAACTGATAAATAAACACTAGACAGTTCGGGTTCATTAGATGACATGTGTTAGTTAAGAAAGATGAATACAATGTAGTTCTGAATATAACATATAATGACTGCTATGTATGTCGTAGTTAAGTTAAACCTCTCATTAAAGGGACTGAACTCCTGTTTGTAAATTACATAATTGACCAAAAAGGTCTCTTAACATCGCATTGTTTGGCTTAACTCACCTAATTCATTAATATAAGAATCTGGACGTATTAATACATATTTGTTCAGACGAAAAATAATCGCATAGCGTCGGTTTATTACATTAATCACTTTGAAAATCTATTGCGTGACTAAGGCAATAAAATATATATTCAACGTTGTTCTATGACGTAGGAATGCATCAAGCAGAGAGAATTCGTCACCTTATTTATCGGACGATAAAACATGTTCGTGTGTTTTCACCAATAGCGCCTTTGATCGCAATGTAAGTGGTAAGAATATTCGTAAAACATAGTTCAAATGAACATTCTATGTATATTATGCCAACAAAAACAAGAAGACATTTAAAAAAAACATTTGTCGCCAACTCCAATGTAGCATTACAATAATGGTTTAGTTTTCATCGAATTAAATTCGTTTTTCCTACATGACGCGCGATAAGCAGTTTTCAGGGGATTCTGATGTAATTAAGGCTTGTAATACTTTGACGACATACTATATACTTGGGACTTAAATTATTTGCCTTTGTAATGAGTTTAGCTGATTGATGAGCAAAACAGATACGTCTACAAACGGAACAGTTCCGTTAACCTATAACCCTCCGTGTGCAAAACGCTCTATTGGCACCAAATGAGTGCAAAAATGAGGACAGGGGAGATACTTAAATCACTGATTTTGCCAAAAATTAAGATTTTTGCTTAAAAAACGATAGCCCGCGGAACATTCCAAAGATTAACTCTCCTTCCACAAATTTCATTGTTTTGCACTGAGGGGGTAACGGTGCCAGCACAAAGAGGGTGCCGATACAGCGGTTTGCATAGTTTGCCGATATATCTTTTAGCAAAGAGAGGGTGTCGATACGGATTTACATCGTGTATAAGAGAGCTTTGATGCGGTCGTAAAGTTTCTTTTCGTGTTTGTATCAGATGTGTTATAGAAATACTAGTAGCTTGGTGCAGCTCGGCTATTTTGACCTGAGCCGGACCTCTATGCAAGAATATATTACAAGGTTCTTACTTTGAATATATCAATTTCCGAAAGCAAATCGTGTAATATCGGCATTTAAGAGAGTTGTGTTGGTATTACTTCTCGAGCGTCTTCGTGATACGCTTCGAATATGAAAACATACAATTGGTGTTGTAAACGTTGGCAATATATCGACTGTTAAATTATGGTAATCAATAGGTCAGATGTGGCCAAGCTTTACGGACGAGTCAAGCGAAGATATACACCTATTTGAGGGACAACCAACAGTCAAACCTAACAAAATAAAAAAAGCTTCCACACAATAAAGACACATTCGCTAGGAAGACAACCCATCTTGTTAGTGGAACTTCAATTACTCTAATCTAAAAATGATGCACACTATGCGTTTAGTCATGAATCATCCTATTCTACAGAATTACGACATTTACTCTACTTTATTCTTTGACATATAGTATTTGTAGATTTAGAAAACAGCACCACCGTTTAGATCAGACGATAAAAAAGATAATATTAGCATAATCCTAGCATCATATTTTGATTATCTAAATAAAACTACGAAAGCAAGGGCATCATTGTCATGTTACACAACGACTGCAGGGCATAAAATAACAACAGACACAAAAAAGCAAAGAGGCACAGGCAATGTCAGTGTAAAAAAACTAGCAAGTACAAACACACAACCTTATAACAAAACTGGCGCATACACACTAAATCCCAAACCAGACATCTTTGGCCTCAATGAGTCAAACTTAACGAAAATAAGGGCCCGTATACATACTACATACTTTCCTTGCATTGTTAAATAGCAAGCTGAAATATAGACAATTTGTGTAAAACTTTAACATTTATTATTAAGCAAATATATAAGCATAAACGATATAATATTACAATTGGTTCACGGACATCTAGTCAGTGCAAGAAAAAAATATTCAATACAGTTACATTAATGTAAATTGGTACCAGTGTGTCACAATGGCAGTGAAACACGCGGCGCATGCGCACTGTCTGATTGCACAATTTTGTAAAACATATTTTGCGAGATACCACAACAATTACTACACAATCTCCTGAATAACTTACAGATGAACTCTCCCAGGTACCATCGGTCCTTTGTATAAATCTCCATGACGGCGATTGGTTGACACACTGTTAATACAAGCAAGTCAGCAAAACTCATAGAAAACAAATAGTAGTTTGTCACAGTACGCATTAGAGGTATTTTCCAAATGACCAACATCACCAACGCGTTTCCATATAGTCCAATACAAAATATCGCGATGTTAAACACGGTAACAAAAATTATTGCATGCATTGACACATGCTCAAACTCTCCAACTGAAGTCTCGTTTGTATAAACTTCCGGTAACGTACAATTTGACATCATCGGTTATTGTGTTCTGTCAAATACAATAAACCCTACCACAAAAGACACATCTGCCCACTATATGTACTGGATCGTTCTGTTTCTAATGTTATACACGCACATGTGATGTGCGTCTTTGAATTCATCACTCTGACAGACTGAACATCAATAACCGATCCACCTAGACGGTACGTAATAGGCCACGTGTTCTTTATTCCGATGACATCGCTTAGATATATTTGTATATTTAATGGTTGTCTTCTTATAATTTCCTTTGAACATAAACAATACCAGACGACAGGTTTCCGATCTATTAAATATTACGCTAGTCAATTATGTTCTCAGTAGCAAACGACACTGTTTCCTGTAGGTAAAGCACGCAATAACTGGCTGTATTCCATTCAAAAGGACTATTGGTTTTCACATAAGAGCGTATATTATTTGTGTTTTGGTAGAGAATTGTCATCCTATTTGAATGACTGACATTTTCTATTCATTGCTTGTTATCTCACTCAACTTATACGGAAGTAGACGCTCGAGACCACTAAATTCGTATTTTTATGTTCTGTGTGGACCGGATATTAGTTCACGTAAGGAATTAACTGAAAAGCGAAGTTAACTAAAACTTTGTATATATAACTAATACATGTACAGGGTGTCTCAAAATACATGTCCGCTTGTTGAAGGGTCATAACTTTGGCAAATGAGTTAGTAAATTCATAATCATAGTCTCATATGAAAGCTAAATTTAAAAATTGTGGGGTGAATTATATCATGTGTCAATACTTGAACAGCTGATGACGTCATATACGTTATACTTACGTCATTAGCAACGGACGTTCTAAAATGTCTGAAAAGGCAGATAATATAGTTTGTACGGTAACATGGGTGAAATTTATATCATATGTGGGCATGGTTATAGTCAGTCGTACCCTACTATGCACACACTGGCTGAGAAACTGACCAGAGGATATTAGAAAATGAAATCGAAAAATCGGACGTATTTAAGGGAAGAACACATTTTAAAAACAATAAGGACTGAAAATTTGAAATTCACACATTTCTAGGCATATCATATTCATAAAAGATGCACCAATCGCCTCGAATGAAAATACTGGGTTAAATGTATAGCAGTATATCTAGCTTATCTCCAACAGTCCAAACATAGTCATATAATAAAACTTGAAAGTATAAAATAGTACTTAATGAAGTATCAATCACCAAATACTGCCTTGGTAGGAGAATCAATTTGGTTATGCTACTTTGATTGAAATCAGGAAAAAGTAACCAAAACATTCTAAATATTGATTTCTTTTTATACTATTTGAAAGTTAGATTATACAGTTCAAGATATGTAACTGCATCGAAACTCAAAATATCAATTTGTGGAGAAAATTGAAACATCGCATCCGGCTCAAAGGTATGTGAACGTCATTAAAATCGTCAAACGACGTCAAACACTGTTTTTTACCGAATTTGGGTTAGCTACGAAAAATGCCCTCTATAGGTTTCGTATGCATTGTTTTGGATAATTGTTTCGTAATTTCTACATTGATTTGAATGCCCTTTGATCATACATTTAAATCAGATATGTAAAGCAATACATTACGGAGTGATACATCCTCAACAAGCGGACATGTATTTTGAGACACCCTGTATATACTCTCATAAAATGTTTTAAGTACACCAACACAGTACATGGCGATACGTGCAAATAGTGCCTGTAGCGAATGCTTGCCGATCAGCCGAACGGTTTTCCAACAATATCAAAGAACGGATGATTCTATGGCTCTACAATTTTAATCTTCCACAGACGGTCCCGACTCAATTTCAAGGTAATTATATTCAAAGGCAAAAAGCATCCTGACCTTTGAATATACAACAATATCTCGTACACAACGTAAGAACTATAGGTTCTTAGATCAGTTAACTATACAGAGAGGTTGTTGGTCGTCAGCATTAGACTTCTATTAATTATACAGTTAATAGGTTAAATGTCAAAGTCGTGATGACGTTAATAACATTTGCCGTTTTTACTGACATCCTGCGTGTATGTTTCACAAACCTCTCTTGTATTGTTTGTTATAAGAATGCTTCAGGTTTTGTGTTTTTCTGATATGGGTGATGATAGACAATGTGTAGGTAACGTTTTGACACATTAAACGAAAAACATTTGTTTTTGCACTTGCATTTTTCATAATTTGAAAATGCATGGATCACTGCTTGCAGCGGACACATCGCAGTTATCGCACTATTGAATCATGCCGCTATACTACTCACATAAAGACATGTCAATATGAACATAATATTATGTTAAATAAAAAAGATATCTGCATTACAAGTTGGTGTTCTTATATTATGTTACAAGGGTACATACTCCTTATGACCCTAGTTACATGAAAATTGGAAATTGTCATGTCGACCAAAATAAACTTTGATTTTGTACCTTCTCATTCCAAAACGCGATATGGCGTTCGATTGGTGTCTATGCTCAACGTTCGCATTTGTATTATGTAAACTGATACATTTTATGTGACTATGCGTTTAACCATTTATTAAAATGTTAAATATTCCACAAAAAAGTAAGTAGGCTTACGTAATATACCACTAATTATTTGTTCAATAAACGAACTATAAGTTTTATTTATCATAATTTGTTGATCAATATTCAAAACACGAAGACATGTCCTATCATTGAACTGATATGTACGCATTATTTGAAACATGCCTCTTTAGGTTGTATAACGTTAGGTCATCGTCACTTAAAGTGTTTTAAACTAGGTCATGCCCCGGGGTTATTGTCTATTGTACGTCAAATGTCGTTAACTTATATTTCGTCGTTAGAAAGTACCCATTACATCCTACACGGTAACAGTTATGTTAAGACTTTTTACAAGTACAGTACAATAACACCACTATAACAAGTTCTGGAAAGTTTTGATATCTTTTTGCCATAAGAACACAAACTCACGCGAATAATACATTGTAACAATTACCGCTTTTCGACTACAGGCAATACATTGAGAATCATAGGTTATTATCGTGGACGAGTAAGTTTATCTGACAAGGCGAAGGTATTTCCGTAGCCGAGCCGAATGAACGTTTACTCACTCCACGGGACTAACCTATTATTCTATGTATCCGGTCACTTTGTTTGCTTTAATAAGGGAATATTCAGTTACATTTTCATTTATCTGCGCGTAACGTCACGTTCGTTCACAGACGTCACAAAAACATCGGACATTTTAATAATGCCATGCCCATGCTGGTAAATCGTAGTAGAATTATCGATCAAGTCAGCTTATTTTAGATCACGTGATGAGTTGACAGATAAAGCAAGTCACATGGTCACTTGTCGTGATATTACAAAGTTTAACATGCATCCAGTTATCAGGGCGATTTTGGTGGAAGTGACTGGATAAAAGATGGTACTTTAGTGTGTACCAAACGGTCGATTATTTTAGATAGCGTCCTGGTCACCAAAACACAAAATAAAATCATATTTCAAATAAATGGTAGTGTTTGTTTGATTACAGTTTAAGTTACAACACTACCGTTGAATATTGTGCCAACATTATAGCAGCAATACATATCTACGAGTAGGTAGGCGGCATTGACTATTGATCTGTTGGAATGTAGAACGTCATGTTCACTGTCAGTCTGTTGGATTCTGCCGAAAATGGAATACCCTTATTTAACATTTTCTGATGGTGTGAAAAATATAAATGTCACCAAATTAAATCGTTTGTGCCATCAACGATACATTTACCTGTGAATTCAGTATTATGCAAATGCCATTTGTATCAGTCTAACAATCAAATCAACAAAACAATTTTTTGAATGCAAGGAATGAGCTACTAAAATTCTACCGCCATTCAAAATATATTACTTCTTTCTAAATTGTGTATATCATTTAGAAACAATCGAGTGCTCTTTCAAGTACAAGACATGAATATTGACAAACTAATTGATAACATTTATTTACCTTGAACGACTTATCAATAATCATATTTCCTTTTTAAATTTAGCGACGTTGCGTACATGTATGAGCTTTAACGTTGTGCTGTTGTGTTTGACTAATGGTTAAATCTAAGGTAATACTTGTAGGCACAAAAATGTACGTATGTATCAATATAACAGAAAATTACGACTCAATGCTTCATACTAGTAGGAAGTGGATACTTTAAATGCTTGGTGCCATGTCGGTGATTCCGACTTATATTGGGCAAGTGTTACAGGAGATGTCGTTTGAATGCATTATTGACGCATGCTCGCAGACCAATAGTGGTTATAAAATCTCAATATGACAGAATAGCCAAAAAGATTGACCTCAAGGTAAAAACTGCTATCGAATATCCATTTACAAAAATTACAAACTAATGAAAATCAAATAAATGCCGACGAAATGCATTAAAACTGTAAAAATAGCACTTAGAGGCATAAGGAAAGGCAAGATTCGCCCTTCAAATTTGTATTATACGAGACAATTCCTAATGCATCTTTTTGGTTGTATGGAATTGCATCAAATTGTAATAACTTTACTAAAACGATCATGTTTGTCTGCATTGAGAGAGAGGAAAACAGTAAGTCTTTCTATTGGGTACGTGCTTTGAATGATTCCAATTGTTTATCGGAAAAGTTCGATATGCTTAGTCGTGATATACTAACGTTTGGATCATGTGAGGCTAGAAATAGCAATATACCGCAAACTGTAGACATTTCATTTAGATCGTATACAAAGTTGAAAAGTCATCGATAAAATCATCATAAAATTGGAGCTTCAAAACGTAAATACAAACTCGAACAGATAAGGCAGCACTGATAATAAACAACAAGAATAATAAACAGAAATACACCACACACCAGAATTGCATGTTACTAGGAGTTGTACCTATGTAACAGCTGAAGGACTGAGGTTTCAGCTGTCAAAACGTTAAAGTACAAGTCCTCGCTGAAATGGTTGAAAGACTTAATATTCAGCCGAAATACCTTGTGCCATTAATAAAAAGCTAGACTATTAAGATTGAGCTTTAAAAAACTGAATGACTCGTACTTGTAGCTACAAGCAATACCGATTTACCAAACATGCACTAGAAAGTATCGAAATGTAAGTAAGAGAAAAGAAAAAAATCAGACAAAAGTTTGACAACTTGCCACTTTGAAAAATATCCCACGCCAATATCAATCATGAAATCAAATATTGCTTTCCACCAGAAAGCGTTGAACGATCATGGGGAATGCTGTTATAAGTTTGTATTTCACATATACGAGGGTCATTCAATATATTCGAAGACAAGCGTTCTCATATTATGTATATGTTTAAATAATAATTTCCTATATCACTTTGAACATTTATCTCTTATCTACCGTAGATACAAGTTTATATTTGATTATGCAACGCAGTAGCATGGCATCAGTCGTTGTACTACCATAGTAACGCACTTCCACCCCCGACCGACGTAACGTATCTTTTTCACTAGTTCAACTAGTTATAAATTTCGGACTAATATACTTACTTTCCCATATTTTTGCCAGATTACTGCAAGGTAGTATCGTAATCTTTCCTGAAATTATTTAACTAGATGGACGTTTGAATTCTAAAGTAGTTTACCTAAGCCTGTCACGTTTCTATTTACGTCAACATGCCGATGCATTTACGCAAGGAAATTCGTGACACTATTACATGGTCGTTTGTCTTTGAAATACACAAATAAAACACATACGGTGCAAATGAGAGCAAACGGAGAACATGCAGTATTTAGTGCCCCTGTGTTTTAGAGGCAAAAACAAATTTTGAAGAGCAGCATGGTATTTAAAACTGAACAGGGATCGGACGAAATTTGCAAACGTAGGGAACTTTAAGGAAACGCCAGTGCAAATATACGAGTCGTTTAATGTTAGATAAAACTATCAAGTCTAGTTTAATTCATAACTGTGAATACATAAAATATTGTGGTAAATAAATATAATAATATGCAACTTATATATGTCTAAATCCATATGAATGACACATTTTAATTTAGCAAATCGTCAATAACGTCGCTGGCGTCAGAATATAATTGCGCTGTGTGGTGGTTGCGGTAAGATGATTTTTTGTTTTAGCGGTATTTTCTTTAAAAATGCGTCGTTTTGAGCAAAAAGTTCTGTACTTGTGTCAAAAAGGCTCTAGTTTGGTGTGATATACTTAGTTTTTCTCTGGTTCAATGTGCGTTAAAATGATGAGCCCAGTCCACGAATTTATTGAATGACCCTCCTATATATACCGTATATTATATATTCGTGATTATTGCATCGTTTGCTGTCCAAACATTGATCTGCGTTTCTTATTGCCCTTTTAACGTACCCATCGTCATCATAGATGAGATACAAACGTTTTGGATCCTACAGTTTGTCTTCTTTCTTTCATTATTGAAACATTTTTGAAGATATTTATGGGTACAATTAAATATTATATTATATATTATTATGTTATATGAAATTTCAATTTAAACAGTATTTTACAACAAACGTAATTTTAATAGCACTTTACATTGTATTTTGTATTCGCAATTGATGTCTTGTTTGCGTGTAGTAATTTACAAATTGTATTACATTTACAGATTGAAAAAAGTTTTTCAGTGGAGACGAAGTTTTAGTTTATGAAGCTAAATTGAGTTATATAATTGCAGATAATAGCAGGCAGTCTCCAGAGAATCATGTGAATCAAATTATATAGTTAAAATTTAACTTGCATACTTATGTTTGAATTTAAAACTTCTTGATGGTACATGTAGATTATATTTGCAAATATCTGTGTAGAAAACAAGATAATGGTTTGAACATAATTTTCTGATATAGTATCAAACGCTAATATAATCACTTACAACTCTGCAATTTGTGAGAAATATGCACAGTGAAAATAATAATATTAAGTTTAAATAAAATTTATTCAGCAACACTATTGTACATCATGTGGTAACAAATTACAAGTGATAAAGGATTGGAAAACAAGATTCGACAAAATTACTCGCGCTCCTTTAAACAATAATTATATTTTCCACGATGATTATTTTTGACAATCACAGTGTAGCCGTACATCCGAATGTTCCTTTTACCGGCAATGCCTATGACGATAACCATGTCCCTCTATATATATCGATGGCTTAGTATTGGAAGGTCGTAACTACCAAATCGATATTTTGAGAAAACACGGAAAAACTGTCTGACATTTACTCTTTACTTATGGTAAAACAAACTTTTACAACTTTATTTTGGTCAACATGACAAGATCAAATTTTTATAAAAATGGGCTCATAAGAAGCGCCTTGTGATGTTTATTCTAATTCTAAGCCATCAATATATAGTTGACTTTCTGCACTGCACTATATGTATCACATATGCTCACGTCTTGTCAGGCGACATCTAGACTTAAAAGGCATCTTTCGTCACTGAAAAGTATCACTTTATATTTACCCATCCTCTTTCTGAACGCAACTGTTATTTTATTCCAGCGTTGCTATTAATAATTTCAATATTATTTGAACGACACATTCGATAATACACTGAGCGTCAAAAGTCCTGTATTGAAAATAAATAAATGCAAAATTGTGAGCTGTTCAATTTAAAGAACTTCACCAATAGATGTCTATTAGTTCCGTTAGTGTTGTACCGTTAAAGTACTGTTAGTTTTTATGTTGAACCAATTATCGTTGGTTTCCGTCAAGGTTATATCATCACACCATCACAACATGGTAAATATGTTCTCGCGTGCAAAATTAGGGCAGTTAAGTATTGACTTAATGTCCTATTTTGATATTTTGTCTAATGGTGAACATATAATGGTGAATTAACTGGACTCACAAAAATACTGTCACGTAAAACCAACGTGTTTCTATCATAATTAGACTCTGGTATCCGCTCCAAAAGACTGACATTAACCTTTATGTGAAACATGATTTTATTTTGCGTTTCTTTTGACAAAGACGCTGTTTTGAAAGCGTCGCCGTTTTGGTACTCACTGTGTTACGACCTTGTATTTTTGTGGTCAGAGAACGATAAACGGAACTGATACTTCCCCTCCTCTGTTAAGATAAATTTTATCGTAATAATTGTTTTTATGTATTTTCGAATCGTGGGGTTGCGTATAGTTGACAAAACAATAACCAGCTGGCGATTCCTATAAAATAGAGAAGCAATGGTACAGAAGTGATTGTGGAACTTTTGACGCTTAGTATATCGCTAGATTAGAATGAGAATGTCGTAAGTATAATAATTTCCGATTTTCATATTAATAGGCTCATACAATGGGCCTTGTCATGCTTGTTTTAAATATGTACAGTACTATCGACCTTCTGGTTCTAAGTCAGTGATTTGGGGAATTTAAGTCTGTGATCGTCTAATTCCATTGAACAAAAGTACGAATTTATTTTTAAGTTGACCTTGAGAGTTGTTACAGAGATTTATGTGTGTATGCATTTTGTGCTATACAGTTTCTGCTTAGTGTTAAAATCCTTGTCTGATTGAATGTTTTTGTCTCACATCTTTCGTTTCGATATCCATTTTCTTATTATTTATCTGAAATGTTTATTCCTGAATGGTCTAAGGCAGAACTCCACTGAGGAATAAAACTATCTACTGGGGATAAAGTTAATGTAAGTCAATGCATTATTCGCATGATGTTGTGCTATTATGACAAAGAAGATATCAAAATGCACCAATATCTTGTGATTGTGATATAATAGTATTGTACTGTTAAGTTTTTGCGATCCAAAAAGTCGAAGCAGAGCTGTCATCGTATAAGATGGAATGGCTTCTTTCTAACAACAAATATTAGTAAACAAGTTTGACGTCATCTGGAGCGCGCTTCAATATGTAATATATATACATGTAATACGAAATAGAGAACACACTGTTTGTGTTCTGAGTTTGAATGACAAGTAACACGCAATGCAATGAAAACAGGTTTAGTTTAAAGTAACAATGACCAGAAAGAATCATACAAACAACATTATAGTCAGTATACCAAGGTAGGTCTATCAAATTGTCTCGATAGTAGGTAGATATGATAATAGCATATACTGAATAAACACGTAGATATATGTAAATCTGATATGTATACCGGCTTAAAAATATCACAATAGTAGAATTATAATTGTCATAGAACAATTCTGAAACTTAATGAGACTTTTGTTTAAAAAAACTGCATTACAGTTGAGACATATTAGCGCTTCGAGGTGCAAACGCCCATGTCTTTAAGCATAGCAAATTTTTGACTGTTGAATTCCAAACAATATATCGACGGTGCTAAACAAAAAACCCGTAACTCAATTTTGGCGCAAAATCTTTTTTTGCAGCATCCGCATCTGCCAGATTCCCTACGAATTTCTGTCTAGTCGCCATCTAAATAGCCAATCGCGTTACATCAGTACACTCAGGTGACAAAATACCGTATGTTTATTGGATTCAAAAAGGATAGTCGAAAATCGCGTGTATGACAGTACAAACTCCGATTTAGTACAAGTCAACATATTATTGTACATGTCGAAGTTGATTTTGGTTCAAAATAAAAATCAGACAGGGTGTCATTGTCGGTAATATTTCATTGGTGTAAATACGTTTTATTCGTCTCCTGCAAAGTTGTCTTTTTGCAGTCACGGGGTTTTGGTTTGGCACCGTCATTATATGATTTCTGTATTTAATATTTCTAAGCATTGAAATCGTAGGATGTAATATTAGAAATTCCAATACAGCGATGGAATGTCAGTTTAAACGTATAAGCAAAATTACTCTCTACTTATGGATAAAGTTAAGTTTGGTCAACTTGACAAGTTCCGATTTTCGTGAAAATAGGCATATACTTTTGAAAGAAGCGCCTGATGATGCTGATTTTAAAAATGTATGAGTCTTATAGTCACATTCTAAGCCAGCGATTAAGATACATCTGATGTTACATCTGTTGTGTGGTTTTTGACATTGTTTTGTACGAGGGTTGTTCATTAAATTCCCGGACGATCGTCAAAGCGCTTGATTGGAACATGCGGTTGTAGTAAAATTTATGAACGTTTCAGTGAAATGGAATATGTTAATGGATGTTTTTATAATTATATTTTTCATTCATGAATCACTTATGTCTACTTTTTATCGATAAAACGAGGCTTTATTAATTGTCCTGATGTGATGTTAATATGTAATGGAATAGTACATATATGTATCATACATTGTTACAGTTTTGTGTTCTTAAGTCATTGAGTGTAAAATTGTTTTGATTCCTGAGCTTTCTGCATGAGCCCAACTATGTTGAGCAAATCATGAGGTGCAAATGTTGATAAACCAATTGCCTAGTTCGCACTATGTTGAGGTTAGCATGTATTGTCATTCATGTTTGATCAATCGTTTCGTGCCAATCATGTTGTTCCAATCTCGATGAGCCTCACGTGTCGTGCAAATGGTGTCATGCCAATCTTGTTGATTCGATCTTAGTAAGTCAATCTAGTCGTGCAAGACACGTGTTGAGCCAATCACCTCGTGAAATGTAACCGTTTCGATCTAACCGAACATGTATATAGCCAATAGTACCGTTGGATCAATGGTGTTGGATTCATCGTGATTTAGCAATCTTGTTGGACCAATCGGGTTGTGGCTACATTGTGGACTGTTTGACCAATTTTATCTAGGTCATCGCCAGTCGGGTTAGGACTATCATATTGGGACATTTTTCTATCCTTGCAGATTGGTTTATGTTTGATTAGTACTTGGGAAAATAATATCAATGTAAACGTATATAATCATCTTTATTGCACATACGATTATTTTGAGTACAACTTCGCTTGCAATATAATACATAACATTACACAATTTAATCAATTAAATTTATAGATTTAGTAAATACAGTATCAATCTAATCTCAATACGTTAGGTAAAATATTTGCATCATCTTGATGTTCAAGGTTTTTTCCTACATCCCTTCATCATACTGATTAAGATATAAGATACAAATATATTGCTGGCTCAGAATGAGAAGGTCGTACATGTAACAAGAAAATCAAGAACAAACTGTCTGAAAACTACTCTTCAACTATAGAAAATATGGTCAAATTGGTCAACATGACAAGTTCCCATTTTCATTAAAATAAGCTCATAGGAAGTCCAATGTGATGCAGATTTCAAAAATGCACGAGTCTTATAAGTTCCTTCTGACGGCCTTCTCATTCTGAGCCAGCGATATAAAACGGGTTAGTGGCGTAACATCAAAACATAGGCAATACGATATGTCAGAATTGGATACTAAGATGTTAAGTATAATACCAGCAAGTAAAGATTGCCGATTAGTCTGTATCACAAAGGCTAATATTTAGTTCAATATAATACGATTATGAATAATAATAGTACAATAAAGAACAAATCATGTTACTATATAACATTGTCTGAATATAGTTTCATTAAGCACATGTGTTAACCACATCTAAACATAGGAAGATTGCATTAAATCCGTTTAATTTGTTAGTAACAACCAGTTATCAAAACTAGCAATGAGTTCGGTTTTGTGTTGTGTCCAGGAAAGTTGATATAAATTAGGACGGCACATGTGTTCATTTATTCACTCCTAAAAGTATACAATACTTATAAGTGTCCAATTTATATAATATATATTATACCCTATTACGTCGAGATATTCGAATTTCAAAGATATGAATGCAATTGGTGTAACATATCCTTTACAAGTACCAATTAAGTTCACATAATGGCGATCTGTTCATAACTTTATATGGACGTACGTGGGGTTATCCAAAAGTTCGTGGACTTTTGCTCTAAAACTATTATTTTAAGCCAGATCAGTATGAAAATCATCATACAGTGACATTGATCTATTATAAACAAATGCCTCAAAACATTTTTATAAAGTACCATTTGTATGAAGAGTAACACGTTGTCATAGTAACACAAAAATGCGTTAGCGGCGCACTGCTGATATGTTCCAGTAAAATGCGTTACGTTATTGTTGATTGTTACAGTGTTTCTTCATTAAAAAATACAAAAATGCGTCCTCATGTTGCGTAATGTCATACCGATATTTTGGTATAATTTAAAGGTTGTATCGTATATATTCGTCATTTTATGAACATGAAGGTTAATGTTGGCATATAAAATTCAACGTAAAATATGACGTCACAAGATATCATTTACAGTCGCAAAATAATCAAATTATATATACAGCTAGGAGAACCCGCAAGGAAGAAAAGAATTGTTTGGCAAATTAAGTATGAACTCTTCTGCATTGTATTCAATTGTTTTTAAATGGCATAAATAGTTAACAGACAGTCAGGGTGGTGTGACAGACGATGCATGTTGATAGGTACAAAACTGACGTTCATCGAATGAGCTTTACGTTGGTTAGAATCGACCATCCTAGGTATTAAAGGAAAAAGTCCACTTGAAGAGATAGAAACCACACATTCAGTACACATCGACAGAACGAGTGTGTATGCATATTATAAGTATACAGCTGATTACGGGAAACAAAGAACAACTTATTTACAGCGTTTAAGAGCTTAATGAAATGCCTTCCCTGTCCGGTTTCATCATACCTGTTTACCTTAGACTAGTGCCGTAATAGCATTATATGAAATTAAAAGTTGAACCTGTTACCGTAAGTGCTTTCTTAATACACAGTCTGACTAAGCTCTACAAGCAAGCTCAAGATCACTAGATTACCAATTGGCATTTAAAATATTAATTACCTGGTATGGAAACATTGGACTGGGCGAGTTAATATTTTCGTAAATGATATGCTTACAATGCTATTTGTCTGTTGGTTTTGCTTAGGCCATTATATAGGCACAGTGTATGCTGATGCATTTGAAAGACAATAATTATTGCAATGCATTGTTTGTTACCGTCGACTACAGAACTTTATTTTCACTAACAAGGCTTCTGGGTTTCCGTTGTGAATTTCTATGCTGTCACTATCACCAATTTCATTGGCCACATTCCTTGTGACGCGTGCAGTGTCAGTATTTGCCCGCCTCGTTTTGGTGGCCCGATAAACAATCTTAGCCGTTGTTGGCGACGAGGGAGATAACCACGCACATGGTTTGTATTGTCGTATTATTCGACGAAACGCCATCTTGAATTTAGATGAAGAAAGACTGTATATGACTGGATTCCCGGCACTATTTATATACATCATGATACGAGCAAACCACATAATGTTGTAATAAGATTCAATCCCAAGTTGTTGTAAATTCTCCTCAGGTGTAAAAATAATCCACAAACTAACTAACTACACGGATAGGACACATTGAGGCGAAAAACAAAATGATTATTAGGATAAGTGTCCGGACCACTTGTTTCCTTGCTCTAAGAGTGATTCTAGCACTCTGATCATTACGCACTGTTAACGATAAACTATCGTTCATAAGTGTACGAATAATTCTAGAATACATGTAGGTGAGAATGAAGAAAGGTAGCAAAAAGAAAAACACACTGTTTAGGATGACGTAGATTTTATGCCACGTCAAGTGCACCTGCGTTCGGCAAACCTTGACGGCAGACCCGTCAAAGAATTTCGCATCTTCTAATGACGTGATTAGCAGAAACGGCGACGTACAAATGAAAGCAAAAATCCAAAGGCATATAATCACTTTGACAGTTGTTGTCTCTGGGCTACTTGATAAGTTTCTAAATGGATAGATAATGGAATAATATCTTTCCGTCGTCATGGAGATCATTGTCAGGATAGATACATGTAACATACCATTCTCCAGAAGAGGAACCAATTTACCTGAAATGGAAACAAAATAAATATAATTAAAAAAGTTGAACTATGAATTATAGCTGAAAGGATAGTATAAGTACTTGTTGGTGCCGATTCTATTACATGTACAACATTCAAACTACCTCTATAGTCGTTTATATTTTCTGTCTTAGTTATAATTGTGATGTCATTATGACACAATACGTATTTTCAAGCCCGGCGTCGATAACACAACATTGCTTTGTCTGTATCGTACTGGAACCAGTTTCCGATACTGTGATAATAACACACAGAATGTTATTTTTCACTCATATATTTCCATATCACTGGATCCAATACATAAGTCTAGTATCTGGACTTTTTGTGTGAATAAAAAGGTCCAGAGCGTTTCTTGATTTTTTTGTGTAGAGGAATGTCAAACGGCAAAACTGTTTAAGAATGTGTTTGCGATATTTCCAGCACGGCTTAAATGCACTCCTACACCGCAGGATATGTGATAAACTTGTGATATGCGAAGCTGGCTTTTATGAATACCCATACCAATAATGTGCGCGTGCGTATCTTCTTCGAGTCTCTGCAGGTACTTATGCTTTCAGAAAAAGTTATTTCCGGTCAAAAATTTCAGACAGTTTTCCAAGGTGAATAGTCTTGGAAAATTAGAAAATTCTTAACCTCGAAACGGTTGCACCCAAACGTTTTCTTTTGTATTCTTAAAATTACAAAAAATATTCTATGAAATGAAACAAAAAATTGAACCGACAAAGGGATGTAAAAACTCTAAGGAGCGGAGCTACGACTTTTAGACCGTTTCGTTTTACAAAACAAAACAAAAACATCGTGTGCTGCGGTTTACCTTAGCCAACGTTAGACGTTAAGTTACCAAAACAAAAAAGTTCTATCACATATTTAATCATATGGATTGATTCCGGATTAATCGTCATCCAAGTTGTCACTGAGCACTTTAATGCATGTTCCGGATGAGCTGGAAGTCTACACAGTATGCAGGCTGCGAAGCATAATTGTGTGACATTTGTTGTGAGTCTTGTGAATATAAAATCAAGGCCCCATCAAATGTCATACGGTGTCGCTTATGTAATATCTTCAATTTTCCAAACGGATATGAACGAAAGACAAACATGGGAGATTGTAAATTATCTATATTCCTGGACAAAATAAACCATCTTACAGTAGGCCTACAATACTACTGGTACAGTATAGGCACGTCTTTGATTTTATTGATTTGGGATCAAATTATTTCAATTCGAATTCATTGACTTGTGTACTGTACTGTATAAATATTACAATTTACAATGAGTGCATGCATTTGTTATCTCCCTTGGATAATGCATAGCAACTGGGGCACGTGTCTATATCTACAAATATAGCCTAGCGGGTTATCTAATATTTATTAAATACCCATATAGGCAATGTCTTAGTTCATATTATATATAACAAAATTTAGAAACAGTTACAAACTGCGCAATACTCTATTGCTGTTGAGGTGGTGTTCTGCCTTTCTGGTCCGAGTTTTATTATATTTTTATAAAATAGGTATGTATAATGTGATTTCATTCGTTCTTATTTAATATGAATGTATCTATTGTAATACACATATTGCTAAACTCAATTGTGTTAGTTTTTAGTGTTCCCAAAGTACCTATAAAATCCAATTAACGGCCGCACTCACGCCAATATAGCTCGTATCAATATGAATACCATGACATTTGCATAATAGAAATGAGCAAAATAGGATCACTGTGTAATACAGAATGAGTGGTTGCTTTTAAAATATCATATCCACTTTGGTATTTCCCCGACTCGCTTGGTATAAATTATATAAATTGACAACGAATGATAGATCCTCTTTTGGAACATCTGCCAATAAATACAAATGTTTCAGTTATCCATCCAATATTTATCTCACAACAAAACCACAATTCCACGTAACAAAACTTAAAACTGCTACCTGTGGTATAAAAGTACTATATTTGATCTACGTAGTACTGTGTCTGCAATCGTTACCTAGTTTCGAACTCGGGTATGCTTTTGTTAATTCTGAATAGGCAATGAACTTATATTAGAGAAACATTGAAGCAGATAAATCTTCAATTGGGTAGTATGGGAATATGGTGTTTATGACTATACGATTGTTCGTTATTGCATCGAGCCCTAGGGTATGGTAATAGAAAGTACTTCTTTGTCTTTATATGATATACATATATTGTAATACTAGTAGTGTTTTTGAATATGTGATTTTAGATGACCCGTATGATGTCATGATTAGCATTATTATATATACGCTAGGGAGACAGAACTATTCAATATCTCATTAAAAGGAAATAACGACATAGTAATACTTTAAACAAGGAAACAAATATCCTGCCAAATTGTCTGCAAAGTTAAAATTGAATGTTAGATTTTTGAAATATTTCTGTATCAAACTTAAGCTCCATACACTTCCCACACGGCGAACGAAATTACCACCCAACTAACGATTGAATGCATAATACTTCAGTCCCAGACCATATAGACCATATAGAACTACAACACCAGTTCATATAGCTCGTATAACACTTATGAGTATACAGCACGGTTCCATAAAACACTTCATGGCCATTTCGTTAGCTCAAGTATTTTCTTCTTGTTTTTCTTTTCAAAATAGACTTTTGTACTTTCGACCTTGTTTTCCTCCGCCATTTTGCCTCACATCAAAACTGATTACCGAAAACTGGACTAGAGCGGAACTTTCAATATAATTATTGCCCAGTTTACTTCCGTTACGTCATACAGGGCTATTTTTTGTCGATATTAAAATGACCTATACGTTACTTGAAAGTTGAAGTAATTTATTTGTCTGAATTTATGTTTTTGTCTAATACAGGGTTCGTACACAGCTTATGGATCACATGGACTGCTTAAAAATCAATAATATTCGGATACAGAATGCAGGTACTCGTGTGAAACAGCAGAACACGAAACACTGAACATGTACAGGTTGTTGTAGCCAGATAAAGCATTGCTGTTTAATTTAGTCTTGAAATATATAGATAAGTAGCAAATCATTTTGAAGAAAATGCTGTTTTGAAGGCCGAAAAGTTGTTGCATAAGCTTAAGTTAATTTCTATTTAATTGTATACATCGTTACAAATATAGTTATGATAAGAAAAGAGTCACTTATAGTGTATTTTACTTTTAAAATTGGGAATCAGAAAGGAAATGAATTTGTCGTCTTGAATATTTGCAAACTTCTTTCGGCATCGTTCTTTGCGATACAAGTATGTATGCTCTATGAGTATTATTGTGCAGTTATTGTCTATCACAATAACCGTAATACAGTTACAAGGTAGCCCCTCGTGTGGTGTAAGTCAGAACTAGTCACATATCACGTGGTGTGTCAAACTGATAAATGAACATTACATAATCCGGATTCACTAGATGACATGTTGCATTTAGAACTTCATAGTATTAGTCTTTCTTAAAGTGTGTCGTACTTTACACTTCATCATTCAGTTAAAACGCTCATTAAATGAACAGACTATACTCATTAGGCCTGCTGCACACCCCACAGAAAAAGGGGACAATTAAATATAAAAATTTGTCGCCAAATCCAAGGTTGTAAAGTTACAATAATGGTTCACTTTCCATCAACTGAAATTCGATTTCCTTACATGACGTACGATAATCTGATCTAATTAAGGCTAGTAATGATTTTGACGAAAATGTAGTATAAATGCAATTATGCATAACACCACACTTGGGTCATACACTGCTGGTGCTTGTAATAAGTTTAAATGATTGATGAGCAAAACAGACGAAGATACGTTGAATTGTTACCACGTGTTACGACGATAGAGTGCATACACTAAAGTTTTGCGTGCTTGTTGACCGGACCAACGTGCGATATGCATAATGTGTGCCCGGTCTTATCGGTTGACAAACCAACCGAACGACTGACTGATCTCCAGTACAATGGGAAAAAATGTATAACCGCATAATTATTCGTATCTGGGATATAAAGACAATCTCTATGAATACGACAGCCTATCTTGTCAACTTTACTGAATGACAAAATTATAATCTGAAAATACACACTAATTGATTCTCTCATTTATCATCCTATTCCACAGAATTACGACATTTCCTTTACTTGATTATGTGATGTATAATAGTTATAAATCTAGAAACTGTCGCATTGCCGTTCCAATGATATGATAAAAGAGACAGTACCAAATTATAGCCACATCTATGACATATGCATGCTATTTAGTATTAACTGAATGTGCTGGTATTGTATCAGAATAATATTGAAGAAGATATATATACCATCATGTTGTAGCTTGTGAAAGGAACATGGTCATATAGACTGATATTTGCAAGTCATAGTTGCGGTCTCTATGGTAATATGAATAACTTCTCTTTCTTTATACCATAGACAAACATTTTAATATTAAATATGAATAATTACCAGTATAATAATAGGTTTAGCCATTTTATTTGTGCATAAGGAAGGTAAAGTTATTCAAGATCTCATAATGAGGAAGTAACTACATGTATAAATCAGCAATTAATACATGTACATAATATACTGCCAAATATCTGCAAAGTTCAAATTGAATGTTAGATTTTCAAATAATTCGTGATTACACCTGTCCTGAAGGCAGTTCCCGTAAGATCAACGTAAATCCCGTCCAAATAGCGCTTGCATGTATAACACTTTATCCGTGAGCAAAGATGTGATTTCAGACAGTGTTTCCTTACTTACGACCTTATTCTCTCGACTTTTTATCGATAAGTACTAGTGTGCGACAAAACGTTGACACCGCAATTAAATACTGAAAGCTTGACAACAGTTAGCCGTTTCAAACCAATCAAAAACAAATATACATCCACCATGTCATAAAAGACTTTTCTCGCCGCTAATGACATACTTATTACTTTGTAGTTGAAGTCATATCAATCTAAATTATCTTGCGTTCGTGTTGTTTGTTTGATAAGTCTATGGATATAAAAGATCGGTTATATCGACATGTTAAAAGGAATACTACTCCGACAGAAAAGACAGCACTCGTTAGAGCACGAAACACTAAACCGCTACAAAACATACCACGCGTTATGTGTCAAAACTGATAAATAAACACTAGACAGTTCGGATTCATTAGATGACATGTGTTAGTTAAGAAAGATGAAGATTATGTAGTTCTAAAGGCAACATACATGTATAATGACTGCTAGGTATGTCGTAGTTAAGTTTAACCTCTCATTAAAGGGACTGAACTCCAGTTTGTTAATTACATAATTGATCAAAAAGTTCTCTTAACATCGCATTGTTTGGCTTGATCCACCTTATTGATTAATATAAGAATCTGCACGTATTCATACATATTTGTACAGACGAAAAATAATCGCATAGCGTCGGTTTATTACATTTATAACTTTTAAAATCTATTGCGAGACTAAGGTATTCAACGTTGTTCTATGGCGTAGGAATGTATAAAGCGGAAAGAAACCGTCACCTTATTAACGGACGGTAAAACATGTTCGTGTGTTTTCACCAATAGCGCCTTTGATCGTAATGTGAGTGGTAAGAGTATTCGTAAAACATAATTTTGTGATTAAACGTCTAAAGAACGTGTTTTCTGATCGGAATTGAGTTTAGTCCCTTCAAATGAAAACTATATGTATAGTACAATGTATGCCTATTGCAAACAAGAAAAACAAGAAGACATTTAAGAAAAACATTTGTCGTCAACTCCTATGTTGCATTACAATAATGGTTTACTTTTCATCGAATTAAATTCGTTTTTCAGGGAAGTCTGATCTAATCAAGGCGTCTAATGCTTTTGACGACAATGTGGTACAACTCCATACTTGGGGCTTAAAGTATTTGCATTTGTAATGAGTTAAGCTGATTGATGAGCTAAGCAGATACGTTTGCAATTCCGTTAACCTATAACTCTGTGTGTGCAAAACGCTGTATCGGCACCCTCTATGTGCAAAAAGGGTTTTTGAGGACAGGAGAGGTACTTAAATCATTGATTTTTGCCGAAAATTAAGATTTTTGCTTAAAAACGATTGCTGGCGGAACATTCCAAAGATTAACTCTCCTTCCTCAAAAGTTATTGTTCTGCACTGAGAGGGTACCGGTGCCAACACAGAGGGTGCCGATACAGCGTTTTGCATAGTGTGCCGATACAGCGTTTAGCATAGATAGGGTGCCGATACGGGTATACATCGTGTATAAGAGAGCTTTGGTGCGTTCGTACATGTAAAGTTTCTTTCCGTGTATACATCAGAAGTGTTATCCAAATACTAGTTGCTTGGTACGGACGAGCCAAGCGAGGATACACACCTACTTGAGCGTCCAACCAACAGTCAAACCTAACAAAATAAAAAACTTCTACAATAAATATACATTCGCTAGGAAGACAACCCATCTTGTTAGTGGAACTTCATTTACTCTAATCTGAAAAAGATGCACACTATGTGTTTTATCATTAATCGTCCTATTCAACAGAATGTGCAAGAGTAAACTATTAAATTCATATAAATAATTGTAAATTGGTACCAGTGTGTCACAATAGCCGTCAAACACGCGGCGTATGCGCACTGCTTGATTGCACAATTCTGAAATAATTATTCTGCGCGATATTACAACAACTACTACGAAGTCTCCTGAATAACTTACATATTAACTCCCCCAGGTACCAGCGGTCCTTTGTATATATCTCCATGACGGCGATTGATTGACACACTGTTAAGACAAGCAAGTCAGCAATACTCATAGAAAACAAATAGTAGTTTGTCACAGTACGCATTAAAGGTATTTTCCAAATGACCAACATCACCAACGCGTTTCCATATAATCCAATACAAAATATGGCGATGTTAAACACGGTAACAAAAATTATTGCATGCATTGACACATGTTCAAACTCTCCAACTGAAGTCTCGTTTGTATCAACTACCGGTAACGTACAATTTGACATCATCGTTTACTGCATTCTGCCAACTACATTAAGTAAAACCAACCCTACCACAAAAGTCGCATCTATTCGCTAAATGCACTTCACCGTTCTGTTTCTAGTGTTATTCACGTATATATGATGTGCGTCTTTGAATTCATCACGCTGACAGACTGAACATCAATAACTGATCCATCAAGACAGTACGTAATAGGCCACGTGTTCTTAATTCCGATGACATCGCTTAGCTTTATTTGTATATTTAATGGTTGTCATCTTAGAATTTCCTTTGTACATAAATAATACCAGACGACAGGTTTTCGATTTATTAAACATTATGCTAGTCAATTATGTCCTCGGTAGCAAACGACACTGTTTTCTGTAGGTAAAGCACGCGTTAACTGGCTGTATTCTATGCAAAAGGACTATTGGTTTTCACATAAGAGCGTATATTATTTGTGTTTTGTAGAGAATTGTCATCCTATTTGAATGACTGACATTTTGAATTCATTGCTTGTTATCTCATCCAACTCATACGGAAGTAGACGCTCGAGACCATTAAATTCGTATTTTTATGTTCTGTGTGGACCGGATATTAGTTCACGTAAGGAATTAACTGAAAAGCGAAGTAAACTAAAGTTTTGTAAAATAATAAATTATACATGTATACTGGCAAGCGTCCTTTAATCCGGACGCTCCCTTTAATCCAATATTGACCGTCGGACAGATAGCTGATCGCACAAGTTCGATATTTTATTCCATTTCTACATCATTTGGAAGAAAATTCTAGAAGTTAACAACATTTGCCCCCATGTTCATTATGTGGTTTCTAAAACGACAACTTATCTTATATGCAGATAAATAGCTAATATTTAATCAAACCTTCTAAAATATTTTCAAAATATTTTTACATAGCGTAACAAATGGTAAAACACAGCCTCGCTATCATTTACGATGGCTGAAACAGAAATATTTAGTATTTGATTCCTGAAATTCTAAGAAGTCCGTATTTGTAAATCACGCCCACTTAGTAACGAACCTGATGCATTTGAATTTTGTCTTACTTCCTACATCCTAATATTCAAATACCTAACCAATCAGTAAACTTGTTACTAGTAGGTTCTATAGATAGTTTTTGAAGGAAAAACTTATTTAATAATTGTGGTTTTGTCAACAAAAATGAGAATGATGTTCCTTTGACATGGCATCTACAGTACAGAAACAATTAAGCAAAAAGCAAATACATATACCTGATGAACAAGTTGAATTTTTAGATCTTGTTCAATGCCACAAGTTACACGTTCCTTCACTTAAATCACATTCTATATAGCGAAAGTACGAAAGGAAGAGAGCTAATTGCATTACTTTTCGAGCACCCCTCGTACAAGAAATGACCTACAAAAAGAATACCTCCAACAATTTGACCCTCGTATATTGACTATGATATTGTTTGCATACCCTTTTCGGGGCATTGATGCTATCAATCAAACCAGTTGTGGTTGCATTGCATTGCATGTTACTTGTCATTTAAACAATGGACTCCGACAATGAGTTCTCTACTTGACATAGCGTGTAGATGAATTCCAGATGACGTCAAACTTGTTAACTAATCTTTTGTTGATAGTAATTCCATCTTATACGATGACAGCTATGTTTCGACATTTTGCACTACAAATACTTGCCAGTACAATACTATCACATCTCTATAATATGTTCTGGACAATTCTAATATCTTCTTTGTCATAATAACACAAAATCACGCGAATAATGCATTGTGCAACAATAACATGTCTTTGACAACAAAAATTACAAGTTCGTAACAGAGTCTAAACGTTCGACCTTATTAGTAGCGTCCGCACCAAAACCAAAAATAAAATCATATTTCACCTAAATGTTAACGTTCGTTTGATTACAGTTTACAACAATACCGTTTGATAGTGTGCAAAAATGATAGCAGCATTACATACCTAAGTCTGCCTCATTGACACTTGACCCGTTGGAATGAAGTACGTCGTATACACTGTCAGTCTAATAGAGTCTGTCGAAAATGAAATACCCTAATTGCGCTCGCGAGATTCGACGATTCAACATTTTGTGATGGTCTGAAAAATATAATTTTTACCAAAATAAAAAGTTTACCAACGATACATTTACCTGGGAATTCACTGACATGTTATTGCTGTTTCTGTCATTCAAATAATCAACAACACGAGTTTGTGAATGGAAATAATAAGATCAAAAATTCCTCCGTCCAAAACTAAACATATTGTTTCTTTTGCAATAGTCTATAGTTTTTAGAAACAGTCAGTTGTGCTTCAGTTACAGTATAAAATTTGCATGCAAAACATGAATATTGACAAACAAATTGATAACATTTATTTACCTTGAACGACCTATCAATAATCATATTTGCTTTTTAAATTTAGAGATTTACCATTATGCTGTTGTGTTTGAGTAATGGTTAAATCTAAGCTTATATGTGTAGGCTACGCCCTAGTCATTTGTACGTATGTATCAATATAAAAGCAAATTAAGACCCACGACTTCATACTAGTAGTAAGTGGATACTTTAAATGCTTCTTGCCATGTCTGTGATTTAGACTACAATTGACAAAATAGTTTAAGATACTCAGACCATTCCTAGTGAATCTACATTTTGTATTTGATTGTACGGAATTGCACCGAATTTCAATAACTTTACTTTGACGATTATGTTTGTCTGCATTGAGACAGAGGATAACAGTAAGTCTTTCAATTGGGTACGTGCTTTGAATGATTCCAAGCGTTTATCTGAGAAGTTAGATATGCATAGTCATGATATACCATTGTTAAAATCATGTGATGCTAGAATTGGCAATGCACTATTGGCATTTAATTTGTACTCAAAGTTGCAAAGTCATCGACAAATGCAACATAACGTTGGTGCTTTAAAACGTAAATACAAAATCGAACAAGTAAGGCAGCACTGATCTTAAACATGAAAGAATAAGAAAAAATAAATACACCACAAACTAGAATTGCCTGTTAAGTTGTACTTACATATGTAACAGCTGAACGACTGAGGTTTCATCTGTCAAAAAGTTAAGCTAACATGTCGTCGTTAAAATGGTTTAAAACCTAATTATTAGCCAAATTGCCTTGTTTCATCAATAAAAAGCTACACTATTAAGAATGGGATTTAAAAAGCTGAATGAATTGAACATGTAGCTACGACCAATACTGAAGTATATTACCATTAGAAAGTACATTCATGTAAGAGAAATGTCTGACAACTAGTCACTTAGAAACATACCGCTAGCCAATATCAACCAGGAAATGCCAAATGTGGTTTTCATTCATCGGAGATCACTGAACAGTCGCGGGAAAAGCTGTTATAGTCATGAATTTCACAATATTTTGTATTCGTGATTTTTGCAGCATTCACCGTCCAAACATATGTCTGTATTTCTTATTGCTCTTTTAATGTACATGTAGCCATCGTCATCATAGATGAGTTACAAACGTTTCTGGTCCAACATTTTGAGTTTGTCTTTTTGTTTTCATTATTATAACCTTTTTGAAGATATGTATGGGTACCATAAAAATACAAGGCGCATTTATTACAATATATGACATTTCAATTTTTAATTTAAACAGTTTTGACGTAATTTTAATTTCTCTCTACAATTTATTTGTATTTGCAATTTGTCTTGTTTTTGTGTAGTAATTTACTAATTGTATTATATTTACAAATTGAAAATGTTTTCAGTTGAGACGAAGTTTTAGTTGATGAAGCTAATTTGAGTTATATAATTGCAGATACTATCAGGTAGTCTCCAGAGACTAATTTGTATCGAATTCTATAATTAAAATTTAACTTGTATCCTTATGTTTGAATTTAAATCCTCTAAATGGTAGATTGTATTTACAAATATCTCTGTAGAAAACATGATAATGGTTTGAACATAATTTTCTGATATAGTATTAAACGCTAATATAATCACTTACTACTCTGAAATTTGTGGGAAAGATGCTCAGTCAAAATAATAATATTTAGTTTAAACAAAATTTATTCGGCAAATATTGTACATCATGTGGTAACAAATTACAAGAGATAAAGGATTTGGAAACAAGCTTAGACAAAATTACTCGCGCTCCTTAAAATAATAATTATATGTTTATATATTTTACATTTTGTGTCGTATACAATTGACGTATCTCTATCATAATAAGACTGTTGTATCATCTCCATCAGACGAAACAAATATATAACCTTCCATGTGATAACAGGTCAAGGGCCAATGCCGCTGACCAAGACATGTACTGCTGCTTTAATTTTAGCACAAAGAGCAACGGCATTGTTTATAGCTTAATGTTAGTCCATCCAACATATAAATTAACGGCCAAAGATAGATAATACTCGGTATTTTTGTACAATAATTACCATATTCCGTTGCAAAATACTGATATATCGCTGTGTGTACTTTTGCATCGTGGGATGGTGTCACATGTGACATTATGATGGATCAATACACGTCTTAAAATCGATACCTGTCATGAATTGATATAAAGTTACTCTACACATGTGCAGTTAAATTATTATAAATAAGTTTGAGATTCTAATAAATAAGACACATAATATGTTGTGTGTGGATCTTTGGGATCTCAGTATAGTGAAGATACTGGAGTTTGGTGTTTCACAAAGATACTGTCGCGTAAAACTATTTTGTGAAACGCAAAGTAAAACAATGCTTATGTCTGTCTGTTAGAGCTGATACCAGATTCACTAGCATCATAAAAGTTTGGTATCAGCTCTAACAGACAGACATTAACATAATTTCACTTAGTTTGTGTTTTTGCGACAAAAACGCTGTTTTGAAAATGTCGATATTCTTGTACGCACTCTGTTACGACCTTGAATGGTTTGTGGTCAAAGAACGGTAAACGGCATTATTAACTTCCTTCTCTGTTATGATGTATTTTCTCGTCATACGTATGTATTTTTGAATCATTAGGTGGTGTCACGTGGCATACTAATATTGGATTAATACATGTCTTACAATTAAATGAATATCACTTTACACGTATGGATATAGTTGACTTAACATAAACCAGATGGTGATTCCAATATAAGAGACAAAAAAGTAATGTTTGCGGAAATTTTGACGCTCAGTATATCGCTGGCTTAGAATAAGAAGGTCGAAAGTATGATTTTATGGAATTCATGTAAGTAGGATCATACGATGTGCCTTGTGATGCTAGTTTTAAATAAGTATAGTACTATCGACCTTCTCATTCTAAGCCAGCGATATGTTGAAGTTTAAGTCGGTGATGGTCAAATTCCATTGAACAATAGTACCAATTTATTTTGATGTTAACATTGAGAGTTGTTACAGAGATTTATGTGCGTGTGCAACGTGTGCTTTACAGTTTCTGCTTAGTGTTACAATCCTTGTCTGATTCACTGCATTTGCCTTAAGTCTTTCGTTTCGATATCCATTTTCTTATTATATATCTGAAATGTTCATTCCTGAACGGTTTAATGTAGCACTCCACTGAGGGAGAAAACTATCTACTGGGGGTAGAGTGATTGTAAGTCAATGTATTTTTCGCGTGATGTTGTGTTATTATGGCAAAGAATATATCAATAGGCATCCAGATCTTGTAATAATGATGTGATGTTTTGTACCGTTTGCGGTGCAAAATGTCGAAGCATAGATGTTAGCGTATAAGATGGAATGGCTTCTTTCTAACAACAAATATTAGTTAAAAATTTGACGTCATCTTGCGTTTCAATATGTAACTTATCGATACGCATTGCGAAATAGAGAACACCCTGTCTGTGTTCTAAGTTTGAATTACAAGTAACACGCAATGCAATGAAAACAGGTTTAGTTTAAAGTAACAATGATCAGCAAGAAGCATACAAACAACATTACAGTCAGTATACCGGGGTAGGTCTATCAAATTGTCTCGAATGTAGGTAGATATAATAATAGCGTATACTGTATAAACACGTATATACGTGGGGTTATCCAAAAGTTCGTGGACTTTTGCTCTAATTATTTTATTTTAAGTCAGATCAGTATGAAAAATACCATACAGTGACATTAATCTATTGCAAACAAAAACTCAAAATATTTTTGTAAAGTACCCTTTGTATCGAGAGTAACACGTTGCCATAGTAACACAAAAATGCGTTAGCGGCGCACTGCAGATTTTTTCCAGTAAAATGCGTTACGTTATTGCAGATTGTTACAGTGTTTCTATATTTAGAAATACAAAAATGAGTCCTCGTGGTGAGTAATGTCATACCGATATTTTGCTATAATTTAAAGGTTATATCTTATATATTCGTCATTTTATGAATATGGCCGTTAATGTTGTCATATAAAATTCAACGTAAAATATGACGTCACAAGATATTATTTGCAGTCGCAAAATAATTCAATTATATATACAGCTATGAAAACCCGCAAGGAAGACAAGAATTGTTTGGCAAATTAAGTATGAACCCTTCTGCATTGTATTCAATTGTTTTTAAATGCCATAAATAGTTAACAGAAAGTCAGGGTGATGTGACAGACGGTGCATGTTAATAGGTACAAAACCAACGTTCAACGAATGAGCGTTACGTTGGTTAGAATCGACCACCCTAGGTATTAGAGAGAAAAAGTCCATTTGTAGAGATAGAAACGACACAAATCAGTACACATCGACAGAACGAGTATGTTGGCATATTATAAGTAAACAGCTGGTTACGGGAAACGAAGAACAACTGATTTACAGTGTTTAAGAGCTTCATGAATTGATTTAGTCAAGAGGGCGACGTCGTACGTCATTTCTGAGCGTGCGCCGGGTATGCCTACCACGCATGCTTACAAATGCTATATTTATGTTATTTTTAATCATATCCGTATGATATTTGGTATACTTGTAGAATATAAATCAAGTTTACAGGGACAATAGATTAGTAGCTTTACATTAAATGGTTTTTGAATAAGAGCAAAAGTCCACGAACTTTTGGATAACCCCACGTATATGAGCCGTTCTCCAGGAAAACCGGGCTTAAGGTACTTCGCGCTGTTGGTCTAGAGAGAACAAAAATAACCGCATCTTAATGAAACTTTGACAGATTGTACCTTAAGTGACTGCGCTTCTTACAACGTAGATTTTGTAACACTATGACGTCTGTAACCTAGCAACGGAATGACGTCAAATCGCCATCTAGCGGTGCGTTGTAGCACAGTCCGACTAAGCTCAACAAGCAAGCTAAAGATCACTAGATTACCAATTGGCATTTTACATATTAATGACCTGGTACATGTATGGAAACATTGGACTGGGCGAGTTAACATTTTCGTAAATGATATGTAACTTTTGGAGCTTACAATGCTATTTTTTATGTTGCTTTTGCTGAAACCATGGAATAGGCACAGTGTATGCTGGTGCATTTGAAAGACAATAATTATTGCAATGCATTGTTGTTACCGTCGACTACAGAATTTTATTTTCACTAACAAGGCTTCTGGGTTTCCATTGTGAATTTCTATGCTGTCACTATCACCCATTTCATTGGCCACATTTCTTGTGACGCGTGCAGTGTCAGTATTTGCCCGTCTCGTTTTGGTAGCCCGATAAACAATCTTAGCCGTTGTTGGCGACGAGGGAGATAACAACGCACATGGTTTGTATTGTCGTATTATTCGACGAAACGCCATCTTGAATTTAGATGAAGAAAGACTGTATATGACTGGATTCCCGGCACTATTTATATACATCATGATACGAGCAAACCACATAATGTTGTAATAAGATTCAATCCCAAGTTGTTGTAAATTCTCCTCAGGTGTAAATATAATCCACAAACTAACTACACGGATAGGACACATTGAGGCGAAAAACAAAATGATTATTAGGATCAGTGTCCGGACCACTTGTTTCCTTGCTCTAAGAGTGATTCTAGCACTCTGATCATTACGCACTGTTAACGATAAACTATCGTTCATGAGTGTACGAATAATTCTAGAATACATGTAGGTGAGAATGAAGAAAGGTAGCAAAAAGAAAAACACACTGTTTAGGATGACGTAGACCTTATGCCACGTCAAGTGCACCTGCGTTCGGCAAACCTTGACGGCAGACCCGTCAAAGAATTTCGCATCTTCTAATGACGTGATTAGCAGAAACGGCGACGTACAAATGAAAGCAAAAATCCAAAGGCATATAATCACTTTGACAGTTGTTGTCTCTGGGCTACTTGATAAGTTTCTAAATGGATAGATGATGGAATAATATCTTTCCGTCGTCATGGAGATCATTGTCAGGATAGATACATGTAACATACCATTCTCCAGAAGAGGAACTAATTTACCTGAAATGGAAACAAAATAAACATAATTAAAAAAAGTTGAACTATGAATTATAGCTGAAACGATAGTATAAGTACTTGTTGGTGTCGATTCTTCTACATGTACAACATTCAAACAACCTCTATAGTCGTTTATATTTTCGGTCTTAGTAATAATTGTGACGTCATTATGACACAATACGTATTTTAAAGCCCGGCGTCGATAACACAACATTGCTTTGTCTGTATCGTACTGGAACCAGTTTCCGATACTGTAATAATAACACACAGAATGTTATTTTTCACTCATATATTTCCATATTACTGGATCCAATACATAAGTCTAGTATCTGGACTTTTTTGTGTGAATAAAAAGGTCCAGGGCGTTTCTTGATTTATTTGTGTAAAGGAATGTCAAACGGCAAAACTGTTTAAGAATGTGTTTGCGATATTTCCAGCACGGCTAAAATGCACTCCTACACCGCAGGATATGTGATAAACTTCATTAATAGGGTATTTAATAGCCAGCGAAGCTGGTTTTTATGAATACCCATACCAATAATGTGCGCGTGCGTATCTTCGTCGAGTCTCTGCAGGTATTTATGCTTTCAGAAAAAGTTATTTCCGGTCAAAAATTTCAGGCAGCTTTCCGAGTCGAATAGTCTTCGAAAATTAGAAAATTCTTAATCTCGAAACGGTTGCACCCAAACGTTTTCTTTTGTATTCTTAAAATTCAAAAAAAATATTCTATGAAATGAAACAAAAAAATTGAACCGACAAAGGGATGTAAAAACTCCGAGGAGGGAGCTACGAGTTTTAGACCGTTTCGTTTTACAAAACAAAACAAAAACATCGTGTGCTGCGGTTTAGCTTAGCCAACTTTAGACGTTAAGTTACCAAAACGAAGAAGTTCTATCACATATTTAATCATATGGATTGATTCCGGATTAATCGTCATCCATGTTGTCAATGAGCACTTTAATGCATGTTCCGGATGAGCTGGGAGTCTACACAGTATGCAGGCTGCGAAGCATAATTGTGTGACATTTGTTGTGAGTCTTGTGAATATAAAATCAAGGCCCCATCAAATGTCATACGGTGTCGCTTATGTAATATCTTCAATTTTCCAAGCGGATATGAACCAAAGACAAACATGGGAGGCTGTAAATTATCTATATTCCTGGACAAAATAAACCATCTTACAGTAGGCCTACAATACTACTGGTACAGTATAGGTACGTCTTTGATTTTATTGATTTGGGATCAAATTATTTCAATTCGAATTCATCTGCCAATAAATACAAATGTTTCAGTTATCCATCCAATATTTATCTCACAACAATACCACAATTCCACGTAACAAAGCTAAAAATTGCAACCTGTGGTATAAAAGTACTATATTTGATCTACGTAGTACTGTGTCTGCAATCGTAACCTAGTTTCGAACTCGGGTATGATTTTGTTAATTCTGAATAGGCAATGAACTTATATTAGAGAATTATTGAAGCAGATAAATCTTCATTTGGGTAGTATGGGAATATGGTGTTTATGACTATACGATTGTTCGTTATTGCATCGATCCCTAGGGTATGGTAATAGAAAGCACTTCTTTGTCTTTATATAATATACATATATTGTAATACTAGTAGTGTTTTTGAATATGTGATTTTAGATTACCCGTATGATGTCATGATTAGCATTATTATATATACGCTAGGGAGACAGAACTATTCAATATCTCATTAAAAGGAAATAACGACATAGTAATACTTTAAACAAGGAAACAAATATCCTGCCAAATTGTCTGCAAAGTTCAAATTGAATGTTAGATTTTTGAAATATTTCTGTATCAAACTTAAGCTCCATACACCTCCCACACGGCGAACGAAATTACCACCCAACTAACGATTGAATGCATAATACTTCAGTCCCAGACCATATATACCATATAGAACTACAACACCAGTTCATAAAGCTCGTATAACACTTATGAGTATACACCACGGTTCCATAAAACACTTCATGGCCATTTCGTTTGCTCAAGTATTGTTTTTCTTATTTTTCTTTTCAAAAAAACTTTTGTACTTTCGACCTTGTTTTCCTCCGCCATTTTGTCTCACATCAAAACTTATTACCGAAAACTGGACTAGAGCGGAACATTCAATATAATTATTGCCCAGTTTACTTCCGTAACGTCATACAGGGCTATTTTTGTCGATATTAAAATGACCTATACGTTACTTGAAAGTTGAAGTAATTTATTTTTCTGAATTTATGTTTTTGTCTAATACAGGGTTCGTACACAGCTTATGGATCACAAGGACTGCTTAAAAATCAATAATATTTGGATACAGAATGCAGGTACTCGTCCGAAACAGCAGAACACGAAACACTGAACATGTGCAGGTTGCTGTAGCTAGATAAAGCATTGCTGTTTAATTTAGTCTTGAAATATATAGATAAGTAGCAAATCATTTTGAAGAAAATGTTGTTTTGAAGGCCTTTTGAAAGCTTAAGTTAATTTCTATTTAATTGTATACATCGTTACAAATATAGTAATGATAAGAAAAGAGTCACTTATAGTGTATTTTGTTTTTAAAATTGGGAATCAGAAAGGAAATGAATTTGTCTTCTAAAATATTTGCAAAGTTCTTTCGGCATCGTTCCTTGCGATACAAGTATGTATGCTCTATGAGTATTATAGTGCAGTTATTGTCTATCACAATAACCGTAATTACAGTTACAAGGTAGCCCCTCGTGTGGTGTAAGTCAGAACTAGTCACATATCACGTGGTGTGTCAAACTGATAAATGAACATTACATAATCCGGATTCACTAGATGACATGTTGCATTTAGAACTTCATAGTATTAGTCTTTCTTAAAGTGTGTCGTACTTTACACTTCATCATTAAGTTAAAACGCTCATTAAATGAACATTCTATACTCATTAGGCCTGCTGCACACCCCACAGAAAAAGGGGACAATTAAATATAAAAATTTGTCGCCAAATCCAAGGTTGTATAGTTACATTAATGGTTCACTTTTCATCAACTGAAATTCGATTTCCTTACATGACGTACGATAATCTGATCTAATTAAGGCTAGTAATGATTTTGACGAAAATGTAGTATAAATGCAATTATGCATAACACCACACTTGGGTCACACACTGCTGGTGCTTGTAATGAGTTTAAATGATTGATGAGCAAAACAGACGAAGATACGTTGAATTGTAACCACGTGTTACGACATTAGAGTGCATACACTAAAGTTTTGCGTGCTTGTTGACCGGACCAACGTGCGATATGCATAATGTGTGCCCGGTCTTATCGGTTGACAAACCAACCGAACGACTGACTGATCTCCAGTACAATGGGAAAAAATGTATAACCGCATAATTATTCGTATCTGGGATATAAAGACAATTTCTATGAATACGACAGCCTATCTTGTTAACTTTACTGAATGACAAATTTATAATCTGAAAATACACACTAATGGATTCACTCATTTATCATCCTATTCCAGAGAATTACGACATTTCCTCTACTTGTTTATGTGATATATAATAGTTGAACATCTAGAAAACTGTCGCATTGCCGTTCCAATATTATTTTAAAAGAGACAGTACCAACTTATAGCCACATCTATGACATATGCATGCTATTTTGTATCAACTGAATGTGCTGGTATTGTATCAGAATAATATTGAAGGCGATATATTTACCATCATGTTGTAGCTTGTGAAAGGAACATGGTCATATGGACTGATACTTGCAAGTCATAGTTGCGGTCTCTATGGTAATATGAATTACTTCTCTTTCTTTATACCATAGACACATATTTTAATGATGAATATGACGAATTACCAGTATAATACTAGGATCAGTCATTTTATTTGTGCGTAAGGGAGGTAAAATTACTCAACATCTCATAATGAGGAAGTAACTTTCAATCAATAATGTACATAATATACTGCCAAATATCTGCAACGCTTGCTTGTATAACTTTTTCCCTGTGAAAAGATGTGATTATGTACTTAGGACCTTGTTTAGTACTAGTATACGACAAAATGTAGAAACCTCAATTAAATACTGACAGCTTGACAACAGTAAACCGTTTCAAACCAAGGAAAGCCAAGTATACATCCATCACGTCATAAAATACTTTTCTCGCCGCCAATTACATACTTATTACTTTGTAAGTGAAGTCATATCAATCTAAATTATCTTGCGTTCGTGTTGTTTGATTGATAATTCTATGGATATAAAAGATAGGTTACATATGTTGAAAAGAATACTCCTCGGACAGAAAAGACAGCACTCGTCGGAAACGGTAAAGCACGAAACACTAAACCGCTACAAAACATACCACGGGTTATGTGTCCAAATTGATAAATAAACACTAGACAGTTCGGATTCATTAGATAACGTGTGTTAGTTAAACTAAATGAAACATATTATGACTATGTCGTAGTTAAGTTAAACCTCTCTTTAAAGGGACTGAACTCATGTTTGTAAATTGCATAATTTATCAAAAAGTTCTCTTAAAATCGCATTGTTTGGCTTGACCCACATACTTCATCAATATAAGAATCTGAACGTATTCATCCAGACGAAAAATAATCGCATAACGTTGGTTTATTACATTTATAACCTTTAAAATGTATTGCGAGACTAAGGTAATAAAATATATATTCAACGTTCTTCTATGGCGTAGGAATGTATAAAGCGGAGAGAATCCGTCACCTTATTAACGGACGGTAAAACATGTTCGTGTGTTTCACCAATAGTGCCTTTGATCGTAATGTGAGTGGTAAGAGTATTCGTAAAACATAATTTTGTGATTAAACGTGTAAAGAACGTGTTTTATGATCGGAATGTCCCTTCAAATGAACACTATATGTAAAGTATGCCTATTGCAAACAAGAAAAACAAGAAGACATTTAAGAAAAACTTTTGTCGTCAACTCCAATGTAGCATTACAATAATGGTTTACTTTTCATCGAATTAAATTCATTTTTCCTAAATGACGCGCGATAAGTAGTTTTCAGGGAATTCTGATCTAATCAAGGCGTCTAATGCTTTTGACGACAATGTAGTACATCTCCATACTTGAGGCTTAAAGTATTTGCATTTAAAATGAGTTAAATCAAGCAGATACGTTTGCAATTCCGTTAACCTATAACTCTGTGTGTGCAAAACTCTGTATCGGCACCCTCTATGTGCAAAAAGGGTTTTTGAGGACAGGAGAGGTACTTAAATCATTGATTTTTGCCGAAAATTAAGATGTTTGCTTAAAAACGATTGCTGGCGGAACATTCCAAAGATTAACTCTTCTTCCTCAAAAGTTATAGTTTTGCACTGAGAGGGTACCAGTGTCAGCACAGAGAGAGTGCCGATACAGCGTTTTGCATATGGTGCCGATACAGCGTTTAGCATAGAGAGGGTGCCGATACGGGTATACATCGTGTATAAGAGAGCTTTTGTGCGATCGTATATGTAAAGTTTATTTCCGTGTATACATCAGAAGTGTTATCCAAATACTAGTTGCTTGGGACGGACGAGCCAAGCGAAGATACACACCTACTTGAGCGTCCAACCATCAGTCAAACCTTACAAAATAAAAAAAACCTCTTCACAATTAATATACATTCGCTAGGAAGACAACCCATCTTGTTAGAGGAACTTCAATTACTCTTATCTGAAAATGATGCACACAATGTGTTTAATCAATAATCGTCCTATTCAACAGAAAGTGCAAGAGTAAACTATTAAATTCATATAAATTATTGTAAATTGGTACCAATGTGTCACAATGGCCGTCAAACACGCGGCGAATGCGCACTGATTGGTTGCACAATTCTGAAATAATTATTCTGCGCGATACCACAACGATTACTACGAAATCTCCTGAATTACTTACATATGAACTCCCCCAGGTACCAGCGGTCCTTTGTATATATCTCCATGACAGCGATTGGTTGACACACTGTCAAGACGAGCAAGTCAGCAATACTCATAGAAAACAAATAGTAATTTGTCACAGTACGCATTAAAGGTATTTTCCAAATGACCAACATCACCAACGCGTTTCCATATAGTCCAAGACAAAATATGGCGATGTTAAACACGGTAACAACAATAACTGCATGCATTGACACATGTTCAAACTCTCCAACTGAAGTCTCGTTTGTATCAACTTCCGGTAACGTACAATTTGACATCATCGTTTACTGCATTCTGTCAACTACATTAAGTAAAATCAACCCTACCACAAAAGTCGCATCTGTTCGCTAAATGCACTTCACCGTTCTGTTTCTAATGTTATTCACGTATATATGATGTGCGTCTTTGAATTCATTACGCTGACAGACTGAACATCAATAACTGATCCATCAAAACAGTACGTAATAGGCCACGTGTTCTTAATTCCGATGACATCGCTTAGCTTTATTTGTATATTTAATGGTTGTCTTGTTAGAATTTCCTTTGTACATAAACAATACCAGACGACAGGTTTCCGATCTATTAAATATTATGCTAGACAAGTATGTCCTCGGTAGCAAACGACACTGTTTCCTGTAGGTAAAGCACGCAATAACTGGCTGTATTCCATGCAAAAGGACTATTGGATTTCACATAAGAGCGTATATTATTTGTGTTTTGTAGAGAATTGTCATCCTATTTGAATGACTGACATTTTGAATTCATTGCTTGTTATCTCATCCAACTTATACGGAAGTAGACGCTCGAGACCATTAAATTCGTATTTTTATGTTCTGTGTGGACCGGATATTAGTTCACGTAAGGAATTAACTGAAAAGCGAAGTAAACTAAAGTTTTGTAAAATAATAAACTATACATGTATACTAGCAAGCGTCCTTTATCCGGACGCTTCCTTTAATTCAATATTGACCGTCGGACAGATAGCTGATCGCACAAGTTCGATATTTTTTTCCATTTTCACCTCATTTGGAAGAAAATTATGGAAGTTAACAACATTTGCCCCCATGTTCATTACGTGGTTTCTAAAACGACAACTTATCTTATATGGAAAAAAATAGCTAATATTTAATCAAACCTTCTAAAATATTTTCAAAATATTTTTACATAGCGTAACAAATGGTCCAAGACAGCCTCGCTATCATTTACGATGGCTGAAACAGAAATATTCAGTATTTGATTCCTGAAATTCTAAGAAGTCCGTATTTGTAAATCACGCCCACTTAGTAACGAACCTGATGCATTTGAATTTTGTCTTATTTCCTACATCCTAATATTCAAATACCTAACCAATGAGTAAACTTGTTACTAGTAGGTTCTACAGATAGTTTTTGCTGGACAAACTTATTTAATAAGCGTGGTTTTGTCAACGAAAATGTGAATAATGTTCCTTTGACATGAAATTTCCTCTTTTCACTAGGCATCTACTGTACAGAAACAATTAAGCAAAAAGCAGATAGATAAACCTGATGAACAAGTTGATTTTTTAGATCTTGTTCAATGCCACAAGTTACACGTTCCTACACGTAAATCACATTCTATATAGCGAAAGTACGAAAGGTAGATAGCAAATAGCATTACGTTTCGAGCACCCCTAGTACAAGAAATGACCTACAAAAATTATACCTCCAACAATTTGACCCTCGTATATTGACTATGATATTGTTTGCATGCCTTTTCTGGGCATTGATGCTATCAATCAAACCAGTTGTCGCTGCATTGCATTGCAAGTTACTTGACATTTAAACAATGGACTCCGACAATGAGTTCTTTACTTGACATAGCGTGTAGATGAATTCCAGATGACGTCAAATGTGTTAACAAATCTTTTTTTGATAGTATTTCCATCTTCATTTTGCACTACAAATACTTGCCAGTACAAAACTATCACATATCTATTATAAGTTATGGACAATTTTAATATCTTCTTTGTCATAATAACACAAAATCACGCGAATAATGCATTGTGCAACAATAACTTGTCTTCGACAACAAAAAATACAAGTTCGTAACAGAGTCCAAACGTTTGACCTTATTAGTAGCGTCCGCACCAAAACCAAAAATAAAATCGTATTTCACCTAAATGTTAATGTTCGTTTGATAACAGTTTACAACAATACCGTTTGATAGTGTGCAAAAATGATAGTGAAGTACGTCGTATACACTGTCATGTCTAATGGAGTCTGTCGAAAATGAAATACCCTAATTGCGCTCGCGAGATTCGACGATTTAACATTTTGTGATGGTCTGAAAAATATAATTTTTACCAAAATAAAAAGATTATCAACGATACATTTACCTGGAAATTCACTGACATGTTATTGCTATTTCTGTCATTCAAATAATCAACAGCACGAGTTTGTGAATGGAAATAATAAGCTCAAAAAATTCATCCGTCCAAAACTAAACATATTGTTTCTTTTGCAATAGTCTATAGTATTTAGAAACAGTCAGTTGTGCTTCAGTTACAGTATAAAATTTGCATGCAAAACAAGAATATTGACAAACAAATTGATAACATTTATTTACCTTGAACGACCTACCAATAATCACATTTGCTTTTTAAATTTAGCGACGTGCGAACGAGCTCCACCATTATGCTGTTGTGTTTGAGTAATGGTTAAATCTAAGCTTATATGTGTAGGCTACGCCCTAGTTATTTGTACGTATGTATTAATATAAAAGCCAATTAAAGTATCCACGACTTCTAATTGTAGTAAGTGGATACTTTAAATGCTTCTTGCCATGTCTGTGATTTAGACTACAATTGACCAAATAGTTTAAGATACTCAGACCATTCCTAGTGAATCTACATTTTGTATTTGATTGTACGGAATTGCACCGAATTTCAATAACTTTACTTTGACGATTATGTTTGTCTGCATTGAGACAGAGGATAACAGTAAGTCTTTCTATTGGGTACGTGCTTTGAATGATTCCAAGCGTTTATCTGAGAAGTTAGATATGCATAGTCATGATATACCATTGTTAAATCATGTGATGCTAGAATTGGCAATGCACTATTGGCATTTAATTTGTACTCAAAGTTGCAAAGTCATCGACAAATGCAACATAACATTGGTGCTTCAAAACGTAAATACAAAATCGAAAAGGTAAGGCAGCACTGATCTTAAACATCAAAAAATAAGAAAAAATAAATACACCACAAACTAGAATTGCATGTTAAGTTGTACTTACATATGTAACAGCTGAAAGACTGAGGTTTCATCTGTCAAAAAGTTAAGCTAACATGTCCTCGTTAAAATGGTTTAAAACCTAATTATTAGCCAAATTGTCTTGTTTCATCAATAAAAAGCTACACTATTAAGAATGGGATTTAAAAAGCTGAATGAATTGAACATGTAGCTACGACCAATACTGAAGTAAATTACCATTAGAAAGTATTGACATTCATGTAAAAGAAATGTCTGACAACTTGTCACTTAGAAACATACCGCTCGCCAATATCAACCATTAAAATACACCCAGAGGATTAACCCATTCATAAACTCTCCATTATTTTTCAGGAATGGAGAGTTGTCTTAACAATAACTCTCCATTATTTCGTATACACATGACATTAAATGTGTATACGAAATAATGGAGAGTTATTGTTAAGAAAACTCTCTATGCCTGAAAAACATAACACACATATGTAGTGTTAACAAAAAATGGAGAGTTACTTTTATTAAATGTATTAACAGGTTATGGAGAATTATTGTAAATAATGTATAATTATACACCAGTGAGTTGCATGCATTGCCCGCCATCCCAAATAGATGGGTCGGGAAATTTACTTTTAGATTACATTGTCCCAAAGGTATTGGTTCGGTGAAAAAAATCCCAACATTTCCCTGAGAGTGCGGGGGAAGCTGGAGGGTAGAACACCACAGCCATACGCGGGGGTTAGGGCCGTGGATGCAACTGACTGGTGCATTACACAATGTATGTGTTCACAAAAAGGGCAATACAATTTGCAGGAAAAGCGGCACTCAACTGAAAGAGCCGAACACAAAATAGAAAACAAAAGATAGATAAAAATGCCCAAAACACAACGAAACTAGAAAATGAAATCAACCCGCTGTTACTAAATAGCTTTTAACATTAATATAATTTCAGCTATCGAGGTGGTATGCGCGCAAGAAATAAAGAAATCACGATGATGCTAGTGTGATATGATATTAAATACCGTTAATAATTTGCAATTGCACTTTCGCGTGATCATGACCATTCAATAAGTTCCAATTACAGCTTTTATACATTTGTACATTCATAAGTAAATCATGACACCCGTCTTCAGCATGATACTGAAAATGAAATAATCTACCTTGACCTACATTCAAATGTCCAAAAACATTGCAATTTAGGGTTTGAGATGATCAGATGAAAACTGTTTGAATATAATAGTACGTACATGTACAAAGCTAATTTCTAATTGTTTTTGGTCATACAAGGCTTATAATCCAGTTCAGCCGCTAAATCACTCTTTGACATTAAGTTCCCCTGATCATTGGACTATCCAATGAAACATTCGAGTCTCAAGGGGATGCTTTTTCTCTTGTGCGGGCGTGGCAGTCAACATCGAACTGCGGCGCATAGGAATAGACACTGCCCTCACAAGCATATATACCAATTTTTGAGTTCATTAATTAATACTGTGCAAATACAGAGCTAGGATAAAAAACATGCTAAAAACATTGTAGTTATGTCCGTCAAGTTGCATATCAATTATAAATATCCATGTATAGTTAATGCACGGAAATATATCCTCTGACCGAAACAAAGTTTTAATAATATCCACCGTGTTATAACATCAAGTGACACTCTGGGTAAATGACCACTGATTTATCGTGTAACACATAACTCACAGCATGTGTTTACATGGACTACACACCAATATTAAAGTAATGGAGAGTTATTGTATAAGTTCACTGGTTTCATGAAAAAAGCATGATCTTCTCGCTTAGTCATGTTCATATTTTTAATCTTCTATTTATAAGAGGTATATCAGGGGAGACTTTTTGAAAAAAAATGCACTTTCTTTCAATTTTGACATTTACAGCATCTTTTCAGAAAATCAAATTTACATTCGACAGTATTGGTGTATTTTAAGTCAGAGAAAATCCGCGTATCTGTCCATTCCTTAGAAATAATGAATACTCGGCCCCTTCGGGGCCTCGTCTCCATTATTTCTCAGGAATGGACAGTTACTTGGACTTTCTCCTTAACGGAAATGCCGAATGTGGTTTTCATTTTTAGTTTAATCATATTTTATTGCATGATTTTTTACAACATTTACAAAGGGTTTGCATACTATGGGGGAAACGTATTGGGGCGGAAGTGGATACACCGACTATTTAAATGGCCAATTAACGTCGATTCGGTAAGTAAATCTTGACTTTTCGTTGCTTAGTAAGGCGTTTGAAATAAAAACAAGCTGACCAAAGTACCCGGCCAGGTTTCTAGTTTGCGACTTATGGTTGTTTTCCCTCCAAGCACCTTTTATTTAGCAGAACACTCGCGCAAAGTGCCGTTTTGGTTACAGATACCCTGATTTGCGAATATTTTTATCTGTAATATTTCCTATTTCTCCCGATTTTCATGGTTGATGGATTGTTTATGGGCCTAGTTTCATTATTTATATGATTTTATGTATGCATGTGCAAAAAAAATGCGATGCCATAATATATTGAGACAAAACACACGAAAGATCCGCTATGATACCCCTGATTTGTGCCGTTTGGAGCAAACACCCCTGACACGTAAGAAATGTGGTATAATAAAAACAACATGCGACTTGATCATTAACTGAATATTACGCGCAAATGATAAAAAATGTACATTGTGAATACTAGATAAGTTTATATAATGCCAAAACAGGAATATGTTTTCAAGCTATACACATATATCTACTTGCCATACACATTTAATCTGCCACTGTGTTAAATTTTGAATTATATATTCACAATGTTTATGGTTATTCTAAAAGTGTTTTGTATTTGCAGAACAGCCCGTAGACTGATCACGTGATGCAGTTGATGCTGCCTACTAAGACCTGACAATTAACACATACATACAACAGTGGATTCAATGGTAGGACCAAGGATTTCAACGATTAAACAGTTGACAATGATATAGATGATGGAGTTCGATAGAAAGTGTGAAATTCTATACTGACATGAGAAATATCAAATAAAACCCTTAAAAATCCACTTTGTTTTGATAATAGCATATACATGCTTGTTTGTGAGAACAGTTCACGGTGTCTACCCGTATTGGCACCCTCTCGACAGGAGAGGTACGAAACCCAACGACTTTAAATATTGCAACTTTCATGAAATAACATTAAAAAGAGCCTACTTTCCGTTTCGTTGTAGCATCGGAACCCTCTCTGTTCTGGCACGGCACCCTCTCTGTGCTATAGTTATTGTGAGCACAGCGAGGATTCCCGTGCCAATCAGCTGAACCTCACAGAGAGGATGCCGGTGCCACAACAAAACCGAGCGTAGGTATTTTACGTAATTTGATACGATACAGCGTTTTGCTGACAGGGTGCCAATACGGGTAGGGGACACCGGGGCAAGTGAGAAAGAACATTTGTTTTTAACGAGTGCTTCTCACAAATTCTGCAATTGTGCAAATTAAATACGTATTTTTTATCAATAATGGACTCTACTCTCATAGTATAGAGGCACTTCATAGACTGGACGATTGGTTGTCAAAATATGAGCATCAAAATTGACGGGGCAAATCGGAACACGGTCGGGGTTAAGATGGAAAAATACTTAAATCATACTCTGTCCTATCGTGTATCTACTCCCACCGGACAAGTACCTATTCATTGTAGTAATAGGTACTCATCAGAACAAAATACAGCAATCCCTGACGTATTCGGATACTCACCACCACGGAACTCGTAAATACACCCTATTATTTGAAACAAATACTCACACAACCACTTAATACAGACATATCATATCCCATTTTGGTACTTAGCACATCAAACTCAAGTCACACTATGTCCTCCGAATATTAACAACCACTGGATACAGCCAAACAAGGTCGTTTACGGTAGGTTGCCACCCTAGAGATCAGTTTTATTAGTACCTATTTTAGTTGTTCGTACTTGCCACTACCACATACACATGTTATAAAAATAAACAACTAATAGGTACTCACCACCATCAATTACAGCCATATCAGATCCAATGCGGTGCTCAAACCAACATAGGACATTCACTCACGAGACTGAGTACTCGCAAACATCAACTTCAACCATACAAGACTCGAAGGGGTCTCACAACAACCATAATACTACCCATTTTTTACAATCAGTACAACCATACCTTATGCATACTTACCAACACAAGAATAACAATACCCGACTACATGTATATGGAATAGCTACCAACCATGCGCGCGGTACTTCCTCTTTCTACAGACAGGAACATAACAATGCATACATGGTTTGTAGCTAGTCCATATACTAGTAGTCGGGTATGGTTGTACCTAAGGGAATAGGTTGGCTATGGTCGGTGGTTGTTCGAGATTTAGAACCCTTTCTTACCTAGAATGGGTTAAGTGTGTCGAATAATCACCACATAAACCCGGGTATGGTTGTTCCCGGTGGCAATGACGACCTGGTGTAGCTATAGCATGAGTTGATTTTCAAAAATGGGTATTATATGGTTGTTGTGAGACCCCTTCGAGTCTGGTATGGTTGTAGTTGATGATTGCGAGTACCCAACCTCGGGGTGACTGTTCTTTGTGGGTTTGAGCACCGCATTGGACCTAATATGACTGTATTTGTTGGTGGTGAGTACATTAGTTGTATATTTTTACAGCTAGCATGTGAGTGTGTATTTGACAGTGGCAAGAACGAACAACTAAAATAGGGACTAATAAAACTGATCTCTAGGGTGGCAACGACCTTGTTCGGCTGTATCCAGTGGTTGTAAATATTCGTAGGACATATTGTGGCTTTATTTTAATGTGCTAAGTACCAAAATCAGATATGATATGTATGTATTAAGTGGCTGTATGAGTAGTTATATTTGGTGGTGAGTATCCGAATACGTCAGGGATTGCTGTATTTTGTTCTGATGAGTACCTATAACTACAATGAATAGGTACTTGTCCGGTGGAAGTTGATCGATACAGGATAGGACAGCGTATGATTAAAGCATTTTTCCATCGTAACCCCGACCATGTTCCGATTTGCCCCGTCCATATGGATGCTCATATTTTGATAACCAATCGTTCAGTCGATGAAGTGCCTCTCTCTATATTATATGAGTAGATTTCATGCTTGATAAAAATACGTATTTAGTTTGTACAATTGCAGAATTTGTGAGAAGCCCTCTTTTAAAACAAATGAACGTTCTGACTTGTCCCGGTGTCCCCTACCCGTATTGGCACCCTGTCAGCAAAACGCTGTATCGCATCAAATTACGTAAAATACCTACGTTCGGTTTTATTGTGGCACCGGCATCTTCTCTGAGTGGTTCAGCTGATTGGCATGGGAATCCTCGCTGTGCTCACAGTTACTATAGCACAGAGAGGGTGCCGGTGCCAGAAAAGAGAGGGTTCCGGTGCTACAATGAATCGGAAAGTAGGCTCTTTTAATGTTATTTCATGAAAGTTACAATATTTAAAGCATTTAGAGGCCTGATTGGTTCAAGGACTTTCTGTATCTTTGGCAAAATCGTTGGTTGTCGTACCTCTCCTGTCGAGAGGGTGACAATACGGGTAGACAACGTGAACTGTTCTCACACAAAAGCATGTTCATGCTATTATCAAAACAAAGTGGATTTTTAAATGGTTTTTATTTGATATTTCTCATGTCAGTATAGAATTTCACACTTTCTATCGAACTCCATCATCTATATCATTGTCAACTGTTTAATCGTTGAAATCCTTCGTCCTTTTATTGAATCCACTGTTGTAGGTATGCGTTCGCTGTCAGGTCTTAGTAGGCAACATCAACTACATCACGTGATCAGTCTACGGGCTGTTCTGCAAATACAAAACACTTTTAGAATGACCATAAACATTGTGAATATATAATTTAAAATTTAACACACAGTGGCAGATTAAATGTGTATGACAAGTAGATATATGTGTAAGGCTTGAAAACACATTCCTGTTTTGGCATTATATAAACTTATCTAGTATTCACAATGTACATTTTTTATCATTTGCGCGTAATATTCAGTTAATGATCAAGTCGCATGTTGTTTTTATTATACCACATTTCTTACGTGTCAGGGGTGTTTGCTCCAAACGGCACAAACCAGGGGTATCATAGCGGATCTTTCGTGTGTTTTGCCTCAATATATTATGGCATCGCATTTTTTGCACATGCATACTTGTAATCATATAAATAATGAAACTAGGCCCATAAACATCCATAAACCATGAAAATCGGGAGAAATAGGAAATATTACAGATAAAAATATTCACAAATCAGGGTATCTGTAACTAAAACGGCACTTTGCGCGAGTGTTCTGCTTAATTATAGGTGCTTGGAGGGAAAACAACCATGGGTCGCAAACTAGAAACCTGGCCGGGTACTTTGGTCAGCTTGTTTTTATTTCAAACGCCTTACTAAGCAACGAAAAGTCAAGATTTACTTACCGAATCGACGTTAATCGGCCATTGAAATAGTCGGTGTATCCACTTCCGCCCCAATACGTTTCCCCCATTGGCATATATACAATTAATTACAAGAAATAGAATCATATCATCAATGTAAATCATAAAAACTTAAACAATTTTATATTCATTACAAAAGGATTGGGACACAAGTTATTTCAACATTAGATATCGGCCCTCTCCAAATAATGTTTTGTTAACATAATGCGGACGTTTATTTGATTGTTGATTTTGGTTAGAATGTGTAGGAAAATGTAATTGGTATATATATGGTTTTCATTCATCGGAGAGCGTTGAACAGTCGCGGGAAAAGCTGTAATAGTTATGAATTTCACATTTTTTTGTATTCGAGATTTTTGCAGCGTTCACTGTCCAAACATGTGTCTGTATTTCTTATTGCTCTTTTAATGTACATGTAGCCATCGTCATCATAGATGAGTTACAAACGTTTCGGGTCCAATATTTTTATAAATGTGTCTTCTTTCTTTCATTATTGTAACGTTTTCGAAGATATGTATGGGTACAATTAAAATACAAGGCGCATTTATTACAATATAATAAGACTCTTTTTAGCACAAAAATGTATTAAAGAGTATCATTAATCAAAAGCTCATACTCTATGCACTTTGTTATTGTGTATTAGGCAGTAATCACAGGGAAAATCCGTCTGCTTCAGAAATTGATTTTGACGGGATCGTCAGGCATAATACATGTCTACTTACTGATAGGAAATGCGATTGTTTTAATTTATTTGTGGGAAAACATACATCACTGATGCTTTCATTCATTGTTAAAATCTTTCGAACTCATTTGACAACAGAAATAGTTTTATATCGTCCGACAAAATGCGAATCACAGAAGCGTAATGTAACTGTTGTGACACTTGTACGCTAAAATCGGTGCGGTTACGTCTGCGCCGTTTTCTCGGCTTTGACGTGACGCCGCTTAAGGGCCCTTTTCTCGCGTTGCGCATCATATGACATTTCAATTTTTAATTTAAACAGTTTTGACGTAATTTTAATTTCTCTGTACAATTTATTTTGTATTTGCAATTTGTCTTGTTTTTGTGTAGTAATTTACAAATTGTATTACATTTACAGATTGAAAATGTTTTCAGTTTAGACGAAGTTTTAGTTGATGAAGCTAATTTGAGTTATATAATTGCAAATACTATCAGGTAGTCTCCAGAGACTTATTTGTATCAAATTCTATAATTGAAATTTAACTTGTATCCTTATGTTTGAATTTAAATCTTCTAGATGGTATATTGTATTTGCAAATATCTGTGTAGAAAACATGATAATTGTTTGAACATAATTTTCTGATATTGTATTAAACGCTAATATTATCACTTTCTACTTTGCAAATTTGTGGGAAAGATGCTTAGACAAAATAATAATATTTAGTTTAAACAAAATTTATTCGGCAAATATTGAACATCATGTGGAGTCTGGTGTTTCATAAAGCTACTGTCACGAAAAACTATTTTGTGAGAACGCAAAGTAAAATCATGTTTATGTCTAGCTGTTAGAACTGATACCTGATTCTCTATCATAATAAAAATCTGGTATCAGCCCCAACAGACAGACATTAATATGATTTTACTTAGTTTGCGTTTTTGTGACAAATATGCTGTTTTGAAAACGTCGACATTCTGGTAAGCACTCTGTTACGACCTTGAATTGTTTGCGGTCAAAGAACGGTCAATGGCATCATTAACTCGCCTCCTTCGTTAAGATGTATTTTCTCGTCATTCATATGTATTTTTGAATCGTTGGGTTGTGTCACATGGAATATTGATGTTGATTAATACATTTCTTACATTCAGTAATTGTTATAAATATATTAATTGAATATCACTTTACAAGTATGCATATAGTTGACTAAATGCAAACCAGCTAGTGATTCCAATAAAATAGACACACACAAAAAGTAGTGTTTGCGGAACTTTTGAATATTTTTGAATATATCGCTGACTTAGAATGAGAAGGTCGAAGGTATGACAATTTCCGATTTTCAGTAAAATAGGATCATACGATGTGCCTTGTGATGCTAGTCTTAAAAAGGCATGGTACTATCTACCTTCTCATTCTTAGTCAGTGATTTGACGAATTTAAGTCTGTGGTCGTCAAATTCCATTGAACAAAAGTACGAATTTATTTTGAAGTTGACCTTGAGAGTTGTTACAGAGATTTATGTGTGTATACAACTTGTGCTATACAGTTTCTGCTTAGTGTTACAATCCTTGTCTGATTGAATGTTTTTGTCTCACATCTTTCGTTTCGATATCCATTTTCTTATTATTTATCTGACATGTTCATTCCTGAACGGTCTAATGCAGAACTCCACTGAGGAATAAAACTATCTAATGGGGATAAAGTTAATGTAAGTCAATGCATTATTCGCGTGATGTTCAGCTATTATGACAAAGAAGATATCTAAATGCACCAAGATCTTGTGATTGTGATATGATAGTATTGTACTGTTAAATTTTTGCGATCCATAAAGTCGAAGCATAGCTGTCATCGTATAAGATGGAATGGCTTATTTCTAACAACAAAATATTAGTAAACAAGTTTGACGTCATCTGGCGCGCGCTTCAATATGTTATATATATACATGAAATGCGAAATAGAGAACACAATCTCTGTGTTCGGAGTTTGAATGACAAGTAACACGCAATGCAATGAAAACAGGTTAAGTTTACAGTACAAAATGTAACAATGATCAGCAAGAAGCTTACGAACAACATTATAGTCAGTATACCGGGGTAGGTCTATCAAATTGTCTCGATAGTAGGTAGATATAATAATAGCGTATACTGTATAAACACGTATATATAATATATAATGTAAATCTGATACGTATGCCGGCTTACAAATATCACAATTGTAGAATTATAACTGTCATAAAATAGTTGTTCTCAAACAATTCTGAAACTTTTTTGAGACTTTTGTTAAAACAATGTATTACAGTTGTGACATATTAGTGTTTAGAGGTGCAAACTGTCATTGAAGCATAGCAAACTAATGACTGATGAAGTGCAAACAATATATATGAGTTCTATAATGATATTTCTAAGCATCGAAATCGTAGGATGTAAATGTTTAAAATTTCCATACAACGAAGAAATGTTCGATTAAACATATTAGCTCCTATACATTGTAAAACGAAGAGGAAGCAAGAAAGTTAAGACATCATTTTATATACGTCGTACGTCAGATACAAAATGAAGACTGCACTAAATATATCAAAAATAAAATTATAACGACGCGTTTCTTTTGCAATGAAAATGTTCATTGAACATGCAAAATTGGAATTAATAGTTTTATCAATATATTATTCATGTAGCAGGCCGAATAAAGTAACAACACGGAAATATAATTATTACCCCAAGACAAAATTTGGCAAGAGACATTCAACTCGTACACTTTTACGGAATATTAATATATTTTATCGCTCCTTATGATATATTTTGTTAGATACATTGTACTTCAAAAAAGGAAATTAAACTAAGATAAACGATTGAAATATATTTACATGCATTCATCTTTATTATATCGTTGCTTGAGGAAATAAAAAACGACGTAAGTAAATCGGAATAGGAAGTCAGCACTCAACTTAATCAGCCGAACAAAGAAATGTTACTCTAATATTTTTACGAATGTCTGAGTGCTTCATTGTGTCGTTAGTGCCGTGTGGTGGTTGTACAAAATATTTCCGTTTTTATTCTGTTTTAACTACAGGTTTCCTTTGTAACGACTTAATGCACTTATCAGTATCATTATCAACCTACACGTAATGTCAAGGAATACATTCCGCCCATACTAACACGTATATGTGTATTGAACAGCTCGCAAATTAATTTACATCTCTTTTTGTTCAAATGAAACGTTGCAATCATATTTAAATAAAAATTAAAATACCGTACATACTCTGTAGAGCAACACACTTTTCGTACTGAAAATATTAAGCTTTTATAAAAGGCTGTTGCTTTCAATAGCTCGATTAAATGTTTGGGTGATTATTTTCAAACGTTTAAAAGGATGGGCAATATCACGTGACACTTGGGTTAATACGCCAAGTAAACATCAGCTAATAAAAGTGCAATCAACTGTAAGTATCGTATTCATTGATGACTGATTTTCACGAAATATGTTCGACACAATTGAGCTGGTTTCGGGCAAAAACTGTGACCTTCTGTTGATGCAAATTAAGTTTCTTTGGTAGTGTTCATTCCCGGTTCGAGCGTCGAAAATGTGTACATCTCGTGACACGGTCGATAAAAATGTAATTGTTGTTTTTAACTCTTTAATGACATATCTTTACTTGCCGATTTTGCCAAACAGTCACGTAGTTTGTTTATTCTAATAATAGTTTCTATTAAAAGTGCTTGGTGAATACCACCCATAGTGTTGTTTGTGATATCATGTTTTCACACAGAACGATTGAATGTGTCCCCTGTTAATGCAATTAATGTTTACGACCCTCTTGATAGCACCTTAGACCCGACACTTTCTATGATAATCTTAATCGACTTGACAAAATGCGTTATAGTAATGCATAATTATTCATGTTTATGTCCATTTTGGTCTCGAAACGAGACATCATCAAAACACAACTTGTGTTAATATCCGGTTATCGAAACAGATGCCAATTTTCGTATCATTATAACCTCATTCAAGACCGACTGCGACACATTTATTAGGTATAAGGTTCATAAGTTAACAATAATGACATGTATTTCCTTATCATCCTTTCATTAAGACTGCCAGCAGATGGTTTGTCGATGCTGATGCAGATGCACAAACATAAAAACAAACAATTCGCTGGCTAAGACTAAGAAATTCGTAATAGCTAAATCGACGTATTGAAAAAAAAGAGAACACACTGTCCGCAAAGTACATTGTAACCTTGCTTATGTTAAAACAAGCTGTTTTAACTTCAGTTTACATGACAAGTTCATCTCTGTATGAAAATTGGCCCATAAGAAGTGCACCATCATGCTAATTTTACTCTTCACCATTTTTTCATTCTAAGACAGCAAAATGCAAGTTTGAGTAAAATACAATGAAAGTGATTACTTATCAGACCCGGTGAGTATGAACATTTCACATTTGCATACTCAAACTGCATACTCAATGCTCAAACTTGTTCCCTAAGGTATCGGTCGAAAGTCACTCATATTGTCGCTTGAAATATACTATTCGTAAAATGATAACAATAAACATGACAGAACAGGCAGCACTTAGCGGAATACGAAAGTCACTAATAGAAAAAATAACGTATATAAAGTAAACGTCGCCCGAAAAGTTAACTACAAACCATTCTATCACTTCGGCTTAAATGCATTGCAAAACTATAATTAGGCACCATATTGAATTATTCTTTTAACATGAGTAAAGCATGACTACCCTACCAACATAAATACACTTGAATAAGACCATACATATGTGGAAGTTATACTACAGTAAAAGAACGGCTACAGCATAACACTGATACGTGCATTTTGCACACCTGAATATAGTCACCCAAGACTAAGTGGTACCAACTCCTTGTCTAGTCATCTCAGACTTGATAGGGTATTCGCAACATACATAATTCTAGAAGTCATCCTACATCATACGCTGTAAGCACCACCACATAGTTCAGCCATAAAAGGAATGAAGAAATCGAATAGGGAAGGCAGTATTTAACCCACCCAACCGTGCACAGACATTAGAAACAACACAACACAACTACACTTAGCAACGCCCACATAAAAGTCTAAGAAACAATTAAAACCCAAGTCCCCGCCGAACATATGCAGGATGACCAAATTTTATATAGAAATTATAGAATAACGGTGATTCCATGAGACCGAATGGAACCCAGCCAAGACCAGACCAAGTTCACATAGCCCCAGTGTAAACGAACTATCATCTTATAACCCTGACCTTGAAGTGACATTGACCTCAAGCTGGGTTGTTTGTCCATTTGATGTTCATAATCAAAAGAATATTATCCCGAAACGTATGACTCAATACATATACTAAGCGACAAAAGTTTCGCAAACGAATTAAATTTTTTTCTTTTACATTGCTAACTCGGAAAAACTTTTTACTAACACTGTCTATTGGTGAGACCATAGTATTCATGTTGAACCCATTTCCGATGGCGTCCGTCACGCTTGAATGATCACACCATCACAAATGGTAAAACATCTATTTAAGCGCGCATAATAAGGGGTTTTCGTTTTCGACTTTTCGATTTTTACTTCCTATTTACTTGCAACATGACTGTGATAAGAAATACACAAATAGTTAGTCAAATTAGTTAGCAATGTACGCATAATTTGACGGCCAAATTCGATAATTGTGAACTTTATCACGTATATAGGAGTCTAGAGACTGGCGTTTCACTTAAAATAGTTTGTGTCGGATAAAATTGACATATCTCTATCATAATAAGGCAGTTGTATCATATCCAACAGACGGACCGTGTATACGACGTACCACGTGACAACAGGTCAAGGGTCAATGCCGCTGACCTAGACAGGTAATGCTGTTATAATGTTAGCACGAAACTCAAAGGCATTGTTTGAGCGTAATCGTTGTACAACCGACATTAAAATTCATGGGACACTTACTTTTATTTTGCGTTTTTATGATCAGCGCGCTGTTTTTCAAAATCTGACATTTCGTGCAGTGTCTATTACGACTTCCCAGTTCTCTGTGGTCAAAAGGAGATATTTTGTACAATAATCGATTAAAATTACCTCTCTTCCACTACAAAAACGTAATGCAACGTTTATGTTCAAAATTTCATGTTTTGCCATCAAATTAAGCGTAAATTGCAAACTAATTTGACTTACTATTTGTGTATTACGTATCACAGACATGTATCAAGTAAATTGGAAGTGGAAAATAAGTCGAACATGTAAAGCCCTTATTTTGCTCGCTCGAATAGACGTTTAACCATTCCTGATGGTGTGATCATTCAAGCGTAACGGAGGACAACGGAAATAGGTTCAACATGAACACTATGTGTACACAAATGGACAGTGTTAGTAAAAGGTTTTAAAAAAATTAATTAATTAATTCGTTTGCGAAACTTTTAATTCTCAGTATACATAAAGCATAACTCAAATTAGATTATAGAATGTTAGGGTTTGTCGTCAAAGGATTTTAAGCTGCCCTATGCAAAATAGCTATTTTCACAAAAAAAACGAATATATTCATTGAACAAATGACTTATAAAGAAAGAATATGAACTAACAAATACATATTCACAAACTTGGTATTTTAACACAGAAATGAACATTTTCATTTAACGACTATCTTATAATGACATAATATGAACACAATTACACAGTAGGCAAAGTAGATTCATATCATATGCTATTCGAAGGAAAACAGAATGGAAATGTAACTTTTTGCAATGTTTGCTCCATTTGACCTTGAACTGACCTTGACCCTAAAATGGTCAACCATGTCTGTCCATTCGATGGCCATAATAAATTGAATAATTTTCATGCGAGAATGTAGCACTAAAAGCATGTAGAATTAAATTATATTAGATCCTGGATTACAAGGGGTTGTAGTAAGAATACTTTCTCGTCCAGCATGCATATTCATAAAATAGTTTTTTTGACAAAGAAAAAAACATTTACATTAACCAAATGGCTTAAAATGAAAGTATATGCACTTACCAACATAGCTATCATTTAAATAAACGAAATTGATCCCAAAAATAAGCTATACGAAGAAAGAGTTTAATTATCAATGTTTAGCTATTTTTCTCAGTTTGACCTTGAAGTGACATTTACCTTAAACTGGTCGATTATGCATGTCCTTTTGATGCAAAATAATAAATGATTAATATCCATCCACATATGTTGCAATATATACATAAACGAAATTTACACCAGAATAAAGAATTTCAGGTGTTTTGTAAAGCGTTGTTGCCCCTATTAAAATTCTGCACCGCTTTCAGATCTGGCATCCACCCCTTTTTCTGATGCCGGAATGTTTACATTCTTCGAAAATACCAATGGACTTTTTCTACCAGATGGGGTAAATAGATTAGTTCTAGTCACCGGCTCCTATTATTGTACTCACAAGTACAACGCTGAACGCTTTTGCCGCGACCTTGATTTGCACTCGATCATGCTGAGCTTAATCTAACAATTAACAGTACTTCATAAAACATTTTCCTAAAGCATCACGCAATGAAATCATTTATACGCTCAATTAAATTAAATAAAAAGTTTTAATTTTCTTTGAACAACACAAGGAAAATTTTGACAAAGGAGAAATTTAACATCATATTTGACAAGCCTCATGTACTTGATTGTGGGTCATTCAAATAGTGTCATTGTAAACATATATACATTGATACCTACATGAGGTAGAAATCAACAAAGAAGTTGGAGGAAAAGTACATTTAGGTTTGAATAGTGTTGATCTGCTGACCAAAGTATCCGGATTTCAAACTTTCGTCAGCTAACGAATTGTCTTGTGTACGATCAAACACTAATGTAAGTACGTGGGGTGTTCCAAATTAATACAATGTAGGACTAATTTCATAGCAGTGCATCAAGTCAGATATTAAGAAAACTAATTTGCTAGACATAAATTTTGATCTGTCACTGACAAATATGCAAAATATCAAAGTAATTGGTTGAAAAATTTGAAATATATTAAACATTAAATATACCATGTACCAAGGAGGCGGATCGCACCGTGACGTTATTATGACGTCGCATTTAAAACACAGTATATTAACAGAAAGAAACACTCAATATATTTATATTTAGTCACCATGGCGTTTAAAACAGCTCTAATACCACTATTCTCATTGTTTACATGTGATTCTGTACCACTATTCACAAAAATGTGTACAGTTATGTTAGAAATGGCTCTAACATTCGTTCATCGTTCATCAGTGTACGAACAGTCTTTAGCAACGTCAAACTGCTTTATTTGTCCTGGCTTGAGTTTAATTGTAAGCTCATACATCTACAAACTGTTCACAATTTAAGCCGACAGAACGCCAGTTGCTACTTGGTACCACTACATTCTACGTGTGTCATCATTCCAATGGTTAGCACTCTTGGTTTTCCCAATTTATACCAGTATTTAACAATCGTGCGGTTTCTGAATTTTGGTTTTGACGTCGTTTCATCCACGACGCAATTGGATACATACATTTGATTACTGACTTACGATCACAAACACTGAGGGATTTCTTTAAAAGTTTGCTTGCGCACATCAGTGTCATCCACGAAATATCGCACAATTATGCGATATTATTTATCGAATGGTTACTGAGATATTCACATTTTCAATAAGGCTGGTAATGACAAATAAAAGTGTCACCCGCCTTGGCGTTACATGGTTACTATGACAACGCTATGTATTAGCATCATCAACAACAACGGACAACTGTTGCAACCAGTATATAGAGCATAAGTAGCTATGCATATGGAACAAATTGCATTAAAATGTAGGTGTTGAGTAAAAAGCTATGAGAACAGTCCTGTTAATTCTGGAACACCCCTCGTATATAGCTGATATAACTGACGAAAACATCCGGTTGCAATTCAGTTTCGAAATTGACTCTCATATGTCTTTTGAACATGTTTTGACTCTCAAAACGAAAGTGTTTTTGTAGGTCAGGACATAGTTTGTCTTGAAAACGCGCAAGCACTTATTTCAGTCATAACATTACGATAGGTTATTTTGACATATGGTGTCTACTTAATGCACTGTCTAAGATTAAATGTCGTGTACACACTTTGTTTCGTTTAATTTGGCAATAACCGTTATTATTTAATTTACTTATGCATGTGGGTCATCCTGCATTTTATCGGCGGGGACTTGGATCTTAAATTGTTCCTTCGGCTTATGTGTGGGCATTGCTCATTGTAGTTGCTAGAAATATGTAATATTATTTCCCAACCCATTCCTACCTTGCCCATATTTTAACTAGGTCAAGTCGTAGTAGTGCCTCCTTAGGTCGCATAACGTTAGATCACTGTCCTTAGTGTTTTAACCTAGGTCACGTCCCGGGGTTGTTGTGCCTCATTTGGTCGCCGTTTCGGCATGTGTTTCTGTGAGCACTGCTCAGGATAGTTGTGTCGTGGTGTTTCTGATTTCTGTTCTTGGCTGGTTGGGTTAAGTGCTACCTTCCCTGTCGGATTTGTATCATACCTTTTCTGGATTTCAAGGTTGATGGTTTCCCTACCTGTTTTTTTTCATTTTGTAATGTTGTTGTTTAAATGATTTAACCTTAGTAGTAAAAGGCTATATTGAAGCGAAGTTGATCTCATTTTGTTGAGGTATTCTTTAGAGATAATGCACAGTCTGCTACTATATGAGCCCAGTCCATAAGCGGACTTCCGTTGCTTATACCTCTTGTGTTATTCTTATATCGGATCATTTATGACATAGTACTTGATGCAATGGCATACTTTCTATCAAACAAAGAATGAGAGAAGATAATAATAACTATTGTCTAACTATACAATGGTGGAGCAAATCCCTAAATGTTAAAATAATTATCTTATGTATGATTTACATAAGTGAAATAAAATCTATTAGTGCCTTACATTATATTTCCGGATGTTAACGTCGTTAATGGCTTCTTTTACAGTTAGTTTCCTGCAAAATTGCATGTTGTACAGTTATCATAAATTCCAGCGTGATTTCCCACGTGGTTATTAATAGGCAAAACATATTATCTATGGTCAGAATCTGCACAACTTCCTAAAACTTTGAGAATGCATCTATTATATACAAGAAACATCATCCTGTTTTTTGTCGCTTCATAATATGTTTTAATAAATTTGCAGGTCTCTATAGCCAAAAATAAATTGAAATTGCCTAAATATTAAATAGGCAGTAATTCTCTATGGAATGAGAAATATGATCGTTTCAGAGAAAAGTGATGAGCTAATGGATATTTTTTCATTCAATTCATTGAATCACTTCTGTCTTCTTTCTATCGGAAAACTAAGGCTTTATAAATTGCTCTGTTGTTATGTGAACAAGTAATAGAATAGTAGAATACGTTGTTAAATTTTTATATTATGAAGTACTTAGGTAAAAAATGAATTAATTCCCGATTTATGCGCAAGGAAAACCATGTTGAGCAAATCGTGAGGTGCAAATGTTGATAAACCAATCGCGCCGTCGGCCCTATTTTAATGTTAGCATGTCTTGTCATTCATGTTTGAATAATCGTTTTGTGCCAATCATGTTGGACCAATTTTGATTACATGTACCTTCGCGTTTCGTGCATGTCAATGTCATGGTGTCATACCAATCGTGTTGAGTCTATCTTTCTTTGTAATTCAATCTAGTCGTGCAATTCAAATGTTGAGCCAATTACCTCGTGAAATTTAATCGTTTCGTTTTAACCAAACATGTATATAGCCAATAGTACCGTTGGATCAATCGCATCGGACCAATTGTGTTGGACCAATTAGGTATAAGTTTCATTGTGGACTATTGGGCCAATCTTATCGGGGTAATCATGTAAGGTCAATCTTGTTAGGACTATTATATTGGGACATTTTTCTATCCTTGCAGATTGGTTGATGCTTGATGAGTACATGGGAATAGAAATTCAAGGTTTATGTACAGAATCATGTTAATTGCACATACGGTTATTTTAAGTAGAACTTCGATTGCAATATCATACATTGCTTTACAAATCCATTTAAGGAGCAGGTACTATAAGGGGTGGTTTTGGCCCAAATATTTTGGCAAAAATAAAATCCATGTTATGAAAGTTTTCTTTACAGAAAACGATAACCCCATATCTTGACTGTCTGTTTATCATGTTAACAAAAATTTATATGAGCTGGATGACGTCATTAGGGGTCTCATTTGACCCCTAAAATGGCCAAAATAGGCAATTTTTGTCAAAATATGGTCATAAAATGACAAATTGCAATACGAGCACAGGCGTGTACCAAGACCAAATTTTGTACAATTGTTAAAAATCATATTATTTATGAATACACAAAATATAAAGTTGGTACACGCCTGTGCTGATATCTAATTTTTAAAAATTAGTAAAAATAAGAAAATATTAAATGAGAGTGTGAATTTTTGGAATCGGTTTATAACAATGTCATTAATTAAGTTATTTGAAAATAAATCACTATGGTATATGCAAATAAACGTCTAGTTTTATATATTACAGCATTGAGTACGAGGCTTGAGCAAAATAAACGCTTTTTTGGGATAAAAGTGACAAAATATGAAATAAAAGTGTGAATTTTTGGAATCGGTTCACTGCAATGTCATGAATCCCTTTATTTGAAAATTAATTGCTGTGGTTGATGCATAGTAACCCAAAATCTAAGTAATACAAATTCCAGATTCTAATCTTTCTGCAAACAAGGTATATTTTGGGGGTAAAATTAACAAAATATGAAATAAAAGTGTGAATTTTCGGAATCGGTACACTACAATGTCATAAATCATTATTTTTGAAAGTTAAGTGCTGTGTTGGGTGCATAGTAATCCAAAGCCTAAGTTATAGAAACTCGAGTGTCAGATTTGTATGCAAATGAGTTTTATTTTGGGGTAAAACCATAAAATAATTAATAAAGTGTGATTTTTTGGAATCGGTACCAAGCAATGTCATTCGATATTTTATGTGATAATAATTACCCGTTGTGGATGCATAGTAACCTAAAGTCTAAGTTATAAAAATTACTGATTCAGATCTTTCTTCAAACAATGTGTATTTTTGGGTAAAATTAACAAGATATTAAATAAAAGTGTGATTGTTTGGAATCGACACACTGTAATGTTAATAATAATGTTATTCGATGATTATTCAATGAAACAGATGCATGGTAACTTACAGTTTATTTAAGCAAAAGTCAAATGTTTCACTATACTTTAAAGTGGAATATTTTGGGGATAAAATAACGAAATATGAAATAAAAGCGTATGAATAATAAATGAAATTTCAATGTAAATCGTATATTTTTGCGTATTTATTAATTTGTTTAAATGGTTGCTATGGCAACAGAAGCACAGAAAATGGTAATTACAGTTCAAATATATTACACACAAATGGTATATGTCATGTATTGAATAATATTTCAGAAAAAATAGATGGAAACACAAATTTGCATATTTAGTAAAAGTAAAAAATGGTTGCCATGGAAACAAAAACTCACTTTTTTAAAATCAAAATGTAGAAATCATGATATTCAAGTACATGACTTCCAATGATCACTTTTTTGTTCAAATTAGAAGAAAAACACAGATTATTGCATATTTGTGAAATTAGAAAAAACGGTTGCTATGGCAACATACAATTAACAGTAATTATTTAAAATACCAAAGTCGTTTGCAGGAGGGTATATATCTTTCATTTAGAGAAATTTCATTAAAATCTTGCATTGGGCCAAAATCGCCCCTTATAGTACATATTGTATCATCCCAATCTCAATACGTTAGTTAAATATTGGCATCATGTTGGTGTGCAAGGTTTTCCTACTTTACCTCCCTTCATGCACCTAGTTTGATACCTTGTGTAAAGTTGATATACAGTACAACATACAACGTTTACTTACATTCCTTCATGTACCTTTTATCAAGTTGTAATCCACATGATTCATCATATTGTTAAAGAAATAAGATACACATATATAGCTGGCTTAGAATTAGTACAAAATCAAGTAAGTACAAAATCCAGAACAAACTGTCTGAAAACTACTCTTCAGCTATAGAAAATGTGGTCAATTTGGTAAACATGACAAGTTCCCATTTTCATAAAAAATAAGTCCATAGGAAGTCTATTGTGATGCAGATTTCAAAAATGCACGACTCTTATAAGGTCCTACTGACGGCCTTCTCATTCTGAGCCAGCGATATAAGACGAGTTAATGATGTAGCATCAAAACATAGGCAATACGATATGTCAGAATTAGATACTTTAGATGTTTAGCATAATACCAGCAAGCAAAGATTACTTATTAGTCTGTATCACAAAGGCTAATATTTAGTGCAATATAATACGATTATAAATAATAATAGTACAATAAAGAACAAATCATGTTAATATATAACATTACCTGAATATGGTTTCATTAAGTACATGTGTTAACCACATCTAAACATAGGAAGATTGCATTAAATCCGTTTAATTTGTAAGTAACAACCAGTTATCAAAACTAGCAATGAGTTCGGTTTTGTGTTGTGTCCAGGAAAGTTGATAGAAATTAGGACGGCACATGTGTTCATTTATTCACTCCTAAAAGTATACATTACTTATAAGTGTCCATTTTATATAATATATATTATACCCTATTACGTCGAGATATTCGAATTTCAAAGATATGAATGCAATTGGTGTAACATATCCTTTACAAGTACCAATTACGTTCACATAATGGCGATCTGTTCATAACTATACGTTGGTTGTTCATTTAATTCCCGGACGATCGATATTGCTAAAAACCCATCGGACGGATATTAATGAAAACGCACACAAGTACATTCACATCATTCCTTAATTTACATGCAAAACTTCGACTTGGTACAATAAAGGGTTTTCATAATATCATCGTTTGAGTGAGTTCATGTAACGTTAGTCGGCCCAAGTCGACGTCAAAAATGGCGACGTTACGCCGTTTTCGTATCTGAAACGCTACTTTTTTGCATCATTTAATCATTATTTGGAGGTCAAGAAAATGCCCGAACACATATGTTCGCTGTGTCAAGAGTTCAGTAGTTATGTAATTTGTTATAACTACGGTCAAATCGCAAATAATTGCAATTTATACGGCAGTTATTATTCTATTCGTGTCTACCGCCCAACAGGCCTTGAATCTACATATTTTTCTGTTGATGACGTTAGGGTTGCACGGCCTTTGATCATCACGTGGTGATGCCATGTCATCGTAGAATGGTTTATTTAATATATAAACAACGGTTTGCATTTACGATAATCATGTAAAGGGTTTTTCTATGAGAGAGACTTGCGTTTAACAGGTGTACGGCCAACATTTTCATTAAATTGTTTCACTACCCGTTTTCTCTAAACAAATCTGAGTTTATTGCGATATTCACAGCAGCACGCTTTTTGTCATTAGAAAGTAAAATGTTATATGGAATTGACATCAAATGTTATATTACACGACCTAGATGCCTACATATTGTTGTCTGACGTTTTCTGCTTAAAATATGCGATAATACCACAATCCCTACCTAATTTACACTCTACGTACCACTACAAAATTGGGTTGGGCCGGGTAGTCGTTTGTGGGGTTACTATAGTAACCATAGTTTGTGTTCGGTTGGATAAAATTATTTCATGTTTTGTCAAATAATCCAGTTGGTAACTAAGTCTTATGAAACGAAATTTTACTACAATCGTATGTTCAAATCGAGCGATATGGACGTATATCTTATTTTCACAAATGCAAGCCTACATATCAGTCCCACTGAGGAATTCAAGATCAGCTACATGGAATTTAACTCAATATGTGCATTGAAATTCCCCGACGTATTTACACTGACAATGAATGTACAATAAATTACACAAAGCTTGGCTACGTTTATTTCGGTCTGATGGAATCACCGCTATTCTATATTTGTTTGTGAAATTAGGTCATCCTGCATTTGTTGGCGTGGACTTGGACTTTATTTGTTCATTGGCTAAATGGTGGACATTGCTCAGTGTGGTTGTATTGAGGTGTTACTGATTTCTGTGCTCGGTTGGTTAAGGTGAGTGCTGCCTTCCCTGTGCGGTTTCCTCATACTTGTTTACCTTAGACTAGTCCCGTAACAGCATTATAAGAAATTAAAAGTTGAACGTGTAACCGTTAGTGGCTTCTTAAAACACAGTCTGACTAAGCTCTACAAGCAAGCTAAAGATCACTAGATTACCAATTGACATTTTAAATATTAATGACCTGGTACGGAACCATTGGACTGGGCGAGTTTTAATTTTTGTAAATGATATGTAACTTTTGGAGCTTACAATGCTATTTGTTCTGTTGTTTTTGCTAAAGCCATGAAATAGGCACAGTGTAGGCTGATGCATTTGAAAGACAATAATTATTGCAATGCATTGTTTTTACCGTCGACTACAGAACTTTATTTTCACTAACAAGGCTTCAGGGTTTCCATTGTGAATTTCTATGCTGTCACTATCACCCATTTCATTGGCCACATTCCTTGTGACGCGTGCAGTGTCAGTATTTGCCCGCCTCGTTTTGGTGGCCCGATAAACAATCTTAGCCGTTGTTGGCGACGAGGGAGATAACAACGCACATGGTTTGTATTGTCGTATTATTCGACGAAACGCCATCTTGAATTTAGATGAAGAAAGACTGTATATGACTGGATTCCCGGCACTATTTATATACATCATGATACGAGCAAACCACATAATGTTGTAATAAGATTCAATCCCAAGTTGTTGTAAATTCTCCTCAGGTGTGAAAATAATCCACAAACTAACTACACGGATAGGACACATTGAGGCGAAAAACAAAATGATTATTAGGATAAGTGTCCGGACCACTTGTTTCCTTGCTCTAAGAGTGATTCTAGCACTCTGATCATTACGCACTGTTAACGATAAACCATCGTTCATGAGTGTTCGAATAATTCTAGAATACATGTAGGTGAGAATGAAGAAAGGTAGCAAAAAGAAAAACACACTGTTTAGGATGACGTAGACTTTATGCCACGTCAAGTGCACCTGCGTTCGGCAAACCTTGACGGCAGACCCGTCAAAGAATTCCGCATCTTCTAATGACGTGATAAGAAGAAACGGCGACGTACAAATGAAAGCAAAAATCCAAAGGCATATAATCACTTTGACAGTTGTTGTCTCTGGGCTACTTGATAAGTTTCTAAATGGATAGATGATGAAATAATATCTTTCCGTCGTCATGGAGATCATTGTCAGGATTGATACATGTAACATACCATTCTCTAGAAGAGGAACTAATTTACCTGAAATCGAAACAAAATAAACAGAATTAAAAAAGTTACTCTCTTTTCAAGCAGAAACGATAGTATAAGTACTTGTTGGTGCCGATTCTTCTACTAATGTAAGTGTCATCTTTTTCAAAATATTCATGTACATTTAATATGAAAAAAGAAGTGCCGCATACATCGGGGATTTCCCTCAATCAATACCAATGGGCGGCATGTTTGTGCGGTATGACTGTGATCATATAATATATTAATTTATTTGTGTAGAGGAATGTCAAACGGCAAAAATGTTTAAAAATGTGTTTACGATATTTCCAGAACGGTTTAAATTCACTCCCACACCACAGGTTATGTGAAACACTTCATTAATATATATTTATACTTTTATAAACTATTACTCTACATTGTGATATTATGCTTTAAGTCGAGTGCTGCCTTCCCTGCCCGTTTTTAGTAAATACTTTTTATAGAATAGGTATGCATAATGTGATTTCATAAGTTCTCTCTTGATATGAATGTATTTTGTGTAACACACATATTGCTTCACTCAATTAATTTAGTTTCTAGTGCTCCCAAAGTACCAATTAAATTCAATTAACGGTCGCGCTCGCGCCAATATAGCTCTTATCATTATGAATACCATGACATTTGCACAATGGAAATGAGCGAAATAGAAGACCCGGGAAATACAGAATGAGTGGTTGCCTTTAGAATATGATATCTACTTTGGTATTAATTAATGATTGGTTTTATACAAATAACTTGAAATAATTGGATCAAGTACAAATATGTTTTATACCTAAGTAGATATACAATACGATGAATCCCCTAATATGTAATAGATACGGTACTCGTTTTTTTATCAAAAGTGTCCTCTTTCTAGTGTTATAGGATAGTTTGTAAGGACAAGCAAGAAATTGGCCGAGGCGAAGCCGAGAATAATTAGTTGTTTGTCCTTACAATACTTTACTTTAACCCTTGTAAGAGGACTATTTTGATAAAAAACTCGACCTTTATCTGACTTATACTTCGAATAAGGTAAAATAAATTTCAGAGAGACAATGATTATCACAATCTATTCTGGCACAATACATTAGCAGAACATGTTTTTAATTTTAGGAACTATGACTCTATGTTACATAATAACCTTGGCCCGACATGCCTAAGGGATTAGCTGTCATTAAGATTGAGTAAAAATCATGCTATAAAGTTCAAACTATTAATACAACATAAGATTACTCAAGCAACCATTTTCCACAATCATGGATTAATGCACAAAGGTATATATGTGTAAATTATTTGTCTCCATTTGGTTTTAAAAAGCAATGGACGATTGACATTGATGTCATGAAAATCCCGGTTAGTATAGTGAGTATATAGTCCTGTACTTCACATGTGCGGTATAACGTTATACTAAACCGTTCTTGAAATATTATTAAGCATGACAAAGGCTCGCTTTATAAAGTTTCTAGAACTCGTTTAATATAAATTGATATCAATTGACAACGAGTGATAGATCCACTATTTGAACATCAGCCAATTAATACGACTGTTTCAGTTATACATCCAATATTTATCGCTCAACAAAACCACAATTCCACGTACAAAAGCTAAATACTGTTACATGTGGTATACTTACTGGATATAGTACTGTGTCTGCAATTTTGACCTTGTTTTTTTACTGGGGTTTGTGATTTTGTTAATAATGTTTAGAACAAAAACTTCTATCTGAGAAAATTTGAAGCAGATAAATCTTCAATTGGGTAGCACGGGAAAGGAATATGGTGTTTACATGTATGACTATATGATTGTACGTTATTGCATCGTTCCCTAGGGTATGGTAATAGAAATTACTTCTTTGTCTTTATATCATATACATATATTGTAATTGTGTTGTTGAATATATGAATGTTAAGTTACCCGTATGATGATATGATTAGCATTATTATATATACGCTAGGGAGACAGAGCTATTCAATATCTCATTAAAAGGAAATAACGACATAGTAATACTTTAAACAAGGAAACAAATATCCTGCCAAATTGTCTGCAAAGTTCAAATTAAATGTTAGATTTTTGAAATATTTCTTAATCAAACTACAGCTCCATACACTTTCCACACCACGAACGAAATTCCTACCCAACTTACACTTGAATGCATAATACTTCAGTCCCAGACCATACAGATCTACAACACCAGCTCGTGTAGCTAGTACAACAATAGTGACAGCACGGTTCCATAAAACACTCCATCGCCATTTCGTTTGCTGAAGTTTTTTCTTCTTGTTATTCTTTAAATAAAAAACTTTTTGTACTTTCGACCTTATTCCCCCCGCCAAATTTTGTCTTAAATAAAAATTGATTACCGAAAGCTGGACAAACGCAGATTTTTCAATCCAATTATTACACTGATCTCCAGTACAACGGCAAAAAAATGTATAACCGCATATTCGTATCTGGGATATAAAGACAATCGCTATAAATACGACAGCCAATCTTGTTAACTTTACTGAATGACAAAATTATAATCTGAAATGCACACTAATGGATTCACTCATTTATCATCCTACTCCGCAGTATTACGACATTTCCTTTACTTGATTATGTGATATATAATAGTTGTAAATCTAGAAAATTGTCGAATCGCCGTTCTAATGATATGATAAAAGAGACAGTACCAAATTATAGCGACATCTATCACATATGCATGGTATTTAGTATCAACTGAATGTGCTGGTATTGTATCAGAATAATATTGAAGGAGATATATTTACTATCATGTTGTAGCTTGTGAAAGGAACATGGTCATATGGACTGATACTTGCAAGTCATAGTAAGATTATATTTCCCGTCCGAATATCGCTTGCTTGTATAACTTTTTCCCTGTGAAAAGATGTGACTTAGGACCTTATTTAGTGCTAGTATACGACGAAATGTAGACACCTCAATTAGATACTGACAGCTTGACAACAGTAAGCCGTTTCAAGCAAAGCAAAGTATACAACATCACGTCATAAAAGACTTTTCTTGCCGCCAATGACATACTTATTACTTTGAAGGTGAAGTCATATCAATCTAAATTATCTTGCTTTCGTGTTGTTTGTTTGATAAGTCTATGGATATAAAAAATCGGTTATATCGATATGTTAAAAGGAATAATGCTCGGGCAGAAAAGACGGCACTCGTCGGAAACGGTAGAGCACGAAACACTAAACCGCTACAAAACATACCACGCGTTATGTGTCCAAACTGATAAATAAACACTAGACAGTTCGGATTCATTAGATGACATGTGTTAGTTAAGAAAGATGAATACAATGTAGTTCTAAATATAACATATAATGACTGCTATGTATGTCGTAGTTAAGTTAAACCTCTCATTAAAGGGACTGAACTCCTGTTTGTAAATTACATAATTGACCAAAAAGGTCTCTTAACATCGCATTGTTTGGCTTAACTCACCTAATTCATTAATATAAGAATCTAGACGTATTAATACATATTTGTTCAGACGAAAAATAATCGCATAGCGTCGGTTTATTACATTTATCACTTTTAAAATCTATTGCGTGACTAAGGCAATAAAATATATATTCAACGTTGTTCTATGGCGTAGGAATGCATCAAGCAGAGAGAATTCGTCACCTTATTTATCGGACGATAAAACATGTTCGTGTGTTTTCACCAATAGCGCCTTTGATCGTAATGTAAGTGGTAAGACTATTCGTAAAACATAGTTCAAATGAACATTCTATGTATATTATGCCAACAAAAACAAGAAGACATTTAAAAAAAACATTTGTCGCCAACTCCAATGTAGCATTACAATAATGGTTTAGTTTTCATCGAATTAAATTCGTTTTTCCTACATGACGCGCGATAAGCAGTTTTCAGGGGATTCTGATGTAATTAAGGCTTGTAAGACTTTGACGACATACTATATACTTGGGACTTAAATTATTTGCCTTTGTAATGAGTTTAGCTGATTGATGAGCAAAACAGATACGTCTGCAAACGGAACAGTTCCGTTAACCTATAACCCTCCGTGTGCGAAACGCTCTATTGGCACCTTCTGAGTGCAAAAATGAGGACAGGGGAGATACTTAAATCACTGATTTTGCCAAAAATTAAGATTTTTGCTTAAAAAACTATAGCCCGCGGAACATATCAAAGATTAACTCTCCTTCCACAAATTTCATTGTTTTGCACTGAGGGGGTAACGGTGCCAGCACAAAGAGGGTGCCGATACAGCGGTTTGCATAGTTTGCCGATATATCTTTTAGCAAAGAGAGGGTGTCGATACGGATTTACATCGTGTATAAGAGAGCTTTGATGCGGTCGTAAAGTTTCTTTTCGTGTATGTATCAGATGTGTTATAGAAATACTAGTAGCTTGGTGCAGCTCGGCTATTTTGACCTGAGCCGGACCTCTATGCAAGAATATATTACAAGGTTCTTACTTTGAATATATCAATTTCCGAAAGCAAATCGTGTAATATTGGCATTTAAGAGAGTTGTGTTGGTATTACTTCTCGAGCGTCTTCGTGATACGCTTCGAATATGAAAACATACAATTGGTGTTGTAAACGTTGGCAATATATCGACTGTTAAATTATGGTAATCAATAGGTCAGATGTGGCCAAGCTTTACGGACGAGTCAAGCGAAGATATACACCTATTTGAGGGACAACCAACAGTCAAACCTAACAAAACAAAAAAAGCTTCTACACAATAAAGACACATTCGCTAGGAAGACAACCCATCTTGTTAGTGGAACTTCAATTACTCTAATCTAAAAATGATGCACACTATGCGTTTAGTCATAAATCATCCTATTCTACAGAATTACGACATTTACACTACTTTATTCTTTGACATATAGTATTTGTAGATTTAGAAAACAGCAACACCGTTTAGATCAGACGATAAAAAAGATAATATTAGCATAATCCTAGCATCATATTTTGATTATCTAAATAAAACTACGAAAGCAAGGGCATCATTGTCATGTTACACAACGACTGCAGGGCATAAAATAACAACAGACACAAAAAAGCAAAGAGGCACAGGCAATGTCAGTGTAAAAAAACTAGCAAGTACAAACACGTCAAACTTAACGAAAATAAGGGCCCGTATACATACTACATACTTTTGTTGCATTGTTAAATAGCAAGCTGAAATATAGACAATTTGTGTAAAATTTTAACATTTATTATTAAGCAAATATATAAGCATAAACGATATAATATTACAATTGGTTCACGGACATCTAGTCAGTGCAAGAAAAAAATATTCAATACAGTTACATTAATGTAAATTGGTACCAGTGTGTCACAATGGCAGTGAAACACGCGGCGCATGCGCACTGATTGATTGCACAATTTTGTAAAACATATTGTGCGAGATACCACAACAATTACTACACAATCTCCTGAATAACTTACATATGAACTCTCCCAGGTACCATCGGTCCTTTGTATATATCTCCATGACGGCGATTGGTTGACACACTGTTAATACAAGCAAGTCAGCAATACTCATAGAAAACAAATAGTAGTTTGTCACAGTACGCATTAGAGGTATTTTCCAAATGACCAACATCACCAACGCGTTTCCATATAGTCCAATACAAAATATCGCGATGTTAAACACGGTAACAAAAATTATTGCATGCATTGACACATGTTCAAACTCTCCAACTGAAGTCTCGTTTGTATCAACTACCGGTAACGTACAATTTGACATCATCGTTTACTGAATTCTGTCAACTACTTAAGTAAAATCAACCCTACCACAAAAGTCGCATCTGTTCGCTAAATGCACTTCACCGTTCTGTTTCTAATGTTATTCACGTATATATGATGTGCGTCTTTGAATTCATCACGCTGACAGACTGAACATCAATAACTGATCCATCAAGACAGTACGTAATAGGCCACGTGTTCTTAATTCCGATGACATCGCTTAGCTTTATTTGTATATTTAATGGTTGTCTTGTTAGAATTTCCTTTGTACATAAACAATAGCAGACGACAGGTTTCCGATCTATTAAATATTATGCTAGACAAGTATATCCTCGGTAGCAAACGACACTGTTTCCTGTAGGTAAAGCACGCAATAACTGGCTTTATTCCATGCAAAAGGACTATTGGTTTTCACATAAGAGCGTATATTATTTGTGTTTTGTAGAGAATTGTCATCCTATTTGAATGACTGACATTTTCTATTCATTGCTTGTTATCTCACTCAACTCATGCGGAAGTAGACGCTCGAGACCATTAAATTCGTATTTTTATGTTCTGTGTGGACCGGATATTAGTTCACGTAAGGAATTAACTGAAAAGCGAAGTTAACTAAAGTTTTGTAAAATAATAAATTATACATGTATACTGGCAAGCGTCCTTTAATCCGGACGCTCCCTTTAATTCAATATTGACCGTCGGACAGATAGCTGATCGCACAAGTTCGATATTTTTTTCCATTTTCACCTCATTTGGAAGAAAATTCTGGAAGTTAACAACATTTGCCCCCATGTTCATTACGTGGTTTCTAAAACGACAACTTATCTTATATGGAAATAAATAGCTAATATTTAATCAAACCTTCTAAAATATTTTCAAAATATTTTTACATAGCGTAACAAATGGTCCAAGACAGCCTCGCTATCATTTACGATGGCTGAAACAGAAATATTCAGTATTTGATTCCTGAAATTCTAAGAAGTCCGTATTTGTAAATCACGCCCACTTAGTAACGAACCTTATGCATTTGAATTTTGTCTTATTTCCTACATCCTAATATTCAAATACCTAACCAATGAGTAAACTTGTTACTAGTAGGTTCTACAGATAGTTTTTGCTGGACAAACTTATTTAATAAGCGTGGTTTTGTCAACGAAAATGTGAATAATGTTCCTTTGACATGAAATTTCCTCTTTTCACTAGGCATCTACTGTACAGAAACAATTAAGCAAAAAGCAGATAGATATTTTAGATCTTGTTCAATGCCACAAGTTACAAGTTCCTACACGTAAATCACATTCTATATAGCGAAAGTACGAAAGGTAGATAGCAAATAGCATTACGTTTCGAGCACCCCTAGTACAAGAAATGACCTACAAAAATTATACCTCCAACAATTTGACCCTCGTATATTGACTATAATATTGTTTGCATGCCTTTTCTGGGCATTGATGCTATCAATCAAACCAGTTGTCGTTGCATTGCATTGCAAGTTACTTGACATTTAAACAATGGACTCCGACAATGAGTTCTTTACTTGACATAGCGTGTAGATGAATTCCAGATGACGTCAAATTTGTTAACAAATCTTTTTTTGATAGTATTTCCATCTTCATTTTGCACTACAAATACTTGCCAGTACAATACTATCACATCTCTATTATAAGTTATGGACAAGTTGTCGACAACAAAAAATACAAGTTCGTAACAGAGTCCAAACGTTTGAACTTATTAGCAGCGTCCGCACCAAAACCAAAAATAAAATCATATTTCACCTAAATGTTAATGTTCGTTTGATAACAGTTTACAACAATACCGTTTGATAGTGTGCAGAAATGATAGCAGCATTACATACTTAAGTCTGCCTCATTGACACTTGACCTGTTGGAGTGAAGTACGTCGTATACACTGTCAGTCTAATGGAGTCTGTCGAAAATGAAATACCCTAATTGCGCTCGCGAGATTCGACGATTTAACATTTTGTGATGGTCTGAAAAATATAATTTTTACCAAAATAAAAAGATTATCAACGATACATTTACCTGGGAATTCACTGACATGTTATTGCTATTTCTGTCATTCAAATAATCAACAACACGAGTTTGTGAATTGAAATAATAAGCTCAAAAAATTCATCCGTCCAAAACTAAACATATTGTTTCTTTTGCAATAGTCTTTAGTATTTAGAAACAGTCAGTTGTGCTTCAGTTACAGTATAAAATTTGCATGCAAAACAAGAATATTGACAAACAAATTGATAACATTTATTTACCTTGAACGACCTATCAATAATCACATTTGCTTTTTAAATTTAGCGACGTGCGAACGAGCTTCACCATTATGCTGTTGTGTTTGAGTAATGGTTAAATCTAAGCTTATATGTGTAGGCTACGCCCTAGTCATTTGTACGTATGTATCAATATAAAAGCAAATTAAGACCCACGACTTCATACTAGTAGTAATTGGATACTTTAAATGCTTCTTGCCATGTCTGTGATTTAGACTACAATTGACCAAATAGTTTAAGATACTCAGACCATTCCTAGTGAATCTACATTTTGTATTTGATTGTACGGAATTGAACCGAATTTCAATAACTTTACTTTGACGATTATGTTTGTCTGCATTGAAACAGAGAATAACAGTAAGTCTTTCTATTGGGTACGTGCTTTGAATGATCCTAAGCGTTTATCTGAGAAGTTAGATATGCATAGTCATGCTCTACCATTGTTAAAATCATGTGATGTTAGAATTGGCAATGCACTTTTGGTACTCACAGTTGCAAAGTCATCGACAAATGCAACATAAAATTGGTGCTTCAAAACGTAAATACAAAATCGAACAGGTAAGGCAGCACTGATCTTAAACATCAACGAATAAGAAAAAAAAAACACCACAAACTAGAATTGCCTGTTAAGTTGTACTTACATATGTAACAGCTGAAAGACTGAGGTTTCATCTGTCAAAATGGTAAGCTAACAAGTCCTCGCTAAAATCGTTTAAAACCTAATTATTAGCCAAATTGCCTTGTTTTATAAATAAAAAGCTACACTATTAAGAATGGGCTTTAAAAAGATGAATGAATTGAACATGTAGCTACAGCCAATACTGAAGTAAATTACCATTAGAAAGTATTGACATTCATGTTAGAGAAATGTCTGACAACTTGTCACTTAGAAACATACCGCTCGCCAATATCAACCAGGAAATGCCAAATGTTGTTTTCATTCATCGGAGAGCATTGAACAGTCGCGGGAAAAGCTGTTATAGTCATGAATTTCACAATATTTTGTATTCGTGATTTTTGCAGCATTCACCGTCCAAACCTGTGTCTGTATTTCTTATTGCTCTTTTACTGTACATGTAGCCATCGTCATCATAGATGAGTTACAAACGTTTCTGGTCCAACATTTTGAGTTTGTCTTTTTGTTTTCATTATTATAACCTTTTTGAAGATATGTATGGGTACCATTAAAATACAAGGCGCATTTATTACAATATATGACATTTCAATTTTTAATTTAAACAGTTTTGACGTAATTTTAATTGCTCTCTACAATTTATTTGTATTTGCAATTTGTCTTGTTTTTGTGTAGTAATTAACAAATTGTATTATATTTACAGATTGAAAATGTTTTCAGTTGAGACGAAGTTTTAGTTGATGAAGCTAATTTGAGTTATATAATTGCAGATACTATCAGGTAGTCTCCAGAGACTAATTTGTATCAAATTCTATAATTAAAATTTAACTTGTATCCTTATGTTTGAATTTAAATCCTCTAAATGGTAGATTGTATTTGCAAATATCTCTGTAGAAAACATGATAATGGTTTGAACATAATTTTCTGATATAGTATTAAACGCTAATATAATCACTTACTACCCACTTTCTTTGTGGGAAAGATGCTCAGTCAAAATAATAATATTTAGTTTAAACAAAATTTATTCGGCAAATATTGTACATCATGTGGTAACAAATTACAAGAGATAAAGGATTTGGAAACAACATTAGACAAAATTACTCGCGTTCCTTAAAATAATAATTATATGTTTATATATTTTACACTTTGTGTCGTATACAATTGACGTATCTCTATCATAATAAGACTGTTGTATCATCTCCAACAGACGAAACAAATATATAACCTACCATGGGATAACAGGTCAAGGGTCAATGCCGCTGACCAAGACACGTAATGCTGCTTTAATTTCATCACAAAGAGCAACGGCATTGTTTATAGCTTAATTTTAGTCCATCCAACATTAAAATTAACGGCCAAAGATAGATAATACTCGGTATTTTTGTACAATAATTACCATATTCTGTTGCAAAATACTGATATATCGCTGTGTGTACTTTTGCATCGTGGGATGGTGTCACATGTGACATTACTATGGATAAATACACGTCTAAAAATCGATACCTGTCATGAATTGATATAAAGTCACTGTACACATGTGCAGTTAAATTATTATAAATAAGTTTGAGATTCTAATAAATAAGACACATAATATGTTGTGTGTGGATCTTTGGGATCTCAGTATATAATGTTGAAGATACTGGAGTTTCGTGTTTCACAAAGATACTGTCGCGTAAAACTGTTTTGTGAAACGCAAAGTAAAACAATGCTTATGTCTGTCTGTAAGAGCTGATACCAGATTCACTAGCATCATGAAAGTTTGGTACCAGCTCTAAAAGACAGACATTAACATAATTTCACTTAGTTTGTGTTTTTGTGACAAAAACGCTGTTTTGAAAATGTCGATATTCTTGCACGCACTCTGTTACGACCTTGAATGGTTTGTGGTCAAAGAACGGTAAACGGCATTATTAACTTCCTTCTCTGTTATGATGTATTTTCTCGTCATACGTATGTTTTTTTGAATCATTAGGTGGTGTCACGTGGCGTACTAATATTGGATTAATACATGTCTTACATTCAGGATTTTTTATGAATATATTAAATGAATATCACTTTACACGTATGGATATAGTTGACTTAACATATACCAGATGGTGATTCCAATAAAAGAGACAAAAAAGTAATGTTTGCGGAAATTTTGACGCTCAGTATATCGCTGGCTTAGAATAAGAAGGTCGAAAGTATGATTTTATGGAATTCATGTAAGTAGGACCATACGATGTGCCTTGTGGTGCTAGTTTTAAATAAGTAAAGTACTATCGACCTTCTCATTCTAAGCCAGCGATATGTTGAAGTTTAAGTCGGTGATGGTCAAATTCCATTGAACAATAGTACCAATTAATTTTGATGTTGACCTTGAGAGTTGTTACAGAGATTTATGTGCGTGTGCAACGTGTGCTTTACAGTTTCTGCTTAGTGTTACAATCCTTGTCTGATTACTGCATTTGCCTTAAGTCTTTCGTTTCGATATCCATTTTCTTATTATATATCTGAAATGTTCATTCCTGAACTGTTTATTGTAGCACTCCACTGAGGAAGAAAACTATCTACTGGGGGTAGAGTAATTGTAAGTCAATGTATTTTTCGCGTGATGTTGTGTTATTATGGCAAAGAATATATCAAAAGGCATCCAGATCTTGTAATAATGATGTGATGTTTTGTACCGTTTGCGGTGCAAAATGTCGAAGCATAGATGTTTGCGTATAATATGGAATGGCTTTTCTTTCTAACAACAAATAATATTAGTAATAAAATTTGACTTCAGCTTGAGCTTCAATATGTAACTTATCGATACGCACTGCAAAATAGAGAACACTCTGTCTGTGTTCTAAGTTTTTAATTTCAAGTAACTCGCAATTCCACGAAAACAGGTTTAGTTTAAAGTAACAATGACCAGCAAAAAACATACAAACAACATTATAGGCAGTATAACAGGGTAGGTCTATCAAATTGTCTCGATAGTAGGTAAATATAATAATAGCGCATACTGTATAAACACGTGTATATGTAAATCTAATACGTATACCGGCTAACAAATATCACAATTGTAGAATTATAACTGTCATAAAATAGTTGTTCTCAAACAATTCTGAAACTTTTTTGAGACTTTCGTTAAAACAATGTATTACAGTTGTGACATATTAGCGTTACGATGTGCAAACGCCCATGTCATTTAAGCATAGCAAACTAATGACTGTTGAAGTCCAAACAATATATATGATTTTTGTATGAGATATTTCTTAGCAATGAAATCGTAGGATGTAAATGTGCAAATTCCAATACAACGAAATGTCCGATTAAACATATTAGCTCCTATACATTGTAAAACGAAGAGGAAGCAAGAACGTTTAAACATCATTTTTATATACGCCGTACGTCAGAAACAAAATGTAGAAACGAAAACTGCACTAAATATATCAAAAATAAAATTATTACGACGCGTTTCTTTTGCAATGAAGATGTTCATTGAACATGCAAAATTGAAATTAATAGTTTTATCAATATATTATTCATGTAGCAGGACAAATAAAGTCACAACAAGGAAATATATTTATTACCCCAAGACAATATTTGGCAAGAGACATTCATCTCGTACACTTTTACGGAATATTAATATATTTATCGCTCCTTGTGATATATTTTGTTAGATACATTGTACTTCAAAAATGGAAATTGTACTAAGATAAACGGTTGAAATATATGTACATGCATTCATCTCTATTACAGCGTTGCTTGAGGAAATCAAAAACGACGTAAGTAAATCGGACAAGGAAGTCAGCACTCAACTTAATCAGCCGAACACAGCAATGTAACTCTAACATTTTTACGAATGTCTGAGTGCTTCATTGTGTTGTTAGTGCCGTGTGGTGGTTGTACACAATCTTTCCGTTTTTATTCGCTTTCGATGCCATATAACATAAAATATAATAAAAACTTGCGAATATCTTTATAACACAGATTTACAGTTAGTGGCTCTAAACGCACGTTCCAAACTGCTGGTTTAAGATTGATATAATTGTATTTTATCTGACACAAGAAATATGTTCCACGCAGTTGGGCCGATTTCGGGCAAAAACTGTGACATTCAATCTCTGGACACAAGTTAAGTTGTGATGGTAATGTTCGTTCTCGGCTTGAGCGGAAATACGGTCAACGGAAAAGATACTAAAGGTCGTTTTTAACTTTTTGTTGATATATTGTTACTTTCCGACTTAGCCAAAACGACACGTGGTATGTCCACCTTGGTATAGTATTTTCTGAAAATAATTTCTTTTAAAATGCTTCCATCATGCTGTTTGCGATAAAAGGTATAGTGTTTTCACAAAGAACGAGTAAATACAATTACATTTTACGACTCTCTTGATAGTTCCTTAGACCGGACACTTAAATATATCTTGACAAAATGCGTTATAGTAATGTGTAATTATTCATTTATATGTCCATTTTGGTCTCGCAACGAGACTTCATCAAAACAGAACTTGTGTTAATATCCGTTTTCGCAACAGATGCAATCTTGTATCATTATAAAACCTTTAGTTTGTCTGCAAGAGTTACTGTGACACATTTATTAGATATAAGGTCCATTAGTTAACATTGATAACAGGTATTTCCTTATCAAACATTCAGCTAGATTGCAGTCCGATGGATTATCCATATTGAAGCAGATGCACAAACATAATAAAAACAATCGTTAGCTTGAGCAGGAACACTATTGGTGTATATTTTCCTGGTTTGAGCAAAATAAGTGCTAACATATTTGAACAGATGACACAATCTAGATACTGATTGTCGAGCCACACCGAAATACTGGTAGTATTTGAGCAACATGACTTGGCAAGAAAGAAAGCCTTGCAAAGGATAGAAAGCTCTTGTCATTGTACAGATTCATTTGCGCATATCGACTAAGCGCCGCATGCTTCAAGCTACTATACTGTCGGGTTAGAAGAATAAAATTTCTTGACTAGAAAGATATGCCCTCAGGCAGATTATGTAGAGCCCACATACGTTGACAAATTTGTAATCTTCACCTCTTTGTAATAGGCACAACAGATGCCACTCATTATCCAGGATAATGGCATTCGTGCTAAATACAAGCAAGATGATCAATCCATGATAAAGTTATTAACCAGTCGAATTTGAATTTGACTTTTGACCTCTACTTTTATATTTAATTTTAAGATAATTCCCATTTCGACACAAAATGATGTTATAAATAGTTTAAAGACTTGAACATCAACATCGTTAAGTGGTTCAAGCAAATTGGACGTTGTCACCAGTAGTATTGTAAAAGATTCATAAAACTCCCCAAAATAGAATTTTTATTATATTTCGAAATTGATCAAGACTAGTAAATCCTAAGATAAATCGGGAAATATTTTACAGTCATAGGTCAGTGTAAATACTTCCTAGCAAACATTTAAACCACAAGAATATAAATTCCACCGATGTCGTAAAAATAATTATCCGTACAGTACATAACGAGGTAATTCAATCCGAGATAAAGGATGAACCAAAGTAATTAATTAGATAACACAGTCATGTGTACGTGTGTGTTTAAAACAACAATTCTACTAATGCAAAAACATTGTATATATATTGAGATACTATTGTTATTTAGCATGTGGGCCCTCCTACAATGCTTGTCAATCTATATCACAATAAACAGGTTGTTGAAATGTATTATTCTCAAAATTTAAATTCATAGTAAATTCTATCTCAGCTATGTCCACAGTGATAAATTTCAATTTCGTAATCTAAATGCTTCACCAATTACCAGTGAATTCAGAACGAACAATTGTTGAACCATTTGAAATTTAACCAAACATTATTACATTCTTGTGACATCAGAAAAAAGCTCAAATATTTGGAACGAACCTTTTAAAACTTCTGTTTACGTTTATTTTAAAAATGTAATTTTCGTTATCGTCTCTTCATATTTTAATTTTTTTCAAGACATGTTCTGTATGTTCGTCACCTTCCCTGACTAGCCGTTGGATACATGTACTCCCTCAGAATATACCGAGTTATGTAAACAAATATGATTATTAAAGGACATATTGTACTATAAGACTTACAGTCGGTTGAGCCCTCACAGTACATATTGTACGAGTATATTTAGATAATTATGATAATTGTCATTATTATGACATTAGACAGACACAGACACAATGGTTGACGTCCACACAGTCTATGTCATTTCGACATTATCATTATAATAACCATGATAGATGAAGACGGGATCAGACAGGATCATTGATTTGTGTAACGTACTAAGATATCAGCCTGCTTTTATATAAGCTGACGGATCGAACATTTTATTTTTCTAACGTCATATTCTCGGTCGAAAGTCAATCATAGTGTCGCTTGTGATATACTATTCGTTAAATGATAACAATATACATGACAGAACAGGCAGCACTTAGTGGAATATGAAAGGCACTAAAAGAAAAAATAACGTATATAAAGTAAACGTCGCCCGAAAAGTTAACTACAAACCATTATATCACTTCGGCTTAAATACATTGCAAAACTATAATTAGGCACCATATTGAATTATTCTTTTCACATGAGTAAAACATGACTACCCTACCAACATAAATACACTTGAATAAGACCATACATATATGGACGTTATACTACAGTAAGAGAACGGCTACAGCATAACACTGATACGTGCATTTTACACACCTGAATATAGTCACCCAAGACTAAGTGGTACCAATTCCTTGTAAAATCATCTCAGACTTGATAGGGTATTCGCAACAGACATAATTCTAGAAGTCATCCTACATCATACGCTGTAAGCACCACCACATAGTTCAGCCATAAAAGGAATGAAGAAATCGAATAGGGAAGGCAGTATTTAACCCACCCAACCGAGCACAGAAATCAGAAACAACACAACACAACTACACTGAGCAACGCCCACATAAAAGTCTAAGAAACAATTAAAACCCAAGTCCCCGCCGAACAAATGCAGGATGACCAAATTTTATATAGAAATTATAGAATAACGGTGATTCCATGAGACCGAATGGAACCCAGCCAAGACCCGACCAAGTTCCCATAGCCCCAGTGTAGATGAACTATCGTCTTATAACCCTGACCTTGAAGTGACATTGACCTCAAGCTGGGTTGTTTGTCCATTTGATGTTCATAATCAAAAGAATTTATCCCGAAACGTATGACTCAATACATATACTAAGCGACAAAAGTTTCGCAAACGATTTAAAAAATGTTTTTTTTACATAGTTAACTCGGAAAAACTTTTTACTAACACTGTCTATTGGTGTGACCATAGTGTTCATGTTGAACCCATTTCCGATGGCGTCCGTCACGCTTGAATGATCACACCATCACACATGGTAAAACATCTATTTAAGCGCGCATAATAAGGGGTTTTCGTTTTCGACTTTTCCATTTTTACTTCCTATTTACTTGCAACATGACTGTGATAAGAAATACACAAATAGTTAGTCAGATTAGTTAGCAATGAACGCATAATTTGACGGCAAAATTCGATAATTGTGAACTTAATCACGTATATAGGAGTCTAGAGGCTGGCGTTTCACTTAAAATAGTTTGTGTCGGATAAAATTGACAAATCTCTATCATAATAAGGCAGTTGTATCATATCCAACAGACGGACCGTGTAAACGACGTACCACGTGACAACAGGTCAAGGGTCAATGCCGCTGACCTAGACAGGTAATGCTGTTATAATGTTAGCACGAAACTCAACGGCATTATTTGAGCGTAATCTTTGTCCAACCGACATAAGAATTCATGGGACACTTACTTTTATTTTGCGTTTTTATGATCAGCGCGCTGTTTTTTCAAAATCTGACATTTCGTACAGTGTCTATTACGACTTCCCAGTTCTCTGTGGTCAAAAGGAGATATTTTGTACAATAATCGATTAAAATTACCTCCCTTCCACTACAAAAACGTAATGCAACGTTTATGTTCAAAATTTTTTGCCATCAAATTAAGCTTAAATTGCAAACTAATTTGACTTACTATTTGTGTATTACGTATCACAGACATGTATCAAGTAAATTGGAAGTTGAAAATAAGTCGAACATGTAAAGCCCTTATTTTGCTCGCTTGAATAGACGTTTAACCATTCCTGATGGTGTGATCATTCAAGCGTAACGGAGGCCAACGGAAATAGGTTCAACATGAACACTATGTGTACACAAATGGACAGTGTTAGTAAAAGGTTTAAAAAAAATTAATTAATTAATTCGTTTGCGAAACTTTTAATTCTCCGTATACATAAAGCATAACTCAAATTAGATTATAGAATGTAAGGGTTTGTCGTCACAGGATTTTAAGCTGCCCTATGCAAAATAGCTATTTTCACAAAAAAACCCGAATTTATTCATTGAACAAATGACTTATAAAGAAAGAATATGAACTTACAAATACATATTCACAAACTTGGTATTTTAACACAGAAATGAACATTTTCATTTAACGAATATCTTATAATGACATAATATAAACGCAATTACACAGTAGGCAAAGTAGATTCATATCATATGCTATCCGAAGGAAAACAGAGTGGAGATGTAACTTTTTGCAATGTTTGCTCCATTTGATCTTGAACTGACCTTGACCCTAAAATGGTCAACCATGTCTGTCCATTCGATGGCCATAATAAATTGAATAATTTTCATGCGAGAATGTAGCACTAAAAGCATGTAGAATTAAATTATATTAGATCCTGGATTACAAGGGGTTGTAGTAAGAATACTTTCTCGGCCAGCATGCATATTCATAAAATAGTTTTTTTGACAAAGAAAAGAACATTTACATTAACCAAATGGCTTTAAATGAAAATATATGCACTTACCAACATAGCTATCATTTAAATAAACGAAATTGATCCCAAAAATAAGCTATACGAAGAAAGAGTTTAAATATCAATGTTTAGCTATTTTTCTCAGTTTGGCCTTGAAGTGACATTTACCTCAAACTGGTCGATTATGCATGTCCTTTTGATGCAAAATAATAAATGATTAATATCCATCCAAATATGTTGCAATATATACATAAACGAAATTTACACCAGAATAAAGAATTTCAGGTGTTTTTGTAAAGAGTTGTTGCCCCTATTAAAATTCTGCACCGCTTTCAGATCTGGCATCCACCCCTTTTCTGATGCCGGAATGTTTACATTCTTCGAAAATACCAATTGACTTTTTCTACCAGATGGGGTAAATAGATTTTTTCTAGTCACCGGCTCCTATTATAGTACTCACAAGTACAACGCTGAACGCTTTTGCCGCGACCTTGGTTTGCACTCGATCATGCTGAGCTTAATCTAACAAATTACAGTACTTCATAAAACATTTTCTAAAGCATCACGCAATGAAATCATTTATACGCTCAATTAAATTAAATAAAAAGTTTAATTTTCTTTGAACAACACACAAGGAACATTTTGACAAGGGAGAAATTTAGCATCATATTTGACAAGCCTCATGTACTTGATTGTGGGTCATTCAAATAGTGTCATTGTAAACATATATACATTGATACCTACATGAGGTAGAAATCAACAAAGAAGTTGGAGGAAAAGTACATTTAGGTTTGAATAGTGTAGATCTGCTGACCAAAGTATCCAGATTTCAAACTTTCGTCAGCTAACGAATTGTCTTGTGTACGATCAAACACTAATGTAAGTACGTGGGATGTTCCACAATTAATACAATGTAGGACTTTTTTCATAGCAGTGCATCAAGTCAGATATTAAGAAAACTAATTTGCTAGACATAAATTTTGATCTGTCACTGACAAATATGCAAAATATCAAAGTAATTGGTTGAAAAATTTGAAATAGATTAAACATTAAATATACCATGTACCAAGGAGGCGGATCGCACCGTGACGTTATTATGACGTCGCATTTAAAACACAGTATATTAACAGAAAGAAACACTCAATATATTTATATTTAGTCACAATGGCGTTCAAAACAGCTCTAATACCACTATTCTCATTGTTCACATGTGATTCTGTACCACTATTTACAAAAATGTGTTACAGTTATGTTAGAAATGGCTCTAACATTGGATCGTTCATCAGTGTACGAACAGTCTTTAGCAACGTCAAACTGCTTTATTTGCCCTGACTTGAGTTTAAGTGTAAGCTCATACATCTACAAACTGTTCACAATTTAAGCCGACAGAACGCCAGTTGCTACTTGGTACCACTACATTCTACGTGTGTCATCATTTCAATGGTTAGCACTCTTGGTTATCCCAATTTATACCAGTATTTAACAATCGCGCGGTTTCTGAATTTTGGTTTTGACGTCGTTTCATCCACGACGCAATTGGATACATACATTTGATTACTGACTTATGATCACAAACTCTGAGGGATTTCTTCAAAAGTTTGCTTGCGCACATCAGTGCCATCCACGAAATATCGCACAACTAGGCGATATTATTTATCGAATGGTCACTGAGATATTCACATTTTCAATAAGGCTGGTAATGACAAATAAAAGTGTCACCCACCTTGGCGTTACATGGTTACTATAACAACGTTATGTATTAGCATCATCAACAACAAAGGACAACTATTGCAACCAGTATATAGAGCATAAGTAGCTATGCATATGGAACAAATTTCATTAAAATGTAGGTGTTGAGTAAAAAGCTATGAGAACAGTCCTGTTAATTCTGGAACACCCCTCGTATATAGCCGATATAACTGACGAAAACATCCAGTTGCAATTCAGTTTCGAAATTGACTCTCATATGTCTTTTGAACATGTTTTGTCTCTCAAAACGAAAGTGTTTTTGTAGGTCAGGACATAGTTTGTCTTGAAAACGCGCAAGCACTTATTTCAGTCATAACATAACGATAGGTTATTGCACCGTTTTATCAACGTACTTACGGAAATCGTAAACTTACGTTCAAATTTAAATTCAATGTGATTATTTAACAGCTGTACATTGGGGACAGACATTGTTTGTATGAGTTCATTAACCTAATATTGATTAGTATTACAGCTCCATATACCAAATTATACAGTTGCAACAGTATTATAAAGAATTTAAATTTGAGCGTAAGTTAAAGATTTCCGTAAATGCTTTGATAAAACAGTGCCATGGTGTCTACTTAATGCACTGTCTAAGATTAAATGTCGTGTACACACTTTGTTTCGTTTAATTCGGCAATAACCGTTATTATTTAATTTACTTGTGCATGTGGGTCATCCTGCATTTTATCGGCGGGGATTTGGATCTTAAATTGTTCCTTCGGCTTATGTGTGGGCATTGCTCATTGTAGTTGGTAGAAATATGTAATATTATTTCCCACCCCATTCCTACCTTGCCCATATTTTAACTAGGTCAAGTCGTAGTAGTGCCTCTTTAGGTCGCATAACGGTAGGTCACTGTCCTAAGTGTTTTAACCTAGGTCACGTCCCGGGGTTGTTGTGCCTCATTTAGTCGCCGTTTCGGCATGTGTTTCTGTGAGCACTGCTCAGGATAGTTGTGTCGTGGTGTTTCTGATTTCTGTTCTTGGCTGGTTAGGTTAAGTGCTACCTTCCCTGTCGGATTTGTATCATACCTTTTTTGGATTTCAAGGTTGATGGTTTCCCTACCCGTTTTTTTTCATTTTGTAATGTTGTTGTTTAAATGATTTAACCTTGGTAGTAAAAGGCTATATTGAAGCGAAGTTGATCTCATTTTGTTGAGGTATTCTTAAGAGATTATGCACAGTCTGCTACTATATGAGCCCAGTCCATAAGCGGACTTCCGTTGCTAATACCTCTTGTGTTATTCTTATATCGGATCATTTATGACATAGTACTTGATGCAATGGCATACTTTCTATCAAACAAAGAATGAGGGAAGATAATAATAACTATTGTCTAACTATACAATGGTGGAGCAAATCCCTAAATGTTTAAATAATTATCTTATGTATGATTTACATAAGTGAAATAAAATGTATTAGTGCCTTACATTATATTTCCGGATGTTAACGTCGTTAATGGCTTCTTTTACGGTTAGTATCCTGCAAAATTACACGTTGTACAGTTATCATAAATTCCAGCGTGATTTCCCACGTGACTATTAATAGGCAAACATATTATCTATGGTCAGAATCTGCACAACTTCATAAAACTTTGAGAATGCATCTATTATATACAAGAAACATCATCCTGTTTTTGTCGCTTCATAATGTTTCAATACATTTTCAGGTCTCTATAGCCAAATATAAATTGAAATTGCCTAAATATTAAATAGGCAGTAATTCTCTATGGACTGAGAAATATGATCGTTTCAGTGAAAAGTGATGAGCTAATGGATATTTTTTCATTCAATTCATTTAATCTCTTCTGTCTTCTTTCTATCGGAAAACTAAGGCTTTATAAATTGCTCTGTTGTTATGTGAATAAGTAATAGAATAGTAGAATACGTTGTTAAATTTTTATATTATGAAGTACTTGGGTAAAAAAATGAATTAATTCTCGATTTACGCGCAAGGAAAACCATGTTGAGCAAATCGTGAGGTGCAAATGTTGATAAACCAATCGCGCCGTCGGCCCTATTTTAATGTTAGCATGTCTTGTCATTCATGTTTGAATACTTGTTTTGTGCCAATCATGTTGGACCAATTTTGATTACATGTAGCTTAGCGTGTCGTGCATGTCAATGTCATGGTGTCATACCAATCGTGTTGAGTCTATCTTTCTTTGTAATTCGATCTAGTCATGCAATTCAAATGTTGAGCCAATTACCTCGTGAAATTTAATCGTTTCGTGTTAACCTAACATGTATATAGCCAATAGAACCGTTGTATCAATCGCGTCGGACCAATTGTGTTGGACCAATTAGGTATAGGTCACATTGTGGACCATTGGACCAATCTTATCGGGGTAATCATGTAAGGTCAATCTTGTCAGGACTATTATATTGGGACATTTTTCTATCCTTGCAGATTGGTTGATGCTTGATGAGTACATGGGAATAGAAAATCAAGGTTTATGGACATAATCATGTTTATTGCACATACGGTTATTTTAAGTAGAACTTCGATTGCAATATCATACATTGCATTACAAATCCATTAAACTTATAGATTTAGTACATATAGTATCATCCCAATCTCAATACGTTAGTTAAAATATTGGCATCATGTTGGTGTGCAAGGTTTTCCTACTTTACCTCCCTTCATGCACCTAGTTTGATACCTTGTGTAAAGTTGATATACATACAACATACAACGTTTACCTACATTCCTTCATGTACCTTTTATCAAGTTGTAATCCACATGATTCATCATATTGTTAAAGAAATAAGATACACTTATATGGCTGGCTTAGAACTAGTACAAAATCAAGTAAGTACAAAATCAAGAACAAACTGTCTGAAAACTACTCTTCAGCTATAGAAAATGTGGTCAATTTGGTCAACATGACAAGTTCCCATTTTCATAAAAAATAAGTCCATAGGAAGTCTATTGTGATGCAGATTTCAAAAATGCACGAGTCTTATAAAGTCCTACTGACGGCCTTCTCATTCTGAGCCAGCGATATAAAACGAGTTAGTGATGTAGCATCAAAACATAGGCAATACGATATGTCAGAATTAGATACTTAAGATGTTTAGCATAATACCAGCAAGCAAAGATTACTTATTAGTCTGTATCACAAAGGCTAATATTTAGTTACATATAATACGATTATGAATAATAATAGTACAATGAAGAACAAATCATGTTAATATATAACATTGCCTGAATATAGTTTCATTAAGCACATGTGTTACCCACATCTAAACATAGGACGATTGGATTAAATCCGTTTAATTTGTTAGTAACAACCAGTTATCAAAACTAGCAACGAGTTCGATTGTGTGCTGTGTCCAGGAAAGTTGATAGAAATTAGGACAGCACATGTGTTCATTTATTCACTCCTAAAAGGTTACAATACAAAAAAGGCAAAAAGGATTCTTATTCATTATCAACATCAAAGTGTCCATTTTATATAATATGTATTATACCCTACTATATGTAGATGTCCGAATTTCAAAGATATGAATGCAATTGATGTTACATATCCCTTACAAGTACCAATTAAGTTAACATAATGGTGATATCATAACTGTATATGGACGTATATCTTATTATTCACAAATGCAAGCCTACATTTCAGTCCCACTGAGGAATTCAAGATCAGCTACATGGAATTTAACTCAATATGTGCATTGAAATTCCCCGATGTACTCACACTGACAATAAATGTACAATGGCTTTCCCAAAGCTTGGCTACGTTTCATTCGGTCTCATGGAATCACCGCTATTCTATATTTGTTTGTGAAATTAGGTCATCCTGCATTTGTTAACGTGGACTTGGACTTTTATTTGTTCATTGGCTTAATGGTGGACATTGCTCAGTGTGGTTGTGTTGTGGTGTTACTGAATTCTGTGCTCCACTGGTTTTGGTGAGTGCTGCCTTCCCTGTCCGGTTTCCTTATACTTGTTTACCTTAGACTAGTCCCGTAACAGCATTATAAGAAATTAAAAGTTGAACGTGTAACCGGTAAGTGGCTTCTTAAAACACAGTCTGACTAAGCTCTACAAGCAAGCTAAAGATCACTAGATTACCAATTGACATTTTAAATATTAATGACCTGGTACGGAACCATTGGACTGGGCGAGTTGACATTTTTGTAAATGATATGTAACTTTTGGAGCTTACAATGCTATTAGTTCTGTTGTTTTTGCTAAAGCCATGAAATAGGCACAGTGTATGCTGATGCATTTGAAAGACAATAATTATTGCAATGCATTGTTTTTACCGTCGACTACAGAACTTTATTTTCACTAACAAGGCTTCTGGGTTTCCATTGTGAATTTCTATGCTGTCACTATCACCCATTTCATTGGCCACATTCCTTGTGACGCGTGCAGTGTCAGTATTTGCCCGCCTCGTTTTGGTGGCCCGATAAACAATCTTAGCCGTTGTTGGCGACGAGGGAGATAACAACGCACATGGTTTGTATTGTCGTATTATTCGACGAAACGCCATCTTGAATTTAGATGAAGAAAGACTGTATATGACTGGATTCCCGGCACTATTTATATACATCATGATACGAGCAAACCACATAATGTTGTAATAAGATTCAATCCCAAGTTGTTGTAAATTCTCCTCAGGTGTAAAAATAATCCACAAACTCACTACACGGATAGGACACATTGAGGCGAAAAACAAAATGATTATTAGGATAAGTGTCCGGACCACTTGTTTCCTTGCTCTAAGAGTGATTCTAGCACTCTGATCATTACGCACTGGTAACGATAAACTATCGTTCATGAGTGTTCGAATAATTCTAGAATACATGTAGGTGAGAATGAAGAAAGGTAGCAAGAAGAAAAACACACTGTTAAGGATGACGTAGACTTTATGCCACGTCAAGTGCACCTGCGTTCGGCAAACCTTGACGGCAGACCCGTCAAAGAATTCCACATCTTCTAATGACGTGATAAGAAGAAACGGCGACGTACAAATGAAAGCAAAAATCCAAAGGCATATAATCACTTTGACAGTTGTTGTCTCTGGGCTACTTGATAAGTTTCTAAATGGATAGATGATGGAATAATATCTTTCCGTCGTCATGGAGATCATTGTCAGGATTGATACATGTAACATACCATTCTCTAGAAGAGGAACTAATTTACCTGAAATGGAAACAAAATAAACAGAATTAAAAAAGTTACTCTCTTTTCAAGCAGAAACGATAGTATAAGTACTTGTTGGTGCCGATTCTTCTACTAATGTAAGTGTCATCTTTTTCAAAATATTCATGTACATTTAATATGAAAAAAGAAGTGCCGCATACATCGGGGATTTCCCTCAATCAATACCAATGGGCGGCATGTTTGTGCGGTATGACTGTGATCATATAATATATCAATTTATTTGTGTAGAGGAATGTCAAACGGCAAAAATGTTTAAAAATGTGTTTACGATATTTCCAGAACGGTTTAAATTCACTCCCACACCACAGGTTATGTGAAACACTTCATTAATATATATTTATACTTTTATAAACTATTACTCTACATTGTGATATTATTGTTTAAGTCGAGTGCTGCCTTCCCTGCCCGTTTTTAGTAAATACTTTTTATAGAATAGGTATGCATAATGTGATTTCATAAGTTCTCTCTTGATATGAATGTATTTTGTGTAACACACATATTGCTTCACTCAATTAATTTAGTTTCTAGTGCTCCCAAAGTACCAATTAAATTCAATTAACGGTCGCGCTCGCGCCAATATAGCTCTTATCATTATGAATACCATGACATTTGCATAATGGAAATGAGCGAAATAGGAGACCCGGGAAATACAGAATGAGTGGTTGCCTTTAGAATATGATATCTACTTTGGTATTAATTAATGATTGGTTTTATACAAATAACTTGAAATAATTGGATCAAGTACAAATATGTTTTAAACCTAAGTAGATATACAATACGATGAATCCCCTAATATGTAATAGATACGGTACTCGTTTTTTTATCAAAAGTGTCCTCTTTCTAGTGTTATAGGATATATAGTTTGTAAGGACAAGCAAGAAATTGGCCGAGGCGAAGCCGAGAATAATTAGTTGTTTGTCCTTACAACACTATACTTTAACCCTTGTAAGAGGACTATTTTGATAAAAAACTCGACCTTTATCTGACTTATACTTCGAATAAAGTAAAATAAATTTCAGAGAGACAATGATTATCACAATCTATTCTGGCACAATTCATTAGCAGAACATGTTTTTAATTTTAGGAACTATGACTCTATGTTACATAATAACCTTGGCCCGACATGCCTAAGGGATTAGCTGTCATTTAGATTGAGTAAAAATCATGCTATAAAGTTCAAACTATTAATACAACATTAGATTACTCAAGCAACCATTTTCCACAATCATGGATTAATGCACAAAGGTATATATGTGTATATTATTTGTCTCCATTTGGTTTTAAAAAGCAATGGACGATTGACATTGATGTCATGAAAATCCCGGTTAGTATAGTGAGTATATAGTCCTGTACTTCACATGTGCGGTATAACGTTATTCGTACTAAACCGTTCTTGAAATATTATTAAGCATGACAAAGGCTCGCTTTATAAAGTTTCTAGAACTCGTTTAATATAAATTGATATCAATTGACAACGAGTGATAGATCCACTATTTGAACATCAGCCGATTAATACGACTGTTTCAGTTATACATCCAATATTTATCGCACAACAAAACCACAATTCCACGTAAAAAAGCTAAATACTGTTACATGTGGTATACTTACTGGATATAGTACTGTGTCTGCAATTTTGACCTTGTTTTTTACTGGGGTTTGTGATTTTGTTAATAATGTTTAGAACAAAAACTTCTATCTGAGAAAATTTATAGCAGATAAATCTTCAATTGGGTAGCACGGGAAAGGAATATGGTGTTTACATGTATGACTATATGATTGTACGTTATTGCATCGTTCCCTAGGGTATGGTAATAGAAATTACTTCTTTGTCTTTATATCATATACATATATTGTAATAGTGTTGTTGAATATATGAATGTTAAGTTACCCGTATGATGATATGATTAGCATTATTATATATACGCTAGGGAGACAGAGCTATTCAATATCTCATTAAAAGGAAATAACGACATAGTAATACTTTAAACAAGGAAACAAATATCCTGCCAAATTGTCTGCAAAGTTCAAATTAAATGTTAGATTTTTTAAATATTTCTTAATCAAACTACAGCTCCATACACTTCCCACACCACGAACGAAATTCCCACCCAACTTACATTTGAATGCATAATACTTCAGTCCCAGACCATATAGAACTACAACACCAGCTCGTGTAGCTCGTACAACAATAGTGACAGCACGGTTCCATAAAACACTCCATCGCCATTTCGTTTGCTGAAGTTTTTTCTTCTTGTTATTCTTTAAATAAAAAACTTTTTGTACTTTCGACCTTATTCACCCCCGCCAAATTTTGTCTTAAATAAAAATTGATTACCGAAAGCTGGACAAACGCAGATTTTTCAATCCAATTATTACACTGATCTCCAGTACAACGGCAAAAAAATATATAACCGCATATTCGTATCTGGGATATAAAGACAATCGCTATAAATACGACAGCCAATCTTGTTAACTTTACTGAATGACAAAATTATAATCTGAAATGCACACTTATGGATTCACTCATTTATCATCCTACTCCACAGTATTACGACATTTCCTCTACTTGATTATGTGATATATAATAGTTGTAAATCTAGAAAACTGTCGCATCGCCGTTCCAATTATATGATAAAAGAGACCAAATTATAGCGACATCTATCACATATGCATGGTATTTAGTACATGTATCAACTGAATGTGCTGGTATTGTATCAGAATAATATTGAAGGAGATATATTTATATCATGTTGTAGCTTGTGATAGGAACATGGTCATATGGACTGATACTTGCAAGTCATAGTAAGATTATATTTCCCGTCCGAATATCGCTTGCTTGTATAACTTTTTCCCTGTGAAAAGATGTGACTTAGGACCTTATTTAGTGCTAGTATACGACGAAATGTAGACACCTCAATTAGATACTGACAGCTTGACAACAGTAAGCCGTTTCAAGCAAAGCAAAGTATACAACATCACGTCATAAAAGACTTTTCTTGCCGCCGATGACATACTTACTACTTTGAAGGTGAAGTCATATCAATCTAAATTAATTTGCTTTCGTGTTGTTTGTTTGATAAGTCGATGGATATAAAAGATCGGTTATATCGATATGTTAAAAGGAATAATGCTCGGGCAGAAAAGACGGCACTCGTCGGAAACGGTAGAGCACGAAACACTAAAGCGCTACAAAACATACCACGCGTTATGTGTCCAAACTGATAAATAAGCACTAGGCAGTTCGGATTCATTAGATGACATGTGTTAGTTAAGAAAGATGAATACAATGTAGTTCTAAATATAACATATAATGACTGCTATGTATGTCGTAGTTAAGTTAAACCTCTCATTAAAGGGACTGAACTCCTGTTTGTAAATTACATAATTGACCAAAAAGGTCTCTTAACATCGCATTGTTTGGCTTAACTCACCTAATTCATTAATATAAGAATCTGGACGTATTAATACATATTTGTTCAGACGAAAAATAATCGCATAGCGTCGGTTTATTACATTTATCACTTTTAAAATCTATTGCGAGACTAAGGCAATAAAATATATATTCAACGTTGTTCTATGGCGTAGGAATGCATCAAGCAGAGAGAATTCGTCACCTTATTTATCGGACGATAAAACATGTTCGTGTGTTTTCACCAATAGCGCCTTTGATCGTAATGTAAGTGGTAAGAATATTCGTAAAACATAGTTCAAATGAACATTCTATGTATATTATGCCAACAAAAACAAGAAGACATTAAAAAAAAACATTTGTCGCCAACTCCAATGTAGCATTACAATAATGGTTTAGTTTTCATCGAATTAAATTCGTTTTTCCTACATGACGCGCGATAAGCAGTTTTCAGGGGATTCTGATGTAATTAAGGCTTGTAATACTTTGACGACATACTATATACTTGGGACTTAAATTATTTGCCTTTGTAATGAGTTTAGCTGATTGATGAGCAAAACAGATACGTCTGCAAACGGAACAGTTCCGTTAACCTATAACCCTCCGTGTGCAAAACGCTCTATTGGCACCTTCTGAGTGCAAAAATGAGGACAGGGGAGATACTTAAATCACTGATTTTGCCAAAAATTAAGATTTTTGCTTAAAAAACGATAGCCCGCGGAACATTCCAAAGATTAACTCTCCTTCCACAAATTTCATTGTTTTGCACTGAGGGGGTAACGGTGCCAGCACAAAGAGGGTGCCGATACAGCGGTTTGCATAGTTTGCCGATATATCTTTTAGCAAAGAGAGGGTGTCGATTCGGATTTACATCGTGTATAAGAGAGCTTTGATGCGGTCGTTAAGTTTCTTTTCGTGTATGTATCAGATGTGTTATAGAAATACTAGTAGCTTGGTGCAGCGTGGCTATTTTGACCTGAGCCGGACCTCTATGCAAGAATATATTACAAGGTTCTTACTTTGAATATATCAATTTCCGAAAGCAAATCGTGTAATATCGGCATTTAAGAGAGTTGTGTTGGTATTACTTCTCGAGCGTCTTCGTGATACGCTTCGAATATGAAAACATACAATTGGTGTTGTAAACGTTGGCAATATATCGACTGTTAAATTATGGTAATCAATAGGTCAGATGTGGCCAAGCTTTACGGACGAGACACCTATTTGAGGGACAACCAACAGTCAAACCTAACAAAATAAAAAAAAGCTTCTATACAATAAAGACACATTCGCTAGGAAGACAACCCATCTTGTTAGTGGAACTTCAATAACTCTAATCTAAAAATGATGCACACTATGCGTTTAGTCATAAATCATCCTATTCTACAGAATTACGACATTTACTCTACTTTATTCTTTGACATATAGTATTTGTAGATTTAGAAAACAGCACCACCGTTTAGATCAGACGATAAAAAAGATAATATTAGCATAATCCTAGCATCATATTTTGATTATCTAAATAAAACTACGAAAGCAAGGGCATCATTGTCATGTTACACAACGACTGCAGGGCATAAAATAACAACAGACACAAAAAAGCAAAGAGGCACAGGCAATGTCAGTGTAAAAAAACTAGCAAGTACAAACACACAACCTTATAACAAAACTGGCGCATACACACTAAATCCCAAACCAGACATCTTTGGCCTCAATGAGTCAAACTTAACGAAAATAAGGGCCCGTATACATACTACATACTTTTGTTGCATTGTTAAATAGCAAGCTGAAATATAGACAATTTGTGTAAAATTTTACCATTTATTATTAAGCAAATATATAGGCATAAACGATATAATATTACAATTGGTTTACGGACATCTAGTCAGTGCAAGAAAAAAATATTCAATACAGTTACATTAATGTATATTGGTACCAGTGTGTCACAATGGCAGTGAAACACGCGGCGCATGCGCACTGATTGATTGCACAATTTTGTAAAACATATTTTGCGAGATACCACAACAATTACTACACATTCTCCTGAATAACTTACATATGAACTCTCCCAGGTACCATCGGTCCTTTGTATATATCTCCATGACGGCGATTGGTTGACACACTGTTAATACAAGCAAGTCAGCAATGCTCATAGAAAACAAATAGTAGTTTGTCACAGTACGCATTAGAGGTATTTTCCAAATGACCAACATCACCAACGCGTTTCCATATAGTCCAATACAAAATATGGCGATGTTAAACACGGTAACAACAATAATTGCATGCATTGACACATGTTCAAACTCTCCAACTGAAGTCTCGTTTGTATAAACTTCCGGTAACGTACAATTTGACATCATCGTTTACTGCGTTCTGTCAACTACATTAAGTACAATCAACGCTACCACAAAAGTCGCATCTGGTCACTAAATGCACTGCATCATTCTGTTTCTAATGTTATACACGCACATATGATGTACGTCTTTGAATTCGTCACGCTGAACATCAGACTGAACATCAATAACTGATCCATCAAAACAGTACGCAATTGATCATGTGCTCTTTATTCCGATGACTTCGCTTAGATTTATTTGTATATTTAATGGTTGTCTTGTTAGAATTTTCTTTGTACATAAACAATACCAGACGACAGGTTTCCGATCTATTAAATATAATGCTAGACAAGTATGTCCTCGGTAGCAAACGACACTGTTTCCTGTAGGTAAAGCACGCAATAGCTTGCTGTATTCCATGTAAAAGGACTATTGGTTTTCACATAAGAGAGTATATTATTTGTGTTTTGTAGCGCATTGCCATCCTATTTGAATGACTGACATTTTCTATTCATTGCTTGTTATCTCATCCAACTCATACGGAAGTAGACGCTCGAGACCACTAAATTCGTATTTTTATGTTCTGTGTGGACCGGATATTAGTTCACGTAAGGAATTGACTGAAAAGCGTAGTTAACTAAAGTTTTGTAAAATAATAAATTATACATGTATACTGGCAAGCGTCCTTTTTAATCCGGACGCTCCCTTTAATCCAATATTGACCGTCGGACATATAGCTGATCGCACAAGCTCGATATGTTTTTCCATGTAGGTTCTACAGATAGTTTTTGCAGGACAAACTTATTTAATAAGCGTAGATTTGTCAACGAAAATGAGAATTATGTTCCTTTGACATGAAATTTCCTCTTTTCACTAGGCATTTACTGTACAGAAACAATTAAGCAAAAAGCATATACATATACCTGATGAACAAGTTGAATTTTTAAATCTTGTTCAATGCCACAGGTTACACTTAAATCACATTCTATATAGCGAAAGTGCGAAAGGTAGAGAGCAAATTGCATAATTTTTCGAGCACCCCTCGTACAAGAAATGACCTACAAAAAGTATACCTCCTACAATTTGACCCTCGTATATTGACTATGATATTGTTTGCATACCCTTTTCGGGGCATTGATGCAATCAATCAAACCAGTTGTCGTTGCATTGCATTGCATGTTACTTGTCATTAAAACAATGGACTCCGACAATGAGTTCTCTACTTGACATCGCGTGTAGATGAATTCCAGATGACGTCAAACTTGCCAGTACAATACTATCACTTCTCTATAATATGTTCCGGACAATTCTAATATCTTCTTTGTCATAATAACACAAAATCACGCGAATAATGCATTGTGCAACAATAACATGTCTTCGAAAACAAAAATTACAAGTTCGTTACAGAGTCTAAACGTTCGACCTTATTAGTAGCGTCCGCACCAAAACCAAAAATAAAATCATATTTCACCTAAATGTTAATGTTCGTTTGATTACAGTTTACAACAATACCGTTTGATATTGTGCCAAAATGATAGCCGCATTACATACCTAAGTCTGCCTCATTGACACTTGACCTGTTGGAATGAAGTACGTCGTATACACTGTCAGTCTAATGAAGTTTGTCGAAAATGAAATACCCTAATTGCGCTCGCGAGATTCGACGATTTAACATTTTGTGATGGTCTTAAAAATATAATTTTTACCAAAATAAAAAGATTATCAACGATACATTTACCTGGGAATTCACTGACATGTTATTGCTATTTCTGTCATTCAAATAATTAACAACACGAGAATGTGAATGGAAATAATAAGCTCAAAAAATTCCTCCGTCCAAAACTAAACATATTGTTTCTTTTGCAATAGTCTATAGTATTTAGAAACAGTCAGTTGTGCTTCAGTTACAGTATAAAATTTGCATGCAAAACATGAATATTGACAAACAAATTGATAACATTAATTTACCTTGAACGACCTATCAATAATCATATTTTCTTTTTAAATTTAGCGACGTGCGAACGAGCTTTACATTTATGCTGTTGTGTTTGAGTAATGGTTAAATCTAAGCTTATATGTGTAGGCTACGCCCTAGTCATTTGTACGTATGTATCAATATAAAAGTAAATTAAGACCCACGACTTCATACTAGTAGTAAGTGGATACTTTAAATGCTTCTTGCTATGTCTGTGATTTAGACTACAATTGACCAAATAGTTTAAGATACCCAGACCATTCCTAGTGAATCTACATTTTGTATTTGATTGTACGGAATTGCACCGAATTTCAATAACTTAACTTTGACGATTATGTTTGTCTGCATTGAGACAGAGGATAACAGTAAGTCTTTCTATTGGGTACGTGCTTTGAATGATTCCAAGCGTTTATCTTAGAAGTTAGATATGCATAGTCATGATATACCATTGTTAAAATCATGTGATGCTAGAATTGGCAATGCACTATTGGCATTTAATTTGTACTCAAAGTTGCAAAGTCATCGACAAATGCAACATAACATTGGTGCTTCAAAACGTAAATACAAAATCGAACAGGTAAGGTAGCACTGATCTTAAACATCAAATAATAAGAAAAAATAAATACACCACAAACTAGAATTGCATGTTAAGTTGTACTTATATATGTAACAGCTGAAAGACTGAGGTTTCATCTGTCAAAAAGTTAAGCTAACATGTCCTCGTTAAAATGGTTTAAAACCTCATTATTAGCCAAATTGCCTTGTTTCATCAATAAAAAGCTACACTATTAAGAATGGGATTTAAAAAGCTGAATGAATTGAACATGTAGCTACGACCAATACTGAAGTAAATTGTCAATAGAAAGTATTGACATTCATGTAAGAGAAATGTCTGACAACTGGTCACTTAGAAACATACCGCTCGCCAATATCAACCAGGAAATGCCGAATGTGGTTTTCATTTTTAGTTTAATCATATTATTGCATGATTTGTTACAACATTTACAAAGGGTTTGCATATATACAATTAATTACAAGAAATAGAATCATATCATAAAAATTAATGTAAATTATAAAAACTTTAACAATTTAATATTCATTACAAAAGGATTGGGACACAAGTTATTTCAACATTAGATATCGGCCCTCTCCAAATAATGTTTTGTTAACATAAAGTGGACGTTTATTTGATTGTTGATTTTGAAATGAACTAAGGGTTAGAATGGGTAAGAAAATGTAATTGATATATATGTTGTTTTCATTCATCGGAGAGCGTTGAACAGTCGCGGGAAAAGCTGTAATAGTTATGAATTTCACATTATTTTGTATTCAAGATTTTTGCAGCGTTCACTGTCCGACATGTGTCTGTATTTCTTATTGCTCTTTTAATGTACATGTAGCCATCGTCATCATAGATGATTAAGAAACGTTTCGGGTCCAATATTTTCAAAAGTGTGTCGTCTTTCTTTCATTATTGTAACGTTTTCGAAGATATGTATGGGAACAATTAAAATACAAGGCTTATTTATTACAATATAATAAGACACTTTTTAGCACAAAAATTATATTAAAGTGTATCATTAATCAAAAGCTCATACTCTATGCACTTCGTTATTGTGTATTCGGCTGTAATCACAGGGAAAATCCGTCTGCTTCAGAAGTTGATTTTGACGGGATCGTCAGGCATAATACGTGGGGTGTTTCACAATTAATAGGACTTTTTTGATAGCAGCACGGCAAATCAGAAATTAATCAAACTAGCTGTCTTTAATTAAATTTTGATCTTTCACTGACAAATATGCAAATATCAAAGACATTGCTTGAAAAATAATAAATTTATTAAACATAAAATATACTGTGTACCAAGGAGGCGGGTCGCACCTTGACATTATTATGACTTCGCATTTCAAGCGCAGTATTTCAACATAAAGAAACATTAATTATTTTTGTTTATAGTCATCCTGACTTTCTAAACAGATCCAATATCACTGTTCCGATTGTTTAGATGTGTTTCCATAACCCTGTTCCCAAAAATGTGTTGCAATGATGTTAGAAATTGCTCAAACATTGGAGCGCCTAACCGTGTACGAACAGTGTTTATTAACGTCAAATAAATTTTCTATAACCCCATCTGTGCTTATTAGTACATTATAAGTTAATAAATCCGTGATCTGTAATATATTTTATCCAACAGAACACGGGTACATTTGTAGCTGCTTAATGCCACAACATTATACGTATTTCATCATTTCACTGGTAAGCACTGTTGGTTTTCCCAATATGAACCATTGTTTGACAATCGGGTGGTTTCCATTTATTGTCGTTGACGTCATTTTCATTCATGACGCGCTTGGATACATACACTTGGTTACTGACTTACGATAATAAACATAGAGCGAGTTATTTGAAAGTTTGCATTCTCATGTCAAAGTCATCCACGCAATGCCATACCAGTAGGCGTTAATATTTATCAAGTGGATATTGAGATATTCACATTTTTAATAAGGATAGTAATGACAAATAATAGTGTGATCCGCCTTAGTGTTACATGGTTTCTATGACAACGATTTGCACAAGCATCATCAGCAACAAAGAAATTATGTTTCTATCAGCATATACACTCGGCGGCACTTCTAACGCTGCCACTTGATTATTCTTGATATCTCGAAAACCGTTTGAGATAACTTTATCAAATTTTCACCAGTTTTAGTTTAAGGCATGTGCCTATTGCTGTACGTATTAATTCAGAAAATGGTGTGTTTGAAAATGCATGGTAAAAGCGTAATTTACGTCAACCGGAATTACAAAGTCACAAAATTAAACAGCGTATTTTTTAGGGGTCAATTGAGTATTTTCAATATTTTATTTCTTCGTAGCTTCAAGTGTTATGTAATGAATGTACACAATAGAAGTATTCATAAATTTCATCTACGTTACAATTTCCTAGGTAACCAAACAGCAGTTGGTAAGCCTAGACCGCCTCAAAATCAGCTCATTATCTGAATATAAAACTGATGCGCTTAAAATAAACGTTTAAACTCAAATAGTGCTACTTGAATGGTAAAATACACATTTCTTCTGAATAACGAATGATACTAGTACGCAGTAGAGTTGAATTTATTTAATTTGGTATAATAATTAGTCATCCTAAATTTAAATTTCAAGTTGAGCGCAACCTGCGTTACTCGCAAGAATCGTATTTTTTCAACAGACACGCTATGGGTACGTAAAACACTATATTTTGCAGCAAAACCAACACTTTTTGTTTTCTAACATTTTCGTAAATATTGTTAATAACTATTGAAAACCATGAGCGAATAAAGTGTTAATATGCACAACCATTTTGGGAAATAGGGACATCTACACGAATACATCACAATTAGATGGCCGATATTGAGTGATAATATGCGACTTTTAATATAAGTATTTAGTCATTTGAAGACATATCGTGCAATAGTCAATTGTTGAATCGAGCAGAAAATTCGCCAGAAACTGTGTCAAATATTGATGTTCAAGTATGCCAAATTTCGTTACAATTCATTGAGGACTTTTAAAGAAAACTGAAATATATAAGTGGCAGCGTTAGAAGTGCCGCTAAGTGTAGAGCATACATTGCTATGCATATGGGACAACTTTCATTAAATTGTAATTGTTCAGTAAAATGTGATGAGAAAAGTACTATTATTTCTGGAACAGCCCTCGTACATGTCTACTTACTGATAGGAAATGTGATTGTTTTTAATTTATTTGTGTGAAAACATACCTCACTGATGCTTTCATTCATTGTCAAAAACTTTCGAACTCATTTGACAACAGAAATAGCTTTATATCGTCCGACAAAATGCGAATCACCGAAGCGTAATGTAACTGTTGTGACACTTGTACGCTAAAATCGGTGCAGTTACGTCTGCACCGTTTTCTCGGCTTTGACGTGACGTCGCTTAAGGGTCCTTTTCTCGCGTTGCGCATCATATGACATTTCAATTTTTGATTTAAACAGTTTTGACGTAATTTTAATTTCTCTCTACAATTTATTTTGTATTTGCAATTTGTCTTGTTTTTGTGTAGTAATTTACAAATTGTATTACATTTACAGATTGAAAATGTTTTCAGTTTAGACGAAGTTTTAGTTGATGAAGCTAATTTGAGTTATATAATTGCAGATACTGATACTATCAGGTAGTCTCCAGAGACTAACTTGTATCAAATTATATAATTAAAATTTAACTTGTATCCTTATGTTTGAATTTAAATCTTCTAGATGGTAGATTGTATTTGCAAATATCTGTGTAGAAAACATGATAATGGTTTGAACATAATTTTCTGATATTGTATTAAACGCTAATATAATCACTTACTACTTTGCAATTTGTGGGAAAGATGCTTAGACAAAATAATAATATTTAGTTTAAACAAAATTTATTCGGCAAATATTGTACATCATGTGGTGACAAATAACAAGAGATAAAGGATTTGGAAACAAGATTAGACAAAATTACTCGCGCTCCTTAAAATAATAATTATATGTTTATATATTTTACACTTTGTGTCGTATACAATTGACGTATCTCTATCATAATAAGACTGTTGTATCATCTCCAACAGACGAAACAAATATATAACCTACCATGTGATAACAGGTCAAGGCCCAATGCCGCTGACCAAGACACGTAATGCTGCTTTAATTTTAGCACAAAGAGCAACGGCATTGTTTATAGCTTAATTTTAGTCCATCCAACATTAAAATTAACGGCCAAAGATAGATAATACTCGGTATTTTTGTACAATAATTACCATATTTCGTTGCAAAATACTGATACATGTATATCGCTGTGTGTACTTTTGAATCGTGGGATTGTGTCACATGTGACATTACTATGGATAAATACACGTCTAAAAATCGATACCTGTCATGAATTGATATAAAGTCACTGTACATGTGCAGTTAAATCATTATAAATAAGTTTGTGATTCTAAAAAATAAGACACATAATATGTTGTGTGTGGATCTTTGGGATTTCAGTATATAATGGTGAAGATACTGGAGTTTCGTGTTTCACAAAGATACTGTCGCGTAAAACTGTTTTGTGAAACGCAAAGTAAAACAATGCTTATGTCTGTCTGTTAGAGCTGATACCAGATTCACTAGCATCATAAAAGTTTGGTATTAGCTCTAATAGACAGACATTAACATAATTTTACTTAGTTTGTGTTTTTGCGACAAAAACGCTGTTTTGAAAAAGTCGATATTCTGGTACGCACTCTGTTACGACCTAGAATGGTTTGTGGTCAAAGAACGGTAAACGGCATTATTAACTTCCTTCTCTGTTATGATGTATTTTCTCGTCATACGTATGTATTTTTTAATCATTAGGTGGTGTCACGTGGCATACTAATATTGGATTAATACATGTCTTACAATTAAATGAATATCACTTTACACGTATGGATATAGTTGACTTAACATAAACCAGATGGTGATTCCAATAAAAGAGACAAAAAAGTAATGTTTGCGGAAATTTTGACGCTCAGTATATCGCTGGCTTAGAATAAGAAAATCAAAAGTATGATTTTATGGAATTCATGTAAGTAGGATCATACGATGTGCCTTGTGATGCTAGTTTTAAATAAGTATAGTACTATCGACCTTCTCATTCTAAGCCAGCGATATGTTGAAGTTTAAGTCGGTGATAGTCAAATTCCATTGAACAATAGTACCAATTAATTTTGATGTTGACCTTGAGAGTTGTTACAGAGATTTATGTGCGTGTGCAACGTGTGCTTTACAGTTTCTGCTTAGTGTTACAATCCTTGTCTGATTCACTGCATTTGCCTTAAGTCTTTCGTTTCGATATCCATTTTCTTATTATATAGCTGAAATGTTCATTCCTGAACGGTTTAATGTAGCACTCCACTGAGGAAGAAAACTATCTACTGGGGGTAGAGTGATTGTAAGTCAATGTATTTTTCGCGTGATGTTGTGTTATTATGGAAAAGAATATATCAAAAGGCATCCAGATCTTGTAATAATGATGTGATGTTTTGTACCGTTTGCGGTGCAAAATGTCGAAGCATAGATGTTAGCGTATAAGATGGAATGGCTTCTTTCTAACAACAAATATTAGTTAAAAATTTGACGTCATCTTGCGCTTCAATATGTAACTTATCGATACGCATTGCGAAATAGAGAACACCCTGTCTGTGTTCTAAGTTTGAATTACAAGTAACACGCAATGCAATGAAAACAGGTTTAGTTTAAAGTAACAATGATCAGCAAGAAGCATACAAACAACATTACAGTCAGTATACCGGGGTAGGTCTATCAAATTGTCTCGAATGTAGGTAGATATAATAATAGCGTATACTGTATAAACACGTATATATATGAGCCGTTCTCCAGGAAAACCGGGCTTAATGACAATATACTAGTAATTATGTAATACTAATTAGAAATTGGTCAAAAATTGGAAAAACGTCATGTCCACCGATTTAATTTTAAGTACTTTGATATTATAGTACTATCTTTAAGATTTAAAATTTCTCATAAATTATGTCAAAATACATGTAACTTCCGTCGTTGCTATGGAGACCAAATTTCGAAAACTACCCGCATTGAGAAAAATAAGGGGTTAGTGGTTTATATTAGCAGCTACTTTCCCCTTTTTGCAAACACTCACAATTTGCGGGAGTGGTTAGTTTTAAAGGACTGTAACTTTGTTAATGTACGCAATAATCCCTCCAAATTTTCAGAAACTGTTCATAAGAGTCTCGTCTTTTTAACGATATATTATCATGATTTGCGTATTTTTGTCAATAAGCCCGGTTTTCCTGGAGAACGGCTCATACGTAAATCTGATACGAATACCGGCTTACAAATATCACAATTGTAGAAATATAATTGTCATAAAATAGTTGTTCTCAAACATATCTGAAACTTTTTTGAGACTTTTGTTAAGGTAACTCCCCCTGCTGAAATTGAACCTATCAATGTGTAACCGTATCAGAAAAGAATTAGATTTTTGAAGTCTGCAACAGCATTTATTACAAAAGTTGTTATACTAAATTAAAATGATACATTTACATTTATGAAATTGATTTAAAAAAAAGAAATATTTTATAAAAAAGAGTTTTATGTACAATTGAAATTAGTCATTTTTTGTGTCAAAAAATCCTGTTAAAAGTACTCACTCGAAATCAATATAAAACACATCGTTGTGTTCTCCAATCTATTATCCAGGTGATAGACTATTCCACTTATCAATTTAATTAATGACATGCACACATCGATTCAAAAAAATTGGTCACTTGATTACCAAATTTGTAAAAAATCATTTACACATGTCTGATTATTTTAAGTGTGTAAGTAGAGTGTAATCTAACAGTAGATGACCGTCTTAATTCAATAGATTTGTCCGTGAGTTGTTTTGATAGCAACTAATCCCATGAATAGAAATTTTCTTGGTCATCTTCAAATGTGTGATACAAATCAGATTTATAAATTTCACATGGTTAAATATTTAGTGTTTTATGGATAAAATGTGATTAATATGCAATAATTTTATAGTCGAGCACCTCGATAATGGACTGGAGAACATAGCAATGTGATTTATATTGAATTTTAGTGAGTACCTTTTTAAGGATTTTGACACAAAAATTGGCAATTTTCAATGTGTTTTACAAACCGCATTTTTATTTCTTTTTACAAATATTCATAGTAGATGTAAATATTTCAATATAGTATAATGATTTCAGCTGAAAATTATATTGCAGACTTGAAAAATTCACTTGTTTTCCGACACAATTACACACTGGTGACATCAATTTCAGCTCCGCAAATTACCTTAAAACAATGTATTACAGTTGTGACAAATTAGCGTTTCGAGGTACAAACGCGCATGTCATTTAAGCATAGCAAACTGTTGAAGTCCAAACAATATTATTATTATATGATTTTTGTATTTGATATTTCTAAGCAATAAAATCGTAGGATGTAAATGTGGAAATTCCAATACAGCGAAATGTCCGATTAAACATATTAGCTCCTATACATTGTAAAACGAAGAGAAAACAAGAACGTTTAAACATCATTTTTATATACGTCTTACGTCAGATACAAAATGTAGAAACGAAAACTTCACTAAATATATCAAAAATGAAATTATTACGACCCGTTTCCTTTGCAATGAAGATGTTGATTGAACATGCACAATTGGAATTAATAGTTTTATCAATATATTATTCATGTACCATGACGAATAAAGTCAGAATAAGGAAATATAATTATTACCCCAAGACAAAATCTGGCAAGAGACATTCAACTCGTACACTTTTACGGAATATTAATATATTTTATCGCTCCTTGTGATATATTTTGTTAGATACATTGTACTTCAAAAAAGGAAATTGTACTAAGATAAACGATTGAAATATATTTGCATGCATTCCTGTCTATTATATGCTTGAGGAAATAAAAAACGATGTAAGGAAATCGGACAGAGAAGTCAGCACTCAACTTAATCAGCCGAACACAGAAATGTTACTCTAACATTTTTACGAATGTCTGAGTGCTTCATTGTGTTGTTAGTGCCGTGTGGTGGTTGTACAAAATCTTTCCGTTTTTATTCGCTTTCGATGCCATATAACATATAATATAATAAAAACTTGCGAATATCTTTATAACACAGATTTACAGTCAGTGGCTCTAAACGCACGTTCCAAACTGCTGGTTTAAGATTGATATAATTGTATTTTATCTGACGCAAGAAATATGTTCCACGCAGTTGGGCCGATTTCGGGCAAAAACTGTGACATTCATTCTCTGGACACAAGTTAAGTTGTGATGGTAATGTTCGTTCTCGGCTTGAGCGGAAATACGGTCAACGAAAAAGATACTAAAGGTTGTTTTTAACCTTCTGTTGATATATTGTTACTTTCCGACTTAGCCAAAATGACACGTGGTATGTCCACCTTGGTATAGTATTTTTTGAAAATAATTTCTTTAAAAAGGCTTCCATAAGGTTACAAACCACTAAATGCCTCCGCGAACCAAAATAGGATACACTCAAATAGTCCCTAAATAAACTTGTGATTGTGTTTAAATGGTAGTATGCTTTGACAAGGTGGAACTGGAATCATCTTATTGGGTTTACAGGCTTTGTATACATTTATGTGATGTATTGAAACTGTTTTATTTTACATATTTTGAGATTTTGGCCAAAATACAAAAGCGAAAGTAGGGTAGGGTAAAACCCGGATTTGGTCGGTCAGCGCGCCTGTAAAAATATGTTCACCGCGTTGGACGGACAAAATTTTTCTTATATGATACGTGACCCCCTGTTTTTTTTGTATTTTCTTAAAGCTGGTAGCCCCTTCTTTTCATTGATATATGTCTGCCACCTGGCCATAGTTTTTAACATGTATCAACCTGGGACTGACTATTGTAATTTTACATTGAGCTAAAGAACAAATTTATTTAGTGGTTTGTGACCTTAAGAAATGACCCAAAAAATTTAAATGTATATTTTCAATATTTTGACTTTAAATGTTTAGAAATACATTTTTCTGTGGGTTTTATTCCATTTTTTAGTGAAATTTGTCTCAAAATGTGAAAAAAATGTATTTTGGGGTGAAAATTTAAGAAAAAAATGAAAAAATTTCCTCCACAAAATGACATTTCCATACCAATTTTGACCTTATTTAGGTATCAGACCTGGGTTATTGTGTGTATATTTGAGGAATAGTCACATAATTAAGCACCTTACATAAAATAATTGCCCAATGTAAGGGTTATACAAAACTGCAACTGTTTAATTTGCCAGTATTCATACAATATGGCCAGCAGAATCCAAGAAATTGCGTTAAAGGAGCTTTCTCTCTTTTGTCAAAATTTTGAGAAATCATGTCATTTCAGTCTGGAAAGTCATCATTTGGAGTTGTATAGACATAGTAGTTGTCAAATAAGTGTTTAAATCAATTAAAATGGGGGAAAAGGGTTGTCTTAAGGTTACAAACCACTAAATGCCTCCGCGAACCAAAATAGGATACACTCAAATAGTCCCTAAATAAACTTGTGATTGTGTTTAAATGGTAGTATGCTTTGACAAGGTGGAACTGGAATCATCTAATTGGGTTTACAGGCTTTGTATACATGTATGTGATGTATTGAAACTGTTTTATTTTACATATTTTGAGATTTTGGCCAAAATACCAAAGCGAAAGTAGGGTAGGGTAAAACCCGGATTTGGTCGGTCAGCGCGCCTGTAAAAATATGTTCACCGCGTTGGACGGACAAAATTTTTCTTATATGATACGTGACCCCCTGTTTTTTTTGTATTTTCTTAAAGCTGGTAGCCCCTTCTTTTCATTGATATATGTCTGCCACCTGGCCATAGTTTTTAACATGTATCAACCTGGGACTGACTATTGTAACTTTACATTGAGCTAAAGAACAAATTTATTTAGTGGTTTGTGACCTTAATGCTGTTTGCGATAAAAGGTATAGTGTTTTCACAAAGAACGAGTGAATACAATTACATTTTACGACTCTCTTGATAGTTTCTTAGACCGGACACTTAAATATATCTTGACAAAATGCGTTATAGTAATGTGTAATTATTCATTTATATGTCCATTTTGGTCTCGCAACGAGACTTCATCAAAACAGAACTTGTGTTAATATCCGGTTTTCGCAACAGATGCAATTTTTGTATCATTATAAAACCATTAATTTGTCTGCAAGAGTTACTGCGACACATTTATTAGGTATAAGGTCCATTAGTTAACAATGATAACAGGTATTTCCTTATCAAAATTTCTGCAAAATTGCAGCCCGATGGATTATCCATATTGAAGCAGATGCACAAACATAATAAAAACAATCGTTAATTTGAGCAGGAACACTATTAGTGTATATTTTCCTGGTTTGAGTAAAATAAGAGCTAAAACATTTGAACAGATGACACAATCTAGATTCTTATTATCGAGCCACACTGAAATATCGGTAGTATTTGAGCAACATAAATTGGCAAGAAAGAAAGCCTTGCAAAGGATAGAAAGCTCTTGTCATTGTACGGATTCATTTGCGCATATCGAAAAAGCGCCGCATGCTTCAAGCTACTATACTGTCGGGTTAAAAGAATAAAATTTCTTGACTAGAAAGTCATGCCCTCAGACAGATTATGTCGAGCCCGCACACGTTGAAAAAAATTGTAATCTTCACCTCTTTAAAATAGGCATAACAGATTCACCAATGTTACTCATTATCCAGGATAATGGCATTCGTGCTAAATACAAGCAAGATGATCAATGTATGACACAGTTATTAACCGGAAGAATTTGAATTTGACCTTTGACCTTTAACTTTTATATTGAACTTTAAGATAATTCCCATTTCGACACAAAAATGATGTTATAAATAGTTTGAAGACTTGAGCATCAGCATCGTAAAGTGGTCCAAGCTAATTGGACGTTGCTATTAGTAGTATTGCAAAAGATTAATAAAACTCCCCAAAATAGCATTTTTATTTCATTTCGAAATTGATCAAGACTGGTAAATCCTAAGAGAAATCGGGACCTCTTTTACAGTCACATGTCAGTGTAAATACTTCCTAGCAAACATTAAAACTGCAAGAATATCAATTCCACCGATGTCGTAAAAATAATTATCTGTACAGTACATAATGAGGTAATTCAATCCGAGATAAAGGATGAACCAAATTAATTAATTAGATAACAAAGACATGTGTAAATGAGTGTTTAAAACAATAATTCTACTAATGAAAATGCATAGTATATATATTGAGATACTATCGTTTTTAAACATGTGGGCCCTCCTTCAATGCTTGCAAATCAATATCACAATAAACAGGTTGTTAAAATGTATTATTCTCAAAATTTAAATTCATAGTAAATTCTATCTCAGCTATGTCCACAGTGATATATTTCAATTTCGTAATCTAAATGCTTCATCAATTACCAGTGAATTCAGAACGAACAATTGTTAAACCATTTGAAATTTAACCAGAAAATTCTTGTTACATAAAAAAACCCTCAAATATTTGGAACGAACCTTTTTAAACTTCTGTTTACGTTATTTTAAATATGTCATTTTCGTTATCGTCTCTTCATAATTTAATTTTTTTCAAGACATGTTCTGTATGTTCGTCCAGTCCCCTGGCTCGCCGTTAGATACTCCCTCAAAATATACCGCGTAATGTACACAATTATGATTATTAAAGCACATATTGTACTATAAGACTAACCGTCGACAGAGCCCTCAAAGTACATATTGTACGAGTATATCGAGATAATTATGATGATTGACATTATTATGACATTAGACAGACACGCACACAATGGTTAACGTCCACACAGTCTATGTCATATCGACATTATCATTATAATAACCATGATAGACGAAGACGTGATCAGACAGGATCATTGATTTGTGTAATGTACAAAACAAAAGTGCTTTTTGTAGGGCAGGTCATAGTTTTTCTTGCAAACGCACAAGCATTGATTTCAGTCGTAACTTAACGATAGGTTATTGTGACATATGGTGTCTAGTTAATGCACTGTCTAAGGCCAAATGTCGTACACACGCTTTGGATTTCAAGGTTGATGGTATACCTACCCGTTTTTATTGTTTTCATTCTGTAATGTTGATGTTCAGGGTAAATTTAAATTGATTTAACCTTAGTAGTAAAAGGCTACATTAAAGCGAAACTTTATCTCATTTTGTTGAGGTATTCTTTAGAGATTATGCACAGTCTGCTACTATATTACAGTAGAATTCCATAAGTGGACTTCCGTTGCTAGTCCCTCTTGTTTTATTCTAATGTATCGGAACATCAAACACATACTGAGAGAAGACAATAATAACTAGTGTCTAATTTTACAATGGTCGACATATCCCTAAATGTCGTCATTACAATTATCTGATAGTTTATTTACAAAGTGAGATAAAGGTACAATACATGTATAAGTGCTTTGCATTATACGTCCGGAAATGTTAACGTCGCGAATGGCTTCTTTTACGGTTAGTATCCTGTAAAATTGCATGTTGTACAGTTATCATAAATTGCAGAGTGATTTCCCACGTGGTTACATGTTGCGTATGCTCAGTATTTGTACAACTTCATCTAACTTGGAGAATGCATCTATTATATACAAAAAACATCATCCTGTTTTTTGTCGCTTCATAATATGTTTCTATAAATTTGCAGGTCTCTATATCCAAATATAAATTGAAATTGCCTTAATATTAAATAGGCAGTAATTCTCTATGGACTGAGAAATATGATCGTTTCAGTGAAAAGTGATGAGCTAATGGATTTAATTTCTCTGTTGTTATGTGAAAAAGTAATAGAATAGCAGAAAACGTTGTTAAATTTCTATATTATGAAGTACTTGGGTAAAAAAATGAATTGATTCCCGACCTTTATGCGCAAGGTAAACCATGTTGAGCAAATCGTGAGGTGCAAATTTTGATAAACCAATCGCCTCGTTGGTCCTATTTAAATGTTAGTATGTCTTGTCATTCACATTTTTGAATAATCGTTTTGTGCCAATCATGTTGGACCAAATTTAATTAACTTCGCGTTTCGTCCATGTCAATGTCATGGTGTCATACCAATCGTGTTGAGTCTATCTTTGTAATTCAATCTAGTTGTGCAATTCAAATGTTGAGCCAATTACCTCGTGAAATTTAATAGTTTCGTTTTAACCAAACATGTATATAGCCAATAGTACCGTTGGATCAATCGTGTCGGACCAATTGTGTTGGACCAATTAGGTATAGGTTACATTGTGGACCATTGGACCAATCTTATTGGGATGATCGTGTAAGTTCAATCTTGTTAGGACTATTATATTGGGACATTTTTCTATCCTTGCAGATTGGTTGATGCTTGATGAGTACATGGGAATAGAAAATCAAGGTTTAATGTACATAATCATGTTTATTGCACATACGGTTATTTTAAGTAGAACGTCGATTGCAATATCATACATTGCTTTACAAATCCAGTAAATTTATAGATTTAGTACATATAGTATCATCCCAATCTCAATACGTTAGTTAAAATATTGACATCATATTGGTGTGCAAGGTTTTCCTTCTTTAAATCCCTTCATGCAACTAGTTTGATACCTTCTGTAAAGTTGATATACAGTACAACATACAACGTTTACCTACATTCCTTCATGTACCTTTTATCAAGTTGTAATCCACATGATTCATCATATTGTTTAAGAAATAAGATACACATATATAGCTGGCTTAGAATTAGTACAAAATCAAGTAAGTACAAAATCAAGAACAAACTGTCTGAAAACTACTCTTCAGCTATAGAAAATGTGGTCAATTTGGTCAACATAGTCCATAGGAAGTCTATTGTGATGCAGATTTCAAAAATGCACGAGTCTTATAAGGTCCTACTGATGGCCTTCTCATTCTGAGCCAGCGATATAAGACGAGTTAATGATGTAGCATCAAAACATAGGCAATACGATATGTCAGAATTAGATACTTAAGATGTTTAGCATAATACCAGCAAGCAAATATTACTTATTAGTCTGTATCACAAAGGCTAATATTTAGTTCAATATAATACGAGTATGAATAATAATAAAGTAAAATATATAGAAATTCATGTTACTATGTACTTATAAGTGTCCAATTTATATAATATATATTATACCCTATTACGTCGAGATATTCGAATTTCAAAGATATGAATGCGATTGGTGTAACATATCCTTTACAAGTACCAATTAAGTTCACATAACGGCGATCTGTTCATAATTTTATATGGACGTACGTGGGGTTATCCAAAAGTTCGTGGACTTTTGCTCTAAAACTATTATTTAAAGCCAGATCAGTATGAAAATCATCATACTGTGACATTGATCTATTATAAACAAATGCCTCAAAACATTTTTATAAAGTACCATTTGTATGAAGAGTAACACGTTGTCATAGTAACACAAAAATGCGTTAGCGGCGCACTGCTGATATGTTCCAGTAAAATGCGTTACGTTATTGTTGATTGTTACAGTGTTTCTTCATTTAAAAATACAAAAATGCGTCCTCATGTTGCGTAATGTCATACCGATATTTTGGTATAATTTAAAGGTTGTATCGTATATATTCGTCATTTTATGAACAAGAAGGTTAATGTTGGCATATAAAATTCAACGTAAAATATGACGTCACAAGATATCATTTACAGTCGCAAAATAATCAAATTATATATACAGCTAGGAGAACCCGCAAGGAAGAAAAGAATTGTTTGGCAAATTAAGTATGAACTCTTCTGCATTGTATTCAATGTTTTTAAATGGCATAAATAGTTAACAGACAGTCAGGGTGGTGTGACAGACGATGCATGTTGATAGGTACAAAACTGACGTTCAACGAATGAGCTTTACGTTGGTTAGAATCGACCATCCTAGGTATTAGAGAAAAAAAGTCCACTTGAAGAGATAGAAACCACACATTCAGTACACATCGACAGAACGAGTGTGTATGCATATTATAAGTATACAGCTGATTACGGGAAACAAAGAACAACTTATTTACAGCGTTTAAGAGCTTAATGAAATGATTAAGTCAAAGGGCGACGTCGTACGTCATTTCTGAGCGTGCGCCGGGTATGCCTACTACGCATACTTACAAATGCTATATTTATGTTATTTTTAAATATATCCGTATGATATTTGGTATACGTGTTCATTATAGATCAATTTTATAGGGTCCATAGATTCGTAGCTTTTAGTTAAATGGTTTTTGAATTAGAGCAAAAGTCCACGAACTTTTGGATAACCCACTCGTATATCTTATTATTCACAAATGCAAGCCTGCATATCAGTCCCACTGAAGAATTCAACATCAGCGACATGGAATTTAACTCAATATGTGCATTGAAATTCGCCGATGTACTCACACTGACAATAAATGTACAATGACTTTCTCGAAGCTTGGCTGCGTTTCATTCGTTCTCATGGAATCACCGCTATTCTATATGTGTTTGTGAAATTCGGTCATCCTGCATTTGTTGGCGTGGACTTGGAATTTTATTTTTCATTGGCTTAATGGTGGACATTGCTCAGTGTGGTTGTATTGAGGTGTTACTGATTTCTGTGCTCGGTTGGTTAAGGTGAGTGCTGCCTTCCCTGTCCGGTTTCCTCATACTTGTTTACCTTAGACTAGTCCCGTAACAGCATTATAAGAAATTAAAAGTTGAACGTGTAACCGTAAGTTGTTTCTTAAAACACAGTCTGACTAAACTCTACAAGCAAGCTAAAGATCACTAGATTACCAATTGCCATTTTAAATATTAATGACCTGGTACGGAACCATTGGACTGGGCGAATTGACATTTTTGTAAATGATATGTAACTTTTGGAGCTTACAATGCTATTTGTTCTGTTGTTTTTGCTAAAGCCATGAAATAGGCACAGTGTATGCTGATGCATTTGAAAGACAATAATTATTGCAGTGCATTGTTTTTACCGTCGACTACAGAACTTTATTTTCACTAACAAGGCTTCTGGGTTTCCATTGTGAATTTCTATGCTGTCACTATCACCCATTTCATTGGCCACATTCCTTGTGACGCGTGCAGTGTCAGTATTTGCCCGCCTCGTTTTGGTGGCCCGATAAACAATCTTAGCCGTTGTTGGCGACGAGGGAGATAACAACGCACATGGTTTGTATTGTCGTATTATTCGACGAAACGCCATCTTGAATTTAGATGAAGAAAGACTGTATATGACTGGATTCCCGGCACTATTTATATACATCATGATACGAGCAAACCACATAATGTTGTAATAAGATTCAATCCCAAGTTGCTGTAAATTCTCCTCAGGTGTAAATATAATCCACAAACTAACTACACGGATAGGACACATTGAGGCGAAAAACAAAATGATTATTAGGATAAGTGTCCGGACCACTTGTTTCCTTGCTCTAAGAGTGATTCTAGCACTCTGATCATTACGCACTGTTAACGATAAACTATCGTTCATGAGTGTACGAATAATTCTAGAATACATGTAGGTGAGAATGAAGAAAGGTAGCAAAAAGAAAAACACACTGTTTAGGATGACGTAGACTTTATGCCACGCCAAGTGCACCTGCGTTCGGCAAACCTTGACGGCAGACCCGTCAAAGAATTTCGCATCTTCTAATGACGTGATTAGCAGAAACGGCGACGTACAAATGAAAGCAAAAATCCAAAGGCATATAATCACTTTGACAGTTGTTGTCTCTGGGCTACTTGATAAGTTTCTAAATGGATATATGATGGAATAATATCTTTCCGTCGTCATGGAGATCATTGTCAGGATAGATACATGTAACATGCCATTCTCCAGAAGAGGAACTAATTTACCTGAAATGGAAACAAAATAAACATAATTAAAAAAAGTTGAACTATGAATTATAGCTGAAACGATAGTATAAGTACTTGTTGGTGCCGATTCTTCTACATGTACAACATTCAAACAACCTCTATAGTCGTTTATATTTTCGGTCTTAGTAATAATTGTGACGTCATTATGACACAATACGTATTTTAAAGCCCGGCGTCGATAACACAACATTGCTTTGTCTGTATCGTACTGGAACCAGTTTCCGATACTGTGATAATAACACACATTATGTTATTTTTCACTCATATATTTCCATATCACTGGATCAAATACATAAGTCTAGTATCTGGACTTTTTTGTGTGAATGAAAAGGTCCAGAGCGTTTCTTGATTTATTTGTGTAAAGGAATGTCAAACGGCAAAACTGTTTAAGAATGTGTTTGCGATATTTCCAGCACGGCTTAAATGCACTCCTACACCGCAGGATATGTTATAAACTTGTAATATGCGAAGCTGGCTTTTATGAATACCCATACCAATAATGTGCGCGTGCGTATCTTCGTCGAGTCTCTGCAGGTATTTATGATTTCAGAAAAAGTTATTTCCGGTCAAAAATTTCAGGCAGTTTTCCGAGGTGAATAGTCTTGGAAAACTAGAAAATTCTTAATCTCGAAACGGTTGCACTCAAACGTTTTTTTTTGTATTCTTATAATTAAAAAACAATTCTATGAAATGAAACAAAAAATTGAACCGACAAAGGGATGTAAAAACTCCGAGGAGCGGAGCTACGAGTTTTAGACCGTTTCGTTTTACAAAACAAAACAACAACATCGTGTGCTGCGGTTTACCTTAGCCAACTTTAGACGTTAAGTTACCAAAACGAAGAAGTTCTATCACATATTTAATCATATGGATTGATTCCGGATTAATCGTCATCCAAGTTGTCAATGAGCACTTTAATGCATGTTCCGGATGAGCTGGGAGTCTACACAGTATGCAGGCTGCGAAGCACAATTGTGTGACATTTGTTGTGAGTCTTGTGAATATAAAATCAAGGCCCCATCAAATGTCATACGGTGTCGCTTATGTAATATCTTCAATTTTCCAAGCGGATATGAACGAAAGACAAACATGGGAGACTGTAAATTATCTATATTCCTGGACAAAATAAACCATTTTACAGTAGGCCTACAATACTACTGGTACAGTATAGGTACGTATTTGATTTTATTGATTTGGGATCAAATTATTTCAATTCGAATTCATTGACTTGTGTACTGTACTGTATAAATATTACAATTTACAATGAGTGCATGCATTTGTTATCTCCCTTGGATAGTGCATAGCAACTGGGGCACGTGTCTATATCTACAAATATAGCCTAGCGGGTTATCTAATATTTATTAATAATACACATATAGGCAATGTCTTAGTTCATATTATATATAACAAAATTTAGAAACAGTTACAAACTGCGCAATACTCTATTGCTGTTGAGGTGGAGTTCTGCCTTTCTGGTCCGTGTTTTATTATATGTTTATTGAATAGGTATGTATAATGTGATCTCATTAGTTCTCATTTAATATGAATGTATCTATTGTAATACACATATTGCTAAACTCAATTGTGTTAGTTTCTAGTGTTCCCAAAGTACCAATAAAATCCAATTAACGGCCGCACTCACGCCAATATAGCTCTTATCAATATGAATACCATGACATTTGCATAATAGAAATGAGCGAAATAGGATCACTGTGTAATACAGAATGAGTGGTTGCCTTTAAAATATCATATCCACTTTGGTATTCCCCCGATTCGCTTAGTATAAATTATATTAATTGACAACGAATGATAGATCCTCTATTGGAACATCTGCCAATAAATACAAATGTTTCAGTTATCCATCCAATATTTATCTCACAACAAAACCACAATTCCACGTAACAAAGCTAAAAACTGCAACCTGTGGTATAAAAGTACTATATTTGATCTACGTAGTACTGTGTCTGCAATCGTAACCTAGTTTCGAACTCGGGTATGCTTTTGTTAATTCTGAATTGGCAATGAACTTATATTAGAGAAACATTGAAGCAGATAAATCTTCAATTGTGTAGTATGGGAATATGGTGTTTATGACTATACGATTGTACGTTATTGCATCGATCCCTAGGGTATGGTAATAGAAAGTACTTCTTTGTCTTTATATAATATACATATATTGTAATACTAGTAGTGTTTTTGAATATGTGAATTTTACATTACCCGTATGATGTCATGATTAGCATTATTATATATACGCTAGGGAGACAAAACTATTCAATATCTCATTAAAACGAAATAACGACATAGTCATACTTTAAACAAGGAAACAAATATCCTGCCAAATTGTCTGCAAAGTTTAAATTGAATGTAAGATTTTTGAAATATTTCTGTATCAAACTTAAGCTCCATACACTTCCCACACGGCGAACGAAATTACCACCCAACTAACGATCGAATGTATAATACTTCAGTCCCAGACCATATAGACCATATAGAACTACAACACCAGTTCATATTGCTCGTATAACACTTATGAGTATACAGCACGGTTCCATAAAACACTTCATGGCCATTTCGTTTGCTCAAGTATTTTCTTCTTGTTTTTCTTTTCAAAATAAACTTTTGTACTTTCGACCTTGTTTTCCTCCGCCATTTTGCCTCACATCAAAACTAATTACCGAAAACTGGACTAGAGCGGAACTTTCAATATAATTATTGCCCAGTTTACTTCCGTTACGTCATACAGGGCTATTTTTTGATGATATTAAAATGACCTATACGTTACTTGAAAGTTGAAGTAATTTATTTTTCTGAATTTATGTTTTTGTCCAATACAGGGTTCGTACACAGCTTATGGATCACATGGACTGCTTAAAAATCAATAATATTCGGATACAGAATGCAGGTACTCGCCCGAAACAGCAGAACACGAAACACTGAACATGTACAGGTTGCTGTAGCTAGATAAAGCATTGCTGTTTAATTTAGTCTTGAAATATATAGATAAGTAGCAAATCATTTTGAAGAAAATGTTGTTTGAAGGCCGAAAAGTTGTTGCATAAGCTTAAGTTAATTTCCATTTAATTGTATATGATAAGAAAAGAGTCACTTATAGTGTATTTTACTTTTAAAATTGTGAATCAGAAAGGAAATAAACTTGTCTTCTAAAATATTTGCAAACTTCTTTCGGCATCGTTCCTTGCAATACAAGTATGTATGCTCTATGAGTATTATAGTGCAGTTATTGTCTATCACAATAACCGTAATTACAGTTACAAGGTAGCACCTCGTGTGGCGTAAGTCAGAACTAATCACATACCACGTGGTGTATCAAACTGAAAAATGAACATTACACAATCCGGATTCACTAGATGACATGTTGCATTTAGAACTTCATAGTATTAGTCTTTCTTAAAGTGTGCCGTACTTCACACTTCATCATTCAGTTAAAACGCCAATTAAATGAACATTTTATACTCATTAGGCTTGTTGAACAACCCACAGAAAGAGAGGACAATTAAATACAAAACTTTGTCGTCAAATCCAAGGTTGTAAAGTTACAATAATGGTTCACTTTCCATCAACTGAAATTCGATTTTCTTACGTGAGGTACGATAATCAGTTCTTTGACAAATCTGAGCTACATGTAATTAAGGCTAGTAATGCTTTTGACGAAAATGTAGTAAACATTCAATTAGGTATAACACCACACTTGGGGAATACATAACTTGTGTCTGTAATGAGTTTAAATGATAAATGAGCAAAACAGACGAATATACGTCGAATTGTAACCACGTGTTACGACGATATAGTGCATACACTAAAGTTTTGCGTGTTCGTGTTCGAGGTCCAGAGCGTTTCTTGATTTATTTGTGTAGAGAAATGTCAAACGGCAAAACTGTTTAAGAATGTGTTTGCGATATTTCCAGCACGGCTTAAATGCACTCACACACCGCAGGATATGTAATAAACTTCATTAATAGGGTATTTAATAGCCAGCGAAGCTGGCTTTTATGAATACCCATACCAATAATGTGCGCGTGCGTATCTTCGTCTCTGCAGGTATTTATGCTTAAAAGTTATTTCCGGTCAAAAATTTCAGGCAGTTTTCCGAGGTGAATAGTCTTGGGAAATTAGAAAATACTTAATCTCGAAACGGTTGCACCCAAACGTTTTCTTTTGTATTCTTAAAATTAAATAAAAATTCTATGAAATGAAACAAAAAAATTGAACCGACAAAGGGATGTAAAAACTCTGAGTAGCGGAGCTACGAGTTTTAGACCGTTTCGTTTTACAAAACAAAACAAAAACATCGTGTGCTGCGGTTTACCTTAGCCAACTTTAGACGTTAAGTTACCAAAACGAAGAAGTTCTATCACATATTTAATCATATGGATTGATTCCGGATTATTCGTCATCCAAGTTGTCAATGAGCACTTTAATGCATGTTCCGGATGAGCTGGGAGTCTACACAGTTTGCAGGCTGCGAAGCACAATTGTGTGACATTTGTTGTGAGTCTTATGAATATAAAATCAAGGCCCCATCAAATGTCATACGGTGTCGCTTATGTAATATCTTCAATTTTCCAAGCGGATATGAACGAAAGACAAACATGGGAGGCTGTAAATTATCTATATTCCTGGACAAAATAAACCATTTTACAGTAGGCCTACAATACTACTGGTACAGTATAGGTACGTCTTTGATTTTATTGATTTGGGATCAAATTATTTCAATTCGAATTCATTGACTTGTGTACTGTACTGTTTAAATATTACAATTTACAATGAGTGCATGCATTTGTTATCTCCCTTGGATAATGCATAGCAACTGGGACACGTGTCTATATCTACAAATATAGCCTAGCGGGTTATCTAATATTTATTAAATACCCATATAGGCAATGTCATAGTTCATATTATATATAACAAAATTTAGAAACAGTTACGAACTGCGCAATACTCTATTGCTGTTGAGGTGGAGTTCTGCCTTTCTGGTCCGTGTTTTATTATATTTTTATAGAATAGGTATGTATAATGTGATTTCATTAGTTCTAATTTAATATGAATGTATCTATTGTAATACACTTATTGCTAAACTCAATTGTGTTAGTTTCTAGTGTTCCCAAAGTACCAATAAAATCCAATTAACGGCCGCACTCACGCCAATATAGCTCTTATCAACATGAATACCATGACATTTGCATAATAGAAATGAGCGAAATAGGATCACTGTGTAATACAGAATGAGTGGTTGCCTTTATAATATCATATCCACTTTGGTATTCCCCCCATTCGCTTAGTATAAATTATATTAATTGACAACGAATGATAGATCCTCTGTTGGAACATCTGCCAATAAATACAAATGTTTCAGTTATCCATCCAATATTTATCTCACAACAAAACCACAACTCCACGTAACAAAGCTAAAAACTGCTACCTGTGGTATAAAAGTACTATATTTGATCTACGTAGTACTGTGTCTGCAATCGTAACCTAGTTTCGAACTCGGGTATGCTTTTGTTAATTCTGAATAGGCAATGAACTTATATTAGAGAAACATTGAAGCAGATAAATCTTCAATTGGGTAGTATGGGAATATGGTGTTTATGACTATACGATTGTACGTTATTGCATCGATCCCTAGGGTATGGTAATAGAAAGTACTTCTTTGTCTTTATATAATATACATATATTGTAATACTAGTAGTGTTTTTGAATATGTGAATGTTACATTACCCGTATGATGTCATGATTAGCATTATTATATATACGCTAGGGAGACAAAACTATTCAATATCTCGTTAAAACGAAAAAACGACATAGTAATACTTTAAACAAGGAAACAAATATCCTGCCAAATTGTCTGTAAAGTTCAAATTGAATGTTAGATTTTTGAAATATTTCTGTATCAAACTTAAGCTCCATACACTTCCCACACGGCGAACGAAATTACCACCCAACTAACGATCGAATGTATAATACTTCAGTCCCAGACCATATAGACCATATAGAACTACAACACCAGTTCATATAGCTCGTATAACACTTATGAGTATACAGCACGGTTCCATAAAACACTTCATGGCCATTTCGTTTGCTCAAGTACTTTTTTCTTGTTTTTCTTTTCAAAAAAAACTTTTGTACTTTCGACCTTGTTTTCCTCCGCCATTTTGCCTCACATCAAAAATAATTACCGAAAACTGGACTAGAGCGGAACTTTTAATATAATTATTGCCCAGTTTACTTCCGTTACGTCATACAGGGCTATGTTTTGTCGATATTAAAATGACCTATACGTTACTTGAAAGTTGAAGTAATTTATTTTTCTGAATTCATCTTTTTGTCTAATACAGAGTTCGTACACAGCTTATGGATCACATGGACTGCTTAAAAATCAATTATATTCGGATACAGAATGCAGGTACTCGTGTGAAACAGAAGAACACGAAACACTGAACATGTACAGGTTGCTGTAGCTAGATAAAGCATTGCTGTTTCATTTAGTCTTCAAATATATAGATAAGTAGCAAATCATTTTGAAGAAAATGTTGTTTTGAAGGCCGAAAATTTGTTGCATACGCTTAAGTTAATTTCTATTTAATTGTATACATCGTTACAAATATAGTAATGATAAGAAAAGTGTCACTTATAGTGTATTTTTCTTTTAAAATTGGGAATCAGAAAGGAAATAAACTTTTCTTCTAAAATATTTGCAAACTTCTTTCGGCATCGTTCCTTGCAATACAAGTATGTATGCTCTATGAGTATTATAGTGCAGTTATTGTCTATCACAATAACCGTAATTACAGTTACAAGGTAGCTCCTCGTGTGGTGTAAGTCAGAACTAGTCACAAATCACTTGGTGTGTCAAACTGATAAATGAACATTACACAATCCGGATTCACTAGATGACATGCTGCATTTAGAACTTCATAGTATTAGTCTTTCTTAAAGAGTATCGTACTTCACACTTCATCATTAAGTTAAGACGCTCATTTAATGAACATTCTATTATTATTAGGCCTGTTGCACACCCCACAGAAAAAGGGGACAATTAAATATAAAAATTTGTCGCCAAATCCAAGGTTGTATAGTTACAATAATGGTTCACTTTCCATCAACTGAAATTCGATTTCCTTACATGACGTACGATAATCTGATCTTATTAAGGCTAGTAATGATTTTGACGAAAATGTAGTATAAATGCAATTATGTATAACACCACACTTGGGGCATGCAATACTGGTGTTTGTAATGAGTTTAAATGATTGATGAGCAAAACAGACGAAGATACGTTGAATTGTAACCACGTGTTACGACGATAGAGTGCATACACTAAAGTTTTGCGTGCTCGTTGACCGGACCAACGTGCGATATGCATAATGTGTGCCCGGTCTTATCGGTTGACAAACCAACCGAACGACTGACTGATCTCCAGTACAATGGGAAAAAATGTATAACCGCATAATTATTCGTATCTGGGATATAAAGACAATCTCTATGAATACGACAGCCTATCTTGTTAACTTTACTGAATGACAAAATTATAATCTGAAAATACACAATAATGGATTCACTCATTTATCATCCTATTTCAGAGAATTACGACATTTCCTCTACTTGTGATAATTATAGTTGTAAATCTAGAAAACTGTCGCATTGCCGTTCCAATTATACAAATTATAGCCACATCTATGACATATGCATGCTATTTAATATCAACTGAATGTGCTGGTAATGTATCAGAATAATATTGAAGGAGATATATTTACCATCATGTTGTAGCTTGTGAAAGGAACATGGTCATATGGACTGATATTTGCAAGTCATAGTTGCGGTCTCTATGGTAATATGAAATATTTCTCTTTCTTTATACCATAGACACATATTTTAACAATGAATATGACGAATTACCATTATAATAATGGGTTCAGCCATTTTATTTGTACATAAGGGAGGTAAAATTATTGAATATCTCATAATGAGAAAGTAACTTTAAATCAATAATGTACATAACATACTGCCAAATATCTGCAACGTTCAAATTAATTGTTGGATTTTCAAATATTTCGTGATTAAACTAGTGCTACAGTGTTTATGCAGTTTCAATAAGATTTTCTCATGCAACTACTATGGTAACTGCCTGATAACACATGACCTGAGATAAGTATGTGTTCTCAGGTCAAAAGCCTGAGAACACTTTTTGGCTCCGCCCACAAATAACGGATTATTTTGCAATATGGCATTCCGTCTTAAATTTTCATAAATATCATTGAAAACAACAGAATTATGCATTTAATAGCTATTATTTATTCAACGTTTAGTTTTACACTCCAGATTAGCAATGCTTCTTCGCCAGGTAGGGCTACGCCACAGTAATTGTTCTTGAATTCATACGGGTCGCCCATGGATCGATCGTTTTGAAAGGCCCTGAAATAAACCAACAAACACAGATAAATACACTGGCTAATTATCGTCAAAGATAAATAAACGTTAAAATAGTCATAGCTATCCACTCTATATCCATTTTCTGGCCTAAGGGAATTTTTAATCTCATTTTCACGACTCGCGAAGGTTGACCTACAAAACGAAAACCATGAGACACCGAGCTTTTTTTGTGAATCAAAACATTGTTACATTCAGTACACAACCCTACAATATATACAAAAAATAGAACAAACTTTGATAGACTCTTCAACAAACCAATGTCTTACTCACCATTGTGTATTTCCATCTGTTTTCATCAGCATTATGTCGTGATTAAGTTGATCTTGTTGAAAACTGTTCTCCACCCACTCGGTTCTACAAGCATGTCTAAACTGTTCATTCTTGAAGTTATTTCCATTTCACGGGATACAATTTGGCACTGTCCGTTGCCACACACTATCCAGTATTGAAATCAATCCGTATTTTGTCATTGTGTGATGCATAACATAAGAAAGTTTGACATAATTAGCGACCTTCTCCACACACACTACGTCATTGATGACGTTTTATTGATGCATCATCCAGAAGAAAAAAACATCAAAATTCATGAGCGGAATTTTATTCTACTTTTACGACACGATGTTCTTATTTTGGTAATACTTATAATTTGCTTAGATTTCTCGTGTTGACTAAAAACTGAAATAGATCTTATTTATTTTTTAAATATTTTTGTTAATTGAACAGCGTAGAATTGAGAGCTATATTTTGTGTACGGAAGCAAATGAAGTTGTGTTAATCGGCGGGCGGTCTAAGGACGATCGACAACTCCAGTTTAAAATTGAAAAATATGCCTCTAAATTGTGTCCCGTTGTTGGTTTCATGAGAAATAGAAACTCGGGTCCCTGTCCGGTGAGAACAATGTTATCAGGCGAGGTGATATCGTTCGGGTGGCGAGGTTTACCGGAGTAAATATAGGAGTAAAGTATTTCCCGTCGGAATATCGTTTGCTTGTATAACTTTCCCTGTGAAAAGATGTGATTATGTACTTAGGACCTTATTTAGTACTAGTATACGACAAAATGTAGACACCCCAATTAAATACTGACAGCTTGACAGCAGTAAGCCGTTTGTAACCAAGCAAAGCAAAGTATACATCCATCACGTCATAAAAGACTTTTTCTCGCCGCTAATGACTTACTTATTACTTCTTTGTTCAAGTCATATCAATCTAAATTATCTTGTGTTGTGTTGTTTGTTCGATAAGTCGATGGATATAACAGATCGGTAACATCGACATGTTAAAAGGAATACTACTCGGAGAGAAAAGACAGCACTCCTCGGAAACGGTTGAGCACGAAACACTAAACCGCTACAAAACATACCACGCGTTATGTGTCCAAACTGATAAATTAACACTAGACTGTTGGGATACATTAGATGTCATGTGTTAGTTAAGCAAGATGAAGACTATGTAGTGTTAATGTAACATATAATGACTATGTCGTAGTTAAGTTTAACATCTCATTAAAGGGACTGAACTCCTGTTTGTAAATTGCATAATTGATAAAAATAAATTCTCTTAAAATCGCATTATTTGGCTCGACCGACCTAATTCAATAATATAAGAATCTTTGACGTAATGCCGTTGGAATGTATAAAGCGAAGAGAATCCGTCACCTTATTAGCGGACGGTAAAACGTGTGTTTTCACCAATAGCGCCTTTGATCGTAATGTAAGTGGTAAGAGTATTCGTCAAACATAGTTTGGTGATTAAAACGTCTAAAGAACGTGTTTTGTCATCGGAATGGAGTTTAGTCCCTACAAATGAACACTCTATGTATATTCTGTCTATTGCAAACAACAAAGACAAGAAGACATTTAATAAAAACATTTATCACCAACTCCTATGTTGCATTACATTAACGGTTTACATTTCATCGAATTAAATTCGTTTTTCCAACATGACGCGCGATAAGCTGATTTCAGGGAAATCTGATCTAATTAAGGCTTGTAATGCTTTTGACGAAAATGAAGTACAACTCCATACTTTGGGCTTAAAGTATTTGCCTTTGTAATGAGTTTAGGTGATTGATGAGCAAAACAGATACGTCTGCAAACGGTACAATTCCGTTGACCTATAACCCTCTGTGTGAAAACGCTGTATCGGCACCTTCTGTGTGCAAACATGGTTTTTGAGGACAGGAGAGATACTCAATACTGCATTCTTTGATAAGTAATATTTCTAGATTTAGAAAACAGCACCGCCGTTTAGATGAGACGGTAATAGAGAGACCATTAGCATTATCCCAGCATCATATTTTGATAATCTAAATAAAACTTCAAAGCAAGGGCATATGCTACACAACGACTGCAGGGCACAAAATGACAACGGACACACGAAATCAAAAAGAGGCACAGGCAATGCCCAGTGTAAAAAACTAGCAACTACAAACACCCAACCTCATAAAAACAGGCACATACACACACAATCCCACACCGGACATCACCCGCCTCTATGAGTCATACTGAACCGAAATAATATTCCATATACATGTACATACTCAATATGCTATATTGTTAAATAGCAAGCTGAAATATAGACATGTTGCTGTCGTCTGTTAGTTTTCTAAAATGTAAAAAAATTATTTTTAAGCAATTATGTAAATATAAACGATATGATATTTAACTCGGTTCACGCACACCTAGTCAGTGCATGAGTAAAATATTCGATTTATTCATGTAAATGAATCTACATTTGTGCCAGTGTAGCATAGTGGCAGTCAAACACGTGGCGTATGCGCACTGATTGATTGCACAATTTTGAAATTATTATTTTGCTCGATACCACAACAATTACTACGAATAACTTACATATGATTTCCCCCAGGTACCAGCGGTCCTTTGTATATATCTCCATGGCGGCGATAGGTTGACACACTGTCAAGACAAGCAAGTCAGCAATACTCATAGAAAACAAATAGTAGTTTGTCACAGTACGCATTAGAGGTATTTTCCAAATAACCAACATCACCAAAGCGTTTCCATATAGTCCAATACAAAATATGGCGATGTTAAACACGGTAACAACAATAACTGCATGCATTGACACATGTTCAAACTCTCCAACTGAAGTCTCGTTTATATAAACTTCCGGTAACGTACAATTTGACATCATCGTTTACAGCGTTCTGTCAACTACATTTAGAACAATCAACCGTACCACAAAAGTCGCATCTGTTCGCTAAATGCACTGCATCATTCTGTTTCTAATGTTATACACGCATATATGATGTGCGTCTTTGAATTCATCACGCTGACAGACTAAACATCAATAACTGATCCATCAAGACAGTACGTAATAGGCCACGTGTTCTTAATTCCGATCACATCGCAAAGATTTATTTGTATATTTAATGGTTGTCTTCTTAGAATTTCCTTTGTACATAAACAATACGAGACGAGAGGTTTCCGATCTATTAAATATTATGCTAGTCAATTATGTCCTTGGTAGCAAACGACACTGTTTCCTGTAAGTAAAGCACCCGATAACTGGCTGTATCCAATCCATAAGGACTATTGGTTTTCACATTAGCGCGTATATTATTTGTGTTTTGTAGCGAATTGCCATCCTATTTGAATGACTGACATTTTCTATTCATTGCTTGTTATCTCACCCAACTCATACGGAAGTAGACGCTCGAAACCATTAAATTCGTATATTTATGTTCTGTGTGGACCGGATTTTAGTTCACGTAAAGAATTAACTGAAAAGCGAAGTTAACTAAAGTTTTGTAAATTAATAAATTATACATGTGTACTAGCAAGCGTCCTTTAATCCGGACGCTCCCTTTAATTCAATATTGACCGTCGGACAGATAGCTGATCGCACAAGTTCGATATTTTTTCCCATTTTCACCCCATTTGGAAGAAAATTCTAGCAGTTAACAACATTTGCCCCCATGTTCATTACGTGGTTTCAAAGTTCGACCTTATTAGTAGCGTCCGCACCAAAACCAAAAATAAAATCATATTTCACCTAACTGTTAATGTTCGTTTGATAACATTTTACAACAATACCGTTTGATAGTGTGCCAAAATGATAGCCGCATTACATACCTAAGTCTGCCTCATTGACACTTGACCTGTTGGAATGAAGTACGTCGTATACACTGTCAGTCTAATGGAGTCTGTCGAAAATGAAATACCCTAATTGCGCTCGCGAGATTCGACGATTTAACATTTTGTGATGGTCTGAAAAATATAATTTTTACCAAAATAAAAAGATTATCAACGATACCATTTACCTGGGAATTCACTGACATGTTATTGCTATTTCTGTCATTCAAATATTCAACAACACGAGTTTGTGAATGGAAATAATAAGCTCAAAAAATTCCTCCGTCCAAAACTAAACATATTGTTTCTTTTGCAATAGTCTATAGTATTTAGAAACAGTCAGTTGTGCTTCAGTTACAGTATGAAACTTTGCAGGCAAAACATGAATATTGACAAACAAATTGATAACATTTATTTATAAAAAGCTACACTATTAAGAATGGGCTTTAAAAAGATCAATGAATTGAACATGTAGCTACAACCAATACTGAAGTAAATTACCATTAGAAAGTATTGACATTCATGTAAGAGAAATGTCTGACAACTTGTCACTTATAAACATACCGCTTGCCAATATCAACAAGGAAATGCCAAATGTGGTTTTCATTCATCGGAGAGCATTGAACAGTCGCGGGAAAACTGTTATAGTTATGAATTTCACATTATTTTGTATTCGTGATTTTTTCAGCGTTCACCGTCCAAACATGTGTCTGTATTTCTTTTTGCTCTTTTAATGTACATGTAGCCATCGTCATCATAGATGAGTTACAAACGTTTCTGGTCCAACACTTTGAGTTTGTCTTCTTGTTTTCATTATTATAACCTTTTTGAAGATATGTATGGGTACCATTAAAATACAAGGCGCATTTATTACAATATATGACATTTCAATTTTTAATTTAAACAGTTTTGACGTAATTTTAATTTCTCTCAACAATTTATTTTGTATTTGCAATTTGTCATGTTTTGTGTAGTAATTTACAAATTGTATTATATTTACAGATTGAAAATGTTTTCAGTTGAGACGAAGTTTTAGTTGATGAAGCTAATTTGAGTTATATAATTGCAGATACTATCAGGTAGTCTCCAGAGACTAATTTGTATTAAATTCTATAATTAAAATTTAACTTGTATCCTTATGTTTGAATTTAAATCCTCTAGATGGTAGATTGTATTTGCAAGTATCTGTGTAGAACACATGATAATGGTTTGAACATAATTTTCTGATATAGTATTAAACGCTAATATAATCACTTACTACTCTGCAATTTGTGGGAAAATATGCTCAGTCAAAATAATTATATTTAGTTTAAACACAATTTATTCGGCAAATATTGTACATCATATGGTAACAAATTACAAGCGATAAAGGATTTGGAAACAACATTAGACAAAATTACTCGCGCTCCTTAAAATAATAATTATATGTTTATATATTTTACACTTTGTGTCGTATACAATTGACGTATCTCTATCATAATAAGACTGTTATATCATCTCCATCAGACGAAACAAATATATAACCTACCATGTGATAACAGGTCAAGGGTCAATGCCTTGTTTATAGCTTAATGTTAGTCCATCCAACATATAAATTAATGGTCAAAAATAGATAATACTCGGTATTTTTGTACAATAATTACCATATTTCGTTGCAAAACACTGATATATCGTTGTGTGTACTTTTGAATCGTTGGATGGTGTCACATGTGACATAACTATAGATCAATACACATCTTAAAATCGATACCTGTCATGAATTGATATGAAGTCACTTTACACATGTGCAGTTAAATCATTATAAATAATTTTGAGATTCTAATAAATAAGACACATAATACGTTGTGTGCGGATCTTTGGGATCTCAGTATATAATGTTGAAGATACTGGAGTTTGGTGTTTCACAAAGATACTGTCGCGTAAAACTATTTTGTGAAACGCAAAGTAAAACAATGCTTATGTCTGTCTGTTAGAGCTGATATCAGATTCACTAGCATCATAAAAGTTTGGTGTCAGATCTAACAGACAGACATTAACATGAGTTTACTTAGTTTGCGTTTTTGAGACAAAAACGCTGTTTTGAAAACTTCAACATTATTGTACGCGCTCTGTTACGACATTGAATGGTTTGTGGTCAAAGAACGGTAAACGGAAGAATTACCTCCCCTCCTCTGTAAAGATGTATTTTCTCGTCATTCGTATGTATTTTTGAATCGTTGGGTGGTGTCACATGGCATATTAATGTGAAATAATACTTGTTACATTCAGTAATTGTTATGCATATATTAATTGAATATCACTTTTCACGGATGCTATAGTTGACTAAACATAAACCAGCTGTTGAGTCTAATAAAATAGACACACAAAAAGTAGTGTTGTCGGAATTTTTGACGCTCAGTATATCGTTGGCTTAGAACAAGAAGGTCGAAAGTAGGACAATTTCTGATTTTCATGTAAAAAGGTTCATACCAAGCGCCTTGTGAGGAAAGTTTTAAATATGTATCAGTACTTACAACCTTCCCGTTCTATGCCAGCGATATGCTGAATTTTAAGTCAGCGAACGTCAAATTACATTGAACGAAAGAACACATTTATTTTATGCTGTCCCTGAGACTTGTTTCCAGAGTTGTACATTCGTGTGTCACTTGTGCTATACTATTTCTGTGCGTGCGTCACTGTTCCTGCGTAGTGTTACAGTCCTTGTCCGATTCACTGCATTTGCCTTACGTCTTTCGTTTCAATATCCATTTTCTTATAAATCATCCGAAATGTTTATCCCTGAACGGTTTAATGCAGCACTCCAATGAGGAATAAAACTATCTATTTGGGATAAAGTTAATGTAAGTCAATGCATTATTTGCGTGATGTTGTGTTATTATGACAAAGAATATATCAAAAGGCATCCAGATCTTGTAATAATGATGTGATGTTTTGTACCGTAGGAAATATATTTATTACCCCAAGACTATATTTGGCAAGAGACATTCAACTCGTACACTTTTACGGAATATTAATATATTAAAAGCTCCGTATGATATATTTTGTTACATACATTGTACTTTAAAAAAAGAAATTGTACGATTGGAATACATTTACATGCATTCATCAAACAAAATTGTACTAAGATAAACGATTGAAATATATTTACATGCATTCATCTTTATTATATGCTTGAGGAAATAAAAATCGATGTAAGGAAATCGGACAAAGAAGTCAGCACTCAACTTAATCAGCCGAACACAGAAATGTTACTCTAACATTTTTACGAATGTCTGAGTGCTTCATTGTGTTGTTAGTGCCGTGTGGTGGTTGTAAAAAATCTTTCGTACTTATTCGCTGTCATCAGTCAGATGTTGTTTCAACTTGTCTTGTTTATGGCTTTCATGCCTTTGTTGTTTTAGTTTTAACGACAATAATATTAGTTATTATAATTTCAATTATAATGTTAATAATGATACAATATACTTCATTTGCTAATTTGATACTACCTTCTCAGTTAGTTATTTTAACTACAGGTTTTCTTTGTAACGACTGAATTAACTTGTCAGTATCATTATCAACCTACACGTAATGTCAAGGAATACATTACGCCCACAATAACACGTATATGTGTATTGAACAGTTTGCGACTTAATTTACATCGCATTATGTTCCAACTGAACGTTGCAATTGTGTTTAAGTAAAAATCAAAATACAGTACATACTCTATAGAGCAACACACTTTTCGAACTGCAAATATTAAGCTTTGAAAAAAGGCTGTTGCTCTCCATAGCTATATTTAGTGTTTAAGTGGTTATTTTGAAATGTTTGAATAAAGGATGGACATATCACGCGACAATTGGGTTAATTCGCCAAGTAAATCTCTGATAATATAAGTTAAATCAACTGTAAGTATCGTATTCTTTGATGACTGATTTTCACGAAATATGTTCGGCACAGTTCGGTCAAAAACTGTGATATTCTGTTGACACAAATTAAGTTTCTTGGGTAGTGTTCATTTCCGGTTTGAGAGTCGAACATATCTCGTGACACACAATCAATAAAAAGACATAACGGTTGTTTTTAACTTTTTGGTGACATTTCTTTACTTGACGATTTTGCCAACCAGTCACGTAGTTTGTCCATTCTAAAAATAACTTCTACTAAAACGCGTGGTGAATACGACCCATAGTGCTGTTTGTGATATAATGTTTTCACACAGAACGATTGAATGTGTCCCCAGTTAATGCAATTAATGTTTACGACCCTCTTGATAGCACCTTAGACCCGACAATTTCTATGGTAATCTTAATCGACTTGACAAAATACGTTATAGCAATGTGTAATTATTCATGTTTATGTCCATTTTGTTCTCGCAACGAGAAATCATCAAAAAAGAACATGTGGTAATATCCGGTTATCGCAACAGATGCAATTTTTGTATCATTATAACCTCATTCATTTGTCTGCAAGAGATACTGCGACACATTTATTAGGAATATGGCTCATTAGTTAACAATAATAACATGTATTTCCTTATCATCATTTCAGCAATATTGCCAATAGATGGTTTGTCGATGTTGATGCAGATGCACAAACATAAAAACAAACAATTCGCTGGCTAAGACTAAGAAATTCGTAATAGCTAAATTGACGTTTTGAAAAAAAACGAGAACACACTGTCCGAAAAGTACATTGTAATTTACACTTATGGTAAAACCAGCTGTTTTAACTTCAGTTTACATGATAATTTCATACATTTTTTCGAGATGCCAATTTTACTTTTTACCATTTTCTCATTCTAAGACAACCTTACCTTTATATACTTGGGTGACATGCTCTAATCTGAGGTCATAATTGGTGTATAATTGAGTAAAAGTGAAAAATACAACAGAATATCGATAGTCCTAGTATAACGTCATGTCGAAAAGTGCGCCGACGTCATGAAATGTGACGAAAGTCGGGCTACACCAAACGGCATGTTAATAACGTCACATCAGTATCCGTGATAACAGCGCTATAATATAAACACCAGCATGATGCTACAGTGTTAATGTTTATGTCGACGGTTTTATATTTTGAATCGTATGAAGATTCACAAAATTATAGGTATATTTGGGAGGTCATGTAAATGATATTTTAAAGTGCGCCGCGGAGCATAATTTAAGTTACCATAGTAACCGCCACATACTCGGTAACAAGAAATTTGCACATCACTTCAAAAAACGTTGTTTTAAAGAATGTGTATTTTTTACTGAATTCGGTCGAAAACTAAAGAAACGGCAGGCAAAGTCCACGAACTTTTTGATACCCCCTCGTACACATGGCATTACATATTGAAACGCATGAAGACGTCAAACTTGTTAACTAATCATTTGTTGTTAGAAAGAAGCGATTCAATCTTATACGATGACAGCTTTGCTTCGACTTTTTGCACTACAAATACTTGACAGTACAATACTATCACATCATTATTTTAATATATGGATGCCTTGATATCGTCTTTGCCATAAAAACTCACAATCGAAATTGTCTAGTTGACCACATTGAAGTTGAAACTGTTTGTTTACTTTAAGTAATTTTCAGGCAGTTTTTCGTGTTTTATCAAAATATTGATTTTATTCATACGACCTTCTAATTGTAGACCAGTGATATACTGAGCGTCAAAAGTTCCGCAAACACTACTTTTTGTTTGTCTATTTTATTGGAATCAACAGCTGTTTTATGATTAGTCAACTATATACTTTCGCGCAGAGAGATATTTATTTCATATACATGTATATCCATAACAATTATTACCAGATGTAAAAAATGTATTAACCCATATAAATACTCCATGTTACACAACCCAATGATGCAAAAATACATACATATGATGATACAAGACAACTTAACGGAGGAGGAGAGGTTACATTTTCGTTTACCGTTCTTTGACCACAAACAATACAAGGTAGTAGCAAATGAGTGTGTACCTTAATGTCAACCTTTTCAATCAGCGTCCTTGTCACAAAAACTTATAAATGTTAATGTCAGTCTATAGGAGCTGATACCAGAGTCTTATCAAGAAAGCGACCCGTTGGTTTTGCTTGACAGATACAAGTATTATTTTAAGTCAAGAATCTCACATATACGAAATTATGTTCACCATTACCTAATACATAAACAAAGTTAATTTAGTCGAAAATGAAAATTATATTCTAGTAATTCCGATGTGTATTGTCTTATTATATGCCCTTTAAGGTAAATATGTTTCATTGCCTGTTAGTTTTGTATTTGCGTTTTGAGGCTCCAGGGTTCTGTTGCTTTTGTCGATTACCTTGCAACTGTGAACACAATCTTAATTAAATGTCGACATTTAAAGGCTTATTGCCATTTCTAGCATCACATGATCCTAACAATATTAAATCATGACTAAGCATATCTAACGTCTCAGATAAACGGTTTAAATAATTCAAAGCACGTACTCAATAAAAGTATGTAATGTTATCCTTTGTTTGAATGCAGACAAACTTAATCGTCTTAGTAAATTCTTTGCGTGTATACTTCGAGATTCCATACAATCAAAGAGGCGCACTAGAAATTGCCTCATAGTTTTTCACGTATAATACAAATTTAAAGGGCCATCATTGACTTTCCTTATCCCTATTGGTGCTTTTTTACCGATTTAAAGCATTTGGTCGACAATTTTTTTATTTTCATAAGTTTGTTGTTTTCGAGAGTGGATACTTGATGGTCAATCTTTTCGGCTATTATGTCACATGGTAACAGGCTGAGACTTTATTACCACTCTTTGTTTGTTTTACGAACATGTGTCAATTATAAAACGACATCTCCTAAACCACTAGGCACATTTTAGACGAAATCACAGACTTGGGGATTGAGTCGTCCTTACTAAATTAGTTAAATAATTAGAATAAAGGCCCAGTTTGAATATGGTTAAACCAGATGAATAGTGTACAGGTGAACGGTTCAGAGTCATCTTGTCTCTTTTGTTTCTTCAGACGCATTGGACGTTAACACGTTAAACGATTATTTTTTGTCTTTGTACATTACATTACATGTACCAAACTTTGAAATATGGGCGTTCTATAGAAATCTATAGTAATAGTTGTCAAAGTTTGGTAATGTAATGTACAAAGACAAAAATTAATGTAATATTACCACATAAGCATTCGTTTGTGATTGGTATCAGACGTCATCAATAAGAAGGACTACATACATCAAGCGTTTTTAATGAAACGAATCGATGTTTTGTATTTTTTGCAGGAAAAAACTATTGAATTACAACGAGTTACGAAAAAAGCGTTATTATAGCGTTTCTGTGAAATTGGTGTATTGAAATAAATCTCCGAGTCCGAAAGAAAGACATGTTTGTTTGGATTAATTGTGTTGTTTTGCGATCACCTAAGGAATGACATGAAGCATCAAAATATCTGCTTACTACAAGGAATTTGGTCAGTACTACTGTTTTAAATACCTTAGCTGAACAAGAAACAAACATGATAATTTCCATTACTAGTGATCTGATATACTGACTTACAAATACTTGTACGAGGGGTGTTTCATAAATAATGCAACTGCCCCGCTCACGCGCGTTGGGTGCTGCATAAGGTAGAATTGTTAATTGTTTTCGAAAAAGCTATCCTTCATTGACAATATCCCAAAAGATTACCAAAATCTGTTGGTATATAAAGACAGGGTATAACTCTATTTAAGGTCCACTCATACCCACTGTGGTAAATTCAGTAATGAAGAGATAGACAAATCATGACGTTGTCCAGTTTTGAATAACCTTTAAATGGTGTTTGAATCGTACGATTTTATGGAGACTAGTCATGTGTCTTGAGTAGTGTCTGATCCATACTATTCACTATTTGCGCATGCAAAATCGAACGGGATATCCAGAATAAACTGCATTTTCTAAGAAAAACAAAATCAACCAAAAAACAACCCATTTTTGAAAAAATACTTTTCAAAAAGACTGAATAAATATAGAGCACATAGGATTATTTCTTTATTTTATACATATTTAGAAAGCTGAAAATATTTTCGACAACATTCTTAATTGCTACATGCATTATTTGCACATGCGACCACAAAATTTTAAATATGAAAAGCTACACGATAATTTTCATAGCTTAATTCTAACTATTATTTGCCCCATTGAGAATCTTTAATAAGGCAAATAAGTTTTCCTCGACTACATCAATAGTTTAAATTGTTCATGCTGCTAAAGCATATGTATGTTTTATCTGTAGATATTTTAAGTTTAACATATCACATGAAGTCCAAAAATGTAGTTTTACGCTACAATTAATGATAAGTCTATTTAGGCATGTACAGTGGCCTTAAATGGGGTCTATAAAATGCACCATAACTACCTTAATATTTGATAGAAAATCCTGAAAATTTGCCAACTAGCACTAGAAAGTTTGCTTAACATAAATCAATTGACAAAACTACAATAAGAGGTCGCAAATAAATTTTACAACTAAAGTTGCATTATTTATGAAACACCCCTCGTATAACAATAATTAATTTAATTAATATCGTAGTATGGCTCTGACATTGTGGTTCTCCAAAGATGCTAATACAATTGCTAAACATGTTTAAGCTTTGTTTTGAGAGTTGTGTTTAAATAAAGCATTATTGTGTGACAGATTAGCGCTTTGGGGTTCAAACACCAATGCCACTTCAGCATAACAAAATGTAGATTCTATTTGACATTCCAAAACATTTGAATCGTGAGATCCAACGCAGAAAAGAAATGTTTCATTAAGCATAGTATCTCCCAAACAATATAAAACAATAAAGGAAATCCATTTTATATACGTACGTAGGTCAAATAAAAAATTTAGAAACGAAAACTGTGCACGTCATATATGAAAATGAAATTCGAATCATTATTTTGTCGTAGAACACTGACGCGTTTCATAAATATCTGCATTTGCGAGGAAGATGTTTAATGGACATGCAAAATTGAAATTAATAGTTTTATCAATATATTGTTCGTGTAGCAGGAACTATAAAATTATGACAAAGTAACTAAAATAACATTTGTACCGAAGGACATATATTTATTACATCAAGACCATATTTCTCAAGAGACATTCAACTCTTATACTTTTAAGGCTGAAACATACATTTATCGCTCCCTATAATATATTTTGTTAGATACATTACACTTCAAAAAAGAAGTAGTACTTAAATAAACGATTGAATTATATTTACATGCATTCATCTCTGTCTCATTTAAATATTATCACAATGTTGGAATTTTATCAAAGGGGCAAACTATTCTGGTGCACCATGTTTAATGTTATTTAGTACAAAATATCGTTTTTAATGCACCTATCTACCGCGATGTGATTAATTGTAGTACCAGTATGTACCGCACCGTTCATGGCAAATTATATGTACCGACTCTCGCCCAGCATGCATACAATATTGAAATAACTGCGCAATTGGATAATATAATAGTAATACTTTGCATTACGCTTTTCATCGACGTAATTATGTCGAGTAACAATGTAATTATTCATCATTAACTGTGGTTGGGCTTGTAAGAATAATTATACCTATGTACCAACAATCGAAACATAACAACAGTTCGTGCAAACAGATGATTTCAAGTGATTTTAATAGATAAAATTGCAACTGCATCTCCAATGTTATTTCAATTTTCTCAAAACCTAATTCGTGAATCAGCATAGAATTCGACATGCTACATTTTGTATGTTCAGTTATATTTGACACAGGCTTTTCTAAAGTATAATACGAATCAGAACGGTTATATTAAATGACTAATAACACCAATGTAGAGTAAACACAAGCTAGCTTGTGCTATTATCTCTGCAGTGTACCGAGGGAAACAATAAAAATGATGAATATAATAATTATAATAATAAAATACATTTTATTTTCTGTGGATGACGAAGTTTGATGATGAATACTGCTCACAAGACAGGTTCGTAATTTAACTATCGAAAATCCTTTAGTGGAGTTATTTAATTAAGACCTTACCCATCCACAAAAATTTATTTTTTTATCGAAACCTTCTATCTCCAAGTGTAGCGTACTTATGTTTATTTCATATTGTACTTGTCGGGTTTCCGTTGAAGCGACATAATACACATGTAAGTAACGCAATGAATAAATGCATACGCTGACCAAAATCAGATAGCCCGCTAAATAAATTTGAAGCGACTGGAAATGGAGGTATGTCTTGACAAATTAAAATCATGAAATAGGGTTTAAATGCTTTGTGATGTAGTGAAATGGTTTTATATAGAAATGTTTGGCATTCTGGCTTAAACATTAAAGTGAAAGTAGGGTTGGGGCTAACGGACATTAATTCCGTACATGTGAGAAAATCTGTTCACCGCGATGGACGAAACAAAGTTATCTTATATGATACATGACCCAGTACCTTTTGTTCATTTTCTTGCAGCTGGATGCTATTTCAATAGATCAAAATACTTTGAGAAGACCACATGGACAAAAAAATGACCTTTTTTGGCTGACCTTGGTAATTTTACATTGAGTTAAAGAACAATTCTATTTGGTGTTTTTTTACCTTAACCAATAAACGAACATACATGCATATCCGTCTTGTGAAGTAATTTTGCCTAGAACTATACCAGTAGTAGCGTTATGTAATAGGTTTGTACTTACGCTCCCCACGTACTAAACATTTGAATAACTGCGCAGACTGACTGACTGACTGACTGACTGACTGACTGTCAGTCAGTCAGTCAGTCAGTCAGTCAGTCAGTCAGTCAGTCAGTCAGTCAGTCAGTCAGTCAGTCAGTCAGTCAGTCAGTCAGTCAGTCAGTCAGTCAGTCAGTCAGTCAGTCAGTCAGTCAGTCAGTCAGTCAGTCAGTCAGTCAGTCAGTCAGTCAGTCAGTCAGTCAGTCAGTCAGTCAGTCAGTCAGTCAGTCAGTCAGTCAGTCAGTCAGTCAGTCAGTCAGTCAGTCAGTCAGTCAGTCAGTCAGTCAGTCAGTCAGTCAGTCAGTCAGTCAGTCAGTCAGTCAGTCAGTCAGTCAGTCAGTCAGTCAGTCAGTCAGTCAGTCAGTCAGTCAGTCAGTCAGTCAGTCAGTCAGTCAGTCAGTCAGTCAGTCAGTCAGTCAGTCAGTCAGTCAGTCAGTCAGTCAGTCAGTCAGTCAGTCAGTCAGTCAGTCAGTCAGTCAGTCAGTCAGTCAGTCAGTCAGTCAGTCAGTCAGTCAGTCAGTCAGTCAGTCAGTCAGTCAGTCAGTCAGTCAGTCAGTCAGTCAGTCAGTCAGTCAGTCAGTCAGTCAGTCAGTCAGTCAGTCAGTCAGTCAGTCAGTCAGTCAGTCAGTCAGTCAGTCAGTCAGTCAGTCAGTCAGTCAGTCAGTCAGTCAGTCAGTCAGTCAGTCAGTCAGTCAGTCAGTCAGTCAGTAAGTAAGTAAGTAAGTAAGCAAGAAAATTGTTTATTAACGTGACATGTGCATATATATTTACAAACAAACATAATTACAATACAAAAATAAAGAAGCACCCGGCCCAATGGGCCTATAAGTCACCATAGCATAGGAGTATTTAAATTCCGAATAAGAACATTAATTTTATTAAATAATAATGATGTAGTTGAGCATAATTTCATATGATATATATAAATAAATATTTTTAAATGTATTGCAAATTACATGTATAATAATCAATATGTAGAGCACTGCAATGACGATGAACGATAAAACAGAGGTAAAGGTAATATTCGATAGAATTAACAGTATACTGTGGCAAACATTCTGACTTACGAGATGAAAATTGAAAATATAATTATATATGTGTGATTAAATATACAATTTATACATGTATAATATGACATTCGATTGACAATTTCCAAAATGACTGGTACATGATATGTAATGATTGTATGACATTTAAAACATTGTAAAGGTGTATGTTATACATAACCCCAAATTAGAAATTGTCCTGTATAATACGGTACTTATTGTGCATAACAAGCATATATATTATCACCACTTAAATTTTACAGTAGACATTTTGTTATAACATTTTAACATTTATGACATGTATAATATACAAAACACAGTATTCAGCATAGAAAGAATTAATGTATAAATGATCGTAAATAAAAAGCACATACATTATCAACATATAAAAAATACAGCAAATATTAATTGTTGTAAATGGTCAGCGGAATAACGCATCCCTTCTTTTCAGATATGCACAAAGTTTCCTAATTTTCTAGGATGTGATTGTATAAAATGTATGAGTCTGCTATCAATATCAACATTATTGTTTTCAAATAAGTCAGATAATGAGTGCTGACGAAGTTCATTATATATAGTACAGTTAAATAAAAAGTGTTTTTCGTCTTCCACTGAGTTTAAAATACATAGTCTGCAGAGTCTTTGATCAGGGCGCTCACCGGTGAATCGACCGGTTTCAATTCTTAGAGGTAAAATCCCTGTCCTAAATTGACACAAAATTGAACGTTCACGTTTAGACATATTTAATTTTACATAATTCTCGCACTTGAATTCAGTCTTGAAGATACGGTTTGTTCGCAGTTTGGGTACATTTTGAATATTCAGTGACCATATAACAGAGTAGTGATTAACAAGTAAGGTTCGTGCATGTGATAGACTTATAGTTGACTTATTGTCAAAAGGATTAGACAATCCAAGCCTTGTCATAACGTGTTTAATTCCACATGACCAATTGTTTCTCAGTTTGTGATAGTCCATGTTAAAAGCTTTCTTGGTGATACGATTATCGTTCATTACGACTAGTCTATTCCACATACGTAACATGTTTCCCCAGCGCCTATACATGCTTCGTAACCATTCTGTATGTTCCTCACACCCCCTGACTAACCGTTACATGTAGATACTCCCTCAGAATATACCGCGTAATGTACACAATTATGATTATTAAAGGACATATTGTACTGTAAGACTTACCGTCTGTTGAGCCATCAAAGTACATATTGTACGAGTATATCTATATACTTATGATGATTGACATTATTATGACATTATACAGACACGCACACAATGGTTAACTTCACTACAGTCTATGTCTTCTCGACATTATCATTATAATAACCGTAATGGATGCTGACGTGGATCAGACAAGATGATAGATTCGTGTAATCTACTAAGATGAACTTTCTACAGAACATTCATATCAGCCAGCTTATATAAGCCTGACGGATCGAACATTTTATTTTCTAACGTCATTTTCTCAAAGGTATCGGTCGAAAGTCACTCATATTGTTGTTTTAGATATACTATTCGTGAAAGAATAATAATAAACCGGACAGTACAGACATCACTCAGAAAAACTAGCGGAACATGAATAACACAAATAGAAAAATAATGTTCTTTCTGTGTCGAAGATATACTACAGTACAGTAAGTAAACGGCGACCCGGCGACCACATATAATACTAGAGTTAAAAACAAGCCGTATTATAGAATCATCGTGTCAAATTACAATGTACATGTACTGCAGCAATGCTTGCCAAATAGTTATGAGGAAATCAGACAGGGAATGTAGCACTCAACTTATCTAGTCGAGCACAGAAATCAGAAACACAAAACAACTACACTGAGCAATCCCTACCCATAAACCTAAGAAACAAATCCAAGTCCCCGTCGAAAAAATGCATGATGACCCAATTTCACAATGAGATTATAGAATAGCGGTTATTGCATGAGACCGAATGAAACGCAGCGAAGACCCGACCAAGTTCCCAAAGGCCACGCTGCTAGGCAATTCCCAATGCTGAATCACAGACGAATATATGATATTATGACTTAAGGTATAACACTGACCGTTGATTTAATTTTGTTTTCTGTTTATTCATAATGTTTATGCATACACTACCAATACATAGGCACTTATCCAATTTATCCACGGGCGATATTTAAACTGGTCAAACACGAATGTCCAGCGGTGTATTTATTTAATTAAGTGAGATATTCAAAAAGTAAAATATAGGTAATGTGTGTAGATGTTTTCAACCCGTGCATGGGAAATGGTTGTTATACAAATATAGTTTTGGAACAATTCTTCATGATATGTCATGTTACGATCATATTGAAATCATTGATCAAACAATGATGTTATTGACGAATGCATAATTTGTTATTTCATGCGAATAAAGCTGGCCTAACAGCACAGGCCATATATTGTCGGTATATTTTAGAGCTACACATGAGGTTTATTGCCATGAAAAAAACAGAAACGGAGGAGCTTTTATGATTGAACAACAAATATGAAAAAAATTAAACCAAAATATCACTAACTTAAACGACTTCAGAGTTGCCCCTGATCGCCCCAAACATCTCAATTTGTGATTCTATTTCTGTTTGAGATGTTTGCCTAATATTAGAAAGACCCACCAGACAAGAAATAATCATTAGGACTTCCATACATCACAAGGACATCCCAAAAGATGATACTCTATAGACAGAAACAGTATGCATTCAAAAATGATTAAATAAATCAGACTTAGTATAATTTAGTATTGGCTGAAAGGAGCTTATTCAAACCAGAACACAGTTTATAAAAAGTTGAGTAACCAACATAGTTTTCGATGGCTTAGAACAAGAAGGTCGTAACTACCAAATCAATATATTGAGAAAACAAGAGAAAAACTGTCTGTAATTTACTCTTTACCTATTGGAAAACACGTTTCTAAAACTTCATTTTGGTCAACATGACAATTTCAGATTTTTATGCAAATGGGTTCATAAAAAGTGTATTATAATTGTTAATACTACTTACTAGTAGACATTTATATTTTTTCGTTAAAAGTGTAGCTGTTTACATACTGCTTTTGACCTTCATAGCTGAAATTCCTACAAAAGCTGAAATTCTAATTGTCCTCCTTAGTTGTTTGTGAACACCACAACCCCTTTTTAAAAACCATTTGCAAGTTCTGTTTTATTACATAATAACATTCATTCCACATAACTGTTGAGACATATTTTTGTAACCTTGCTATAAAATAGTTATACATTGATTCTACGACCTGTTTGTCAATTTCTGTTCTCTCTGGGGAAACATATTTTTAGTCAATTTCACTTTCCATCCAATTGTTTTTTTAATTATATTCGAGCGCTTGAAATAATCATAAAAATGAACGGCACCTTTCACATTGATATGTAAACGCTTAATACATATCACATGGGCGTGATCAAATAAAATACCGATATATTTGAATAATAATCATATATTGTTTGACCTACTTTTTTATTTTTCCGTAACATTATTTGATTTATATAACATCGATTGAATTTACATGTTATCAATAGTAAACAGCACAAGAAAAACCGTCACGTATCTAGTACATATGGACGTTTAGTATTCCCTGAAACTTGTTAAATCAAAATTGCAAGCGAAGTGAAATGTGGTTACATACAGATAAAACGCGCAAAGCGATATTATTTGTATGTGTACAGGTCAATTTAGCTAGGCTTCAAGGAACGTGTCCTTCTTTCAAGACACCATGCTCAAGGTTATTGTAAGCAGTTTTAGAGAAAACATCTGCTTTGTTTTGTTATGAGACTGCTCTTGTGTTCCTGTTTAATGTATAATTTGTGTGCAATCAAGTTCGAGGAAAATGAACATATATTAAGGCACCATTAAGCATCGAGATGCTTTGTTGATTTGTTCCATCCCAGTTGATTAGGTATAGTAAAAATGAATGTTATCAGAGTATTGAACATGCCGTCATTTATTTATGGCGTAAAAACTATACAATTCCTGTCTTATCATGCTCTTAATTGAGACAATAATGGAGATGTATTCAATATGCAACCATAAAACATATCATAATGATTAATCGTTATTTTTTAATGAGCCATACTATATTGATATTTTGGGCAGCCTAAATGAATGTTATTGCTCATTGGGCACCTGAAGTGATATCTCTAATTTGAGATTGAACGTTTGATAATTTAACAGAAGAAATTCAAGACACATCCCAACGTAATGAACTATAAACGTTGAAATCAATTACATTTTACAGTAATGATCGAGTTATAAATGACACACCCGTCGTAATAACTCAAAACATATTTCATTGCCGAATAAGTTTAAATTATACGTGCATGTATATTGAGTCACACGTTCTTATTACAATTGGATCTCTCCTGGTAAAACCAATATTAGTACTCGTATACTCTGATGATTCCAAGCAGAAAAAGTTCATATGTTTTATTTTAATTTGTTGGACAATGCAAGAATTGATAATATTATGATGATGCCTTTTATTCACATATTCACCGTAGCTGTTTGTAATAACAATTTGACCTATAATTTAAAAGACCAAAAGAAGCTATTATCATAAACTAAGTTTTGATTCAATTGTATTTGTAGAGAATGAAATAATTATCAACTAGCATACAATACAGGTGCGTAATTAGCTATACAATTGTGGATGTATTGCATATTTCCAGTAGAATGTTTAAAAATAATGATATTTTTACTCCATTTTGTAAGTGTGTTAGCCTCTTTCCAATAAAAAGTACTGTCTCATAGATTGTAAAAATTCCATCTTATTTTGTAGGATTTAACGGTTGTATGATGAACATACATAACATCATGAATTCAATAGCAATAGCCCGATTAAGACATATAAGCGCACATTGTAAAATTGGAAATCCGGCAAAGAGCGATGTTGATACAGCTATTTAGAAAGAGATTTAGATTCATAAATAATGGAAAATGTATAAGCAAATTCTACATCAAAGTAGTTTGTTAGCAGACTTAATTAGAAAAACAGTCGAACTCCAGTGTCGCGACAATTGCCTACACTTGACATATGTGATTTAGATCTAGATAATATAATACGAGTATTATATTGATAACACACCGACGTTTTGCATGAACGTGTATGACTGACAGCAAAGCCGTGTCGTAGCTCACCTGAGCACGTGGTTGACCTATTTTGGTCGCAAAAAATCCGTCAATACGTTCACTCAATTAGGGGTATCTTTATAATACAAATGTAATTGTCAAAGTAAATTATTCACGAGTCTGTGTGTGCTGTTAAGGCGATAAACCTGTTTCAAAACATTTCATGCTTCACCTTATTAGTAGTTTTATAACACAGGAACTGGTAATGGAAATTGAGAGAAAAATATATTTATTAACCGTTTGCACTTGACTTAATGATTATCTAGAACGACAGCCGCAAAATAAATCACTAACAGCGAAAGGCAAGTTGCCAAGTAAACTGAGTATAAACGTCTTCCTATCAATTGGAGGGATACTGACAGTTTGTGACGTTTGATTGAAAAAGTGATCGTATTGAGTACTTTTCATATTGATATTCTGTTATACACGTATGCCAATTCAACATTAAGTGTATGAGTTCGAAAAGAGTTCAAGCAACATAACGTCATTATTTCCAGTAAAGAGTCCATTAACGGACACTATTAAACCATTGCACGTTGGTTATAATGATGTGTTGATTTCGTGAAATGTCTAAATCAATACCAAACAACAGAGCTTGTCCCAATTTGAAAGACTGTTCACATTAACTTCTCAAATAACTCAGATTCGTGAACGAGTATTTCTGTTATTATTGCAGTGAGACAACCATGGGGTTTATTACATTGTAAACTTACCAAAATACAGTAGCTTGTTCAAATGCACTAGATAACGACGCGTGTGCCGGGTTTGCTCTGTTGTTTCTACTGTTGAATTGTGCTTTCCCTGTATGATATATTATAATCATTGTACATAATAAGAAACACTTGAACCTAGTATCTATTTTCCAAATTTTGATTTTGAATTGATTACTTTTGCTCAATGTCAAGTGATTCGTTTTAACGTATACAAATACAAATGTATTTCATTGCACAAGCAGAGTAGAATGTTGTTTTTCCCCAACGTGTGTATGATTAGTCAAGGAGCAAGCTTTCAAAAACGCATTCAAATGGACTTTTATTTACCCCATCTAGTAGAAAAAGTCCATTGGTATTTTTTAATAATATAGTCATTCAGGCTTCAGAAAAAGGTTTATGCCAGATCTGAAAGTGGTGCAGATTTGTTCGACTGGGGCAACAACTCTTTTCGCTAATTTACGAAAACACCTGATATTCTTTATTCTGGTGAAGAGTTTTTATTTATGTATATACTGTCACATATACTGTGCGTTTCTACATTCGACGTATTAAGATCAACTATGACTCTTACATATTCTTGAGAATATTTGATATAGGAATTTCAAAGTAGAGAGGTACATATTTAGAACTATTCGTCGAGAACTTGAATAAATTGTAATAAGTCTGTGTCAGTATTTTGTAGTTCTATGGACACATATGTCGCCAATAGAAATGATGAAGACCATATTCATGTCAAAATTATTCAGAGACAATTAAATATTCATGTCGAAATTGTTCAGTGACAGTTAAATATCAGTTATACTAACAATAGGCTTCAGACAGCACTTGCCTCCACTTAAATATAAAGTTGATCATACAAGTGGTTTTGTGTTGGGTGTTGTATGATAATTATGTGACAAAGCGGGTCGTAACGATCGCCTACAATTGACATACGTGATTTTGTTCTAGATAATATATTATTATATTTATAACACACGGACGTTTTGCATAAACGACTAAACGTGTATGGCCGACAGCATGATTTAAATCGCCAAATCTCCGTCAACATGTTCACTTAATTAAGGAGCTTTTTATTATAATTATCAGAGTAAATTGTTCGTGTGCCACTGTGTGCTATTAAGGCGGGTTTGCCTGTTTCAAAACATTTCATGAATTACACTATTAGAAGTTTTATAACACAGATATATACGAATAAAGTCCGTAAGCTAATACGTATACAATTTAATTTCTGAGGGAACGGAAATGAGAATATGAGTGATAAGTATTTATTAACTGTTTGCACTTGAGTAGTACGCATACTTATACTTAAGATAATAAAATCGGACGCTGAAAGGCCGCATACAAATTGATTGTCAATTTACCATCAAATTAATGATTTTAAGTACTCTTCATTTGAAGACTCTGTATTAGGCCATTTCAACATTACGTGCGAGAGTTCAAAAAGCGTTCAGGCATCATAACATCATTGTTTCCAGTACAAAGTCCATTAACGGACACTATTAAATCATTACTCAAGGGTTACAATGATGTGTTAATTACGTGAAATGTCTTTAAATCAATGACAAACCACAAAGTTAGTCCCAATCTGAAAGACAGTTCACATTAACATCTCAAAGAACTCGGAATTGTTAACCAGTTTTTCTGTTACTATTGCAAGGAGACAAAACGGTTTTCATTGCACTGTCAATACAAAAACACAAAAGAGAAGCAGCTTGTTCAAATGCACTAGATAACGACGTATGTGCCTATCTAGCTCGGCTTCTTCTGTTGACTTGTATTTTACCTTTGCGGCTTATAATGTAGGGTTACCGCATGCTTAATCGTGCTTTTACATCTGCATCCCGAGTGACGGTTGTTGCCCAAGCCCGACAGACAGATGTATTAACGCGAAAAGGCTTACGTTAACGCTATTAAAGCATAAAAACAACACTTTATTAGTATGTTTATAATAATATGACATTTTGGCGGGACATTTTGGGCGACGTCGGGAAAACCAACGCGACGTCGCTTAGCAAACGTTGCGTCACATACAAGTTTTTTGTTATGAGCGTCGACTTCCGGTATCGGCAAACACCAAGAAAACAATGACATTGGGGGTTTGTTTACGTTTATTATTTTACTTTTTTAGAAAATTGATTAGTAGTTACAATTAGAATGTGAATTACAGTTCATATGACGCTGTAAATCATTTATTTTCGGCGGCTGGGTTCTGAAATAAGCAAACTTAAAACTGAACACCAACAGCGCGTGTGCGCGAGAATCTCTACAATAACGTACCTTTTCCCCCGTTTAAGTATGAAAAAAATCACAGTTTTTATGCTTCAATTATCATTTTTACATGATAATATTTTGATTTTCGCATTGATTGTAATTGCTCAAGTGATTCATTTTAACGTACAAATACAAATGTATTTCATTGCACGAGCAAATTATAAGGTTTTTATCCCAACAAGTGTCTGTTTTGTTCTTTTGCTTCATTCGACGTATTAAGATCAACTACGACTCGACCATTCCTCTTGAGAACGTCTGATATAGGAATTTCAAAGTAGAGAGGTACATACTTATATACAGAATTATTCGTGGAGAATTTTGATCAATTGTATTAATATAGTCTATGTCAGTATTATGTAGTTTTACAGAGACATTTTGTTTTAAAATATCGTCTGTAAAAGTGATGGAGAACATATTAATTTCGCCATTTGACTGGGACAATTTAAATATCAGTTTTACCTAACAAAGGCTTCAGACAGTACTTGCCTCCACCTTTATAGAAAGTTAATAACCCACAGTGGTTTTGTGTTGGACATGGCGCCTTGTGATTGTGATATGTGGTTATTATATCTGGTTCCAGTGCTGCACTATTTGCAATATTTTTCGATAGCAATTGGAATTATTTTGCTTAAATGTTGTGGTATTTTTGTAAAATTCATAATTCTAATTAATATCTAATAATGTTTTAATCAATTTTAACGATGGAAATTACAGCAAGTGCTTCTTTAATTCAACTTCGGACTCTTCTTTGGCACCTTTGTCAAATTTGAACAGTTTATCATAATTGTAATATTTGTTTTACACTTTGATTCTTACATATTATATTGATATTATATGCTTTGTGCTTTCAATAAACAGAATAAAAGCATACGAAAAGGACATCGGCAGTTAAATGAAAACATATTCTCTTAACATTGTTCCATCAAAACTCTTATTTCAATTGTATTTATCAAAAACTTTATTATACTAATTATATAAGCCTTGTATTGACCTTACTATTCTAATGGCGAAGCATTATATCATACAAATGTGAAATGATTTCTGATAAAACACAACACGTGGTGATGTTATTACACAAAATCTTACTTGTCTTAATAAGACAAAAAGCACATAGTCTTAATGTTGCATTTGTCTTTAGTCGTGATGTATTTTGAAATGTAAAACTTGGCATTTCTTTCAATTTGTGTTACTGTATGTATGGTTCGTGTTGGATTACTGTATCGAGGGTTTATGACAAAGACATGGTCAATAAATGAACACATGAGCAAGTAACTCCAAAAGTAATGTCACTCCTCCCTTGGTTTATTTGTTTATAGGCCGATATGCATAAATATGATATCAAAATGTTCAACAATTCAATTCTGATTAATATATAAAGTGCTGAATTATTCGATTTTCATAACTGGATTATATAAACATTCAAAATATACCTATGATGTCATATCGCCGCACACGAAAATTACGATTGTTTTTCATTATCATAACAATTTTCTAGTATGCATTTGCATAAAAAATAATTCTCGAAAGCAGACAATATTTTTGTAACGTGATGAAACAAATGTGTTGTGTCTGCTCCTCAACAATCAATAAGGTCACTCTAATTTGAAACTCGCAATATATTTTCAACGCATTGATTACTTAGCGAAAACACGGCAAATTTGTGACAAAAAGACGCTGCGCGTAGTAATGCACTTTGTCTTAAAGTTATGAGTCACCTACTGAAACTTTTGTTACATAAGGCGGCAACAAAGGCTCATGTGTATGTAGTATAAGCTTTTAAAGGGGCATGGATCACCAAATCATTATCGATTGAGAGTTATATGAACGGTTTTTGGTAGATCCGAAAAGAACACCAATAGTATTTTTAACGCGGTCAATTCAATTCAACGTTCAAAACTGCAATCATTATGTGGTGAGTAAAAAGTTTTGCTTTGGGACTATCTAGAGGACACTTAAACATAATTTGATTTCGCAGAGAGGAAGTGTCGGGTGGATTACACATTTTTAAAGGTCTTGGAAATGTCTGCATGGTTTATGAGTCGTAAGAAATCACTAGGGATGAACTACTACTGGATGAGTAGGTGTCAGCAAGTAACGTCATTTTGACGTCGTTGACGTCGGACTTGCGGCGATGTTCGTAAGTATGTCTCAAGTAAATGTTCATATCACCAGAACTATTATGTGCATTGTTGTGAAATTTGGTCATCATATTCAAATTAGACTGAAGTTGCGGTATAAAAAAGTTCGTGGTATTACTGACATTATACACGATTTTATAGCATCAGTGACATTACTTTTGGATATACCCTCGTAATTAATGATTACGGAAATGCAACCGAAATATTCTTAAGTTGGGAGTTTATTTCCAACAATGTCATCGACTGATTAAAATGTGGATGAACAACCAATGGGAGTCAACACAATAGCAAGTCATGTCATATTTTTTCTGACATTATACGATTGGAAGCCAATCGCGGTATTTTAAACTGTCTATATGTTGTTTCATTTTTCAATAATTTAATATTTTTTTCTTTTATTTCGCATGTTGGAAATACTTGAATAACACAAAACTTCTGGAACATTTATTTTCTAATCCAGGCGGTAAAACTTTCCAAATTTTAGTTTTAATGTTACACATGCGTGTACACCGAAGTTAATTTTGAGACAATCATCAACAAATCTTCATTAATTTCGACGCGTTATTGAGATAGCCTGACAAAGCACATCATATTTTGTCTTGAAAGCGCAATTAATTACACAGAACTACATTTGAACTTTCGTTAATAGCAGGACGCGCTATCAAAATACGCTTTATTGAGCTTTATTTAATGTGAATGGGTCCTTTATAGGTCACAAACCACCAAATAGAGTTGTTCTTTAACTCAATGTAAAGTGACCTTGGTCAGCCAAATAAAATGTCAACTTTTTGTCCATTGGGCCCTCTCAAAATCTTTTAATCAATAGAAATAGCATCCAGCTTGAAGAAAATGAAAAGAAAGTAGGGGGTCATGTATTATATAAGAATAATTTGGTTCGTCAAACGCGGTGAACAGATTTGCTCACATGTACGGATTTACTCACTGTCCGTTAGCCCCAACCTTACTTTCACTTTCATATTTAAGCCAGAATACAAAATATTTCTGAATAAAACCATTTCACTACATCACATACATGCATACAAAGCATTTAACACCAATTTCATGATTCTGATGCTGATTTGTCAAGACATACCCCCATTTCCAGTCGCTTTAAAGTTTTTAAACGGACTATTTGACTGTATCTGAATTTGGTCCCGTAGGCATTTAGTGGTTATTCACCTATATTTTGTAAATATACAAATCTACTATGACAAGATATAACGTCAGTAATGTTAACAATTACCTTTCTCATTATTTCGGTCGCACTTCATAAGCGAAGTATATCCCTACTTCTAATCTTATTTGTAATACTCCTCCTCATGGCTTCCTGGTATGGAATTTGATTCTTTACCTGATTATAGTTTTCTCCGGGGAAACAAACTACGCCCACTATGGTTGAATGTATTGTATCTAGATGTGTCTAGTTTGATACTAGTAGTACATTTGTACGTGGTTATATCCAAAAGTAACGTCTTATACAACGTCCACATGAGGCTATGTTGCCGCCTTGTGTAACTAAAGTTTCAGTAGGTGACTTTAATTACTTTCAGGAAAAGTGCATTACTACGTGCAGCGTCTTTTTGTCGCAAATGTGTCGTGTTTTCGCAATGTCATAAGTGCGTTTTGAATTTATAGCGAGTTTCAAAAAAGATTGACGCCAATAATTTCTAGCAGCAGGCACAAAACATTTCTTTCATCGCGTCATGAAAATATCGACTGCTATCGAGAATTAGTTGTTTCAAAAAACGCATAAGAGAAAATTGTTATGATAATGAAAAAAGTCGTAATTTTCGTGTGCGGCGATATGAAGTCATAGGTGTATTTTAAATGTAAATATAATGCAATTATGAAAATCAAATAATGCAGCACGTTCTGTATTAATCAAAATTGAATTGCTTAACATTTTGTTATAAAATTTATGCATATCAGCCTATAAACAAATAAACCACGGGAGGAGTACCATACTTTTGAATATACACACGTATATGAAACTACTGGTTGTTCTATGAAATACTTTCGCGAATCTAGATTTATGGGTAGGGTAGAATTTAAATTAAAAGCTTGCGTGCTATTCCCATTTATACAATATTCATACAGTATCGTTTTCGAATGTTATGACGACTGTACGCATATAGTTGTCGAACTGCGTATGAGAAATTTGATCATGTCGTCATGTTATAGACACAATATTTTATTATTTATTTTATTGTATTGCCATAACAATGCGAAAACGTTTAGTGTTTGCAAATATGTGTTAAATGTGTCTAGGGAATGCAATTATTAGTTATAGAAATATCTCAGACAAATGATGTCCTAATGGTGGTGAACTATTTGCCTCTAGAAGAAGTACATGAACGATATAACACATTTTCACACGGTATAATGTCACTGACATAGTTTAATCAGGTTAAAAAAGCAACAACGTTTCAGTGGAACACATTAAGGGAAACAGTGCAATAATCTACTATAAAAAATATCAAAGAGCAATAACATTTAAAGGTCATTCACAGAGAGGTCTACGAGATGTTCGCACTTATGTCTGTCTTAGAATGTCTTGTCACTAGTACGAAACGGACACAAAGGAAAACTACACACATAGAACACATCTAATCTAGTCTATCAAGCTTATCATAGTAATTAACAATACAATTACATTACGACGGTCTCAACAGTAATTTCATTCGTATTTAGACTACGGAATTGCTCACGAAAAAGACATTTGTAGTAAAAAGGAACGTAATAGACCCTTGCACATTGGAGCAGTAATTTTCTTCACATACATAAAGCGGTGTTCAATAAGAGTATGGTAGATTAATTGTACTTCGAAGATATAATGTGACGTGATTTGTCAAAATATCTCAATAATGGGTCGAAATTAAAAGTATATAATAAGGCAGTTGTCGTCTAAAACGTAACATCATCTCACCTTATGCGTGGTAAAATTGGTAAAACTGATTATTTATAAATGTCTCGTAGAAATACATCAGAAAAGTTATAATTGACATTTGGTAAAAGTACGAGGAAACGATTTTGAATCACAAAAGTACTTTTCCATAGATTTATTATCATAGCAACGTTTTCTTTATGAAAATGACACATGAAAATACAGAAATTAGAGGTGAAATGGCACAGAACACGGATATGTAAATGAAACATGGCTATACAGAAGAGGTGAAATGGCACAGAACACGGATATGTAAATGAAACATGGCTATACAGAAGAGGTAAAATGGTACATAGCACGGAAAACGATGTCGTGTAATAGTAGATTATAGTTTATCACATAAATACCTCGATCTTCTATATGAAAACCATACACATAACAATGATTTACAACGTGTGAGATACCGGTACAATGAAGCAAAAATGTAAGATCATCAATATCTGTAATGTTGTCGGCTTCAATTATCTATTTCTGACGTTGTTTGCAACCGAACACTATGGTGTATGACAAAAACATCAACCACTTGATGTCTTTGATATGTTTATTTTAAAACACTCATCACAAAGACAACTAATTTAGCTAGCCATAGGCTTGTTATATTATTTTAGGTTTCTAGTTTCGTTTATTCTCCGAACGATAACTCGGAACGAATACTATAGTCTCCTCCACCATTTGACCCAATGAACGTGCCTCCGATCCCGGTCAAACTGAAGTCAGTGTCAAAACTGACCTCGAACAACCAAATGACGAACCATAACGATTATGTCAACTAGTGATGTTAACAGTTACTACACAATACTTCTAGCAAAGGTATGTGCAGTGCGTTAGACGGGTACTTTTCGTAGTTTGCATTCAATAAATCAAACATTGGTGTTAAATAAATATTTATAAACGACTGTCGAACTCCTACTAATGTATGCATACAGCTATTCAAACCAACATACGTTCGACGACTTCAATACAATGAAATTCATATTTTATAATTACATAATAAGTTGCAGTTTCTTATTTACTGTACATAACTAGTATTTTCCGTCTTATATACTATTATATAGTATTTGCGTGACATTCTGCATTAACAGACGAATAGAACATAATAAAGACATTCATTTCAGGAAAAGGTAATGAGGATCAAGAATATGAAGATTTTCGTTTTTGATATTACTTTAAACATTGACTAAAAATACGTTGTTTTATGGTTCAGTCTAAACGTTGACTTTATTTCATACACTTGGTGTTCATTCTAGAAGGTAGGATTGTGTTAAGTTGTCATGTGTTACAATGTATTTCAAACTCTTAAATACATCTTATTAACTTTTATTGAGCGCACTTCCGTGATTTTAATGATTATAACCACGAAGCCTTGGACTTTCATGTCCCATATCCCACATGTTTAATTCCAAATATCATCCATTCATGAATGCAGACTGATTTAGTTTTTAGCGGTAGTATGGATGGATGTTTATTGGGTAAGTTATTGCAGTTGAAAGGTTATGTTTCACAGAAGTTTGAAATTACAGTTTGAGTGTTATTAAACATATATTCACTCCTACGCATAAGTGCCTGTTCTCTCCAAAATCCCCTAGAAAATGTAACTGTACATCAATTTGTAACACCTCATGGTTTATTATCATTACCCTAGTCAGACCCTAAAATCCTTCATGGTGTGTTACTGATCTGATCCTTATCTAATTGAAACCAGATGTTGGTCAGCAATGGTCTGTGTGTTTGCAAGTAAATTCAGCAGTCTTCATATATTGCATGAACTGATAAAACCTTGGTCCGAAATTATAACCAATACTTACACTCAACACTCAGATATTAACATAATGATATTTTCTTGTAAGAGCAAGAAGTTATGTTGGCTGACTCCTAGTTTAATTTAGTTTAATCTAGAACAATTTAAAAAGACTCATTATATAAGTATTCAATATGTAAGTGCAGAGTGCCGAGTGCCGAGTGCCGAGTTAAAATTTTGGTTGTGATTCTGGCTCCAGATCACTTTTTTACCATTTGAAAATGACATAAGTAATGTTATTTGTAAAGTCACATTATTTTTTTACATTGTTTAATTCATTTTATAGAGATTAAACAATTGAATAAACTATACAAATTTTGCAGAAGAAAATTTATAGCACAATAAAAAGTTTGTATAGACAATACATGTAATTGTTGAAAAGGATAGCCTTCAGACAATGAAGTGTTTAACAATTAACGGAAAGTTAAGTTTGATAAAAGCACATTAAATACAAATTAACACTAAAATAGATATCTATTATGATCTATTGTATGAGTATGCATTGATCAAATAAAACTAATTCAATAGCCATGCGACCAAATGTATTTGAAAACTGTTCTTTCTTACTAACACTATAATCACTAGATACATACTGAATCTGGTCACAATAATCAAAACTTCATTTACAATAATTAAAGAGTGTATTCAATATTTCTTTTAAAATTAATTAACTGTTCTTATTTTGTGAACAGACATACTTTTAATGTACTGAGTCATTATGATACATTTTGATAGCCACTTTATAGTGAATGGTATACACAGTACAAAATTAAAACAAAAAACTTCTGCTGAAATAAACTTTCTGAAACATTATAATGGTTCTTCTTTCTCAGGATATAATAGTACTGAATTACTCTTTGATTGTGTTAACTGGCTTATCAGATGGTAATGGGTTATAAATTAGGCTGCCTGCTGACCACTGACCACTTCAATGAATTAACGAGTTCATGGTAATTCTAGATCTAACTGTACAGGCTTCCTCAGAACTGAGGAAATTCTGACACTTATGCGTAGGAGTGTATTTAATAGTTAGCTATTTGACAAATGCCAGAATTGACATACACTTAAAAAGCATCAGAACAAAAACGGCATTATCAATAACAATGTTTTGATTTAATCTTTTTTAGAAAAGGAAACTGTTACACTGTGTATAAATGAGTCGATGTCCCCCCTAATATCAATACAGCAAGACAGCGAGTAAACGAGCAACTCAACAAAATCAAAGAAGAGTTATGCACGGACGCATCTATCGACGATATATCAGAGTCTGATACAAGTGTTGATTATTCTCAAACGATACGTCCTCAGCGCTTTTATTCTGATCTTGATAATAAACTTGAAACCCTCAGTCGTGATGAGTACATCAGTGAACTGCTACGTATTTGTCACTCTGACTACTTTAAAATAAACGACTACAGGGACAGACTCGCAGAGAGAGCACAGAGTTTCCCCAACTGCCCTCAGGCTCCACTAGTAAACAGACGAAATTCATCAACGGGTACAAAAGAAGAAAAGTGCGCGGCTGAATGTTATGTATTATACTCCTTCACACATGGAGTTCAGAATCGAGACATCCACGGTGTATTTGCAAACAATACTGTGATCAATGATACAGCAACTGTGATAGACGACGATACTCCATATTCTCTCCCTGATGTGTTTGGTATACTCTCCAACATACAAACTGATATTACTGACATTAAGAAAAGACAAGCAACCGACTCCGTTGTGTTAGAAAGTGTACGCACCGATATAAATCAGGTAGCAATTCTCTTTAGGACGATTCACGGCTCTGTAAACAGTGTACTCTCACGTGTTGGTACAATCGCGAACTCTTTAGAGCAAATGACAAAACTAAAGGAAGACTGTACAAAAATGGAAACGGCACTCGTCACCTTAAACAAACGTTTCCTTGACGACCGCACTAACCATAACCAACACAACCACGCAGAAAGTGAACGACAATCGAGCCCTACAAAGAACAAACACACTACTAAAGATGAAGTACATCAAACTACAACCACGCCTACTTGTACTATTGCTGTTACCAACAAACCTCCAAAACATCAAACCACGGCAAACACTGATACCGAGGAAGAACATACAGACCACGGCTTCAAGGCTGTTCGACGGAGTAAAACACTCTCGTTCTTTCTAGGAAATATTGATATACAAGTGTCAAAACAAGATATATACGACTTTATGTTAGACAAAAATGTCAAGCCATCTCTCGTTAACGTATACTACGGAAGGAACGGTGCCGGAGCGAAAATCAACATCCACTTTGAAGACGAGGACACTATCAACCAGGAGGACTTCTGGCCACCCGACATTACATGTCGGAAGTGGGTGAATAAACAAGAATGGGAGAAAACCAAATCCTCCCACCGTCAAAACCGACCACCTAGACACCAACGTTGGTCACCTGTCGATACAGAACATGAACACCATCAACCCTATGACACGAACGCGAGACAGCATCACCAACGTAAACACTACAATGACCGTAACCATGGACACGAAAACCGAATAGACGACGATTCTCGAAGTTATCAGCAACGCGAATACGACGCACCACGTTACCACAACAACTGGAACGACAACTCCTGGGATCGACAGTCGATTGATAACTAAATTGTGTTTAAGTGTAGTGCCCATAAGTGCGATATAATGGAAGCTCATAATATCAAAGTGCTTTTCTTTGTGTTAATTATGTCCGTGAATATTCTGTGTTGGAACGTACGAGGCATAATGTCAACCGCGTACTGCCTCTCTAAAATTCTGGAAGATAAGAATATAGACATAGCTCTAATAACGGAACATAAACTATTACCTAGATCGCAACATTTCTTGCATTCTATCAACCCTGATTTTCATGCTATAAACACTTGTGACAATAATGTTGATAATTATGGATATATGAAGTGTGGGAGAGCGGGTACCGCCATCCTCATACGCAAAAACTTACAAAAACATGTTACTACCTTAACCAACCTTAATCATGATAGAATATCTGGGATAGAGATCAAACATGTATGTAATGTACCCATGTATATATTTTGTGTGTATATGCCATCTGATAACGATGTTAATTTATACAATGATACTCTGTCGGATGTTAAATCTATTATGTCGCATTACTGTAAAATGGGTACAGTAGTACTTGGTGGAGACTTTAACGCTCAACTTGTAACAAAATCACGACAATTTCCTAACAGAAAATCTAGATTTTTCTCGGAGTTCGTACGTAATAACAATCTGATATCCCTCCACAATCTTTTTAATTGCAATGATTATACCTTTGTACCAACTAGAACAAATATCGATCATATTCTTGTTGAGACTAATTCCAGCCACCTATTCTCTAACTATAGTATAGCCGACCCACACGATATCCTCACATCCGACCACCTACCAATAATGGTCACGGTCAACGTTACAGGCAACGGGATAACTCCAACCCTCCGCCCCAGTGCAAATATAAATTGGTCAAAATGCACACCAATACAAATCTATAACTTCAATAAGGAAATAGAAAATCACGTCGCAAAAATGCATCAGACCCATGATATCGAGACGCTCGGCCCCGACATTATTAACTCCGCCATAACAAATTTCATTCGAGAAGCTGAAAAGCACCTCCCTAAGTCAAGATTCAATAAGGCCGCGAAACCGTACTGGTGCTCGGAACTTAAGCACGCGCACGCGCAAGCTAGGCACTACCGGTCGATATGGAAACAATCTGGGCGACCGAGGGGTTTTGCTCACGAATCGTATACCAATTATAAGGCAGCTAAACGGACATTTAGACGCATACAAAGGCGTTGTATAGACGAACACGAAAATTCCGTTTTTGACCAACTAAACAAGACAGCTGAAACTGATTATAAGTTATTCTGGAAGTTGCTTAAAAGAAACAATGGAACGAATTTCGACATATATACCACCATTAATGTAAACGGTCAAAGCTTTCAAGACTCGGAAGTAATAAACGGGTTTTTACAACATTTCAACGGCGTATTTGGGAGCCATGACGAAGGCGACGAACTATCTCAGTATTACCGCGCGGAATTAGATAACTACATTAGCATGGAACCAAATGCTCAGACGCAGCGCCTAACCCGACCCTTCGAATTACAAGAACTTAATAAAGTTCTACCTTCCTTGTCACGGAAGAAATCTCCCGGTCACGATCAGCTTGTAAATGAGCATATATTATACGGTGGAGACACAATCAAACTCATGTTGCTTTCACTTTTTAACTCTATTTTAACCCACGTCAAGGTGCCTGGAGACTGGCAAACAAGCATTATTATCCCCATATACAAGGGAAAGGGTAAGGTTAAGACAGATCCCTCCAGCTATCGCCCTATCTCCCTTATACCTGCTTTCTGAAAAGTATTTGAAAAAGTTCTTCTTAATCGAGTCAACTTTCATCTGAAAAATGGGGTCTCTACCTTCCCAAATAGGCAACAACAGGGCTTTCAACCCAATCTCAGCTGTTTATCAACGGCCTTCGCTGTACAAGAAACAATTTTATACAATATTGAACGTCATTCTGACGTCTATGTTGCCTGCCTCGATCAAAAAGCTGCATTCGACACAGTGCGCTTCGAAGCTCTTTTTCTTAAACTCGGTAGACTGCACTTCACTGGAAACTTCCTAAGACTTATAATATCAACATATACTAACCTTAAAGCTATGGTACGAATTCAAGGTCACACATCAGACATTGTCCACATAAAAAGAGGAGTACGACAAGGTGGTGTATTGTCTACCTTCCTCTACTTGGTATATATAAACGACCTACTAAATGAACTTGAACAAAACAGGAACGGGTCCAAGGTCATGACCGTAAAAACCGGAAATCCCGCATTTGCTGATGATATTTCGCTTTTATGCCTAACACCCCTACACCTCAAAAAACAGGTCGATATCGTATATCAATACTGTAATCACTGGAATATTGCTATTAATGTTCACAAAAGTAGCGTTACAGTCTTCACTAAGAAACGGTCCCAACCAAGAGTGGATATTTTGTACGGCAACCAGTTCATTGATCAGACTGACAATTTCGTCCATCTTGGTATTTTGCACTCGTTTAATTTAAAAACAAGGACAGGATTAATGAGCGTCTACTCAAAGCAAGAAATGCTTTCTTCGCATTATCTGCGCAGGGTGTGCATGTCTGTGGCGTCAACCCACGTATATCCGCAAGTATCTATAATAAAATCATAATTCCGATAGCCCTGTATGGCTCGGAGTTGTGGAACAACATTCTAACCTCAGACTTTACTGCAATATCTCGATTTCAACATTCTGCTGTCAAGCGCATTCAAGGGTTACCAATAGCTACCCGTTCTGATATGGCAGAACCTATGCTAGGTCTGAACCGACTGCCGTCCAAGATAGAATCTCGCAAACTTATGTTCTTACTCAAACTTATGACCCTTCCATCGGGCTCTGTGACAAGAGATATTTTTATTCGAAAACTTGTACTATTTCTAAGTGATCGATCAAAAGTAACTCTTGGATTCATCCCTGACATTTGTAACATTCTGACTAAATATGGCTTACAGTCAATTATTAATACTTTCATAACCACTCCGCAATCTATACCGTCCAAGCAACAGTGGAAACATGCTGTAACGTCTGCAGTACAACAGAATGAAACTCTCTTGTGGGACAATAGAATGTCCCAGGACACTGATTTTACTTTCTTCCGGATTCTTCACCCACAAATAACTCCATCAGTAATATATAACGTTTGTAAATTAAAAACTTTTAATTACATTATGTGCGTTATAGCCAGACTATGGACACGAAGAGTTTTACTGGAAAATAATATCTGTGAAATATGTGAATCCATTTATCAGGAAGAACTTGTACATGTGATTAGTGAATGTAACTGTACTGAGACAATCAGATCTCTATTTTTAGACTCGCTTGTTGAATACATCAGCCGAGACGATATAAATGAAATAACATCACTTGACAGTATTTCGCTCTCACTTAAGCTCTTAGGAGCTCCGTTAGAACCAGTGTTTGATGTTGATACTGAGCACGAATTCCTTAGTTCATCTTATAAGTATGTGAACAACTGTCTGAACATATACTCTGCTTATAGTGTAAACTAAGTCATGTCGGTAATACATGTAAATTGAACGGTCAAATAACTGACCAATAATCTTTTGAGGCATGTAATGCCTATTCATGTACATGTACATTTTGTAATTATTATCATGTTCCAAATTGTATAACCACTTATTACTCTGTTACTTTGTACATATTGTGTTCAATATCCTCTTCACAGAGGGAAATAAAGAATTGAATTGAATTGAGGCTTGTTATATTATTTTAGGTTTCTAGTTTCGTTTATTCTCCGAACGATAACTCGGAACGAATACTATAGTCTCCTCCACCATTTGACCCAATGAACGTGCCTCCGATCCCGGTCAAACTGAAGTCAGTGTCAAAACTGACCTCGAACAACCAAATGACGAACCATAACGATTATGTCAACTAGTGATGTTAACAGTTACTACACAATACTTCTAGCAAAGGTATGTGCAGTGCGTTAGACGGGTACTTTTCGTAGTTTGCATTCAATAAATCAAACATTGGTGTTTAATAAATATTTATAAACGACTGTCGAACTCCTACTAATGTATGCATACAGCTATTCAAACCAACATACGTTCGACGGCTTCAATACAATGAAATTCATATTTTATAATTACATAATAAGTTGCAGTTTCTTATTTACTGTACATAACTAGTATTTTCCGTCTTATATACTATTATATAGTATTTGCGTGACATTCTGCATTAACAGACGAATAGAACATAATAAAGACATTCATTTCAGGAAAAGGTAATGAGGATCAAGAATATGAAGATTTTCGTTTTTGATATTACTTTAAACATTGACTAAAAATACGTTGTTTTATGGTTCAGTCTAAACGTTGACTTTATTTCATACACTTGGTGTTCATTCTAGAAGGTAGGATTGTGTTAAGTTGTCATGTGTTACAATGTATTTCAAACTCTTAAATACATCTTATTAACTTTTATTGAGCGCACTTCCGTGATTTTAATGATTATAACCACGAAGCCTTGGACTTTCATGTCCCATATCCCACATGTTTAATTCCAAATATCATCCATTCATGAATGCAGACTGATTTAGTTTTTAGCGGTAGTATGGATGGATGTTTATTGGGTAAGTTATTGCAGTTGAAAGGTTATGTTTCACAGAAGTTTGAAATTACAGTTTGAGTGTTATTAAACATATATTCACTCCTACGCATAAGTGCCTGTTCTCTCCAAAATCCCCTAGAAAATGTAACTGTACATCAATTTGTAACACCTCATGGTTTATTATCATTACCCTAGTCAGACCCTAAAATCCTTCATGGTGTGTTACTGATCTGATCCTTATCTAATTGAAACCAGATGTTGGTCAGCAATGGTCTGTGTGTTTGCAAGTAAATTCAGCAGTCTTCATATATTGCATGAACTGATAAAACCTTGGTCCGAAATTATAACCAATACTTACACTCAACACTCAGATATTAACATAATGATATTTTCTTGTAAGAGCAAGAAGTTATGTTGGCTGACTCCTAGTTTAATTTAGTTTAATCTAGAACAATTTAAAAAGACTCATTATATAAGTATTCAATATGTAAGTGCAGAGTGCCGAGTGCCGAGTGCCGAGTTAAAATTTTGGTTGTGATTCTGGCTCCAGATCACTTTTTTACCATTTGAAAATGACATAAGTAATGTTATTTGTAAAGTCACATTATTTTTTTACATTGTTTAATTCATTTTATAGAGATTAAACAATTGAATAAACTATACAAATTTTGCAGAAGAAAATTTATAGCACAATAAAAAGTTTGTATAGACAATACATGTAATTGTTGAAAAGGATAGCCTTCAGACAATGAAGTGTTTAACAATTAACGGAAAGTTAAGTTTGATAAAAGCACATTAAATACAAATTAACACTAAAATAGATATCTATTATGATCTATTGTATGAGTATGCATTGATCAAATAAAACTAATTCAATAGCCATGCGACCAAATGTATTTGAAAACTGTTCTTTCTTACTAACACTATAATCACTAGATACATACTGAATCTGGTCACAATAATCAAAACTTCATTTACAATAATTAAAGAGTGTATTCAATATTTCTTTTAAAATTAATTAACTGTTCTTATTTTGTGAACAGACATACTTTTAATGTACTGAGTCATTATGATACATTTTGATAGCCACTTTATAGTGAATGGTATACACAGTACAAAATTAAAACAAAAAACTTCTGCTGAAATAAACTTTCTGAAACATTATAATGGTTCTTCTTTCTCAGGATATAATAGTACTGAATTACTCTTTGATTGTGTTAACTGGCTTATCAGATGGTAATGGGTTATAAATTAGGCTGCCTGCTGACCACTGACCACTTCAATGAATTAACGAGTTCATGGTAATTCTAGATCTAACTGTACAGGCTTCCTCAGAACTGAGGAAATTCTGACACTTATGCGTAGGAGTGTATTTAATAGTTAGCTATTTGACAAATGCCAGAATTGACATACACTTAAAAAGCATCAGAACAAAAACGGCATTATCAATAACAATGTTTTGATTTAATCTTTTTTAGAAAAGGAAACTGTTACACTGTGTATAAATGAGTCGATGTCCCCCCTAATATCAATACAGCAAGACAGCGAGTAAACGAGCAACTCAACAAAATCAAAGAAGAGTTATGCACGGACGCATCTATCGACGATATATCAGAGTCTGATACAAGTGTTGATTATTCTCAAACGATACGTCCTCAGCGCTTTTATTCTGATCTTGATAATAAACTTGAAACCCTCAGTCGTGATGAGTACATCAGTGAACTGCTACGTATTTGTCACTCTGACTACTTTAAAATAAACGACTACAGGGACAGACTCGCAGAGAGAGCACAGAGTTTCCCCAACTGCCCTCAGGCTCCACTAGTAAACAGACGAAATTCATCAACGGGTACAAAAGAAGAAAAGTGCGCGGCTGAATGTTATGTATTATACTCCTTCACACATGGAGTTCAGAATCGAGACATCCACGGTGTATTTGCAAACAATACTGTGATCAATGATACAGCAACTGTGATAGACGACGATACTCCATATTCTCTCCCTGATGTGTTTGGTATACTCTCCAACATACAAACTGATATTACTGACATTAAGAAAAGACAAGCAACCGACTCCGTTGTGTTAGAAAGTGTACGCACCGATATAAATCAGGTAGCAATTCTCTTTAGGACGATTCACGGCTCTGTAAACAGTGTACTCTCACGTGTTGGTACAATCGCGAACTCTTTAGAGCAAATGACAAAACTAAAGGAAGACTGTACAAAAATGGAAACGGCACTCGTCACCTTAAACAAACGTTTCCTTGACGACCGCACTAACCATAACCAACACAACCACGCAGAAAGTGAACGACAATCGAGCCCTACAAAGAACAAACACACTACTAAAGATGAAGTACATCAAACTACAACCACGCCTACTTGTACTATTGCTGTTACCAACAAACCTCCAAAACATCAAACCACGGCAAACACTGATACCGAGGAAGAACATACAGACCACGGCTTCAAGGCTGTTCGACGGAGTAAAACACTCTCGTTCTTTCTAGGAAATATTGATATACAAGTGTCAAAACAAGATATATACGACTTTATGTTAGACAAAAATGTCAAGCCATCTCTCGTTAACGTATACTACGGAAGGAACGGTGCCGGAGCGAAAATCAACATCCACTTTGAAGACGAGGACACTATCAACCAGGAGGACTTCTGGCCACCCGACATTACATGTCGGAAGTGGGTGAATAAACAAGAATGGGAGAAAACCAAATCCTCCCACCGTCAAAACCGACCACCTAGACACCAACGTTGGTCACCTGTCGATACAGAACATGAACACCATCAACCCTATGACACGAACGCGAGACAGCATCACCAACGTAAACACTACAATGACCGTAACCATGGACACGAAAACCGAATAGACGACGATTCTCGAAGTTATCAGCAACGCGAATACGACGCACCACGTTACCACAACAACTGGAACGACAACTCCTGGGATCGACAGTCGATTGATAACTAAATTGTGTTTAAGTGTAGTGCCCATAAGTGCGATATAATGGAAGCTCATAATATCAAAGTGCTTTTCTTTGTGTTAATTATGTCCGTGAATATTCTGTGTTGGAACGTACGAGGCATAATGTCAACCGCGTACTGCCTCTCTAAAATTCTGGAAGATAAGAATATAGACATAGCTCTAATAACGGAACATAAACTATTACCTAGATCGCAACATTTCTTGCATTCTATCAACCCTGATTTACATGCTATAAACACTTGTGACAATAATGTTGATAATTATGGATATATGAAGTGTGGGAGAGCGGGTACCGCCATCCTCATACGCAAAAACTTACAAAAACATGTTACTACCTTAACCAACCTTAATCATGATAGAATATCTGGGATAGAGATCAAACATGTATGTAATGTACCCATGTATATATTTTGTGTGTATATGCCATCTGATAACGATGTTAATTTATACAATGATACTCTGTCGGATGTTAAATCTATTATGTCGCATTACTGTAAAATGGGTACAGTAGTACTTGGTGGAGACTTTAACGCTCAACTTGTAACAAAATCACGACAATTTCCTAACAGAAAATCTAGATTTTTCTCGGAGTTCGTACGTAATAACAATCTGATATCCCTCCACAATCTTTTTAATTGCAATGATTATACCTTTGTACCAACTAGAACAAATATCGATCATATTCTTGTTGAGACTAATTCCAGCTAACTATAGTATAGCCGACCCACACGATATCCTCACATCCGACCACCTACCAATAATGGTCACGGTCAACGTTACAGGCAACGGGATAACTCCAACCCTCCGCCCCAGTGCAAATATAAATTGGTCAAAATGCACACCAATACAAATCTATAACTTCAATAAGGAAATAGAAAATCACGTCGCAAAAATGCATCAGACCCATGATATCGAGACGCTCGGCCCCGACATTATTAACTCCGCCATAACAAATTTCATTCGAGAAGCTGAAAAGCACCTCCCTAAGTCAAGATTCAATAAGGCCGCGAAACCGTACTGGTGCTCGGAACTTAAGCACGCGCACGCGCAAGCTAGGCACTACCGGTCGATATGGAAACAATCTGGGCGACCGAGGGGTTTTGCTCACGAATCGTATACCAATTATAAGGCAGCTAAACGGACATTTAGACGCATACAAAGGCGTTGTATAGACGAACACGAAAATTCCGTTTTTGACCAACTAAACAAGACAGCTGAAACTGATTATAAGTTATTCTGGAAGTTGCTTAAAAGAAACAATGGAACGAATTTCGACATATATACCACCATTAATGTAAACGGTCAAAGCTTTCAAGACTCGGAAGTAATAAACGGGTTTTTACAACATTTCAACGGCGTATTTGGGAGCCATGACGAAGGCGACGAACTATCTCAGTATTACCGCGCGGAATTAGATAACTACATTAGCATGGAACCAAATGCTCAGACGCAGCGCCTAACCCGACCCTTCGAATTACAAGAACTTAATAAAGTTCTACCTTCCTTGTCACGGAAGAAATCTCCCGGTCACGATCAGCTTGTAAATGAGCATATATTATACGGTGGAGACACAATCAAACTCATGTTGCTTTCACTATTTAACTCTATTTTAACCCACGTCAAGGTGCCTGGAGACTGGCAAACAAGCATTATTATCCCCATATACAAGGGAAAGGGTAAGGTTAAGACAGATCCCTCCAGCTATCGCCCTATCTCCCTTATACCTGCTTTCTGAAAAGTATTTGAAAAAGTTCTTCTAAATCGAGTCAACTTTCATCTGAAAAATGGGGTCTCTACCTTCCCAAATAGGCAACAACAGGGCTTTCAACCCAATCTCAGCTGTTTATCAACGGCCTTCGCTGTACAAGAAACAATTTTATACAATATTGAACGTCATTCTGACGTCTATGTTGCCTGCCTCGATCAAAAAGCTGCATTCGACACAGTGCGCTTCGAAGCTCTTTTTCTTAAACTCGGTAGACTGCACTTCACTGGAAACTTCCTAAGACTTATAATATCAACATATACTAACCTTAAAGCTATGGTACGAATTCAAGGTCACACATCAGACATTGTCCACATAAAAAGAGGAGTACGACAAGGTGGTGTATTGTCTACCTTCCTCTACTTGGTATATATAAACGACCTACTAAATGAACTTGAACAAAACAGGAACGGGTCCAAGGTCATGACCGTAAAAACCGGAAATCCCGCATTTGCTGATGATATTTCGCTTTTATGCCTAACACCCCTACACCTCAAAAAACAGGTCGATATCGTATATCAATACTGTATTCACTGGAATATTGCTATTAATGTTCACAAAAGTAGCGTTACAGTCTTCACTAAGAAACGGTCCCAACCAAGAGTGGATATTTTGTACGGCAACCAGTTCATTGATCAGACTGACAATTTCGTCCATCTTGGTATTTTGCACTCGTTTAATTTAAAAACAAGGACAGGATTAATGAGCGTCTACTCAAAGCAAGAAATGCTTTCTTCGCATTATCTGCGCAGGGTGTGCATGTCTGTGGCGTCAACCCACGTATATCCGCAAGTATCTATAATAAAATCATAATTCCGATAGCCCTGTATGGCTCGGAGTTGTGGAACAACATTCTAACCTCAGACTTTACTGCAATATCTCGATTTCAACATTCTGCTGTCAAGCGCATTCAAGGGTTACCAATAGCTACCCGTTCTGATATGGCAGAACCTATGCTAGGTCTGAACCGACTGCCGTCCAAGATAGAATCTCGCAAACTTATGTTCTTACTCAAACTTATGACCCTTCCATCGGGCTCTGTGACAAGAGATATTTTTATTCGAAAACTTGTACTATTTCTAAGTGATCGATCAAAAGTAACTCTTGGATTCATCCCTGACATTTGTAACATTCTGACTAAATATGGCTTACAGTCAATTATTAATACTTTCATAACCACTCCGCAATCTATACCGTCCAAGCAACAGTGGAAACATGCTGTAACGTCTGCAGTACAACAGAATGAAACTCTCTTGTGGGACAATAGAATGTCCCAGGACACTGATTTTACTTTCTTCCGGATTCTTCACCCACAAATAACTCCATCAGTAATATATAACGTTTGTAAATTAAAAACTTTTAATTACATTATGTGCGTTATAGCCAGACTATGGACACGAAGAGTTTTACTGGAAAATAATATCTGTGAAATATGTGAATCCATTTATCAGGAAGAACTTGTACATGTGATTAGTGAATGTAACTGTACTGAGACAATCAGATCTCTATTTTTAGACTCGCTTGTTGAATACATCAGCCGAGACGATATAAATGAAATAACATCACTTGACAGTATTTCGCTCTCACTTAAGCTCTTAGGAGCTCCGTTAGAACCAGTGTTTGATGTTGATACTGAGCACGAATTCCTTAGTTCATCTTATAAGTATGTGAACAACTGTCTGAACATATACTCTGCTTATAGTGTAAACTAAGTCATGTCGGTAATACATGTAAATTGAACGGTCAAATAACTGACCAATAATCTTTTGAGGCATGTAATGCCTATTCATGTACATGTACATTTTGTAATTATTATCATGTTCCAAATTGTATAACCACTTATTACTCTGTTACTTTGTACATATTGTGTTCAATATCCTCTTCACAGAGGGAAATAAAGAATTGAATTGAATTGAGGCTTGTTATATTATTTTAGGTTTCTAGTTTCGTTTATTCTCCGAACGATAACTCGGAACGAATACTATAGTCTCCTCCACCATTTGACCCAATGAACGTGCCTCCGATCCCGGTCAAACTGAAGTCAGTGTCAAAACTGACCTCGAACAACCAAATGACGAACCATAACGATTATGTCAACTAGTGATGTTAACAGTTACTACACAATACTTCTAGCAAAGGTATGTGCAGTGCGTTAGACGGGTACTTTTCGTAGTTTGCATTCAATAAATCAAACATTGGTGTTTAATAAATATTTATAAACGACTGTCGAACTCCTACTAATGTATGCATACAGCTATTCAAACCAACATACGTTCGACGGCTTCAATACAATGAAATTCATATTTTATAATTACATAATAAGTTGCAGTTTCTTATTTACTGTACATAACTAGTATTTTCCGTCTTATATACTATTATATAGTATTTGCGTGACATTCTGCATTAACAGACGAATAGAACATAATAAAGACATTCATTTCAGGAAAAGGTAATGAGGATCAAGAATATGAAGATTTTCGTTTTTGATATTACTTTAAACATTGACTAAAAATACGTTGTTTTATGGTTCAGTCTAAACGTTGACTTTATTTCATACACTTGGTGTTCATTCTAGAAGGTAGGATTGTGTTAAGTTGTCATGTGTTACAATGTATTTCAAACTCTTAAATACATCTTATTAACTTTTATTGAGCGCACTTCCGTGATTTTAATGATTATAACCACGAAGCCTTGGACTTTCATGTCCCATATCCCACATGTTTAATTCCAAATATCATCCATTCATGAATGCAGACTGATTTAGTTTTTAGCGGTAGTATGGATGGATGTTTATTGGGTAAGTTATTGCAGTTGAAAGGTTATGTTTCACAGAAGTTTGAAATTACAGTTTGAGTGTTATTAAACATATATTTAATAGTTAGCTATTTGACAAATGCCAGAATTGACATACACTTAAAAAGCATCAGAACAAAAACGGCATTATCAATAACAATGTTTTGATTTAATCTTTTTTAGAAAAGGAAACTGTTACACTGTGTATAAATGAGTCGATTTACGGAAATTGCAATAATGTGTTCACGTTGAATTATATAGTTTTGCAATAATGAGTAGGCCTACAGTGATCAGATATTACATGTGCATTGAATAGCAATAAATGATACAGGTTGAATTTTATAGTAATCCAATAATGAGTACAGTTATTTGGTTTATACACTGTGTGTTAGGATTAGTGTGTAATTATGTCATTAAATTGTAGCACTCTTGAATAGTTCCAGTGAAATCAGAAAAACTTGAAATAATTATTCAAATGTGTAAGTGTGTTAGCCTACTTTCAATAACGAGTTCTGTCTGAATGTGTTCTCCCTGGGTATAATGTCTGTATAATAAACTTAAAATACGTTACTTCTTGAAACGAATCATAATGGTTTGATTAAGGCATGTAAGCGTGAGTTGTGACAAATGGAAATACGGTAACTAAGAGTCATGTTGGCACAATTAGTCACCGATTCAGGAAACAAGATTGAGAAAATTGTAATAATTTAAAAGTAAAGTAGGTTTTAAGCAGACTTCATAAAATGAACGGCTGAACTCAATCACTATGACTGGGACGCAATGTGCGATGGGGTTTAAGTCCATATGAGAAAAAAGTTGACATTCTTTGGTCACCAAATCGCCGTCACCCTTTTCACTTTTACCACTCTAGATGTCACATACATCAAATTGTCCAATGCAATATCAAATGGATGGAGAAAAATGATACTTGCGGTTGATATAATTGGTGGTCGACTTTGGTACCACATCGGAATAATTATCTCCCATTCAAACACAAAGAAATGTTATATGAGAAACGTTTAAACACTAATAACTATTTGTAGCCTTAACTTATTTTCTAAAAAATAAGAGGAATGCTGCACCACAACCATATAATACGTTCCACTTTTTAAAAAAAAATCCTCATTGCGAACAAATTTTGCCAAAAGTCCATTTATTTTGTCTCGGAACATCTGAAGATAGCAATCATATTTCATATTAACGTCCCTTTCTCGAAAAGAAAACCAATTCATCTAAAGCATTTAATTGGAATGAATTATTCATAATTTCAGAATGATGAATGACGGTGATCAACATTCCGACAGGGAAGGCACCACATACAAAGAAGACATATTTGATGCACTTATCAGACAAAAAGTGGTATGATTTTTAAAATTGTTAACAGTTTGTTCAATTCTTTATTTCCCTCTGTGAAGAGGATATTGAACAAAATATGTTCAAAGTAACAGAGTAATAAGTGGTTAAACAATTTGAAACATGATAATTATTACAAAATGTACATGTACATGGATAGGCATTACATGCCTCAAAAGGTTAGCGGTCAGCTATTTGACCGTTCAATTTACATGTGTTACCGGCATGCCTTAGTTTTCACAGTAAGCAGAGTATATGTTCAGACAATTGTTCACATACATATAAGATGAACTAAGGAATTCGTGTTCCGTGTCAACATCAAACACTGGTTCCAGCGGAGCTCCTAGGAGTTTAAGCGAGAGCGAGATACTGTCAAGTAATGTTTTATCATTTATATCGTCTCGACTGATGTACTCAACAAGCGAGTCTAAAAAGAGAGATCTGATTGTCTCAGTGCATTTACATTCACTAATCACATGTACAAGTTCTTCTTGATAAATGGATTCACATATGTCACAGATAATATTTTCCAATAGAACTCTTCTTGTCCATAATCTGGCTATAACGCACATGATGTAATTAAAAGATTTTAATTTACAAACGTTATATATTATCGATGGAGTTATTCGTGTGTGCAGAATCCGGAAGAAAGTAAAAATCGGTGTCCTGGGACATTCTGTTGTCCCACAAGAGAGTTTCATTCAGTTGTATTGCAGATGTTACAGCATATTTCCACTCTCGCTTGGACGGTATAGCTTGCGGAGTGGTTATGAAAGTATTAATAATTGACTGTAAGCCATATTTAGTCAGAATGTTACAAATGTCAGGGATGAATCCAAGAGTTACTTTTGATCTATCACTTAGAAATAGTACAAGTTTTCGAATAAAAATATCTCTTGTCACAGAGCCCGATGGAATGGTCATAAGTTTGAGTAAGACCATAAGTTTGCGAGATTCTATCTTGGACGGCAGTCGGTTCAGACCTAGCATAGATTCTGCCATATCAGATCGGGTAGCTATTGGTAACCCTTGAATGCGCTTAACAGCAGAATGTTGAAATCGAGATATTGCAGAATAGTCTGAGGAAAGAATATTGTTCCACAATTCCGAACCATACAGGGCTATCGGTATTATGATTTTGGTATAGAGACTTGCAGATATACGTGGGTTGACGCCACAGACATGCACACCTTGCGCAGATAGTGAGAAGAACGCATTTCTTGCTTTGTGTAAACGCTCATTAATCCTGTCTTTGTTTTTTAAATTAAACGAGTGCAAAATACCAAGATGAACGAAATTATCAGTTTGATCAATGAACTGGTTGCCGTACAAAATACCCACTCTTGGTTGGGACCGTTTCTTAGTGAAGACTGTAACGCTACTTTTATGTACATTAATTGCAATATTCCAGTGGATACAGTATTGATATACGATATCGACCTGTTTTTGAAGGTGTAGGGGTGTTAGGCATAACAGCGAAATATCATCGGCAAATGCGGGATTTCCGGTTTTTACGGTCATGACCTTGGATCCGTACTTGTTTCGCTCAAGTTCATTTAATAGGTAGTTAATGTATACCAAGTAGAGGAAGGTAGACAATACACCACCTTGTCGGAGGAAGGTAGACAATACACCACCTTGTCGTACTCCTCTTTTTATATGAACAATGTTTGATGTGTGACCTTGGATTCGTACCATCGATTTAAGGTTGGTATATGTTGATATGATAAGTCTTAAGAAGTTTCCAGTGAAATGCAGTTTTCCGAGTTTAAGAAAAAGAGCTTAAAAACGCACTGTGTCGAATGCAGCTTTTTGATCGAGACAGGCAACGTAGACGTCAGAATGACGTTCAATATTGTACAAAATTGTTTCTTGTACAGCGAAGGCCGTTGATAAACAACTGAGGTTGGATTGGAAGCCCTGTTGTTGCCTATTTGGGAAGTTGGAGACCCCATTTTTCAGATGGAAGTTGACCCGATTAAGTAGGACCTTTTCAAATAGTTTGCAGAAAGCAGGAATAAGGGAGATAGGGCGATAGCTGGTGGGATCTGTCTTGACCTTACCCTTTCCCTTGTATATGGGGATAATGATGCTCGTTTGCCAATCTCCAGGCACCTTGACGTGGGTTAAAATAGAGTTAAATAGTGAAAGCAACATGAGTTTGACTGTGTCACCACCGTATAATATATGCTCATTTACAAGCTGATCGTGACCGGGAGATTTATTCCGTGACAAGGAAGGTATTACTTCAATAAGTTCCTGTAATTCGAAGGGCCGAGTAAGATGCTGCGTCTGAGTATTTGGTTCCATGCTTATGTATCTATCTAATTCAGCGCGGTAATACTGAGGTAGTTCGTCACCTTCGTCGTGATTTCCAAACACGCCGTTGAAATGGTGTAAAAACCCATTTATTACATCCGAGTCTTGAAATATTTGACCGTTTACGTTAATGGTGGTACATATGTCGAAATTGGTACCACTGTTTTTCTTAAGCAATTTCCAGAATAACTTGTAATCCGTTTCGGCTGTTTTGTTAAGTTGGTCAAATACGGAATTCTCGTGTTCGTCTATACAACGCTTCTGTAGGTGCCTAAATGTCCGTTTAGCTGCCTTATAATTAGTATAAGATTCATGTGCGAAACCCCTAGGTCGTCCAGATTGCTTCCATAGCGACCGGAAGTGCCTAGCTTGCGCGTGCGCGTGCTTTAGTTCGGGGCACCAGTACGGTTTTGCCGCCTTATTGAATTTTTACTTAGGGAGGTGCTTTTCAGCTTCTCGAATGAAATTAGTTATGGCGGAGTTTATAATGTCGGGTGATCAACAATCCGACAGGGAAGGCACCACATACAAAGAAGACATATTTGATGCACTTATCAGACAAAAAGTGGTATGATTTTTTAAAATTGTTAATAGTTTGTGTAACATAGGAACACATTATAAACCGGTTTAAAAGTTACGACGTCTCTATATATACTCTAAAATAGCTAATGGTAAAATTGACTATGTGTCTCGTTCAAATAGGACAAACCGATATTGTATATAAATGACATTAAAGTATCAACATACAAGGGAACAGTTTTGGATTACAAAGCGATATTTTCATTTATTTACGAACATGTTAGCTTCTCATCGAAGACTTTTTTAACATTGTGGAGGTTATTTCATCTGTCATTTTTAAGTAACCCGACATGTTTTGTTACGTATCAACAAAGAACTACCTACGATACACGACCTCGTTCATAGCATTCAGTATTCTCAGTCGGATGAGCCGTAATACGCAAAGAAAGTGTGCTTCCCTATGTTAACACAGTTACACATTAGAATCGATTCAGGAATATTAAACATTAAATAAGAATCATTATTGCTTAATCTCCAAAAAATTCAACAAATAGCTCCCACTTATTACCGAGAAAAAAATGAAAACATATTTCCGTAACGAGCCAAAATAGTCACGAGTTGTTTCCCTTTGACCACATAATAATAAATCGCTGGAAGCGATAAATTATTATAGGTGATTTAAACATATTTTTACATTAAAGAGACACACTTTCTTCTGACCAATTATGATAATTGATATGGAGTTGTACACTTAGCTCATTTAATGTGATAGTAATGCAAAATATGCTTGTTATAGGTAATACCTCTTTAAGTATCAATGTGTCGTACTGTTGTGTGTCTCAGTCACCGCCGAAAGCAAGTTGTAATGAGGAAAGCTAACATACAGGTGTAACAAACTGTCGAGCGAAGTCAAATCCGAATTATTTCAAAAGATGTTTCCCACATGCATAAGTCAAATATATTATAGGACGATACCGAGCACTGTATTTGGGAGATCAAGGCCATTTCTGTATCAACCTTAATCATTGACAAACTCTTAAAACAAATAATTTAATACAATATTGAAAACAATTGACAAAAGATAGCACTAAAATGTTTTGCTTGAATTGTTAGGCAAGAACAATTTCAATTACGTTTCAAACATTACATATACGATATCAGTTGCGTAATTAGATAAGAAGAATGATGACATTGTATTTTTAGTAATTGCTTCAATTGTCATAGGGAAATACTGTTAGATGTTAACGTACTCCCAATAGTAGACAAAATGTACGTCTAATGAGATGTAATAATCCAATTCCATTATAGTTTCCTCGAAAGTTGTAATTGTATAATTCACTTAAACGGATATAACGTCTTTGTATACGACCATAACCTTCCAATTATGAAATATCAACGCCAGTTCTGACAAATGGAGATCCACCAAATAGCGATTTTGACATAATAAGTCAAATATGGAGAGATAAAAGGGTATATAGGGTATATAACGACGTAATTCAGCTCTTGAAAGTAAAGTGTTGATAACACATAAACGTGTTGCAGTAATGCTCATGGCTGTATTGGGGTAGTGAGGGTTTGGTTTTAGTTCAATTGTGATCACGTTTGACATTATTTCATTCATTAATTTTCCCCAAAGGTTCTTTCTGTCCAGACTATGAAAGATGTGAGAGAAACTTTATGCTAGTGATAACTTTTTAACGTTAGACCTGAGTCATAAAAATTACTGAATTCTTCACATTTTGTAATTGATGTTGTCCCAGTGGGGAACATACTATGGCAAATTTAGGATAGCGCGCCACGTGTATTACTGTGTTATAGAACTGTATCAAACTTAAGACCCCAGACTATATTGCAAACAAACCAAATACGCGATGAGTTGGTGCAAATGTTGGTTTATATTGATTTCAAATAACTTTGGGCAGACAACAATGAGCAGCAATCAATAAAACACGGATTGTCATGGATACTAGTATTGAAACAAACTGAATGTACACTTGTTAAATGTAATAAGTACACCAACATGTAATGCGTGTATCTTTTTTATTATGCATGATATCATGTTCATTTTTTGCATGTCTTCATGCGAGTAGTATAGCAGCAATATCCGATAATTCGATGATTATAATTCACACGCTGCGAGCAATGAACCATGAATTTTCAAATTATGCAAAATGCACGTGCAAAACAAAATGATTTTCGCAAGAACTCTTAAAATGTTACATACTCATTGTCCATCAATACCCACATCAGGAAAACACAAAACCAGTAGAATTACGATAACAGACCGTACAAGCGAGGTTTGTGAAACATACACGACTCATGGCGGTAATTAGCCTAGTGTAGCTAAGGTCACCAAGACCTTGACCTTTGGACTATCGACCTCAAAATTAGGAGGAGCCTACATCTGATGATTAGCAACCTCTCTGTAAAGTTTTACGACCTAAGGTCCTATATTTCGTATGGTGTGGACCAGTGATTGTTGTGTGTTCAAAGGTCATGGTGAGTTTGACCTTTGATCCAAATTACCTTGAAAATGAGTCGGGCCGTCCGTGGAGGATGAATAATCTCCACTTAAAATTTTAGAATTTTAGGACGAATCGTTTTGGAGTTATTGTAACCATTCGGCATGTCGACCGACCGACTATTTGCACTGTAACGCTACGTACTGTGTTGGTGTACTTATAACATTTAAGAGTGTATTTACAATGTCAAAGGGCGGTTAAAAAGCTGAGAAAAAACACTAGACATTTGGTACATTTTTTGTTCCTACAAAGACATCTAACGCTCAACAGTTTGAACCTAACACGCATGCATAGTGGTTATGACTATAAAAAGAATAATAGTGTTATGTTGAATGTTGACATCATAAGTAAACAAGCATTTACACAGTAATTGTCAATAGGCCTAGCCGTTTTGTTATTTGTATGTTTACAAATGCTAGGAGCTATTCTTATACATTTCATCATATTATGCGATATTATGAAAGAAAATGTATGACCCATTGCCCTTGGCGATTATGATAATACAGCAAATACCCGTAACGTAGAAATCTTTTTACATATTAACAATCTCATTAAAATCGGACGTAAAATTACGCTACACTTCGTTACGTTGAAATAACAGCGTTTGGCAATGGAGCAAATATAAGGACCTGCTTATAAGACATATTAACTGCATCATATTATTTATACACATATCACTTTTCTTCCTTCTAGTTTTGGTAAGCTGTTGTGTGTTTAAGATACAGTCGCTATGCGGTTCCATTCGGTTTTATCCCTGCCTACATAGCCTACGGCATATGGCCTCGAGAAAAGATATCTGGGATACGAGAAATCCGGGTACAAGCATGTAACCGGCGGCAACAAGATTGGTAGTCGAGAGCCCTACCCGCAATCTATCCCTACAACCTGTTTCGGTAAGTAATGCATATCACTACAAGTTTGAGTATACATATTGTAATATCTTAAACGTGTCTGAAACTATATCTTTATTCATATTCCTTCGCCTACGTATGTCGATGTATTAATATAGTCATGCCATTGTGCGTTTATGGCTACAGACGCACACTTTTAGCATTATTATATTTAAACTAGGTAGTAATACAGACATTTAACTGCAATTATGTTCTAAATCACAGGCTATTAACATGCTATAAAGAGAACAAAACACACACACATTGTGTACATGATCTGATCATTGTACTTCTTGGCATGTATCATTCGCCTGGTTTCCTGTTGGTGTTCAAAGGTATTACTTGAGAATACAAAATGAAATTTTGAAGAAATAAAAATAAGTACTAATTCCGTTAATACATTGGTATGTGTATACCATATTACGGCATTAAAACGTTATCTGTATAATATTATGTTATTAATCCTAAATATTCATAACTCCTCTCTCCTCAGTTCGCGCATTTATATGTAAGTAAGTAATACATCTCATGAATGTCCTATTATCTATGACTATGCGTTGTGCTATACCACGAATAGCGTAGTATTAAACCAGCACATGCGATTAATGAGGTAAAAACAAATGCGCAAAACAGGAGCTTAATTTTTCAAACATTCTTGACAGAATTTATAAGAGTTCCTTTCATCATCATTCTATGTTGTTGTGGCATTGCCATTAAGATAATAATGAATGATAAATGCATTCTGAATAAGACAAATCTTAAAAACTGCATTCACATGCACTCGCTTGTGTAATTATGACAGAATGAGAAGTTCTTTTTTACTAGAGAAAAGTTAACATACGAGAAACTACGATACCACTTGCAGAAATGCATGATCGACGCTTGAAATTACCACCGAACTTAAGCATGTAACTCGTGCTTTGTTGCAGTATGAAGCTGATAACGATAAAAATCTCTCGATGAATGACAATTATGAACCTCAAGCAACATTATCGGTCCCCGATAACACTTTGGAGACTCGGACGAGTATCGGGAGTCGTAGAAAGAAACCATCGCCGATGAAGAATTCCTCAGTGGGACATGAGCATAAGCAATTATACAAAAGCTAGACTAAAACCCTACAGTAATGCATATTACTGCAAAATGTTGGTGTGTTATCAACACTTAAGTGCCAAAAGCAAAGTCGTTTTTTATCTCTCAATTTTACTAATTATGTCAACATCACTATTTGAAGGAAATCCATTTGCCAGATCTCGTACTGATGTTTCATAATTGGAATGTTATGACTGTATACAAATACGTTATTTCTTTTTAAGTTCATTATACAGTCATAAGATTCGAAGAAAACACAAATGGGATGGGATTAGTGTAGCCCATTATACAGGACATTTTATTGGAAGTAGGTTAACAGCATATACTATTTCACTATAACAATGTCGAAATTATAGGTCATAGCAAGAACAGCAGTTTTCATATTATATGATGTCTAATTACGCAATCTATAAGATTTGAAACGTCATCGCAATGTTTCTTTTGTTAACTACAATTAAATCAAAGCGGTATTACTACCACCTTACATCCATTATTTCAATAGTTTATTGGTCTAACGACTTGGCAATGATCTAGGTTATGACTTCGATCTACAGAATATAGTTTGCTGTGTTCTGTCCAATAAACAATTGACTTCTGTTTGTGATATTTTAGAGGCAAATTTCTTATTGCTGCGGATTACTTTCCTAGACTTTTTTTATTTAATTTACAACTTGTATTCGTCAGTGTTAACTGAATGAGACACACGAGTATGACGCACTGATACTAAACATTAGTCTAGATGCGCAAACATAAGTAAGCACATTGTCTTTAAGTTCTTCTGTTCATCCACCTAGGAGTACTAAAAGCAAGCCACGGACGAGGTTGCATGAGGAAGGTAGTTCTACATGTTGATAGATCAAAACTAAAAGCAAGCCAATGACGAGGTTGCATGTGGTAGGTACAAAAATGTAGTTCTACATGTTGAAAGATCTAAACTAAAAGCAAGCTACTGATGTGTTTGCATGTGGTAGGTAGTTCTACATGCTGATGGATCTAAACATGACAAGTAACATAAAACGGAAGCTGACATAGTTTGTATAATGTGCACAAAGTCTCAGACGAGAAACTAGCGTGTTTATAAATCAATTGAAACACCACTTGGTAATTCAAACTGTTCTCATGTACTTAAATGCAACGTAAAAACATCTCGGTTTTCCTATTTTAACGAGACATATGACAAACTTCGAGTTTAAGTAGAAATGATGTTTAAGCCGACTTTGGATGTGTTCCTACCGTAGACGAAATATTGAAATATTTCGATAGAATGATACCACATTTTGTCTGAAAATTGCAAAGAATCTGCCTTATATCTGTTAGGGACATTGCTCTAAACATCTGAACAACTATTTCCAAACAGGAAGGAAATATCTGAGATCCAACCATTCAATGCTTGTTGCAACAGATAAATATTTTCTGCAATATATAGCTTTTAATACACAACTTTTTGGTCACTCTAACTTTTTTTGCATTATTGTTTCCGGGATTCCGTTGAATTATTGGTTCGATTATTCATTTTCTTGAAGAACTGTGATAAATCTGTATCGGACGCTCAATGTGTTGTTGTTCAGTAGATTTTTCTTCTTTTTGTGTGTTATTTGCGTGCCCTTTTTATCCTGCTGTTTGTTGAGAGTTGTCTTTTAATTTATTATAGAACGACGAACCATCATCTCAAGCATATGACTAAAATACCATACGAGATAAAAGAATGTTAAAACATGAGAAACTAGATGTTGTGCTTATCAATAACTCGAATTGCTGACAAGGAGATTACAAGTAAGATAATACAGATATACGAAATAATAATAAGAGGGTCCAAAGGACCCTGGGTCGCTCACCTGTTTGGCCTAGTGACCTAGATTTTGGCCCAAATGACACAGTATCTAACTTGACCTAGATTTTATAGAGATAAACATTGTGACCAAGTTTCATAAAGATAGAGTCAAAATTGTGACCTCTAATGTGTTCACAAGATTTTTCAATGATTTGGCCTCGTGACCTAGTTTTTGACCCCAGATGACCCAATATCGAAGTCGACCTAAATTTTATAATGATGATCAGTGTGATCAAGTTTCATAAAGATAAGGTCAAAATTGTGACCTCTAGTGTGTTCACAAGCTTTTTCAATGATTTGGCCTCGTGACCTAGTTTTTGACTCCGGATGACCCAATATCGAACTTGACCATAATTTTATAGTGATGATTAGTGTGATCAAGTTTCATAAAGATTAGGCTCAAATTGTGACCTCTAGTGTGTTCACAAGCTTTTTCAATGATTTGGCCTTCAAAGGCTTGTGACCTAGTTTTTGACCCCGGATGACCCAATATCGAACTTGACGTAGATTTTATAGAGATGATCATTGTGATCAATTTTCATAAAGATTAGTCACAAATTGTGACCTCTAGTTTGTTCACAAGCTTTTTCAATGATTTGGCCTTGTGACCTAGTTTTTAACCCCAGATGACCCAATATCGAACTTGACCTAGATTTTATAGAGATGATCATTGTGATCAATTTTCATAAAGATTAGTCACAAATTGTGACCTCTAATGTGTTCACAAGGTTTTTCAATGATTTGGCCTAGTGACCTAGTTTTTGACCCAAGATGACCCAATATCGAAATTGACCTAAATTTTACAGAGATGATCATTGTGATCAAGTTTCATAAAGATTAGGCTCAAATTGTGACCTCTAATATGTTCACAAGGTTTTCCTTTGATCTGACCTAGTGACCTAGTTTTTAACCCCAGATGACCCAATATCGAACTTAACCTAGATTTTATGGAGATGATCATTGTGATCAAGTTTCATAATGATCAGGCTAAATTTGTGACCTCTAGTGTGTTCACAAGCAATTGTGAACGGACGGACGACGGACGGACGACGGACGGACGACGGACGGACGACGGACGGACGACGGACGGACGACGGACGGACGACGAACGGACGACGGACGGACGGACGGACGGACGACGGACGACGGACGACGGACGAAGAGCGATCACAAAAGCTCAACTTGTCACTTTGTGACAGGTGAGCTAATAATACAGCATTAATGCAGAAACAATATTTCATTGTTTTTATACCTTTAATATTAATGTTCGCATTCTCAATGATGACTTTTGAGAATCGAATGCATGCAATAACAAAAGCAGATGTCACATGATATGACGTGCGTAATATGATCGCGCTTTCGAGACATAACGTGCTTATGTAAACTTTTCAAAGAATGTGATTTTGTTTTATTTTGCATTTTTTTAATGACTATAAGCACTCCATGGATATGCGTATATGTAGGTGAAAACATATATACAACGCAATATTTACCAAGAAAGACACATTTAATTCAATACAATCAAACAGGAATTACTTTAATTTTGTTAGAAAATCATATTAAAGAAAAATGGCAACAGATTGTGATACAACCTTGATTTTTTAGAAAGTTAAGTTAAAAAGCTTTTATTCAAATGGCCATATTCGGAGAGTGACGTACGGCTCCCTTTTAAAACGTGTGTAATATTCTCAGGGTCATGTCAGGCAGCCTTAAACGAATGATTTAAAAACAACTTGTTTCTAAGCACATGATTGTACATTTGTAATCAATTAATATGGTGTAAAAGTCGTGCACGAAAACACAATACCTAAATATTGACCTATGCCTGACAGCCTATTATTCCTATATTGTTTACTATGTTATTTAAATTTCTTATGATATCGCTAAAATGGACGAATTAATTAGTGTTTAATTGGTCGGATTTGTTATATAGACTGGACGATGTTTGAAGAGAAAGGAGGAGAGCCCACCCGGATTTTTCAGTGATGAAGTTATGTGGAAAGTCTAACAGAAACACGTTGGCAAAATCGTAGAAAATACTTGGTATAAGTAGAAGCGTACGAACTATTTAGAACTTGTTGATTAGATGTTGCTGAAATGCGTAGACATTTAAACAAGTACATTTGTATTTGTACGTTTCACATCGAGCAATACAAATACTTGTTTGTGTTAACAGTGCAACACTACACGTTGTTCGACAAGCTATTTGCTAAACTGTTTCTCGTGAGTACTGCCTTTCTTTTTCTATTATGCATTATCTTTTTTATTCACATTTTCTGTTTCTGGCTCGAATTGTTAAATTCCCTGAAGGTACAACAACGTTAACACCAGACTGAGTGTTCATATTGAATTGATTGCTTTGCTTTGTTGTCTATTATACGTTATTACAGATTAAATTGGACCAGCATTAGCACCACACCGTCTGCAATAATTGTGTTTGCAACATTGTTGTGGATGTGGAGACAGGTATTTTATATATTTATATACCACCGTGACACATTTGTTGTGATTTATGACATTAGACATATCCTTTTCTCCTTCGGGAAATAATCTTTCAGACAATATGAAAATTATGTGCAATTTAATGATCTAAAAGTATTTGATTTCTTAACAGGAAACGACCACTAACTTGAAAATGTATTTCGTAATTTAATATAACGTTAGTCTGTTCCAAGACAAACGGAATGATGAATGAAACTATTGCCATCCACATTTATTTTCGTTTCTCATCAGTTTTATCAGACATATCCACAAGTGCATTTGTAAATATAATGCATGGGATCACTAGTGTTTTAATTGCCGGATTTCCTTGGTCAAATCTCACGTTCATGTGTCTTAATCGTTAGATAACGATTGTATTCAAGAAGTAGCGTATTTTTAAGTTCATTCCATAGCCATAACACTCGAGAAGATTGCAAAGAGATGAGGATTTTGTAGTAAATACATATTACTGATAGTAGACTAGTAGCTACAACTCATTCGATATAGCAATTATATTTCTTTTTAACATTTTACTGGGAAATTCAATATCAGCATTTCTTTTATCTAACAACGCAATATGTCTTTCAGTGGAACGTTTGAAACGAAATCACATTTTGTCATTCATAAAATACAAATTGTCCAATATTGTTTTGTGGTTGTTGCGGGAATGACCTCGATCTACACAATACAGAGCTCGGTATCGAACACTAAAATATTGACTTCTGTTTGTGACATTTTCGAGGCAAATACCTGATTAATTTGGTTAACTTCCCTAGACAGTTCGTAATAATTCCATCAGTTGGCTTTTAGTTGACAGTGCTTACTGAACAAGACACGCAAGTAAGACGCACTGATGCTAAGCCTTTAGTATAGATGCACAAACATACTAGAGTACAATACCTTCACGTCCTAAAGTTCATCCAACTGGGAATAGTGAATGCTATGAACGAGGTTGACTTTTTGACAGTTTTACATTTTGATATATCGAACATGTCAAGTAACTAAAACTGAAGCTGACATTATCTCTATAATATTTAAAAAGTCTTCGATGAGAAATACGTTCGTAAATTAATGGAAACATCACTTTGTAATTCATATCTACTCCCTAGAACTTGGATAGTTAAATGCCACGTATATAACTTGACGGTTTACCTATTTGAACGAGACATTTGACCGACATTACCATCTATTTCCGAGTATTAGTAGAGACGATGTTTCCTTTAAGCCGTTTTATAATGTGACGCGAATTGCCTTGCATCAGTTGGGGATGTCTAAAAATATAAATACATATTTCCTATCACATAGTACATCCGTAGCTCATAAAATTCAGCACTTCCTTACTTAGACTCTGCAATACTACGAGGCCTTTAAAAGTATCCATTTGGTGAGGTCTGCCTGCATTAAATTCATTTGGAAAGTTTTCTGTTATTTTTTAGTTTTATCACTTGTATTCATTTCCTTGAATAACTTTGATAAATGTGTATCGGACTCAAAATTGTGTCGATCATTATAACTTGTGAGCGGTATTTCATTTTTTTGTCGGTAATGAGCTTTATCGTTTTGTCCTCTTATTGTGTTGCGTTGGCTTCCTTGTCGCGTAATTTACGTGATAGTAAATAACGAGCCATAATTCTTTTTGATTACATTTACATGTTTCATTTCATTGAATAACCTTGATAAATATGTACCGGACTCAATTTTGTCTTTAACTTCATTTTTATCGGTAAAACGTTGTGTCTCTCTTGTCCTCTGATTGTGTTGCGTTGTCTTCCTTGTCCAATGCTTTATGCTATTTTCGTAAAAGATTGCTTCTCTTTGTAGTCTGTCGTGATACGTTATTTCATATTACATTGGACCCGCACTAGTACCAGACACTAGTCTCGCAATAGTTTTGTTTGTATCATTGTTGTAGAGACAATTATTTACATAATTCTATAACACCGTTATACACTTGGCGTGATTTCCGACATTAGGCATGCTATGTTCGTTCTTCATCTTTCAGAAAAGATGAAGCAGTCAGTCTAATTAAATTAAAGCTTTAAAAGTATTGTCTTTCTTGAGAGGACACGACAAATTACACGAAATGCATTTCGTAATTATGTTCCATGACGAACAAAATGATGAATGAAACTATTGTCGTCCGCGAGTATCTTAAACAATTCGTTGTAAAGCAGTTTTATCTGTCATATCAACAAGACTTTAGTGCATCTGCTAATTGAATGCATGCGACCACTAGTGTTAAACGCGAACGTGTTGATGGGGATTTGTTTGGCCATAATATATCAACGTTAACAATGCAATGGACGTTACCGTAATGCCAACCTGATTAAAAATCACGAAACATACACTAGCAAAAACCAAGTGGGAATCTATAAGTAACAACAATATGTACTGGGACTTTAAATATAGCTATGTTTTAAAATATACCAGAGACACATACATACAATGGTTACAAACTAGAATTGTTCATATAATTCTAACCACTAATACTCTACTCTTTAAAATAAAAAAATGAACAAAATAATCTATGTACTCTCTGCCAAATGCATGAAGAAACGATAAGTCCTTTATTTTGGGAATGCTGCAGAGTAAAACCAATCATACAATTTTTAAATTATGAAATCATACTTTTTAACCCCAATTTGAAGATAAATATGATAGCAATCATATTAGGATGTGGAAGAAAGAAATAGATACCTATCGATATTCTTTTTCTTGAATTTAAAAAATATATTTAGTTATGCAAAAGAAAAGAAATCTAACCTAGTACTGTTACATTAGAAAAAAAGCCTAAAAATTTCCATGGGAGATATATTTTAAATCAGGCATTACAGAAATAGAAAACAAAAGCTGGATTTTGTCTCTAAACATAGGTACAGAAAAAAGAAATATCGTCATACTGTATCTTACATAAAGGTGGTGAAACATGTTATTATTTTGTCATTCTTTGACGCAAAAAGACCCAAATCCCCTTCTATTGTCCCCTAAATTGCATTGTTGTTATTGACTAGCTTCATTGTATCATTGTATTTATTGTTTAATTATGCTGTTGAATATTGTAAAACCAACAGACGGGGACAATAAATGGGGTTACCCTTGTAGACCCGAAACGTGAAAAAAAACTTTGGTATTATCAACGCTATAGTATCTAGAACAAAATCTTGTTGATCGTACGTACAAGTGTAGGTGATTGTCGCGACATTGAAAGTTTAGCTTTGTTTTCAGTCAGGAACTATCTAGTTCCTGATTCAGTCAAGTCTGCTTATAAACTACTCTGATGTTGTAATTGGCTTACAAACTGTACACTTATATCCGTTTTCTATCTAAATCGATGACTTAGTCTGTCAAAATTGCTTTTAATTTCCGGATTTCCATTTATTTATGACATCTCGCGCTTATGTATCTTAATCGTTACATTTTTGCTGTATTCAAGGAGTTATGTATTTGTAATTCCATTATATTGTCATTACATTAAAAAATAACTCAATTATATGGGGTTTTGCAAACAAGACTGTACTTATTATGGAAAGTAGGTTACCAAACTTACAAAATTGAGCACCTATCGTAATTTCTAAAATTCTTTTTACAATATGCAGTTCCTTCCATACAATATAAATCAACTCCAAACTGTGGTGTAGATACATGTTTGTAAGTAATGTACCCATGTTACAATGACTACGCACAGTAAATTCTAACAGGTCTTAATACACGACGAGTTATCGTTGTTGCACATAAGCATTTTTACCATCGGTTTTTTAGCATAAATAAAGATTATTTAAACAAATATAGTCTTATTGTACTCTTTCTGTTGACGAGTTATTCTGAAAAGGCAGTCCTAGTTTTTTCTTAAAAATTGAAATAAGTCCCTTTGCATTGACCAGCGTTTTATATTCGTATATGAAAAGGTTTGTGATAAACAAAATGCACAACGTTTACTTAACGGAACTGGCGGACGAATAATTATATGTGTGCCTTCGTAGCTGAGTAGGTAGCGCGATTGAATGGTTTTATTTTTCACACAAGTACACATTTGAGTACATTTCGTTCACGAATAAATAGTTAAAAGTATCATCATTTTGGTCTTTGAGTAAACGTCGCTCATTTATGACTTATAAAACAAAAAAAATGGAAGTAATGAGTTTAAGCATTATGACATTGCAATTTTATAATTACATAATTTCACTTACGCAAGTGAGGAATTAAATAAACTAGTGCACTCCGTTATTTCATCGTAATAAAGAATAGAGCACAAAACAAAGTTTTTGCAACAAATTACCCGCATATTTGAGAGAGAAATATAATAATTTGGAACTAAGAAAATACTTTGTAAAAAGGTTCTCTTACCGTAATGATGTATCAATTTTTTAATTATACTCTTAGCCGTTCATTGGAATGGAAGTAGTTAGTCACGTTACGGTCTTCTTATTCAATAGAAAGCGTTTCAAACATCGATGTTGGTGACTTAATGTGTGATTTATTTCAAATATGGATCCTCTGATAACGTTGTGTGATGTGCATGATCGTCATTATGTTGACATAGAATGATACATTGTACTATGTAAACAGCTGTTTGGTCGTAAGATTACACCGTGTTTCGTGACTGCTCTTTGTCAGACCATGTGTGGTGTTCAATGTTGGTCCTATTTAATTGGAGATCAATATCGCGAGAGTCATATAGCCTATTACTGGTCAATAGTTAAATATGTGTGATCCAATCGTTAGTAATTATTTCAAGTCAAGTAAGGTTTATATTGAATACGATCCCATGTTGAAACATGAAAGTGAGATTCTGACAACATAACTGTTCAGAGGTATTCTTCCTTAAGTTTTTATGTGAAATGGTACTTGTATCCTATGTGTTTTTCGTTTCCCTTTCGTGATCTTCTGTGTCTGTAAAACTTGTATAACTTGTTGCTTCCCTGTCCGACGTTTTATTTTCATTTGCGATGGCTTTTTTAAATGTTTTTCTCGTTCTATGTAAAGTAGACGATCGATTTCATGGCATCTAAATGTATGCAAAGCTATCAGTGGTCAACATGTGAATGAAATAAACGACTGTTTTCCTTAGACTTGTCCATTACTAAGATTAGCTTAATCAGCTATACAATATGTGTTTTACCAGTATTTACTTTGTATAACTAGTCCTTTATGTCTGTTTGTACTAGTGACAAGACATCCAAAGAGAGGCAAATGTGCAAACATCTCCTTGCATGCCCCTCTGAATGAGTTTAATGTTACTGCTATTTTGAGATTTCCTTATACTGGATACTTACCATGATTATACTGACAAGCCTGACGTGCTCCAGAAATAATACGTATCGACCTGTTTGCCTATATTGTACTGACGAGGTGACATTACATAATGTGAAAGTGTGTTACATAGTATACTATCCATTTATCTATTATATATTAGTGCAAATAGTTCACCAACATTAGAGCTTTATGCTTCTGTTGTTGTAAGCTTTGCTTTAATAACCATGTACATGCCATTCTCCTAGTTGCAAATAGTTCAACACCATTAGAACATCATTTTCTGAGATTCTGTAATTACTTATAAATACGTTTCCTAGACCAGTTGACACATTTCTGTTTAAACACAAAACGAATTCATATTGTTATGGTAATAAATTTATTTGTCTTATGCACGACAACATGGCGGAATTTCGTATATGTAAGCAGTTCGAAACTTTAATGTTTTCAGGCGTCATGACAATCGACGTCGTTACCGTGAGGCTGTCGTATATGGCCATAAGCACGCAATCCTTCCCATTTTAAACACGACTGAGTATCAATAAATCGAGATTCTTGCATGTACGCTCGTATTTCATCGAACAACCAATAGTTATATATATTATATAGTCAAGCTCGACAAATCTTGAGTCAGCACATTCAAAAACGGTGAGTGTGTTTTCTACAAAAATAAAATAATGATGTCATAAAAAAACAAAGTCTACACTAAAGTAGTTTCAAGGCAGGTTTGTGCAGTATGCCATGTGTTTGTAATCTGGTCGATGGGGACAATGTTGTATCGCTGGATTGCGCGGGTTTTGGACATGATGTTTGGTAAGTAGGTCAAGTCGCAGTAACACCTCATTTGGTATCATGGTTTTAGCATACATTTGTGAGACTAGTTCGTCTAGGGAGTTGGGTAACTAGGCCGGGTTCCAGATGCGTTTCATTCGGTCATTTTTGGTCAACGTTTTTTGTTTTTAGTTTTTCTTTCTAAAACTAGGTCATACTGCTCTATCACGGCAGAGACTTTGACTTTGGTTGTTCCGTTAGGGTATATGCGGGCATTGCTCTGTGTAATTGTGTTAAGTTGGGTTGTTACTGTTTTCTGTGTTCGACTGGATAAGTTGAGTGCTGCTTTCCTTGTTCTGTACATATTTGATATCAAATAGGCTGATATTTCGCGTGTAGTGTGCGTCCAAATTAATGAGACAGATAATTGTTTTAGTTATACTTCAAACATAATCGGAGTTCCTTTTTAAAACTTATAGGTACATGTTTGATATAGCGTTTTCCCATGAAAAGTAAATTAACGTAGTATACTGTGCATGAACCATTTACTTGAATGTGTTCACTGGAATGACGTTCTAAATATAGAAACATTTGGTATAACGTTTCACTTGAAGTTCTACAACTATCTCATCGGCTTGTTAGCTTTTAAAGAAAGGTTCAATTCAACGTCGTAAGCACTTCATGGTTTAGGTATTTATAAATATAATCTCAAATGTAATTTTGTGTAATGCAAGTATTTCCATTAGTTGTTAATAACCCATATACTTTACGTGTGAATGACGTAAGTACTGTCAGAGAAATAAAACAATAGACCAAATACACACCAAATGTTCATACCAACATGTATAAGCAAAGTAACAAGCAAAGCGAAAGTTAATTGAATTATATTGAAGTAGTAAGATAAAATATGTTATTGGATATCGTAAGCATGTACATGAAAATAACACGTTCCATTAGAGTTACACATACATTTCGTAGATCACGTAATGTACGTCATTGACTCCAGAAATGTCATTGAACTTAGATTAAAAATGTTTCACGAGCGAGAAATAATAATGGCAAATAGGTCAATGAAGGTAGCATTCTTACAAAACCGTAGACAACGCTATGCACGACATATTCACAGCGCTTGGTCACTGTGACCACGGACTTTCCACCGATCTATGAGATAACGGTCATGGTGCCAGTTTAGTGTGACAAACTCGTTCACGGGTGACCCGCCACGGTGACATGTCACTTTAACGTTTTTGATGCGGTGGCTTGGTGTGTTAAGGAAATACAACCAAGCTATTTAATACATCTAGATAACAAATACAAAATGTTTAGCCAAAACTGACTGTTTTGCTTACCCTGTTAAAAGCAAATGGTTACATGTAAACGGGTCAACATTTTCTTGTGTTATTAATGACATTGCTAAGTGTTCTTATCACGTCATTTACCTAATGGTTATTGCGATGCAAGTGACTTAATTCAATACTAAGGTTGTGTCAAACCTTGTCACCAGTTGATTAAAATAAGGATAACCAATCAATGAAATTCCAATAAACTGTCTAGATATTCGATCCAAAGTAATAAAATATTAGCCTCTGAAGTTAGACAAAAGGAAGTCAATAACTTAAGGATTTCTTTCGCTTAGCAAACTGATGTGTAGCACGAACATATTACTAGTAATCTGGTTACAAAGATACAATAAATCGGACAATGAATGCAGCGTTCATCGGAAAAGCGGTTCACTTAGTATTGGTGTTATAATGACCTCTCACGTCATGCATTTATGTATTACAGCGCTGCAGAAGTAAACACACACGACACGTTCATTTTAATTATACCCAAATAGAAAGAAACCAGCAATAAGTCCATTTCAAAATACATAATGAAGAAATACACACGAAAGTCCAATGGCAACAAATAGGACAACAAAACGAACTGTAGAACAATATGTTCAAGATTTTGTTGAAGTTTTGTTGACTTCATTTTTAATTTCAGTGATGCCCTTCCCGCTTTCCATAGTGTACTGTCGTCTGCAAATTTTACCTTTTGACTAGTTGTGTAGTCGAAAAAGTCTTTCATGTATAGATTTAACAGGAGTGGTGCCAATACAGACCCCTGAGGAAGTCAAATATTTAAAGAAAATTATTACCATTCATGCTGGGCAAGATAAACCTTCCACTCCCATCTTTCAGGAAGTCACTAATCCAAGTAAATATATCTCCACTTATACCAAGTCTATGTAGCTTGACAATTAGACCATCTCTTCAGACCGTGTCAAGGTTTTTTCAAAGTCTATAAAGACCGCCATGGTGTGATGTATTTCATTGAAGCCTTCCTTGATGTCCTGTGTGAGAATGAGCAGTGCATGTACGGTTCCTCTCTTCATTCAAAAGCCTTCCTGTTCATTGTCTAATAATTTGTGAAATTCAACAAACGCATATAGACGCACATGTATGATCTTCTCCATGTATTTTCCGGCAAACTAATTGGTCGATAGGAACCAGCAATGTTGTATGATGTTTTGCCTGCTTTCTTCCAGAATCTAATATTTGCCCTTGTCCGATTATGAGGGAGGTGTCCCTCTTTCCATGACTTTTGGAGTAGTTTTACCGTAACTTCTATCACTGTCTCATTGCCCTCAGCAAGAAGGTCTGGATAAAAACTATCAGGACCGAGTGTTTTCCCTTTTGTTGTGAAAAATAGGACACTTCTTGTTTCTAGATATGAGTTTTTCTTCAATTTTAACCTTAAAGGTATTGCCAAATTGCTCATTTTGAATGTGTTTACTGCCAAATAAAGTGTCTTGTAGTAGTTTACTTTTTCAGTGAAAACAACCTCACCCTGATCATTCAGCAGTGGTAGAACATCACCGCTGTCTCTATATTCATAATATATTAGATGTCTAAAGTTTGTCCATTTTTCTTTATCAGAGGTACAACTATTTATTTTGCTACACATGCTGTCTACCCCTACACATGCTGGTTTTATCCCTACCTACATAGGCTAAGACATATGGCCTCGAGAAAAGATATCTGGGATACGAGAAATCCGGGTACGAGAATGATACCGGTGGTCTCAAGATTGGTAGTCGATAGCCCTATCCGCAACCTATTCCAACAACCTGATTCGGTAAGTAATGCATATCACTTCAAGTTTGATTATACATATTGTACTATCTTAAATGTGTCTGTAACTACATTTTATTCATATTCCTTCGCCTAGGTATGTTGATGTATCATATGTATTATATAATATATTATCTATGTTTAAGCATTGTGCTATACCACGAATAGCGTAGTTTACAAATGTAACACCAGCACATGCGATTAATGAGGTAAAAACAAATGCCCAAAACAGGAGCTGAATTCTTTAAACATTCTTGACAGAATGGTGCTGCAATACCAACTACACACCTAATTGTTTGACACTCCACCATTCAGCAGAATATCCGATTCAATCCGAAAAGATACTTTGATCCATAATTGACTGTTAGTAGACATTGTCGCATTAGTAATATCTGACTTTCTTATATTATATTAACAATACAACCGACGTGCATTATCTTGTTTATAAGAGTTCCTTTCATCATCATTTTATGTTGTTGTGGTATTATCATAAAGATAATAATGAATTCTGAATAAGACAAATCTTCAAAAATACATTTACATGGACTCGCTTTTGTAATAATGACAGAATGAGAAGTTCTTTATTACTAGAGAAAAGTTGACATACGAGAAACTACGATATCACTTACAGAAATGCATGAACTACGCTTGAAATTACCACCGAACTTTAGCATGTAACTCGTGTTTTGTTACAGTATGAGCCTCAGGAGAGCCTCAAGCTATATTATCGGTCCCCGATTACACTTTGTAGATTCGGACGAGTATCAGCAGTCATAGAAAAAACCCATCACCGATGATGAATTCCTCAGTGGGACATAAGCATAAGCAATTATGCAAAAGCTAGACTAAAACACTACATTAATGCATTATACTGCAAAATGTTGGTGTGTTATCAACACTTTAGTGTCAAGAGCAAAATCACATCGTTATATTCGTTTTTTCTCTCTCAATCATACTAATTATGTCAACATCGCTATTTGACGGAAATCCATTTGTCAGATCGCGCGTTGATGTTCCATAATTGGAATGTTATGGCTGTATACAAATGCGTTATTTCTTTTTAAGTTCATTATACAGTTATTAGATTCGAGAACAACACAAATGAGATGGAATTATTGTAGCCCATAAGACAGGGCATAACATTGAAAGTAGGTTAACAACTTACATGCTTTCACTATAACAATGGGGTTATTATAGGTTTTTGCAAGAATAGCAATTTTATATCATATCTAATTACGCAATACTAGTATATCTTTCAACTAGGATGTTTGAAACATAATCGCAATTTTTCTTTCCTAAAATACATTTGAATCAAAGCGGTATTATTGCCTAAGTTGGTCAATGTTTACAATAGTCTATTGGTCTTTCAACTTTAATAAACTAGGATGTTGCGGTAATAGCCTCGATCTGCAGAATATAATGCTCAGTACCGAACAATAACCAATTAACTTCTGTTTGTGATATTTCAGAGACAAATATCTTAACGACGCAGATTACTTTCCAAGACAGATTGTGACATCTTCTCATTTAATTTACAACTTGTATTCGACAGTGTTAACTGAATGAGACACACGAGTATAACGCACTGGTACTAAACATTAGTCTAGATGCGCAAACATGAGTGAGCACATTGTCTTTTAGTATTTCTGTTCATCCAACTAGGAGTACTAAAAGCAAGCCAAGGACGATGTTGCATGTGGTAGGTATAAAAATGTAGTTCTACAAGTTGATAGATCTAAACAAGACAAGTAACATAAAACGGTGTGTAAAAAAAGTGTGTATTATGTGCCGAGAAACTAGCGTGTTTATAAATCAATTGAAACACCACTTGATAATTAAAACTGTTCTTATGTACTTAAATGTAACGTAAAACATCTCAGTTTTCTTATTTTAACGAGACATATAACAAACTTCGAGTTTAAGTAGAAATAATGTTTAAGCCGACTTTGGATGTGTTCCTACCGTAGACGAAATATTGAAATATTTCGAAAGAATGATACCACATTTTGTCTGAAAATTGCAAAGAATCTGCCTTTTATCTGTTAGGGACATTGCTATAAACATCTGCAATATATAGCTTTTAATACACAAGTATTTGGTCACTCTAACTTTTTTTGCATTATTGTTTCCGGGATTCCGTTGAAATATCGATTCGATTATTTATTTTCTTGAAGAACTGTGATAAATCTGTATCGGACGCTCAATGTGTTGTTGTTCAGTTCTGTTTGTGGTAGATTTTCTTCTTTTTGTGTGTTATTCGTGTGCCCTTCTTATCGTGCTGTTTTTGTTGAGAGTTGTCTTCCGTGTTTTTTTCGTTTATTAAAAGAACGACAAACCATCATCTAAAGCATCTGACTAAAATACCATACGAGATAAAAGTTATAGTAAAACAGAATGTTAAAACATGAGAAACTAGATGTTGTGCGTAACAAAAACTCGAATTGCTGACAAGGAGACTACAAGTAAGATAATACAGATATAGATAATAATAAAACATCATTAATGCAGAATTAATATTTCATTGTTTATATACCTTTAATATTAATGTTCACACTCTCAATGATGAGAATCGGAGGCATAGAATACCAAAGCAGACGTAACAAGCTATAATACACTTAATATGATCGCGCTTACGAGACATAACGTGCTAACATGTATGTATACTTTTCAAAGAATGTGATTTTGTTTTAAATAGGAAAATAATTGTTGGGAACAAAATAATGTATGTCTGAATTGACGTCTGTTTTGTATGGAATAATGCTTAATTGTTGATGATTATTTAGTCATACATCTTTGTGTACTCGTCCCTATACACGCGATTGCATTAATGACTATTAGCGCTCTATGAATATGCGTACATGTAGGCGAAAACATATATACAACGCAATATTTACCAAGGTAAACACATTTAATACGATACAATCAAACATGAATTATATAGATATTTTGCGCTGTTAGAAAAACCATGTTGAAGAAAATTACAAACGATTGTGGTAATATCTTGATTTTTAAGAAAGTTGAAGCCTTTATTCAACAACCATATTCGGAGTGTAACGTAAGGAACCCTTTTAAAACATAATATTCTCAGGGTCATGCCAGGCAGGCGAAATCAAGTTGCTAAACTGTTTCTCTTGAGTACTGCCTTTCTTTTTCTATTATGCTTTACCTTTTTTATTCATACTTTTTGGTTTTGGCTCGAATTGTTAAATTCCCTGAAGGTACAACAACGTTAACACCAGACTGAGTGTTCATATTGAATTGATTGCTTTGCTTTGTTGTCTAGTATACGTTATTACAAATTAAATTGGACCTGCATTAGCACCACACCGTCTCGCAATAATTGTGTTTGCAACATTGTTGTGGAAACAGGTATTTTATATAACTATATACCACCGTGATACATTTGGTGGGATTTTCGACGTTAGACATATCCTTTTCTCCTTCGGGAAATAATCTTTCAGACAATATAAAAATTCTGTGCAATTTAATGACCTAAAAGTATTTGATTTCTTAACAGGAAACGACCACTGACTTGAAAATGTATTTCGTAATTTAATATTACGTTAGTCTGTTCCAAAAAAACGGAATGATGAATGAAACTATTGTCATCCACAATTATTTTCGTTTCTCATCAGTTTGATCAGACATATCCACAAGTTATTTGTAAATGTTATCCACGGGATCACTAGTGTTTAACACGACTTGTTGATGGAGATTGTTTGACCATAATAGATAATCGTTAACAATATGTGCTCATGAGAGCTAAAACCAAATATATATTTCTTCCATACGGCCATGTACGTTTATGCAAAAACTTTGGTGTGTTATCAACACTATAGTATCTAGAACAAAATTGTGTGGGTCGTCCGAAGGTGATTGTTGGGACATTGAAAGTTAAGCGATTTATTCAATCAAGTCTACTCTCAAACTTCTTTGATGTTGTTATTTGATTTTTCTCTAAATTGATGACTAATTGTATCAACATCGCTATTAATTACCGGATTTCCATAGTCAAATCTCGCGCTTATGTGTCTTAATCGTGAAATAACGATTGTATTCAAGAAGTGGCGTATTTTAAAGTTCATTATATAGCCATAACACTCGAGCAGATTGCAATAAGTTGGGGATTTTGTAGCCAATTCGGCAAGACATATTATTAAAAATAGACTAGTAGCTACAACCCTTTCACTATAGAAATGGAGCAATTATATTTCTTTTAACATTTTACTGAGACAATTCATTATCAGCATTTCTTTTATCTAACAACGCAATGTAACGTTCAGTTGGAATGTTTGAAACGAAATCACATTTTGTCATTACTAAAATACAAATTGTCCACGATTTTGTTGGGTTAATGCGGGAATGACCTCGAAATACAGATTACAAAGCTCGGTATCGTACAATAAAACATTGACTTCTGTTTCTGACATTTTCGAGGCAAATATTTGATTAATTTGGTTCACTTCCCTAGACAGTTTGTGATTATCTCGTGAGTTGTTTTGTATTTGATTAGTGAACAACATTACCCGAAAGTAAGACGCACTGATTTTAAACCTTAAGTATAGACGTCCTAATGTTCATCCAACTGGGAATACCGAATCCTAAGTACGAGGTTGAATTTTGTAGACAGTTTAACATTTTGATATATCATTGTTAAGTACCTAAAATGGAAGCTGAAATTATTGCTATACCGTTTTACATAGTCTCTGGTGAGAAGCTTACAAGTTCGTAAATTAATTGAAACATCACTTTGTAATTCATAACTGTTCCCTTATACTTGGATACTTAACTGTCACATATAGAATTTTTTTGTTTACTTAGTATGAAGCGAAATATCGCCTACGTAACAAAATATTTCCTAGCATATGTAGAGACGGCGCTACGTTTGAGCTGGTTTAAAATGTCATCCTATTGAAGATGAATTATTTCAACATTTTGACCCAAATCATACCACATTGTCTTTGATAATTGCAACGGATATGCCTTTCATCAAATGTCGACATCTAAAAATCTCAACACATATTTCCTTTAACAAATGAACTATTTAAATCCATTTATCATTAAGTACTTCTTAAAAAGACTTTACAATAATTAATCTTTAAATTATCGACTAGGCCAGTCTGGCTTAATTAGATTTTTTTTAAAGTAGTGTGTTAGAGTATTTGTTTGATGACTAGTACATGTACTCATTTCTTTGAATAACCTTGCTTAATCTGTATCGGTCTCACATTGCCTTCTTGTTCAGTTTTGAGTTGGTGGTATTTTTTTTCTGAAGGTGTTTTTTTAGTCTTTCTTATCCTGCTGTTTTTGTTTACAGTTGTCTTGCTTGTCCAAAATGTTATTTTATTTTCATAAAAGAAATATACGAATCATAATCGCAATCGAATGCTTAAAATGTCATTCTAGACATAATTTATCGTAAAACAGAATATGAGAACACGAGAAATAGGATGTTTTGCTTATTAAGTTGCTGACAAGAAATGTATAAGTAAGATGATGCAGATATGGATAAAAAATCAAACAGCATTTACACAGAAACAATATTTTACTGTTTTTATACCTTCAAGATTTATGTTCTTTTGAGAAACGAAGGCTTACAATACCAAAGCAAGTGTCACATATTACGATGTACGTAACTTGATCGCACTTTCGAGATACAATGTGGTAATGTGTTCATTGCAAAGAATGTGATTTAAATATGAAAATAATGACGAAAGTGAGTACAAAAGAATGTACTGATTCTCTGTAGAGTACAAAAGAATGTATTGTCTGTATTAACGACTGTTTCGTATGCACGTCAATGCAATTTTGGTGTGTTATCAACACTGCAGTATTTATAACAAATGTAGGGCTTTCGTTGGTTATTGTTGCGACATTGAAAGTTTAGCTACATGGTGTTAAAAAGTTCGTAGACATTAATTTATTATTTTATCTCTCATTTTATTTTCAACTAAAATTTTCACATTTTTCTGACACATTAGTAACTACAATGACATCCTTTGCTTGTTGTAATCTTATTCAAGATCTGACAAGTGATGCATGAGATATGCATGAGTTTAATAGACACAGGTGACAACGTAAAATGTGGGAGACGTCAAAATGACGTCACAGCTTTAGATACTCGATCTTTGCAAATGTGAGAGTCCATTATACTCAAGAAGTTTTTAATTTCATTTCGGCCATGTTAGTTGCTTAGTCATTCTTCTTTGGGTATATGGTGGTGAAAATCATCATGAATGTATTACCATGTTCTAGCAGGGGTGCGAGACAGGCAACATCTTGCCCATTATCAATCCAATCTCGCTACCGGATGAGACGCATTATTGTAATATCACCATGTTAACCTCTTCTGGTCAGGGAAGGATTTAGCGGTATTTCATACATATTAGTTCTCACTATAGACAGATGTAATAATTTTACCAACAGAAATGACACATGTATAGAGCTTTTTGACACCATGTTTGTCAATTTCTTCCCAAAACCAGCGTTTTGCACTCTTAACGGCGATAATCACCTATGAAACGTTTTCTTCCGAAGATCCCCACACATACTCATTTTGTTTGTTAGGCTCATGGAACAAATATTTAATAGACTTACTTCAGAAGACAATTTTCGTTCAGTCATTTGCAGAAAGGTTCTTATATTTTCGAGCAAACACCAGTTTATTATTATAATATAGCGCAGTCCGATACGGATGGGTGGGTATTTAAGAATATATCCTTTCTTTGTATTTGTGCAAGTTATTCCATACAGTAACATGACTTAATTCGTTTCCAACATTTGACGGTGCTTCTTATATATTTACATCGCTTATATTTTGACATTTTTTTCTAAACATGTTTGCTTATGAGTTGTGCCTGAATAGATTGGAATAATAAATGTCTCTCTGGAAATCATTTTACTTTTTGTCAAAGTGTAAGCCAGATAAAGTACAAGTTTTTATAGTTTGTAAGGACGAACAACAAATTATCCTCGGCTTCGCCTCGTACAATTTCTTGCTTGACCGTACAAAACTATACTATAACGCTTGTAAGAGGACACTTTTGATAAAAAAACTAGTACTGTATCTATAACATATACAAACTGTTCATTTAACGGTAAAAGCATCCGTAAAATGGTTTTATTTTTCACACAAGAACACATAAGAGTACATTTCGTTTTCGAATAAATAGTTAAAAGAATCAGTATTTGATCTTCGAGTAAACTCATTTATGACTTATAAAAAGGAAGTTATTATTTCACGACATTTTCGCATTGTTAGTAAAACAATGCCCAGCTTACTAGTAATTTGTTCATGGTACACTTCAGTTGGCTTAGTGAAACAAATTATCAAACAGCCAGTAATAGTTATTGACTTCAGTTTGTCTAATTCCAGAGACAAATATCTTATTACTTTGGATCGAATTTCTAGACAGCCTGAGAAATTTCCATTGATTGATTATCCTTACTTTTATCAGCTGGTGACATGGATGAACAAAACCCGGTATTGAATTAAGTCGGTTGCGTTTGGAAAATAACTTTACATTTTATGTATTCATTTATTAACCATCATGTCCTTGTCATTAAACCTGTGTTATATAAATCAAACAAGCACCATGTAACATGAAGGAATCTCAAATTCTTAATTACAAAAAACACCACGACTTTGGAATAAAACAACCTCAAGAATATTTGCTTTTTCTCTCATTAACACGTTTTGTGTGATAACATCACGTGTCGTGTGCTTTGATCAAACAAAGTTATAAGAATACTTGTCCATTCAACCACCGAAATCCTTATTGTATGGGTTTTATTTTGTATATTGATAGCACATGCACACGGTTCCATCGATTAAATAAACTTGCATAAAACAAATATTGCTAGTCTCTCTTTATTGAGACACTCTAAACATAAGCATGGTAAACTATCCTTAAAACCTTTGTTTGATCAACTGTTAAGTTTTACCGCTAGTTCCTTAAAAGTTGCCTGTGTTCAATTGAAGCCCATGCCCCCTACCCCAAGAAGGGATAGAAGTGGCGGGATAGTAACGGTGTTTAATATTTCTGATGTCCGGGCACTGCCGGGTGACTACTGTGATTTTGTTGTGCGCTAAAATAGTGGACCATATAGCCGAGACAATATTATAATAGTTCTCTGGTTCAGGGCAAAAACAGTTTGATGGCATTCTTACCTTCTGTATGACACAGGGACATGGGTTTTACACAGTGTTTGATAAGAAAAAATAAAAATATGCGCCCTTTTCCGGTTTAGGGGGGAATCGACCAGGTGCATTAATACATCTCTGCGCCCTGGTTTTCAAAGCACGTACTATGTCTTTACATGCACATACACATTAGGGAGTTTGTTTGGTTCGAAGAAGTTTATAAATAGAAACAGTGATTTTTCTTCATTATATCATTTTTTACCAGTTGGTGTTGGTTTTGATATCAAATTATTAAAAACGTTGTTGAACATGTTTGAGCATGCCTAGGCCATTTATAATCGCGTCTGAACTCCAAAAGTGTGTCCCTGACCGTTTACAAATGCAAATTATTGGCCTATTTTGCATACTGTACCGTCTGGTAATCTCAAGTTCAAACATGTAGATTGGAATAACATGTGAATCAGAATATAAACAAATAAACAGACAGCACTCGAATGAACTCAGCGAAAAAATATAAGAAACAACAATCATATATCACAATGCACAATTACCAACATACAGCCACGTATGGCGTTTATGTCGAGCCAAGTAATGTCTAAAGCCTAATGTTTGTATAACTGATAGATAAATTGTCCAAGGATAAAGACGACGATAATAAGATATCCCGCATTCCTACAGATGACATTTTGAACGAACCGTGTCTACTAGTATATGATTACGAAATACCGACAAAGTCTAAAGAACATTGTCAAAAGTTCCCTACGAAAAGATTGTTTCGAATTAAATGGTTTGTAAATCAATAAAATACTGATATTTTCCTAGATAGATATACGAGTCTTAATTATCACTGTCTGACCTTTTCTGTCATTTTTATGAGCTACATCTGATAAGTACCGAACACAACGATGAAAGAAATCGAGCAAGTTCAATTATAGGACAAATCGTCAGACGCCTTCAATGGTTATTGTCCTTTACTTACCAATGACGTTAAACTTACTTTGTGTGTACTTTAATTTAAACAAATATACATTTGTAAATTGAGGGAAAACTGTCTTTAAAAAGTATGTACTAGTACAATTAATACATCAAATTTGTCCTGCAGGTTATAAAAATGAAACACTAAACAAAGAGTAAATTCCATCAATGCGCAAATCGCAATACTTAATAACCCGATGGGTGAAAGCGTTTCTAAATTTGTGAATAATGATAATTATAAATCTCACAATGAAAGTGACATTCAGCAGAAACAGAAAAGCACATGAAAGCATAGACGACGTATCTTTTCATATGAACGAACAACTTTACTTACATTTGTATATTTCGGTTTAATTGACAATTTGATAAAACCCATTGCTGCTTTTATGCCTGTGTATATTTGCAGTAAGATAAATACTGGTTAAAATAACCATGATAATTGATCTTCCATTCAAATTCGACCAGTATGAGTTGTTTGGAAATGATATCAAAACTGTTCGCGAAATCAACCAATTTGAATCTAAATCATCCGTGAGTAATTATTTAATATGGCCCGTTAATGTACTCTTCACTGGCTACAGTGCTGCTACGATGCCTGACATTGATCCAGTCATTTCTTGTGTTGCAACAGGGAGGGTGTTATAATTGGTTTTAATTACGTGTTACAAGTCCTTTGTCAGAATACCGATGATGATTAATTCGTTTTAACTGTAATACAATCCGAAAGGAGGAACGTTACTCTGTTAAAGAGAAAAAGAGAGGAACTTTGGATATGAAATGTCATTTCTCATGATCATGATGGCATTTGCTATTTAGAATCAATAACTACAAAATTAGAATCAAATTCTACGAAAACAATTAAGTAGGTGTTATTGTCCTACCTGTTCTGCAGTAACATGGAGCAGAACCATGTGACTTTATAATTAGCTTATCTGATATTGTCAGAATTACAATTGCCCGAGGTATAACAAGCATTAGTTCAACATAATTAATTCAAAGTCTCAAAATGTCAGAAAATCTGTAATTGATAGGACTATGCTCAGCTAACTATTCGCATTTACTCTTTGTGGGCATTTTATCCTGGTTCCTTTTAAATATTTTATTAGTTATGCGGGGGTATTCGCAAACAATTTCAAGTGAAAACTTATAATTTCCTCCAAATCTAAAAACTTCCCGCTGAACATGAAATATAAGACTTTTTCATTGTTTTAAGCACTATGTAAAGCGCCTCAATAATGACCAAAAAAATATGAGCTTTTTTTGTTTCTTGCAGAATATGTCCAGTTCAATTTCTTAACCCTTATCATGCTGGATTCCCAGCAGGCTTATCAGTAGCCAGTGCCGAATTGTTTTGCAGTGTACTTGAGATAAATATCTCATCTGATCTGATGTGCGAGTGACTCTGTTTAGCACCTAATTAAAGGTATCAATTATCAAAATACCGATACCACCCCGATAATTTGTACAAAGAAGATACAATAAGCAACACATTGATAACATTTTGATCATTAAAAAATAGTAAACTTGAAATAATATTCATCAATATGTCAATGCAGTGTGAAATATTTTCATGCAATTCATACATAATCAATGATAAATGTTATGATATAATAATAAATAACAATCTCAGAATTGTATATTTCAACTACAAATATCAGAATATAAGACAATATTGATTTAAATAATACTTTTCTTATTTTCTTTATCAATTATTATGTTTATTTTACAAAGTAAGTGTTTATTTACTATACAGTCCACTCGGAAAATCAATGATACTGTACGTCGCACACACGTATTATGTGGGGTTTGTTTTATTATTCACTCAATTTATAATTGTTAATGTGTTTATGTCATTATTCAATTGAGTCGCCTCAATTTTCCATTGGATGAAGTTTGTAATCCTTTATTGTGTGGTCCCTTACAAAGCACTCAGGAACACACATCACTTTTCCACATTGATTGCATTCGTATGCAGTTTGCCTCCGCTTACATCCAGTTCTCAGACTTTTGTGAACATTGCACACAACACAGTCTGTCATTGGTTTTTGTCGTTTTGTACTGACCTTTGGCTGAATGAAACCGATGAAATGACGGGCCGTGAGCCGGTCAATGTTCTCCATGGATTTTCGACCACCGAAGTTTTGCAAAATTCGTTCTAAAACACTGTGTGCGTTCTTTCTACGGCGATCAATTGCCATTTTTGTTCCGGAATTTCCAAAACTATATTAGTCATTACTTTCACTCGATATTTAAACGTATTCGGCCGTTGATTGCTTGGCATTTTTGTACAAGTAGTTCAGTTACTTACTATTGAATAAATGATAGTGAATTGCCCTTCATAAATAATTACGCGTTCATCAAAACATCGCTTTGATCAGGAATACCCACTGGCGCGACTCACAGTCGCGATCGGCACTGGTGGAAGGTATCGTGTAGCGCGACTATACTCGCGATCGGCACGATAAGGGTTAACTTACGCCAAATTATTGAAGTTTTCCTTTAATTTGCTTTAAGAATACCGATCCTAGTTCTTTTTAGTATGCGTACTAGAAAATCTATAATCGAGTGCAAACAGTTAAGAAATACATATCATTCACCATACCCATTACCATTTTCTCGTAAAATCGCAATTGATATGTATTAGCTTTCGAAGTTTACTCGTAAATGGTTGTATTATACAGTTATTGATAGGGTGAAGCACGAGTGAACTATAATAAGGACTTAACGCACGAAACGCCTACTTTTATATATTTCGGGCGGTCACGAATAGTTATTGGCCATTAAAAATGCAACCGTTGGAAAACTTTTAAAGTTTTATACATCAATGGAAATGTATTTTTATTATCAACACTGATGGTTCAAAGAAAATTAACTTATTTTCATTACAAAGTGGAAAATCACATTAATCGAGGATATATGTATGAAATGTTTTATTTTCCAAGTACAAAGGAGCATTCCTGAACTGCGTTTTTTTATCAACAGACAATGTATTTGCAACACTTTTAATTTAACCGAGCGAGCTCATCACCATTTCGTTACTTTTAGACATATTTTGGTGAATGATTGTCTTTAAACCGATGAAAGCATTTGCTAGATATCGTCTGTTATTTTTTCTGAGACATTTTAAGTATAAGTTATACCTAGAATATACTTCAGATATCTGCATGGTATGTCGGTAATATTATAAACACAATTCTAAGTACAAATATCGAACGACTAACAATAACTCCTTACAGTCTGATCTGACTATTAAGTGTAAATGATATTCCGAATGAAGGTCACACACGCTATGCACAACACGACGTGGTACTGATCAGTCATACCAAGTGTCATTGAAATCCGACAAACAGTTACTGAGAAATAACGTGGACAAAATTTGGACGAACGAACGAACGAACGAACGAACCAACGAACCAACCAACCAACCAACGAACCAACCAACCGACCAACCGACCAAGAACATGATGTATAGCCTCATATACTTTGCATCCGGGTTATAAATGAAAAAGTATCATTTGTAGTGTTTTAATGCTGCGATCATCCTATACATGAATTTAACTTAATCCAAAAACAATACAATGACACCTTACCGATTCTAATCCCAGGAAACGACACATTTTTTATATTTATGGTTTTCTTTCCTTATAGTAATGACAATTATAGAAACACAATCCGATAGTAATGTATAAGATTTTTGTCTTAACCAAGTTAAGAGAAGATCAAATTACCTATGAACCAAAAACTGGAAATTTCAGAAACTAGAGTAGCGCATCCGGATATTTGTATCACATTTACCCTGTTTCTAACGACGAGTGTTTGTTTTTGATCGACTAAGAAATACGTTAATGTGTTTAACTCCAAAAGACAGTTTACATGTGATACAAATAATCCGGATGCGCTACTCTTGTCATTTCGGAAGTTACTTCTATGTCCAGTTGTTTCTGTTGAGTGCTACCTTCCCTGTCAGATTGTAAATAGCCTTTAGCGAAAGTAAGCAGAAGTATACTCGTTGTGTCCTTTTTGTTTCCTGAAGTATCATTACATGCGATGTTTTCGAGCAACTAGTTATGTTTAAATAGGTAGTTTTATTGCACGCAAACTCTCCTGCCTTAATAGGATCAAACAATAAAGATTCGTGGTGTTTTATTGTGATTACGTGATGACGTCTTTCCTAATAACCTTCCTGACATTTATGTCTTTATAATGTAACTGTTTGATGTGAATTTATATTCGCATTCCTTATTTCCTGTACTTTTAGATATTTCTTGAAATCTCAAAGCGATGTACAAAATCGTTTTTCTGTTAACATGGAGCGGGGATTAAGGTCACGAGACGAAACTTTTTTGAAAGTTGTAGATATCACGTCAGCATTGCACTTTCATGTACATGACACTTTCGTTGTGTCAAACACCGACTTTAATTATGTACATCGTTATACGTGACATTCCATATGTTGGATTAAACATACCACAAACGTAATTATACATCCTGTTTGTTCAATCCAATATGGCGATATACGGAGCCACCCAGACGCTACCCTTTTAATTCAAACATTTGTAATCTGTTAGCGAATTATGGAGATACAGTATCGTTGCGGAATATATGATATTCAATATAACTAAGGAAACACCGCATACTGCAAATACAAATTTAAATCAGCAATATAAAAATACCCTTCAAAATACTTCTAAATCTAGCTTGATATAACCGATTCAAACATAACGGTACTAAATAAAAGCAACTTTAGTCATCTTTGCGAGGCAACCATTTTGAACAAATAATTCATAGAAGTGATAGAGCGTGATGGATTCATTAATTGGTCAAAGAATATAATACTTACGTCTGTTTTCAACTTTATATTAGAATAATTTTACTTGAGTTCTAAGACAAAAATACGTTACGTACACCATGGAAACAACAGCAAGCCTTTCAAGACAGTCCGAATAGAGTTTTCAAAATTGACACATACCAAAATCATCATATCGTTGACTCTTACCGACTAATGATGTGGTAATTATGGTGAAAAAATTATATAATGGTGACTAGATGTTAGAACAATTCCCTGTCTAATGTTGTCTAGTCACTAGAACACGTAGGACATAAACGTAAATACACACTACTGGGACACATTTCGTCTTTTCGGTCAAGATAATGATAGTAATTACCAGGTCTAAGGCGATCCCAAAACAGTCGTACATTTGGTACAGACGGAATGGTTGGTTTGTTTTCTAATTTCCAGCCAGTATACAAATAATGTCTCCCAAAGAGTAAATATCCAAAGAAATTGGAGCCGACCAAAATGTTGACCAATCAATGGTACTTTTATCTTCTTTCTTACCACACTGTCTGAGATAGTTTAATAATAATCGAAACTCGGGTAGGTTAGGCGGTACTTAACAAAGTCGTGGACGACAATAATCATTGAAAGAGTAGACAGGAAATACAGCAATCAACTGAACCAGCCGAGGCCATACAACATCACATTACACAAATATATGGCACAATGCCGACATATAACACAACGATAAAATAAAATATCCAAGTTAGTCTTAGCTGTCAAAAAGCTGAATAACCTAAATCTTCGTAAAGATATGCCAGTGGCAAATAACAAAGCGAGGCATTATTATGACTTGACCCTACTTGACTATGACCTGATCCTAAATAACTCAAAACACCATGTCAACAAATACACACAGACGGACCAAAAAAAGAAAAACAAAGACCAGAAGGATGTTGGCATTATCCATAGCTACGAGGGACGTTCAAAAAGTACTAGGGCTGGAGCTCTCACGGATACAGTTTTAAAAATTATACAAATATTAAAACATAATTTTAAATCGGAATTCAGTTGCGAAAAAGTGATATCCGATTTATCGTGTACATTCTGTCGGGTCCGTCCGTAATCGTCAATTTTGAAACCATAGTAACACGCACCCGGCGCAGCCCGTCATTAACCACTGACGTGGACTACGTAATGAGCTATATCTTCACTACTATCATAATGTTAGATGTGAAATATCGCTAAAACATAACTTGTTGCATGTTGGACTTTCTCTGCAAAAATGACGATACTTGAACTATAGATGCTGAAATAAAGAGTAGTTGAACTCTATTAGGGACAACTTCGGATCGCAAAAGTGACGTCATCGGAACGTAACGAAAAACGGACAAATAACAGGTTCCGTCAACAGTAAAATTATATGCGCTCGAAATAGTATGCAAAGTATCGTAACTACAAAAGGACATATTTCTGCAGTTATTTCTACAATTTAAGTTTGCCTCATAGGTATTATAGATGGTTGTTCTAGCGTGAAAGACATGTAAGTAATCGGAAATAAAAAGAAATGGTTACGTTAGGTACCGCGACATTTTCAATATATCAATTTTTTTGTGCTGATGCTCGCCCCGATATTCGATATAAAATTCGGAAAAATACATGCGATTCTCACAAACGATATACGTGTATATAGCTCTGTGTGTTACAAGCATGAATTCATCACCATTATTATTAAAAACAGCGGTTTTCATAGCTCTATGAGTGACACTTACGACGTATAAAATAGCGCGACGTCATTTTGTGCGCCGGGTAGGAGTACGTGAGTAAGTTTAAATACCGGCAACTATCGAACCGCATATTCATTTACCATCGTAATTGCACTGTTTGTAGAATTATGTTTGAAATTTCATATGATATAAAAAAAATTATTTGTGTAATAAACAATGCTGCTTTTATGACAATAATCCTAGTACTTTTTGAACGTCCCACGTACATGTACCAACTTGTTAATTTAAGATCGAAAGATTTAATGAATTTTTTTCCAAGCAATATATCAACCATGTCTCAGAGTATAATTATATGACAGAATGCAACATACAGGTACAGACAGTTACTAACACAAAACAAAAACACAAATACTGACAATGGTTGGGCGGAAGTATTAGAGGAATAAAATTGTGTATGATAGTACTATTTGTGGTTTTGCATGTTGAACGCTATCAATGGAAATAATATCAAACCGACAAAGAAATTTATAGACTACAATTGCGTACAAACACAAAGAGATAACATGACATAAATTATGTATACTCATTTATTTAGTACATTAATGTTGTATCTTCCTAGTGTTAAGTATTAACAGATTAAATGCATTTGCACACATGAGATCAGACAACCAGGCTATGTCTGAATTATTTGCAAGAAGCTATCGATTCCAATTCAGTTCAACGAAGAGGATGGCGAGTAGTATGAACATGAAATATAATTTGATAGACAGAAAGACAGAGGAACACATTATTTGTAAAGACAACTCATTGATTTAACAATGAAATTATATGACCGAAGGTAAACATAAAACAACTTTCATTCGTCGGATTTGTAAAAGCAGATATTGGTAAACATATAACTAACAGAAGTAAAACAAATTGGTATAGTAGTCATAGCCCATATGTTACCGGAATACAGCGTTTGATTGTTCACAAATGATTAATATATGGAAACTTGGTTATGGTTTAGTAACGGGAATGGTCAATGGTGGTCAACCGCTACTGATCAGACCCTTATACACTGTACGAATCTTTTAGTGAGAAGCAGATTCTAAACAAATTAAATCAGACTTATATTGTTTCTTAATGTTTCCAAGTCTATCAATTTGATATGCTATGTACTCGTACATAATAGTATAGGGTTCTATGTAAAATGTCTTAGACATGCCTACTAACGAATGCAGTGAAGACAACCAATTGTCTAACACAAATCAATTAGAATTTTCCACTACCGCTCCCTCACAAATTCGACATTGCTATGCATAGGCTTACATAGTCTAGTCGTATAAAATAAGCCTTATACAGAACAATAACAGAATAACAGCCAAACGTGATAAGGTAGTTCCTTTTATTAATAATGCAAAGATGTTTCTACAGTCCAGAAATCTAGACGTATTGATAATGAGTTACTTTAGGAATGGCAGTTTAAAATCGAATGGCAAATGTTAAGATACCAAACCGAAAGTCATTTGTATTAGTAGGCTAACTGATTTTGACGGCATTTCACATGCCGATTATACCTATAAAACTGTAATGTTCATTTCCCTGTCATTTTGTTAGTTAATGCCAGGTGCAACAATCACTGTCACATAAATACCTCACGAGTACGCCATCAAAATGGATTCAAAATACAAAATGTAATTACAAAAGACCAAAGTGCAATGAGTTTGTATAATGCAAGATTTCAAAACTGACTCAGACCGAAATCATAAACATTCTACTTTTATGTCTCTCTCTTTCTCCCCCCCTCTCTCTCTCTTTATCATGCAACTACCATGGTAACTACCTGATAACACATGACCTGAGAAAAGTTTGTGTTCTCAGGTCAATAGCCTGAGAACACTTTATGGCTCCGCCCACAAATAACGGACTATTTTTCAATTTGTCATTCCGTCTCAAATTGACATAAATATCATTGAAAACAACAGAATTATGCATTTAATAGCTATTATTTATTGAACGTTTATGTTTACAATGCGAAAAAGCAATAATTCTTCGCCAGGTAGGGCTACGCCACTGTAATTGTTCTTCATTTCATTCGGGTCACCCACGGATCGATCGTTTTGAAAGGCCCTGAAATAAACCAAAAAAACAGAGATAAATACACTGGCTAAGCATCGTCAAAGATAAATTAACATTAAAATATTCATAGCTGTCGACCCAAACTTTAATAGACTCTTCCACAGATCAATGTCTTACTCACCATTGTGTATTTCCATCTGTTGTCCTCAGCATTCTGCTGTGATTAAGTTGATCTTGTCAATCTTGTTAAAAACTGCTCTCCATCCACTCGGTTTTACAAGCTTGTCTAAACTGGTTGTTCTTGAAGTTATTTCCCATTCATAGAATTCAATTTCGCACAATCCATTGCCACACACAATCCAGCTTTTAAGTTTATCCATATTTTTTCATTGTGTGAAGCTTTACATTAGACATTTTGACATAATTAACGACCTGTCTCCACACACACTACGTCATTGATGACGTTTCATCGATGAATCATTCAGAAAAAAAACCAGCCAAAATTCATGAGCGGAATTTTATTCTACTTTTATGACACGATGTTCTTTTTTTGGTAATACTTATAATTTGCTTAGTATTCTTGTTTTTACTAAAAAAAGTGAAATAGATCTTATTTAGTTTTTAATAGTTTTTGAATAGAACATCGTAGAATTGAGAACTATATTTTGTGAACGGAAGCAAATGAATTTGTATTAATCGGCGGGCGGTCTAAGAACGATCGACAACTCCAGTTTAAAATTTAAAAAATTTGCCTCTTAATTGTGCCCCGTTGTTGGTTTCATGATAAATAGAAACTCGGGTCGCTGTCCGGCTCGAACAATGTTATCAGGCTTGGCGATATCGCCCGGGATGGCTCGGTAAACCTTGCCACCTGAACGATATCACCTTGCCTGATAACATTGTTCTCACCGTACAGGGACCCGAGTCTCTCTCTCTCTCTCTCTCTCTCTCTCTCTCTCTCTCTCTCTCTCTCTCTCTCTCTCTCTCTCTCTCTCTCTCTCCCTCCCTCCCTCCCTCCCTACCTCCCTCCCTCCCTCCCTCTCCCTCCCTCCCTCTCTCTCTCTCTCTCTCTCTCTCTCTCTCAAAATAATTTATAAATCCATTTATTTTTAAACTATTTGTTAATATGTTTATAATGCATGGCATAAATGTAAATGGATTTATAAATGATTAAAATTGCAAGGACAAAAAAAAAGATTTCAAAATTGACACAGACCGAAATCATAAACGTACCGAAAAATGGTTTCAGGGTAAGAATCTAACAATAATAACCATCATACAGACTAATGATGTGGTAGTGAGTGGGAAAAAATACTATAATGGTGACTAGATGTTAGAACAATTCCCTGTCTAATGTTGTCTAGTCACTAAAACACGTAGGATATAAACATAAACACACTACTGGGACACATTTTGTCTTTTCGGTCAAGATGATGATAGTAATTACCATGCAAAGGAGATCTCAAAGCAGTCTTAAATTAACTTGATGTAAAGATGGCCCACCTAATCGGCTTTGAAGAATCTGTTTAGAGATGGAATGGTTGAATTGTTTTTCTAATTCCAGCCAAAACAAAATATAGTGTATCCCGAAGTGTAAATTTCCACACAAAGGGGAGATTAACAAAATGTGGACAAACAGTCTTAGTTCAAACAGTCAAATTTAAACTTGGATTATTAAAAATACAAATGTAATAAAACTCTAATGTGGTACTTTACTACATCATGGCAATTTTTATCATAAGTCGTTAATGCATTGGTCGCATTGTTATGCCATTTATTTGAAAGTTCACTATCAAACATTTTCTAATTAATCCGTGGAATGCAATATGATCCTGTTTTTGAAATAGAAATTGAAGTTATATGCAAAAATAATCATTATTTGTATAATCACAAAAACATTAATCACATAATCAGTATTTTCCGCTACTATGGGACAGTCTGAACGTACATGTATAATCACTTATCAAAAATGTAGTAATGCACATTACCTTAATCCATTTAACAACTGTTTTATTTTAATTTTCTAGTTTCTTGTCTAAAGACATAACGTATTAGAAACGCATTAAACGCAGCAGCTTTCGCATATTTGAGACAACCGATTACGTTCATTATCACCTCTGGATTTAAAAAATGACATCCGATTACCACACTGTCTGAAGTAGTCGTACTATAATTGCAACTCGGGAAGGTTAGATGGTACTTAACAAAGTCGAGGACGAAAATATGCATTGGACGATCGGACAGAGAATACTTCATTGTAATGAACCAGCCGAGGCCATATAACATCAAAACATCTCAAAACACAATTATACGATAGAATGACCACACATAACCTACATTTTTGTAACTAGGAAATGAAAAGACCAAGCCCCAGCTGTCAAAAAGCAGAATAACCTAAACATTCGTAAAATATGCCAAAAACTTTAACAACTAAAGACCAAACGAGGCATTACTATGACTTGACCCAGTTACTGATCATAGATGACCCCATAGACCATGTCAAAAACTGCACACAAACGGTTAAAGCGAAGAAAAAAGATTAAAGACATACACCACAATGCCTAACTTAACAATTAATACATATTGGAGTATGCCAAGTTGTCAAGTATATTTCGTGACTGAAATGTTTTCAATACTGCTTGAGTAATATATTTGTCTAAGGTATTTTAACTGTTGTCAAACAGAACCTAAATTTTACAAAATGAAACATTATATTTGACATTTGTTCTGTGTTAACCAAATTAATCTTAACAGGTGATTATAAAACGCTTTCCTATAAACTATTATAGAGGAAACTGCTTGAAAGCACAATTTAGGTGTTGCATATCAAGAGAGTCGAAACTTGAGTACAGATGTATCGCTCACTGATTCAGGAGGAAATGTTCTCTAAAGTTGGAATGTGTAAAATCTTTTTATGTTGACCCAGTGACATATATCCGTGTCACAGAATAAAGACGATACTAATAAGATATCCCTCATTCATACAGATGACATTATGAACGAAACGTGTCTATATAATTATGAAATGCCGACAAAGTCTCAATAACATTGTCAAATGTTCCCTAAGAAAAACTTGTTTCGAATTTAATGGTTTGTAAATCAATAAAATACTGTTATTTTCCGACAGAGATATACGAGTCTTAAATATCAGTGTCTGACTTTTTTATCCTTTTTATGAGCTTAAACGTATGATCAGTACAGAACACAACGATGGAAGAAATCGGGCAAGTTCATTTATAGGACAAATCGTCACACGCCTTCAATGGTATTTGTACTTTAAATTTATTTTGTGTGTACTTTAATTTACACAAATATACATTTGTAAGTTGATGGAAAACTGCTATTTTAAAAAGTATGTGCTAGTACAATGAATACATCAAATGTGTCCTGCAGGTTATAAATTCAAGGTGAAACACTAAACATAGAGTAAATTCCATCAATGCGAAAGTCACAATACTTCATAACCCGAGGGGTGAAAGCGTTTCTAAATTCGTGAAAAATGATAATTATAAATCTCACAATGAAAGTGACATTCAGTAGAATCAGAAAAGCACATGAAAGGCATAGACGACGTATCTTTTCATATGAACGAACAACTTAACTTTGTATATTTCGTTTAATTGACAATATTATTAAACCCATTGCTGCTTTCATGCCTGAGTACATTTTACAGTAACATAAATACTCGTTAAAAGAACCATGATAATTGATCTGGCATTCAAATTAGACAAATATGTTTTGTTTGGAAATGATTTTATGACTGTTCGCGAAATCAACCAATTTGAATCTAAATCACCCGTGAGTAATGATTTAATATGGCCCGTTAATGTACAATTCAATGGCTACAATGCTGCTTCAATGACTGACATTGATCCAGTCAACTGATGTGTTGCAACAGGGAGAGTGTTGCAATTGGTTTTAATAACGTGTTACAAGTCTTTTGTCAGAATACAGTCGAGGATTAATTCATTTTAACTGTAATACAATCCTAAAAGAGGAATGTTACTTTGTTAAAGAGAAAAAGAGAGGAACTTTGGAAATGAAATGTAATGTCCAACGAACATGACAACATTTGTTATTTAGAATCAATAACTACAAAATTAGAATCAAATTCTACGAAAACTATTGAGTAGGTGTTATTGTACTACCTGTTCTGCAGTAACATGCGTCAAAACCATGTGACTTTATAAGTAGCTTAGTTGATATTATCAGAATTACAATTGCACCGTGGTATAACAAGCATTAGTTTAACATAATTAATTCAAAGTCTCAAAATATCAGAAAATCTCTTATTGGTAGGACTTTACCCAGCTAATCATTCGCATTTACTCTTTGTGTGCATTTCATCCTGTGTTGTTTCTGGTTCCGTTCAAATATTTTATCATCTTATTAGTTCTGCGGGGGTATTCGCGAACAATTTAAAGTGTAAACTTATAATTTCCTCCAATTCTAAAAACTTCCAGCTAAACAGGAAATATAAGACTTTTTCATTGTTTTAAGCACTATGTAAATCGCCTGAATAATGACCAAGAAAATATGAGCTATTCTTAGTTTCTTGCAAAATATGTCCAGTTCAATTTCTTAACTTACATCAAATTATTCGAGTTTTCATTTAATTTGCTTTGTGAATATATATCCTTGTTCTTTTAAGTATGCGTACTAGATAATCAATAATCGAGTGCAAACAGTTAAGAAATACGTACATATCATTCACCATTCCCATTACCATTTTCTCATAAAATCGCAATTGATATGTATTAGGTTTCGAAGTATACTCGTAAATCGTTGTATTATACAAGTATTTATAGGGTGAAGCACGAGTGAACTATAATAAGGACTTAACGCACGAAACTCCTACTGGTTATATATTTCGCACGGTCACGAATGGTTATTGGCCATTACTATAACACTTCAACCGTTAGAGAACTTTTACAGTTTTATACATCAATGAAAATGTATTTTTTTATTAGCAACACTGTTGTTTCAAAGAAAATTAACTTATTTTCATTTCAAAGTGGAAAATCACGTTAATCGAGAAAATATGTATATAATGTTTCATTTTCCAAGTAGAAAGGATCATTCCTGAACTATTGAAAATACTTTTCTTTGAATAACAAACAATTTAGTTGCAACGCGTTTAATTTAACCGAGCGAGCGTATCACCATTTCGTAATTTTTAGACATATTTCGGTGAATGATTGTCTTTAAACCGATGAAAGCATTTGCTAGATATCGTTTGTAATTATTTTCTTAGACATTTTAAGTATAAGTTATACGTAGAATATACTTCAGATATCTGCCTTGTATGTCGGTAATAGTATAAACACAATTTTAAGTACAAATATCGAACGACTAACAATAACTCCTTACAGTCTGATCTGACTATTAAGTGTAAATGATATTCCGAATGAAGGTCACAAACGCTATGCACAACACGACGTGGTATTGATCAGTCATACCAAGTGTCATTGAAATCTGACAAACAGTTACTGAGAAATAGCGTGAACAAAATTTGGACGAACGAACGAACGAACAAACTAACGAACCAACCAACGAACGAAGGAACCAACCAACCAACCAACCAACCAACGAACGAACCGACCAACCGACCAAGAACATGATGTATAGCCTCATATACTTTGCATCCGGGTTATAAATGAAAAAGTATCACTTGTAGTGTTTTAATGCTGCGATCATCCTATACATGAATTTAACTTAATCCAAAAACAATATAAGCTGACACCTTACCGATTCTAATCTCAGGAAACGACACATCTTTTATATTTATGGTTTCCTTTCCTTATAGTAATGACACTTATAGAAACACAATCCGATAGTAATGTATAAGATTTTTGTCTTAACCAAGTTAAAAGAAGATCAAATTACCTATGAACCAAAACTGGAAATTTCAGAAACTAGAGTAGCGCATCCGGATATTTGTATCACATTTACCCTGTTTGTAACGACGAGTGTTTGTTTTTGATCGACTAAGAATTACGTTAATGCGTTTAACTCCAAAAGACAGTTTACATGTGATACAAATAATCCGGATGCGCTACTCTTGTCATTTCGGAAATTACTCCTATGTTCAGTTGTTTCTGTTGAGTGCCGCCTTCCCTGTCAGATTTTAATTACCCCTAAGCGGAAGTAAGCAGACGTATACTCGTAGTGTCCTTTTTGTTTCCTGAAGTATCATTACATGTGATGTTTTCGAGCAACTAGTTATTTTTCAATACGTAGTTTTATTGAAAGCAAATTCTACTGCCTGAATAGGATCAAACAATAAAGATTCTTGGTGTTTTATGGTGCTTACGTGATGACGTCTTTCCTAATGACCTTCCTGACATTTATGCCTTTGTTATGTAACTGTTTGATGTGTATTTTATTCGTATTCCTTTAATTTCTGTACTATTAGATATGTCTTGATATCTCAAATCGATGTACAAACTCGTAGTTCGGTTGAAAGAAGCTGGGATTAAGGTTACTTAAGGCCACGACACGAAATTGTTTTGAAAGTTGTAGATATCACGTCAGCATTGCACTTCCATGTACATGACACTTTCGTTGTGTCAAACAGCGACTTTAATTATGTACATCGTTATACGTGACATTCCATATTCCCGGTCGGATTAAACATACTACAAACGTAATTATACATCCTGTTTGTTCAAACCTTTAGCTGTGTTATGTCCTATTCCAGTGCAATACTTATTCAATATTGTTAAATGCAGATCGAGATCAGGGAAAGCAAACATACGGACATGTCGGGGAGGAAATCTTTATAAATAGGGTATTTGTTTAAAGCATCAAAAACAGAAGTCAATATGGCGATATACGGAGCCACCCAGACGCTACCTATTAATTCAAACATTTGTAATCTGTTGCCGAATTATGGAGACACAGTATCGTTGTTGAATATATGATATATAATATAACTCAGGAAATGACGCATACTCCTAATACAAATTTAAATCAGCAATACAACAATTACTCTTCAAGATACGTGTAAACCTAGCTACATGTAGATTTAACCGACTCAAACATAACGGTACCAAATAAAAGCTACTTTAGCCATCTTTGTGAAGCAATCATTTTGTACAAATAATTCATAGAAGTGATAGATCATGATGGATTCATTAATTGGTCAAAGAATATAATACTTACACCCGTGTTCAACTTTATATTCGAATAATTTTACATGAGTTCTAAGACAAAAGTACGTTACGTACACAATGGAAACTACGGCAAGATTTTCAAGACAGTAAGAATAGAGTTTTCAAAATTGACACAGACCGAAATCGTTGTATCGTAGACTCTTACAGACTAATGATGTGGTAATTATGGAAAAAAATAATAATGGTGACTAGATGTTACAACAATTCCCTGTCTAATGTGGTCTAGTCACTAGAACACGTAAGACATAAACGTAAATACACACTACTGGGCACATTTTGTCTTTTCGGTCAAGATAATAATAGTAATTACCAGGTCTAAGGAGATCCCAAAACAGACGTAAATTTATACAGATGGAATGGTTGGATTGTTTTCTAATTTCCAGCTATCATACAATAATGTCCCCCAAAGCGTAAATATTCAAAGAAAGTGGAGCCGACCAAAATGTTGACCAATCAATGGTTCTTTTATCTTCATTCTTACCACACTGTCTGAAATAGTTTAATTATAGTTGAAACTCGGATAGGTTAGGCGGTACTTAACAAATTCGTGGACGGCAATAATCATTGAAAGAGCGGACAGGGAATACAGCAATCAAATGAACCAGCCAAGGCCATATAACATCACATAACACAAATATATGGCACAATGCCAACATATAACACAACGAGAAAATAAAATATCCAAAATCAGTCTCACCTGTCCAAAAACTGAATAACCTAAATCTTCGTAAAGATATGCCAGTGAAAAGTAACAAAGCGAGGCATTAATATGACTTGACCCTACTTGACTATGACCTGATCCTAGATAACCCAAAACACCATGTCAAAAACTACACACAGACGGACCAAAATAAAGAAAAACAGACCATAAGAATGTTGGCATTATCCATAGCTACATGTACCAATTCGATAATTTAAGATCGAAAGGTTTAATGAAGTTTTTTCCAAGTGATATTTCAACCATGTCTCAGTGTATAATTATATGACAGAATGTGATACTGCAACATACAGGTACAGACAGTTACTTACACAAAACAAAAACACAAATAGTGACATTGATTGGGCGGAAGTATTAGAGGAATAAAATTGTGTATGATAGTACTGTTTGTGGTTTTGCATTGTTGAACGCTATCAATGGAAAATATCAAACCGACAAAGAAATATATAGTCTATAATTGCGTACAAAAACAAAGAGATGAAATGACATAAATTATGTATACTCATTTGTTCAGTACATTAATGTTGTATCTTCCTAGTATTTAGTATTAAAAGATTTAATGCATTTTCACACATGAGATCAGAATACTAGGCTATGCCTGAATTATTTGCAAGAAGCTATCAATTCCAATTTAGTTCAACGAAGAGGATGGCAAGTAGTATGAAATTTTTAAGACAAACATTAAAGATAATCTAACTGACAGAAAAACAGAGGAACACATTATTTATAAAGACAACTCATTGATTAAACATGAAATTATATGACCGAATGTAAACATAAAACAACTTTCATTCGTCGGATTTGTAAAAGCAGATATTGGTAAACGTATAACTAACGGGAGTAAAAAATGGTATAGTAATCATAGCCCATATGTTACCGGAATACAGCGTTTGATTGTTCACAAATGATTAATATATGGAAACTTGGCTATGGTTTAGTAACAGAGAATGGTCACAGGTGGTCAACCGCTACTGATCAGATCCTTATAAAATGTACGAATCGTTTAGTGAGAAGCAGATTCTAATCAAATTAAAATAGACTTATATTGTTTCTTTATGTTAATATTAAGACAGATTTTGTATGTGAAAAATATATTAAAGTTATTGAAATTGATAAACTTAGGCGACATTTAGATTCTCGTCGCATAGTTTAATGGTAGAAACGGGGCGATAACATGATATACCAAAGGACTATCGCAGCTGTCTTAATCATGGAGGTTATATTGAGGATGAAATCAACTTTGGTTTTAATTGCCCTTTATATGATGACATTAGAAGTAAATATATTCCGAAAATAAATAGTACAGTCAAGTTAAATCTTATTTTCTATAGATTGTTATCCGGTAATAATACTGATACAATAAGACAGCTTGCAATGTTCCTATATTATGCTTCTCAGTGACGAGAGCAGTTATTGAATTCATCATTTGTATAGTGTATGTTGTTGTCTATACATACTGTTGATCACATGCAATTGCTATAAAAATGTATATGAATTGTCAATACCACACTAACCACTACATTTGGTATATATATGTTAAATATGTTGTGAATGGGCCGGTGGTCTAATCATATTCCTAAATAAACTACATGATTTCCAGTCTATCAATACTCTTATATAATAGTTTGGGATTCTATGTAAAATGTTCTAAACATGCCTTATCATGGATACAGTGAAGACAAGCCATTGTTTAATACCGATCAATTAGAATGTTCCATTTCCGCTCCCTCGCAAATTCGATGTTGCTATGCATAGGCTTGCAGAGTCTAGTCGTATAAAATAAGCCTCATACTGAACAGTAACAGACTAACAGACAAACGTGATACATTTTGTAAGGATGTTCCTCTTAATCTAAAGATGTTTCTGTAGTTTAGAAATCTAGAAGTATTGATACAGTGTTACTTTAGAAAAGGGCAGTATAAAATCGAATGGCAAATCTTAAGATACCAAACCGAAAGTCATTCGTATTAGTAGGCTAACTGTTTCTGACGGTCAAAGCCTTTTCACATGCCGATTATACCTATAAAAATGTAATGAATTGTTTCAGACGAATGCTCATTTCCCTGTCATGTTGTCATTTAATGCCAGATGCAGCAATCACTGTAACATAAACACCTTACGAGTACACGATCAAAATGGATTCAAAATAAATACAAAATTTTATCATGTACCATTTCATTTAAACATGAAACAAGACAAACATAATAGAAAATATATATTTTATTTAACACATTAGTTACATTATGTGCAATTATGCACAAATAACCATAAACCATCATTTACAAGAAGTGTCGGCTTCGTGGTCCTTTTTCTATGTTTATCTTTCCCGTTAAACCATTCAATCTCTTTAAGAAAAAAGGATGTCCATGTTTTGCTCAATTTAAAAGCAAATCGGTCAATGGGATTATCCCCAATTAAGAAGTTTAAGATTTGTTTTGAGCTTGCAGTTCATGTTTATTGATATACACGTGCCATTAATAAAGACTGTTATTGTAAGGAAACCCTACATCGTTTGTGACAATAATTTACCTGATACAATGATATATACTGGTACATTGTATCTTAGGAAAGTTGCTTCATTAAAAGTAGGCGGCATTGTATTCCAGGAAACAGAACTGTTAATGATGTTGATATATATTAAGATATACCTTAACACATTTATTTTTTATTTTAATGTGATGCTGCGTCCACAATTCCACTAATGATGACTTTTAAATAGCACCGGATAAATACTAATAAACAAGTGGGCACATGGGGGGGGGGCAGGAATTTGTCAACTCAATAAAGTCCACTAGATAAATCGAGGAGATAATTTTCTCTATCATCGAATCAGAACGCAGGTTAAGCTTACTCTCAAAAAGATGTGAAAACAAATGCTCGAGAAAGGTGAAACGAGAGATGTGAATTATTAAATTAAATGCCATATAGCTTACATGTGTGTCTCAACCATGCGACAAAACTATTTAATAACGCAAAAAAACGGATACATCTACCTGGTTTTGTGAAGTTGATTCACATTATTCTTCCAAGTTTCACAAAACAGTATCGAACATACCAGGGTACTTAAACAAACATTAATGCATCGGCCAACCGAACTTTGACAAAAATAGCGAATAATTGCAAAAAAAATCTCAATATAGAAATATTTTCCTATCAAACATAAAATATTTTAAACAATATAGGAATTTGTAATAATATAATTTTTTTATTTGAAAATCTAAACCATGATCTGAATCATAAATGAAGCTACTACGGCTTTATAACTGAATAGATAATGATAAAATTGTTCATTACATGTATATACCAATGTATGCATTGTCTTAAACAAAGAACAAATAGCAGTGGAATACAGAGCGATGGGTCACATTTACCGTATGATACGTGTCTTATTTATGAATCCGTAAGAGGTATCTCTGACATGTTCTATGCCGAACATATGTCAGCGTCAATGACATGATGATGTTCGCATACGCTATGCTCAACAATACGAGGGCTGTACCAGAATTACGTAGACTTTTGTCATAACTTTTTTTATTTCGGCATGTACTATCACCAAATTTGCCGCAGAAAAAAACTTAGTACTTAGTACCAATCAGTCATAATATATGCAATTGACAACATCGAACGACAGTAAATCCCTAAATTCTGATCTTACTCTTTACATGTATAACAGAGAAATACAGTAGCACAGGAAAATAATTTGCAAAAAGGGCTATAACTCCAATAACTTTTATCCGAACGAAGTCTGCAAACACTTTACACCACAGGACTTGTTACTGATCAGTCATAACAAGTGTCATTGCAATCCGACAACCAGGTTCTGCGAAATAGCCGTGACAAACATCGGACGAACTGACCAGCAACCCAACCTACCAACCGTCCGGAGAAAACATGACTCTAAAATAGCCACATATTCCTTGTATCTAGGGGATATAAATTAATGTACCCTTTAATTTGATGTAATGATGAGATAATTCTATACACGAATCTCACTAGCAACTCCAAAACAACAATAAAGCCTCTTAATTTAAACAAGAACAGTTTGACACTTCTCTGAATCTAATCCCAGGAAAAGACACATTTTTCTATATTGATGGTACATGTATTCTTTCCTTGTTGTAATCAAAATTACTTCATTACTTTAATTCATGTACTTTTGGATATTTTTGATATCTTAAATCGTTATACAAAATGCATCTGTTGATTCACGAGGAGCGGGGATTAAGGCCAAGACATAAGGTAAGGTAATAATACACACAAACATGTACCAGTATTCCAGGACTGCTTTACGAGGGGTGTTCGAAAAGTTATGCAATTGTATGCAAATTTTTGTTTTTTCGAGATTTTAAGGCTTCAAATTTGGCACGTGAAACTGTGTAACAATCGTTAGTAATTGGGTAATGTTTGGTATATTTATATGCATCGGTTTTGTCATAAAATGCATCTACTAATGTACACTAAGCTTAAAAGCGTTCGAAAAACCTATGGCACAACGGGAAAATGCCATATATCAAAGAAAGGACTTAACTTAGATATATTGGCACATTGATACACAAAAACCTTTCAAATATTGAATGACATCGTAGGATGTCTTTTAGCAATGTTTTAATTATTCAACATGTTTCAAAGAAGACCAACAGCAGCTGAAAGACAAGAACAAAAATTATCTGTCGAAAGCAACAACAAGTTACATAATGTTGGTAAAAAGAAAGATATAGGTCTAAAAGCTGCAAACATTGCAGTAGGGCAGTTAGCTGATCAAACATGTTTGATGTTATCCCATTTTCACATTATTTTGAAGAAAATTATTGCAGATCGAAAGCAGGTAAGAAAACATACCGACTTGCCTGGAAATATATCATTATAAGTATCTGTTTTTGGCATCAAAAACAGACGTCAATATTGCGATATACGGAGCTACTCAGACGCTATCGTATTAATTAAAAAATGTGAACTGTGTAAGCGAATTAAAGATACACAACATTGTTGTTGAATATATAGAACTTAAGGATAAATAGAACAAATGTCATTGGTCTGTTTTGACGAGAGTAAATCTAGTTAGATTTAAATGATATGAATAGTTCAGATATCAAAAATTGTCTTTCTTACAGAATTTTAATAACTATTTTGTAATTTGTATGAGCGATATATAATCATTGATTAATTAATCGGTCAAAGAAAAATTCTAAGTACATTTACGTGTAACTTTCTGTTGAATGAATTTTACCAGCGTTCTTAGCAATTACCTAAGTATCTTACAAGGTTTTCAATAGGGACATGCTCACTGAACAATAGGATGCTGGTCGTCTAGACAGTCTAACAGACACTTTTTCAGCCAAAACAATATCAAATTGTGTTATGTTTGTATTCGCATGTGTTAAATGGGTCCCAGGTAAGAATCCACACACTTTCTGACTAATGGTGTGGTAGTTATAGTGAAATCAGTTTCTCTGATTACTAGATGTAAAAACAACTACCTGTCTAGTTTCGTCTAGTCATTAGAACACTTAGAATATAAACATAAATACACACATTTGGTCTTTTCGATCAAGATAATAATAGTAATTACCGGGTCTAGGGAGATCTCAAAACATCCGTAACATTTATTTTATTTCCAGATGGAACACCCAAAAACAATCAAACTGTACAGAGATGGAATGGTTAGATTGGTTTCTAATTTCCAGCCAAAAAGAAAAACAGTCTTTCCAGTATTGCGTAATAATTTAATTACAAACCATTGAGGATTAATGAGTATTCCTGCAGATTGTTACTAAATTTTACCCAGTCTTTAAATTTGATATGCTGTGTACTCTTACATAATAGTATGGGATTCCATGTAAAATGTTCTAGACATGCCTAATTACGGATGCAGTGAAGACAATCAATTGTCTAATACAGATCAATTAGAATTTTCTAATACCGCTCTCTCGCAAATTCGAAACTAGAAATACTGTGGACAAAAGTTGACGAACATATTAAGTTACTAACCGACCGACCAAAACATGACTCCAATATAGCCCTATGTACTATGTATCCGGGGTATAAATACACGTACCCCTTATATCGCGATCATTCTATGCATGAATCTAACTGACTCCGAAACAATTAAAAAGCCTTTAGATTGATACAAATACAATCTGACACCTTTCCCATTCTAATCTCAGGAAACGATACATTTTTTTTATATTGATGGTTTTCTTTTCTTATAGTAATGACAATTATAGTAACACAGTCCAATAGTAAGATTTTGTGTCTTAACCAAGTAAAACGGAGATCAAATTACGGATGAACCAATAGCTGGAAATTTCAGATGCGGAAAAGCACGTAGTCCAAAATAATAAGATAATAGACACACGAAATGATGTTTTGGTAATTAGTTTGGCCAACTGACGCGCTTTGTCACCGTAACATACAGCTTAAACTTTATTGAGAATGAAGCGGCGTTAATTTCAAATAAACAAACAATTAAATAGTCGGTACACTACCTTCGTTTTTGTAACAAGCGTGGGTAACAACATCAAAACCTGCAAAAAGACGTACATGCCAAGAAGGACACAGGACTGGATGTAGCTGTTATTAATGGTGGCGGTACCTAACAGGGCTGTTTCAGACCAAATAAATGTTTTTTATTTCCGGTTTGTTAAAGGCAAGACAGTCGATAGTAATTTATACGGTTATCAACGAATTCATACCCATTTTATTTTTGTGTGTTAGCTTTCTGGTGCGTTTTATCAATTTCCCATGCACGCTGAATTGAAATAATCAAATATGTCTCTTACGAAAAGTCTAAAGGCGAATGCAGTCATTTGTGTTTGCTAACGACTAAGAATGACGTTAGTGTGTGGTCATTTTAGTTTTCCTACATATTTGAAAATGGCATCTGATTCCGAGGGAAGAGAAAATTAAAAATAAAAGTAATCCATGTGCCCTGCTCTTGCCTTTTTCGACAAGACTCCTTTGCTCAGTTGTTTATTGCCTATTTCTTTCCTGAAGTATGTGAACATGTGACGTTTTCGACGACTAATTATGTTACAACACGAAGTTTTATTACACGCAAACTCTCCTGTCTTAATAGGATCAAATGATGTTATGCGGTGTTTACGTCATGATGTCTTTCTTAATGACCTTCCTGACATTTTTGTCTCTTTTGTGTAACTGTTTGGTGTGTCTATGTATTCTTATTACTTTAATTCCTTTTGGATTTTTCTTGATGTCTCAAATCGTTATACAAAACGCATCTGTTGATTCACAATAACCGGGGATTAAGGCCAACACATAAGGTAAGGTAATATTAGACAAAAACATGTACCAGTATTCCAGGACTGCTGTCAGTAATTTAGCCGTTTACTCCAAGTAGGATTGAACATAATACAAACATTACCAGGGGTGTTCGAAAGGTAATGCAATTGTATGCAATTTTTTGTTTTCCGAGATTTTAAGGCTTCAAAGTTGGCATGCGTAACTGTGTAACTTTCGTGTATAACTTGTGTAAAATTTGGTTTATTTCCATGCAGCGGTTGTGTCATAATGTTAGTTTAAAATGTATCTACTAATATACATTAAACTTAAAATCGTTCGAAAAACGTATGACAAAACTGACGGAAAGGATGCCTGTCATCGAAGAAAGGACTTAGATATAGTGACACACTGATACACAAGAACCTTTTAAAGATTAACTGATATCGTAGGATGTCTTTTAGCAATGTTTTAGTTACTCAACATGTTTCGAAGAACACCAGCAGTAGCTGAAGACAACAACAAAAATTAATAGTCGAAAACAACAAGCAACATAATGTTGATAAAAAAGCTAGATATTGGTCTCAAAGCTGCAATAGTGGCAGTGGGACAGTAAGCTGATTGCACATGCTCGATGTTATCCCATTTTCACATCATTTGGAAGAAAATTATTGAAGTTAACAATATTTGTACTCCATCGGTACCGTGCTCTTTCCGTACTTATTTCAAATGCCAACACAAAGTTTAATTATACCCTTAATTCTTTCAAACTATGTTTTTGACAAAGTGTAACAGATGGCGTAACACAGACTCACACTCATTTACGAAGTCTAAAACAGAAGGGTTACGAATTTGATTTATAGAAATTCAAGAGGCTCGTGTTTGCAAATTACACTCAGTCAGTGACGAAGGTGATGCATTTGAATAATGTATACCCATCAAGGCCCTACTATGCAAATGCCTAAATCGATGCTTACAATTGTAGCTAGTAGACTCTACATATAGTTGGTGTTGGAAAATTAGAAACATTTCATATTGCGTCGATTTGTTAATGAAATTTGCCCCTTTCACATGAAAGTACCTCTTTGCACCAGGCATCTACTGAATAGAAGTGTTTGAAAGATAATCGGATAATTATGCCTGATTAACAAGTATATTCTATAGATCTAGACCCATGCGACTATTTGTTAGGTTTTAAGACTAAGATCGCATGCTGTATAACGCAAGCACGTATCCAGAAAGCCTATGTGGCCAACCGTATTGCAATGCATCAAAGTAGTTCCTATTGCAGACATTGAAACATGATTTTGATATTGCATTTAATGATAAAATTAGTGCACATCTTAAAGCGGGGATTTTGAAGAATATTGTCAATGAGTCTCATTGAAATCGTTTACGTCAATAAAAAGTTAGAGAGCCATTTTGTTTGTGCAATCCTTTAGCTGCATTACGTCAAACGCGAGCGTCTTACGTATTTAACATTGTCAAATGCAGATCGAAAGCAGGTAAAAAAACATACCGACTTGTCTGTAAAGATATCCTTATTTGTAGGGTATTTGTCTTAGGCATCACAAACTGAAGTCAATATTGCGATATACGGAGCTACTCAGACGCAATTATATTAATTAAAAAATGTGAACCGTGTAAGCGAATTATGGATACACAACATCGTTATTGAATACAAATGTATATATAACTAAAGAGAAGCCGTATTTTCTACCACAACGAAATTCGCTGATTTAGAATGAAAAGGATTAATACCATATTGTATTGCATACGTTAAGGATGAATAAAACAAATAGCACTGGTCTGTTTTGGCGAGAGTAAATCTAGTTAGATTTAAATGATATGAATAGTTCAGATATCAAAAATCGTCTTTCTTATAGAATTTTAATTACTATTTTGTAATTTGCAGCCTAAACAATATCAAAAATTGTGTTATGTTTGTATTCGCATGTGTTAAATGGGTTCCGGGTAAGAATCCACTCACTTTCTGACTAATGGTGTGGTAGTTATAGTGAAATCAGTTTCTCTGTAATGATTACTAAATGTTAGAACAATTCCCTGTCTAATTTCGTCTAGTCATTAGAACACTTAATATATAAACATAAATACACACTACTGGGAAAGATTTGGTATTTTCGGTCAAGAAAATGATATCAATTATCGGATCTAATGAGATTTCGAAAAAGTCGTTACATAAATTTTATTTCCAGATGAACCATACAATAACAATGAAGCTGTACAGAGACTGGATTCTAATTTCAAGCTAAAAAGAAAGACAGTGTCTTCAACGTTTCAATTTCACCACATTGACACTTTGAAGTAACACAGTACTGCCGAATTGCATGGATGGTTCAAGATGAGTACGCCAACGAAGATAAAAATAAGCATGTGTTGTTTTTGTACTAGAAACGCATTAAACGCAGCGAGTGTCCACATATTTCAAACAGCATTCATTATCACGTCTGGGTCTACATTAATGACAACCGATTTTCCTAATGTCTGAAAAAAGTTTAGCAAAAATGGAAGCCCGGACAGAGAAGGTGGTACTTAAGAGACCTTAGTCGAGCATGATGAAAATAGCAAAGGGACGACAGCACCTAACGGATATCGTCAAAAGATCAGATCACATAACACAAATATGCGACAAAGTGTCAACACGTTGACCAAAGAGACAATGAAATGTCCAAATCCCAGTTGTCAAAAAGCCGAATGACCTAAATGTTTGTAAAGATATGCCAAAAACGTTGACACACAGTGACCAAACGAGGCATAACTATGACTTGACCCAGTTACTGATCATAGATGACCCCAAATACCATGTAATAAACTGGACACAAACGGTAAAAAGACTAGAAGCTAATGCCACAATACCTAATTAACAATTAATACATATTGGAGTATGTCAATAGTACAAATGTAAGGTACAAACAAAAGCCACGCAGCTACGGCGGTAGCGCCTAGCCTCAAACGCGAGAGTCAGACATAGTACATGTACAAGCCATCCGCATCCCTAATAATGGATGCTTCAAGAGAGCCTTATATGCTCACTCCGCAATGAATGACACACTGTGATATTTGAATTTTGTGCATAATTAGCAATAAAGGGAGGTAATTATATGTGATAACTACACTTAACACTTGCTGTAGTGATAAGTAAATAGTTACCAATTTTCTAGGCCAATTTGGTAGGCCGCTCAAGCACCCTTTGACATTAAGCTTCCCCCGGTCATTGGGTTATCTATGGAAACCAATTCTCGTGTGGCAGCCAACTTTGATCTGCGGCGCCTAGGAATAGACTGTCCTCACATGTACCATTTTACACCAGGGTGGAGTGGAGCATGTGGGTCTTGCTCAGAGAAATTAACCATTGGTCCAGAGGGGGTCGAACCCTGGACCTCTCGATCCCGAAGCGGGCGCCCTACCTCTAGGCCACCACTCACTGATTCAGGAGAAAATGTTATCTATAGGTATCATATGTACGTGGGGTGTTCCACAATTAATAGGACTTTTTTCATAGCGCCACGGAAAACCAGAAAGTAAGAAAACTAATGGTAAATAATTAAATTTTGATCTTTCACCGACAAACATGCGAAATATCAAAGAAATTGCATGAAAAATAAGAAATTTATTCAACATTGAATATGCTATGTATCAAGGAGGCGGGTCGCACCGTGACGTTATTATGACGTCGCATTTCAAGCACAGTATTTTAACATAAAGGAAGATTTAATATTTTTGTTTATGATCATTTTAACTTTCCAAACAGATCTAATAACACTATATGATAGTTGAAATGTGTTTCCGCAACCCTTTTCATAAAAAAATGTGTTGCAATGATGTAAGAAATTGCTCAAACATTGGTGCGTCTATCAGGGTACAAACAGTGTTTATTAACGTCAAATTAATTTTCTATGACCTCACCTGTGTTTATTTGTAAGTTTATAAATCCGGGATCTATAAACAATTTGAGCCAACAGAACACAAGTGGCTGCTTAATGTCACTACATTACATGTATTTTATCATTTAATTGGTTAGCACTGTTGGTCTTCCAAATGTATACCATTATTTGACAATCATACGGTTTCTGTTTATTTACGTTGGCGTCATTTTCATCCATGGCACGCTTAGATACATACCCATGATTACTGACTTGTGATAACAAACACGGACCGATTTCTCCGATAGTTTGCATGCACATGTCAAAGTCATCAACGTAATGCCATACAATTAGGCGTTAATATTTATCAAGTGGTTATTGATATATTCACAATTTTAATAAGGACGGTAATGACAAATACTAGTGTGACCTGCCTTGGTGTTACATGGTTTCCATGACAACGCTTTGTAGGAGCACCATCAGCAACAACGAAATTCTGTTGCTACCAGTATATAGAGCATACATTGCTAAGCATAAGAGACAAATTTCATTAAAATGTAAGCGTTCAGTAAGAAGTTATGAGAAAAGTCCAATTATTTCAGGAACACCCCTCGTATATTCCAATTATGTTGATTACATGACCTATATATGAACCGGACCAGAACGTTTGATAACAGCGTTTGGTTTGTATCACCGAAGGATCATCCCCGTGCAGTTTGCATCCATTTTGTTGTTAAATAAACCATATCATCAGCTTTTCACAGCTTTCACAAGTTTTTTCGGCTTTTTTAAAAACCATTAAACATGGAAGTGTATCTTTTTAGTTCATTTTATCGTTTAGTTGTGTGTTGGACATTGTGTCGTGTGAATGTTGTCTGTGCTGTTTTTCATGTTTTTTTCTCGGATGTTTGGATTGACTGCTTCCTACCCTGTCCGAGTTTTATTATATGTTTAGGTTTGCACTTAGAACAATCCGTTGACTTTATTCATCGCTAACTTTATTAACTTATGAATTGAATTTCGTAAGGTTTAATGACGTTTCTTTTGCTAGTAATATATTTAAACAGATCAGTGCAAATATGACAGAAGGTGATACTGCGTCATACAGGTTCAGAATGTTTACTAAGACAAATAACAACGAAAATTTATGACATTGGTTGGGCTGAAATATTAGATGAAAGAAATTGTTCATGGAAGTATTATTTATGGGTTTGCATCTTGAACGCTATTAATGAAAATAATGTCTAACCGAAGAAGAAATTATAGAAGACTATAAGCGCGTACGCACACAAAGAGATGAAAGTATGGATATAAATTATGTATTATCATTTATTTAGTCTTTTCCTTGTGTTTGTATTAAAAGATTTAATGCACTTGAAGATATAAGATCAGAAAATTAGGTTATGTCTGAATTATTTGCCAACAACAATCAATTCAAATGCAGTTCAACGTAGAAGATGGCAAATAGTATAAAGCTATTAAGCCAAACATGAAAGATAATTTAACAAATAGAAGTACAAAGGCATACACTATTTATAAAGACAACACATTGATTAATGATGAAATTTTATGACCGACGGTTAACATAAAACACCATTCATTCGTCGGATGTATAAAAGTCAGATATTGGTAAACATCTAACTAACAGAAGTAAAATATATTGGTATATTAATCGTAGCCCATTTGTTACATGAAGCGTATCATTTAATTCTAATCATATTGAAGTACATTTATGCGACGACAATATCTTCAGTATTGCATAATAATTCCATTACAAACCATTGAGGATTGATGAGTATTCGTGAAGATTGCTTCTTAATGTTTCCCAGTCTATCAATTTGATATGCTATGCACTCTAACATAATCGTATGAGATTCTATGTAAAATGTTCTAGACATGCCTAATCACGGATGCAGCGAAGACAAGCAATTGTCTAATACAGATCAATTAGAATTTTCCATTACCGCTCCAACGCAAATTAGAAATTGCTATGCACAGGCTTACGTAGTCTTGTCGTATAAAATAAGCCGTATACTGAATAATAACAGACTAACTGACAGACGTGATAAGGTAGTTCCTTTTAATGCACAGACGTTTATGCAGTCCAGAAATCTAGACGTATTGATAACGAGTTACTTTACGAATGGCAGTTAAAACTGGAATGGCAAATGTGAAACAAATAGTACCAAAACCGAAAGTCATATTAGTACATTGTGTAGGCTTACTGTTTCAGATGGTCAAAGGCGTTTCACATGCCGATTATACCTATAACACTGTAATGAAATGTTTCAGATGAATTTTCATTTCCCTGTCATGTTGTAGTTTAAAGCCAGATGCAACAAGCACTGTCACATAAACACCTTACGAGTACGCGATCAAAATGAATTAACAAAATACAAAAGACTAATGTTCAATGAGTTTTTATGATGCCCAATTTCGTTTAAATGTCAAACACGACAAACATAATCGAAAATATGTATTTCACAAACACATGCAGTTACTAAAGAATGATGTAATCAAGAAAGCATAAACAGCCATGCGCCATCATTAACCAGAAGTGCCGGTTTCGTGGTACTTTACATGTAACTATTGTTATTTTTTAAAGGAAAAATCCTTTTTGTATTAAAACCGAATGGTACCGTACGATTCTCCGCAATTAACAAGTTTATGAATTGTTGTGAGCTTGCAATTTATGTACATGGATACCCATATGTCATTAAGAAAGACTAGAATTATAAGGAAACTTTTCAGCGTATGTGAAATTAATTTACCAGATCCATTGATATATTTTGTTTTTTTAGGAAAGATGCTTCATTATAAGTAGAAGACAACAGGAAAACAGATAGAAACACGAGCTTTAATTACTGATGTTGATGTATATCCCCAGATATAACTTAAAGTGTATTGAGCTTTATCTAACGGTCATTTAATGTAAAATTATCGTCATATATAGCAGTTATTTACACAGTTATTTTCACTTCAAAGTCGTTAAGTGGTGATGTGTTTACTATTCCACTATTGATGACTTTTGAATAGCACAGGCTAAATAATAATGTACAAGTGGTCACACTGGACAACGACATCGCCCAACTGAGTATTGTCCATAAGTTAAATCGAGGTGGCGAGTTTCATGGTTACTCTTACTTTCAAAACGAATTGTGAACAAACGCACGAGAAAGGTGAGACGAGAGATGGAAATTAAGAAAATCAAATGCATGTAGTATAGCGCATGTTTCAACAATGCGACAAAACGTTCAACGTTCAACGCCAACAGATACACGTTGTGTGAAGTTTCAAATACCAGTATCGGACATACCAGGATATTTAGCACCTATAAATACCAAACCAGACAAAGACCAAAAATGCGTATACTTACAAATACAGATCTGAATCTAGAACTATATATCGTTAGCTTAGAATGAAAAGACTGATAGCAATTTAAAATCTGAATCTCGAAGCGCTTCTCATTAGCCTAGTTTCGGGAAAATTGGAACTTGTCATTTGACCAAATTGAAATTGAAACAACTTGTATTACGAAGTAATGAGTAAATTTCGGAAATATATACATGCATCTTGTTTTCTCAAAAAACCGATTTTGCACTTACGACGGTCACATTCTTAGCTAGCGATACACTTTGTATATGCATAAAACGGACATGAACAAGTGTAAACCCCAATTCAAATTTAGGAATTTTACAATCGTCGTTTCATTTGAAGATCTTAATCAAGATAAATGTGCCCTGATCGTCATTACTGAAGTTACTACAACTTGATTCCTGAATAAATAATGATAAAAAATTATATCGATAATTACTGTATAGTGGGTATATTTCACGAAGTCCAATTTTCGCGTTTATTGGATCCTTTTGAATTCACGGTGTCTTGATTTCGCGCTAACAACCTTGACCGCGAAATAAAAACCTTGTTGGTAAACATGGAAAGGGCGGTAAACGTTGGAGTACGAGTATAATAGTCACTACTGATCTCAGGGTTGTGGGTTCGAATTCCGAGCTGGCCATCTAAAATTACTGATAGTCTTTTGGGTGGGACTTTAAACCGACGTCCCATGTATGGGTTCTATAAATATGGTAATTAAGAAGCTCTATGCACATGGACGGTACTTTCAAAAATGAAGCATTAGCGCTTGTTATGATGAGAAAATTATTTCAAATATTAACATGCCAAAACGAAATTAATCATCGTTCCGTAGACAACTCAAATTATAATTGCATATCATCTTTATACACGTTTCAAGAAATAATTAATACGTAGCTGTATCCAATCGTAGTAAAAGGCACTGTCAGTTTAGTTCAGCTCAGTTCAGTTTATTAGCATAAACACATTATTTATGTTCAACACCTTAAACAAAAGACGGCAGGTAATCAACATGTATACAAAAACAATAAACAATGTGAACACAATAATATAACGACAGCCCTAATACGTTTATGTACACAGATATATAAAACCACTGTCTCGATGAATAGTTATTTAATCACGAGTTGCACGAGTGAGTTAATATATGCATCCAAACAAGTAAATGTGCTTCATTAGAAAGAGTGTAGACACTGCATGATAAGTCTTACATAGTCAATGTTCCGGATTCGACACCATAAAAGAATGTAACCGCTGCACCATAGTCTGTATTGAACCATTTCAATTTTACATACATAGTCAAATCTAGATCACACTTTTCGAAACTGGGATGAGGGTGAAATAGTAATGATGCTGTATTTGATAAGAAAAGAACCATTGAAACAGAGATGAAAGAAATTGGATTGACCTTTGGACAATAAGAAAAGAAAGCAAGCGATAGAGAAGAGTGGAAAGCTCTAGTCATTGTCCTATGTACCTATGTGCCTCCCGGCGCCATAATGACTAGATAGCTAAAATATCTAATGAAATTATCATATAATCTGAAATGTTATGCGTTTATATATGTTTTTTATCTTTGTTTGGACAACATTTGCTATCATACACATGTACTAGTATTTTGGATCAAAAATCAGATGGTCAGCCTATGGATTGGGTATTTTCCGTAATTTTGTTGTATGTGGTGTTGTTATGTTTCTCGGTTGTTTATGCTGAGTGTTGTTTTCCTGGTGCGATCCTATTATCTTTTTGATAGACAATTAAGTGTACCGACACTGCTGTTACACGAACGAGTATCTAACTACACACAAACCAAGTTCTTTAACGAGTAACAATAACAAGGTAGCACCTGCGACTCGTCTCTAATGAAGCTCTTATGTATCATTTGATGTCCAAACCAATATGAAAATGACATATTTGATCTTAAAGAAACTGGCCTTAGCTAAACTTATAATTTATCATGACATAATCGTAAACATAATGTAAACTTGATAATAATTTACCATGTTCCTTAATTTTATCGGTGTACGCCCAAAAACCCTTAGAGAATGTGTTAATGTCGTCAACTTGTTTGAATGAAAATAAATATAATTCCTGAAAAATAAATGCACCCTTGAATAGAAACAACAGTGCATGAAAATCACGACACAGCAACACACACACATAACAAGAACAAAAGGATAACATAAGATCAGACAAGAAAGACATCAAAGAAAACAAAAATGTCATATTAATTAAACGACACAATGTCCAACACATAACCGAACAAGAAAAATAAATACCCAAATCCCAATTGTCAAAAAGCTAAATGACCTATTTTTAGCAAAAAAAACCAGAATTTTCAAGCTGAATTACCTAGTTTCAATCAAAAAAATCGAAAGAAATGCAAGACATAAGAACATAAGTCATTAGGACTTATAGTAAAATAAAATCAAGAAATAACACAACCCTGCTGCTGCAAACACGAAGTCTTAGAGATGCTTTACGTAAACGCTTGAAAGATTATTCACTCTATCACTTAAACCGTTTCAACAAACACACAAACACATGGTTATTTGTGTACGTTAAAAATACTATGATATAAACCATGTGATTCCAAACAGTAAGTATCAGCATTTATAATCTCTACTTGATAGAATTTTTGATATAAGTACGATGTACAATGGAAGGCACGGAACACATTGGCAACAATGATTCTATTGAACCCTTTTTTGTTACACTTGACATTTAATATTGATTTGATATTGCTGTTTAATTAATTCACGCTTACACATTCAATGTACACTAATTAATGTTATAAGTACACCAACACAGTACATAGCGTTACGTGCAAATAGTGCCTGTAAACTTTTTCTAGATTGAAAAATGACAACATTAGGAACTAATATATTATGTCCATGACTTATTCTGTTTGAACATCTTAAAATTGGTAAGCATTTAAGTTTTATGTCTGGTATATATGTGTTGTTATGTACAGCCCATGCTTGCCGATCGGTCGGTCGACATGCCAAATGGTTTTCCAACAATAACTCCAAAACGGGTAGACCAACAATTCTAAACTTTTTAGTGGATATTAATCATCCTCCACCAACGACCCGACTCAATTTCAAGGTCATTTTGATCAAAGGTCAACCTCACCATGACCCTTGAATACACAGCAATCACTGATCCAAGCCATACGAAATATGGGATTTTCGATTGTAAAACTTTCCTGAGAGGTTGCTAATTATCCGATGTAAGCTCCTACTAATTTTGAGGTTGATAGGTCAAAGGTCAAGGTCGTGGTGACCTTAGCTACACTAGGCTATTCACTGTCACGAGACGTGTGTGTTTCACAAACCTTTCTTATACTGTTGACGTATAAGTACAGTCCATGCTTTTGTAGTATAAGTATAGGATATTACACGAGTAGGAGTTGTACATGATAACTTAAATCAAGCGTAGCTACATTTTAGGTTTCAATATGCAACACCTACAAGAGATCTATCTGACTTAGACAAAAGAAAAATGTAAGTTTATCAGATACAAATGTACAATTTGCGCAGGATTCAACTACTTAATATTAGGATTAATACTTAGTACACACAAGATCCCAAACCGTTTATATTAGCCATTCATAAAATCAAATCAAGGAATATTTGGTGCATTGGTATTTTCTTGTGACATTAAATTGGTCAACTTTCTTTCTGAAGCATACATAATTTAGATAAGCTTTTATAAAGCAAGTATACATGCGTGAGTTTTAAAAAAAGAAGTAGTAAAATTTGAGCATCTGCCATCCTGAGACCTTTAAGTCATAGATCTGAACGAAAATGAAAGGTTTAGGGACGTGCAACCTCATTCAGAAGTGGAATTCGAAGTCTTGAAAGAACAGCGTCTGCCGAAATATATCAGAAAGAAACATGCTTGGACACGTTCAGCATACGAGCATTATGCACAATTGCGTAATTCTAAGGAATTACCAGGACGACTTTTTCATCATGTGATCTGGAAATTTAAATATACAGGGTATCCGTTTATATGTAAACAATTTTGACGAACAAGCAATACTCGCACGCAGTGGGCATAGAAGCATTGTTGTGCGTGATTTTATAAACGACCGTTAGAGTCATTGCAGCGAACTTATCATCCAAATAACAACCATTATCGTACACAACTGAACACGTAGTCTCGGCAACGGTTAACAACGCTAAGTCTGCTGGATTGGCATGCTGTTGAGATAGCAGTAACTGACTGTATAACTATTATTATTGTTTTTCAAAGGCGACAGAAAGATGTCGATTACACCAGCAAACATTGTTTTGTAAGCAGCAGTAAAGATATAAACTTAATAATGCGTACTAATGCTAAAAATGTTATTTCACTGCACGTTTGTTCATTTGTTGGTATACCAATTTTGTAGAAGAGAAAACTATTATGTTAACACTGTATAGTTCATTAATGGACAATGTTTTAGTTATTTATATGAATTAATTAGTATTTATTTTAATACGTACATTCATAATTATGTTTTATAATGAGCAATATTGTAATTTGTACTGCTTCAGCGATAAATTATTCTGTATTTTAATGATACTTTACTCTAGTTACACAAAATATAGTTTTTAAGACATTGAAGACGCCGCTACATCTTCTTTAAACTGTATGTTTGATGATTGTTTTGGATATATGCATGAATCGTGATTGTACAGGCTTTACGTCATTGTTACAATCACACTTGTCGATGGACTGTGTTTACAATAAAGCTATAAATTCCTGACTTGATGGATACAAATTTGCTTGGCATAAATAGTATTGAATAAATCAATGTAAGTTTATATACCACACTTTTGCTACATACCACAGAAAAGTGTTGTATGTGGGATTAATCCTACACGTTTTATGCCTGTGGATTAGTCAGCTATAGTAAGCTGTGTTCTACTCCCTTTATATTACCTGTTCGTTTCAATTGAAAGTGATGGTTGTATTTATTCCACTTATTTTCTATTCCTTATTGTCAAAACATTTTAGGCTTAAGTCATTTTTTGGAATCAATTTTCTGACACGTATACATGATCTTGAATGGTGTATGTTGCTTTGTAATAATACATGTCCATTGTTCTTGTTATTGCTATAAATAAAATAGGAGAAATAAAATGGAGTATGTGTTTTATAGTACGACACTTACATTATTCAAATTCAATATTTTCATACATTTTAAAGATTTTATTTACTATTATAAACACGATTATATAACTCACACAACTGTTTACTGAATATGAGACAAACTATATTATATGAGTATGAATATGAGACATAAAACAATACTCGTAGTTAGAGATATGGGAACAGCTCTCAAGTGCATCTAATTATATCCTCAACATAATCATTCTAGAATTCATTTTTGTCTATAAACAAACATTGGGAAACAATCTATCTATAATATATACTTAATAATTACATCAACAGTTGAATGTTAATGAAACATTTACTTTTGCTTTTATTATAAAATGTTTTCAATATGTAATATTCGTCATTAAATTTAAGAACGTCGAAATTTGATTTCCGACACACCCACGTGTCTGTGTTTACTTGTATAATGTAAATGCAACATAACTAATACACGAATTAACATTTAATTAAATACCGGATACAGGCATAATGGTTGTCAATATATAATTATTTTATTTAGGTATGGCTTTGTTCGCAGTCAATAATATATGCAAACATAGTTTTTAATTTAATATTTGAATCAAACATAAACAGGGACATCCAATCCCAATCTTACTTGTAATCATTTACTTAATAAAACCTCAGCCATTCATCATGTCTGTGATTGCGCAATTAATAAGACTAAATATTGCTGACATTTATGTCCTCAGTGTTATTTCAGATAACACAAACTACTGTCAGCCTCGTATCTCAGTGATTCATCCAGTCCTCATACTCCTGCACAAAACTGCCTGGCAAGTAGGGCTTAGCTTGGCATTTTTTGTAAATAAAAAGGAAAACATACCGTTTTAATATGGACGTGACGTTGGTAATACTACATCGGTACGTCATTTTAACGTATAAAAGAAAATGGAAATGATATATATCAATACATACATGCATCAGTTACTAGGATATAACCAATTACTCTTGGTGCGTAAGGTATAAACATACTATTGGCATGTGTGTCAATGAAAATTGCTAGTGCTACAGTTGTGAAAAAGGAACTTACACATGAATTCTCCAATAAACCATCTTTCCTTGCTATAAAATTCCATTATTCCAACCGGTTGACATATTAGCAACACGCACAAATCCGCAATGCTTAACGTAAACAAGAAATAATTAGTTGGGTCCCTCATTTCCCGGAGTTTGCAAACGGCTGCTATTACTAAAGTATTCCCTAACACACCAACGCAGAAAATAATTACGTTTAACACAGTCACATAAGCTGCTAAGTAGTCTGGGGTATGTTGAAACTGGTCTTCACTACTCGTGTTGCTATAATTCCAAGCGGAAACATTATCAAATGCGTTTTTCGTCCCATTATTGAACACCGACATGTTTTGAGCTAGAAACCAATCTCTCTAATAGAAGGAAAAGAAGCGCTGTCACCGAACGTTTTATTCCTCCAATCCCAAAGCAATAATGGCAGTATCCATCAGCAAGTAATGCGCGGTTTTTTCTTATACCAGTAGACGGATTATTAAAAAATTCACTTAGATTTATGTAACGAAGTCTAGGAAAAAGCCAGGAATAAATACCATTGACAAGGTACTGCTGACGTTATTCGATATAAATCACTACGCTGAGTCCGTGACTCTATTCTAAATATCTACCAATACTGATCCGCTATATTCCATATTCATTGTATTATCTCTGGAACAAGAGAAGTCTTAGAGCAGATGCTTAGAAGTATGCACACGTTCCCGATGCTGATAAAATTTAGTTTGATATCTCTCTTCTTCAAATTGATTATGTTCCACAACGTCTTCTTTATTTTATTAGTGCATGGCTATAGTGATATTGCTCAAACAAGCCCAATTGGTAACTCTTGGTACTTTTATAATAAATTACTTTTCACTTTGGTGTTTGGAAATCGCATTAGGTAAATATCTAATTTGTTTAACAAGATAATGATGCAAAAAGTGAACTGACATTTTATTATTTGTGATTTTATCAATACTTGAGTATGTTCATATAATTAAGTTTTGTATTTTTAGGGTCTGGTATTATATAAACACCACATAACTTAGAGGGTGATACAAATGTAGTAAAAATTTCAGTCCTCGCAAAATACCTTTACCCGAGGACTGTTGGTAAATGTGAAACTAACATGACGAAGAAAATGAGTGGAAATAATTGTTTTTATAAGCATGTGCAGTAAGAACATCCTATAGTGTTAGCATTATACTAGAAATATTATAATATTCTGCATTGAGTTCCATCAGCGTTTGTCAATATTAATAGTAATGATCATAGTATACTTACGGAATCATAAATACGCACCAACTAAACAATAAGACATGTCGTAAAAATAATGGTACATTTCTAGAAACAAAGACAAAAATACCAACACTATTACATTTGGCTATAGGGTATTTATGCTTCCGTACATAGCAATATGATAATTATCTGACCGATTTGGAATTATGGTAACATGCATGTATTAGTTTATTGAAGCTTTGACGTAATAAGTATGGGAGGCGTCGCCAAATGACACCTTTATTTAGAGTAGGTAATTAAAGTAGAATGTTAATGTTTTTGTCGGAAACCTTATTATGTGACATAATGAATATTAGATTTATTTCCTTCCGAATGTAATTTGTTAAACTCGTTTTATACAATGGGAACAATACTCGACACAGCCTCAAATTTATTTATATACATGTAATATACAACCAGTGTTATAAATGCAATATACAATACACTTAAATGACGTAGATATCGCAATCACAGATGGCAGTATCAGTGTTTGGTCCGCAAACGATTTAAAAAACCCTTTTTTAATATTTAAAAAAATTCCATCACTGAGCTAATATACTATCAAGGTATAAAGCGTACTTTATGTCTATATGCCAAAGATTGTGGAACATCGCATCTCGCAGTTTCAGCATAAAATACGGCCGCTGAAGAGAAATCGCAACACAAGTCATTTAAATAAACTATAAGATATTCATTCTTACCGAAAATATCGTTCAATTGTACCTTATTACTGCGGAACGGCAACACAGTGTTCCTTTCGTTATTTAAGCTTCGCTCGAGGTCATTCAATTTACCCGCATGATACCCGCTCCACTCACAGTATCGTAATTATTGTTAGGAACCAATTCTATTTTTAGATGCGATGTTCCACAATCTTTTGACATAGACATATAGTACCCTTTATACCTTGATAGTGTATTAGCTCACCGACGGATTTTTTTCCAATTTCTATATATTTTATTTTTTTATTAACACTGATACTACCACCTGTGATCGCGATTATAGATTTTTGCATTTTTTTATGCATACCACTTTGTCAGTGATAGACACCGCACACAAGAAATAGTCCCCCACTTTGAACGATTATGAAAGTAAAAGTGGTAATCGATTTCGGACGACGGTAAGTCTTTAACAATTTTTCTGTGAATATTTATGCGACCCATTTGAAGTGAACATCCTTAGGTAATGTAATGTTTATTTTAAAGCTCTTTTGTTGTCATTCGCTCTTTAAGGTCGTTAACTCTATTTCAAGTGTACAGTATATCTACCAGTTTTCTTTATAAACGTTGTTCCTACATTGCAATGGATTGATTAATACAAAGAATGCAACATTTTCAGGACATAGTCTCATCACACTTTTCGCATGTCCGCATTTTACGTACAATTAAACTCTACTGTAAATGTATATTGTGTCGAAAGACTCGTGTTATCTAGGAAGCCGTATATGTCATAATGATGTGGTAAAAATGTAATTTGTACGATAATTGATGTAGAATGGCTCTATACTGACCCATTCAATATGAATTGAAGATACCTACACCTGTCGTAAGCTTTCCTGTAGTAGCTAGACAGTGCATTATTGTTAATGAGAAGACTATCCATATGTGAGTTTCTATAACAAGCACAATCCTATTACTGGCCTGATTATGTCTGGCGAAAAATGATGTAATGGTTTTCAAGTTAATTTGATACAACATTACCAAGAGATTCGAGTTTTATGTTCGACCTTTAAAAATATCAAGTGCTACATACACAGATATAATTTAAAAGGCGAGGGTACTCTTTGTCAGTTTTCTGTGACATAAGAAAAGTTAATTGACGTCAGCATCAACACCACACTGAAAATGTATATTTCGTCGAAAGACATATAAAATCTAGATCATCGTTTATGTCATAATGATGTGGTAATGTTGGTGCTTTTTGTAGGATAATTGATGTTTACCGCTCTATGATGACCCATTCAATATGACTTGAAGATATCTACAAGTGTCGTAAGCTTTCCTGTAGGTAGAAGACGGTGCATTAATGTAAATGAGAAAACTTTCCATATTAGAGTTTCCATAACAAGCAACCCCATTACTGGTTTGATTATGTCTGGCTGGTAATAAGTTTACAAATATATTTTTTCAAGTAATTAAGTTCATTACCCAGAGCTTCTCGTTTAAAGTTCGACCTTTAAAAATGACAAGCTATACATAATTTAAAAGATTTCGGTACTCTTATCATACAACAGTTTTCATTGAAAAATATCTCTACAGATAAAAAAACAAAGAAAAGTTAATTGACGTCAGCACCAAGATATAAAAATATAATTAAATGAAAGTTAATTCTAAGTTGGTAGAAATTTAATCTACAATGGTCTTCATGACTGATATCAATTAAAGAATATACAAATGTATATCAAACATGTGTATCGATCTATTCTTCAACATCGACATTTTTTGTTAAAGTAACTAGACTTACCGACAGAAAAATGACAAGAATAACTACTTTCTTGTTTGTCTTCTCTTTTCCAGAGCCATGATATCAGCAATTATATTTCGATTTACTCCAAAGTGTGTAGACAGTGTATTACACAACAGGCATGCGTTTGTCCGTTGGAACTAATTCATCTTATACCTGCTTCATTTTATTGGGCGCTTATATCGTTTAATAAGTGAGGTTATTAAAACAATTCTTCCGTATGCTTAGCGGATAAATTCGTTGTTAAGAATAATCTGTGTTATCTTCGCTTTGAGATTTAGTCCCGTGGATAAAATCAGGGAACTTTTGATCTCACAGCGCGCGTTGAACCTCCGCATCCAGGCTTCTCTCATTGGAAGAAGTCTTCAAGTTAATAACCCATAACCAAAAACGTTTTAACTCTACTCAACATCTATATTTTGTCGAAATTTACTGGCCTGTACTGGCCATTATGTACGGCGAGGAATATTTTTCAAAAACGCTTTTATTTCAAGTAATACTTACATTATCGAGAGCTCCTAGTTTCATTATCGGCCAGTAAAAATGACAAGCGACACATACTTCAAAAGATTTTGGTACTGCTGTATACAACAGTTTTCATTGTCTCTGCAGATAATACTCAAAGGTTAGGTAATTGTCGTCAGCATCAAGACACATAAAATGTACTAACATATAGGTTTTTTCTAGGTTGGTATATTAACCCTGCTATGCATTTTTTTTTATGTAACCAGAATAGTTTAAAACTGTTTTAATACATTTGTTACTATTTATAGTAGCATTTTTACGTTGACATAGTCCATATAATCAGTCAGCCGGGGATATTATCAATACACGCCGATGATTATAATCGCCCTGTAAACGAGCGCACGCGCGACGTGACGTTATTTACGTGGGATTTACGTTAAAAATACGTAGACGCGTCGTATCGTATGCTTGGAATCAAGGCCATATAAAGTAAGACAAAACGAGACATCCAGCACTTTGTGTTTTACAGAAAAAAATGTAGACATTTTAGCATTTTATATTTATTTTGTCTCATAATATCGTGTTATTAATAATGTTTTGTTCCTTTATTTAAAAATATCCTTTGACGAATGATTACATGTAACCTTTATTTAGTGTATGAAATACAACCATTTGACATTAAGTGCTTTCATATATTTCCTTCACTCGAACAAGTGTATTAAGCAGTTTAATACCTGGGCGCACTGTGTCATTGAATGATAATATCCCAGGCTCTTGGTTATGGTACTAGGGCTAAAGCCTTAGAGCCATTATCGTCGCACTGGGGATAATATCACTCAATGCCACAGCGCGCCCAGTTAGTAATCTCTAAATAACGCTTCAGCTGCAATGATCTTCACGACTGATATTAATTAAAAGACTAATTATCAAACAGGTATGTCGATATTTTTTTCAACGCCGACTTATTTTGTTGAAGAAAAGAGTCTTACGGACAAAACCATGACAAGAATAAATATTTGCTTGTTTATTCATTTTCCACTCGAGCATAAATATCAGAAAATATTACACGATTTACTCCGAAGTGCGTAGACAGTTTATTACACTAAGGGCATGCGTTTCCGTCGGAACCAATTCATATTATCTTGACCTCACATTGGACGAAAAGGTTATCGCTTATCAAAACAATGCTCCTGTACGCTTAGATGATACAACCATTGGTAATAAGTTTCTTTGTTATTCTTGCTAAAAGAACTGTAGATGTGGCTGGAACAGGGGAACTTTTAATCTCAAAGCGCGTGTTGTACCTCTGCATCATCGTTAATCAGAGTGATTTAGGAATTGAATCAATAGCCCGTAAGCCTGCAGGTTTTAACCCTACTGAAGATGTACTCTGAGCGGCAATGAAAACGCAACACTTACATAGTATAGCATAACAAATTCGATAAGTATGTAAGCATCGCGAAATTTTGTCATATACTAGATATATGCAAGTGACACATGAATTAGAAAAAGTTATTTAGCAACATTGTTTTGTACCAGTTGTGTTCGGGTCAGTATAAAATAGAAATTCGCAGTTTTAATCTTTTAAAACCACCGTCTGGAGCGATGCATTGTGTGCATCTACGACGTACTTATCGTATGAAACGTTCATGGAATGCTAGTGGGATGCTGTTCCGCTGTTGCAGAAGGGCTTTGTGATGTTCCGGAATTTTTAATGGGCCTGTACACGATTTCGCGCACAACCACTAAAATAATAACAACATGCTCTATCATAGCCATGATGAATTTCCATGGTCAAAGGGAGATAATCGTGGAGTAATAAATTTGAGTAAATGATTAACTTGCCAGTTTCTTTATAACACTGCTTCAAATTAAGCGGCTCTAAACGCATATTCGAAATTGCTCGTTTTAGATTTAAATTTAATGTAATTGAATTATATTTGTCACAGGGATGGTGAAATTATCACCATTTGTTACTGGAAATAAATTGCATGAACGCTATAGGTATGCTTTTAAGACTGATTATTGCACTCAATGGAGAAAAATGCGCTTTTAAATTGCGTGCTTAATTTTCAAAATTTTACGTCTAAATATTAATGAACATCATGACTTGAGCATGTAGAAAAGTTCAGTAATATCCAGTAATACAATTTAGTGTAAACGTTTGGTGATTAATCTTAAAATGTCAGGATAATTATCCAAGAGTTATCGCACTTGACTTAAACATTTGTCTTACATCCTATCTCTAGCCAATCTCTAGCCACCCATCAGCACGCGGGAAAACGTTGTTTAAGGCTATTCCGCTACAGACGAGTGATTCTTATTTACACGAAAAAAGCTGAATTCTGTTGATAATATAAATCGAAATGGGCATACAAAATTTCAAATTTATATGTTAACGGATTACGGAAATATTCAAGTTTAAAAAGTGATGCGTTTTCATTGCCGCTCAGTGTATATGTCGTCGATTGACACATGTAAACCATATCACCATTTTTGTCATACATGACGTAGTAATATGGGTGCTTTATGTCGGATAATTGATGTATTACCGCTCTATAATGACTCATTCAATACGAACTAAAGATAACTACAAGTGTCGTAAACTTTCCTGTAGGAGACAGTGCATTATTATAATTGAGATAACCATTCATATGGGAGTTTCCATAACAAGCACAATCCTATTATTGGCCTTACTGTGTCTGGAAAGGATTTATTTTTACTTTTTTCACGTAATTAGGTTCTTTACCTAGTTTTAAGTTCAACCTTTCAAAATGACAAGCGATACATTTTTAAAAGATGTAAGTACTATTTTTGTAATCAGTTTTGATTGGCAAATGTCTCTGCAGATACTAAAACAAAGGATGTTTAATTGACGTCAGCATCAAAGACATATAAAAAAGTAGTTAAATAAAAGTTATTTCTAGGTTGGTAGATCAATCCTAGAAATAAAATCTGTTTTGTGTATCGAAACGTTTTAAAACTGCTATAAAGCTCAAGCTTTGATGGTCTTCACATCTGATATCAAAATTTCAAAAAGTTAATTAACCCAAGTTCATCTTCCTACTTATTTATCGCCACAGAACAAACTATAAAGTGGACAACTAGAATAATTATATAAACCGTCAGCATATGTAGGTTTAGTTTAAGGTTGTTAACAATTCAATCAAGATAGAAACCAAAGCTCTTTCAATTTAACATTTGACCTGTTCATACACATTGGTTTATCCAAACAGTGTGTGTTATTCTTGCTTAGAGAACTTTAGCAGTGGATCGAATCTGGGACCTTTTGACCTCAGAGCGAACGCTGTATATCTGCATCAACGTTCCTCACACTGATATAGGACGTCAAATCAAGTTGAACTTCACTTTGCCGTGTTTAACTCTACTGGAAATGTATATTTTATCAAAAGAAACATTAAAACTAGATTACCGTGTATGTCATAATGATGTGGTAATATGGGTGCTTTTTGTACGATAATTGATGTATTACGGCTCTATAACGACCAAGTATATATGAATTGAAGATAAGTAGAGATGTCGCAAGCTTTCCTGTAAGAGCCAGTGCATTGTTATAAATGAGATAAACATTCAAATGAGAGTTTCCATAGCAAGCACAGTCCTTTTACTGGCCTCGTTATGTATGGGAGGAATATTTATAACAAATACGTTTTTGAAGGAATTATATTCACCACCCGCAGTTTCAAAAATATTCCGGTACTATTTTATCAACAGTTTTCATTGACAAATGTCTCTGCAGATAATAAACAAAGGAAATTTGATTGACGTTAGCATTAAAGGCATATGAAAATGAAGTTTAAACGTTCTTTTTAGGTTGGTAGATTTTCCCCAGCTTAAAATTTGTATTGTGTATTAAAGTGATTTTAAACTACTTAACTGCTATAAAGTATAAGCTACAATGGTCTTCACTAATTGTGAACATTGACATATTTTGTTTAAGAAATCTTACGAAAACATCCACGGCAAAAATAACTGATTGTTTATTCTTTTCCAACTTGAGCCATTATTATTTTATACAAGAAGAAAGTTCACGAAGTTCGTAGACAGTTTATTACATAAAGGGCAAGCGTTTACGTCGGAACAAATCCATTTTATCCCGGTCTCACTTTATTGGACGTAAATTGCATCTCTAAACTCGTGATGATATTAAAACAATTCTCCCGTAAGCCTACATGATAAACCTTTGATCCATGTAACCAATATTTCTTATTATCATCACCACATATACCTATGTGTGCACAAGTATATTGCAAACTTGCTTTCTTTCATAACATCTTAAATACGTTTTGTTTAACGGCTCTAATTTTGAACAATCAATAAAAAATAAATAATGACAACAGCAGGTTTTGTTTAATCCTGTAAACAAGCTCTTATTCTACAAAATTGATATGGATGTATGTAATAGTGTTAATGTTAAATTTTTTCGGGATCTACGATGTGTGGTTTTAGTAAACAATAATAACAGAAGGCAATAAACTTATCTTAAATTAGATATGTACGTTGGCTGTCCAAGAATACCATATAATCCTATATTATCAGGAAAATTATCAAGTACTATAAGTCAAAATTATAATTATAGATCTACAACGACCTTCGAAATATGACCCCTGGACCAGTCCATATACCAAGGTTGAAACGATATTTACCGTTATTTTATGAAAAAAATACGGATATGTTTAAAAAAATCTCACTTTACTCCTAGTTGGCAACGTGGCTTAGTGGATAAACTCTTCTCTTGTCAGAAACATACATTTATATAAACTGTGGGTTCGAGTCCGCTGCTATACTCATTTTCAATAATAAAATTTCTATTTCAATATTTTTATCGTTTTACGTTTATATTTAAATCTTAATATTTGATTACGTTTTGTTACTAATAAAAACGCTTTGTTTCCTTTACATTAATTTAGTCTGGATATTGTATTTATTGCGTCATTGGCTTCGCTGAAATCACCATTTTAAGAATTTTCAGTAGAAACGTCAGAATTAGCTAATGGTGTATGTTGTCAGTTGTCTGTGAGGTGCAGCGGTCATAACTTACATCGCTATCAATCGTCTATTTTGTTCTTTCAAGTGTGAGTTCGGACCCACTAACGAACAGTTTTATATTTAATAAACTTATGCTTACATTAATGCTATATGCATCCATTGTATTACCTGATTATGATCACATATCATTATATTTTTTCTATTCATAGTTTGCGTTGTTCTTTTTTCAAATATTCATTATATCAATTATACAATGTGTCAGAATCAGAGTAAGTATCAATTGAATTACAAGTTACGACGCTGAGACAACCTTATATGCAGTATATATGTTAGCTCTTGTCAGTCTGACAATCCCTCTCACACACTGACAAGCGAAAACTTCAGTCCTATTTCCTTCTCCTCCATACAAAACCTATGTACGTTTTCAATGAGATCTTTCGCGTCGTCGCTATATGTACCAGCTATGACATATTTCTTATATGCTTTTTACGCACTGAAACTTTTATACTTATGCATCTCTTTGTAAATAGACAAGCATGAAAACTGTTTGTCGAGCAAAATTAAAAAAATATATATAGCGAAATGGGATTCGAACTCATTCGTTCAGTTTTGAAGTATACGTATTCACAGTAGCTTAGCCGACTGCACTATGCGCTCTACATGATATGACAATTCTTAATGTATGTTTTATTAGTAAATACACCCCTATAACCTGGATAACTCGAAAGTTAAAAGTACATTTACGCCCGAGTGCTTGTTGTAGATCTATAACATTTATAGAAATTATTTCTTGACACATACTGACCAAGTTTCATTATCTATCTTTTAAAGCGTACAAAGTGTGGTGCACATTTGACGAGCGCTGGATGATGCTATGCGGTCCACGGAACGCCAACGTCATCACTCGCCAAACACAACACGCTATTTTACTTTTCCAAAGAATTCCCATTCGAGGGCTTTACTCTTTTAAAATTGTATGCTTAAAGTGTTATCAACCATTTGGTAGTTCATTTATTTACATACTTTCAACATATCATTAAATGGTTTTCAAAACGGACAGCTTTAGCTGATATTATGTGTGGATAGTGTAAGAAGTGATCTAGAGTACGATTTTGTTCTGATCAGTTTGTCTACTGATCTTCGTTCCAATGTCTTCCTGTGCCAATCAAAACGTCTTTGAATATTAAAAGCAGCATCCGAACTACGCTAATATGTTGTGCAGAGGATTCTACATCATTTATCTTTTACTATGTTATACACGGTATAGCACAATGCTTATGCAATCGCTCCTGACGTCGTATGACGTCTTGATATTTTCTATGTTGTGACGCAAACAACGTAGCTATAATACGTCATTTACCTACCAAATATGACACTATCACTAGGAATCATTATACAATAACTGACCAAAACATGCCAATTACTCTTATATACGTGGGTGAATCAAAACGTTCGTAGAAAAATATCATAACTCACAAACCACAACTTAAAATGCTTTCACATTTTAATATAACGTGATCATAAGTATAACAAAACGATATGTTAAATTTCATTGCATAAGTAAAAACTACATGATTTTTACATTGAAACACACTCATGCTGTAACAGTATACCGGAGCACGTCAGCGCCATTCGATGAACGAGGTCAAACTTAGGCCACGTTTGTCAATACTTAGTTAATGTTTTGACTCATTTTCGCTTCTCGAGTGACTAATATGTAGGTAATTTTACATAACCATCGTAATAATAGTTTCTGCATTTTCAATTGTTTGTTTAATATCGTGTGCGCTGTCCATAAGATTAATCTAAGTGTTTTGCTATATCCGCTATTACGAGTATATAGCGCTGGTCCTTTTCGACGACGTTGCGAACCAACGTCACCAATATCGGGCGTATTTTATTCGGTTGTCAACTTCTGGATCCTACACGAAGCACTACTTTCACTTATTAATCGGTGTCTATTTATGTCAGGATATATACCTACACGTTAACCATGTATTGTCTCTGATGCGATACGTAGTTTTCCAGTTTCACGCAGGTTTTGATAGCAGCCCGCGGTTCCGTTATTTCCGGTAGATCCGTTTAAAGCGGTTATTTCTATATAGTGCGATTATGTAAATGTCGATTAAAACATTTATCGGAGATGACGTATGAAATTTTAACAGACTTAATAAATGATATCATGCAATCAGGCATAACAATTGAGTTATTTTAGAAGATTTAATAAAATGTGTTCCAAATTATCCGTGTGCTCCGGTATACGTAATCGCCCTTATTTAAGATATAAACATTTTTAAAACGGTTATCATCAGGTCGCTATGAATCTCTGTATGTAAAGAAAATACCAATGTATTCATTGAGCATACAATGACGAAAATAACTCTGAAAATAAACAAGTTATGGCAAAATTCTACGAACATATATTTCCACGTATATTATGGCGCGATGCAAATAAAACTATTATTGCCATTAGAAATTTGAATTCATTTTTGTGATACATACTTTTATCGTGCTTGACCGAATACAGTTAGTGAATACATGGTATGCTGATAAACATGTAAAGTAGATTCCTCAAGAACTGTGATAAGAAGTTCAATATAATAGTATCAATTTGTGGAGAAAATAAATCATCAATTACACGCTACTCTGTGACCATCATTGTAATTGAAATACGGAAGTAACAGGCAACGGAAATAACTCTGTGGTTGATTTCTTAGTCAATATCATGTAGAAATACAGTTGTTACTTGAAATAAAAAAAATAGAAATAAAAATCAACAATCGGCAAAGAACGATACTTATTTAATACTGTAATCATATTACGTCTAAGTTACAATACACATGGGTTTTGAGGAATTACATTTGAACATTTTAATGTCATAACGCCAAACCTTATAGGTTACATTCTGGATTAATCTTGAAAAATTATGATGTTTGAAGAAAAATACCATCATAGAATCTTGTCAGTGCAGCTCTTAATTGTCTTAAATAACACACCTTGTATTATAAATTGGTTATAAATGACGTCATTAGACAATTGTTCGTTTAATGTGATGCCGTTACATATATTTATAAAGCACTAGTTATAAGCAGCGTCAGACAGGAATGTCTGAAAATAAACAACGTCTATGTTTATAAGAAACCCGTAGAAAAAAAATCTAGACATTGAATGTTGACAAATGTACACGTTATGTTACATGTAGGCCTGCATTTTTGTTTTAAATGATTATTTTAAGAAACTCCAAAAGAATAATTACGCATTATTAAATTTGCACGACTGTATTAAATATAAGTTGCATTTGATAAGTATGTTATGAATGTTCATTTGGAATTGCTTTCAGTTTTGGTTCAAATTATCATTTTATACAAAATTCGTACACGTGCGTTTCAAAAATGGAATTACCTGTTACATTTTAACTGCTCCTGTATATTCTTTTAATATCCATAGCATATCAACATATTTTACGGTTTTCAATGTGGTATTCATAACCTACATTCCTCATGCATGAAAAAAACATACTAGGGCTGGTTGATTTCTGATTGACTGTTTCAGTTTGAAGATATTATTGGAAATTGTTTATGAGCTGACACTCAGAACTAGAACTTGTGCAGTCAGGTTGCAATGGGAAGCAATGCTAAACAACGGAGCAAACTACATGCTTTCGATTCAACCTAAATTATTAACAGTTGTGTGGTTTTGGAGTGCGTATGTGCTTGTACACCATATGCGAAAGGCATATACGAGGGTTGTTCATTTAATACCCGGACGATTGATATTGTTGAAAAACGTTTGCACGTATATTACGCACACTAGTACATTCACATCATTCCTCTATTCACATACAAAATTTCAATATGGTGCAATGAAGGGCATCAAACATATAAACGTCGATGCGACGTACCTAAAATAGTCACTAAGAGTCGGCTGTGTTCCACAAAAAAATAGATTATGGTTAGTGCAGATAAAACTTCAGAGTATGATTAATTATCGGAATATCACGCGAACAAATTATATTCGAGCGAAAATGATTTGGGTTAAACAGTTTGTGTCAGACGGTAATAGGTTTCGTTCTTTAAGACGCTTGAAAAGATATAAAGCTATACAGCATATAAAATTATATACGACATTTCTACAACAGTCACGAAGAGAACGCGGTGTTATCGCAGATGAAACTTCATAATATAAATAATCATCACGCGAACGAATCATATATGAGCGAAAATGATTCGGGTTAAGCAGTTTCTGTCAGACAGTAATATTACTGTGTTCTTTAAGACGCTTTAAAAATATAATACTAGTTAACCAGACGTATTGATTTTATTAATATAAACGTATATAAAAACATTGAACTTGCTTACTTTTATGAAGTCTTGCGAGTAATATAATATATCAGTAAGCCTAAAACCAGTTGACATGCATATTGCATCGTCGTGCGTAGTATATGTATCTACAAACAACTTCGAGGCGTGACTAGTAATAACCGTGTATTATATCTCTAAAGGGGACATTACCGAGAGGTCATTGTAGATCTATAGTGACCTTTGTTTATTTCTAATTCTAGCAAATGTATAGTCCGCCAAAGATAACGCTTGCCTTTGTTGACACAAGAAAAAGGAAATAATTACATTTCCGATGTCCAGTTTTGTTTAATATTGTGCTACAAATGTATTTACTTTGAATTAATACACTCTTTCATTCTACACTAAAACAAGCAGTCAGACCTCTGTGATGTGTTGTATTAACACTTGTATATGTATGTATACAAGGCTAGAGTTATCATCGGCGAGTTATAAAGCATTTATAATATTCCACTTTGTCATTATATTTTGTTCGTCAAGGTCACGTTCATATTTCAATGTCATATCACAGTGACTTTCTAGCAGTTACGATTTAACCACAAACAAAAGAATGATAAAACCCGATAGGGAAGGTAGCACTCAACCTAACCAGCCGGGCACAGAAATCAGAACACCACAACACAGCTACCCTGAACAATGCCCACACAAATCCATGCAAAAACGGCGATCAAACTTAGCACAACAACCCCGGGGCTTGACCTAGTTTAAAACAAAAGGACAGTGACCTAACGTTATGCGTCATAAAGAGGCTCAACTACGACTTAATCTAGTTTAAAATAATGGGCAAGGCAGGAATGGGATGGGAAATAATATTACATATTCATAGCTACTATACAGAGCGATACCCACACATAAACCGAAGAAACAATTAAAAGTCGAAGTCCCCGCCGAAAAAATGCAGGATGACTCAGTTTGACAACGAAATTATATAATAGCGGTTATTACATTAGACTGAATGAAACGCAGCCAATACTCGACCAAGTTCCCCAAGCCCCACTGCACGGCGACTCAACCCCATAAATCCGTGCCAAAAAAGGCGACCAAATGAGGCACAACCACCCGCTGACCTAGTTTAAAACACCAATGAGACAAGACATCTAACATATGAAGGATTCTTCATACAAGTACAACTAATTGTATCCTAATTTAAACGAAATGTAACACGTGTTATGGTCACGAGGGACGTTAATATTAATTGAACAATCTTTGAAGTATCAACTGTCTCTTGTTATTGTTAATTGTGAAGTATAACTCAATGAAGGGTAATTTAATGTTTGCTGCAGTCGTGCTGAGGATACAATAACTAATAATTATTTAAAAATTTCACCATACATGTACTCTACTTCGCTCTAAGATGGGTGGGTTATAAAAACAACTCGACGACAAAAATAGCGGGTTTTCATTGGTTTTCATGTCAACATTATAAATAAAATGCAATGTTATTGTCTTAATATCTGGAGAAAAAGTCCGCATAATTCCAGAAAAAATTTCAAAATAACAACGAAAGCAAAAAGGGATACGATAGTAGGAAATTCACTGTAAAACGTCGTTAATTGTGGCAAAATGACGACACGGAGAAACATAACCCTTTCTTAAACGAATCCGAGTTAAAGTCCTAAAACTGGTACCGGAAAATACTTTGTTTCTTTTTATAAATGTGCAAATTTTTTGTGAGATAGCAGGCTGTGCTGTAAAGATTTGCTAAATCGACACTGAAACTGTATATTTTCATTTTGAACACTCTGCATTATCATAATCATTAGAACATTGGCATAGATACATGTGTAGTTAATCATATTTATAATTTATCAAATATTATTCCAATCCGTGATAACTATACAGTAGGCTACTATAACAGTAAATTATAATGATATTGCCTTGTCCTCGAAATAATGAAAACCATTCACGTTGCCTTGTTGCTTCTACGAATTCACTGTACTATTTTTCTTAAAACCTTTGACATACTTTTACTTCCAACTTCAATAAAAAGCAAGCAAAAAATATGTAATGGTTCAAGGAGATCATTAACAACTTGCCAGCATGTCTTCATCGCATGTCAGTGTGATATACATAAATGGGTATAATCAAATAGTAGTAAATAACGTTATACTAAAATAGCACATACACGCCAATACATGTCATCTACATCAACATTTATCCGGCGGTCGTTCGATTTACTAAAACAATCACTAATTGATAACGTTTTGTTCGTTAAGAATAAAGTTAGAACTTGAGTTACAAATGTCAACATCACAAGAACGTTAATTGAAACTTGATAAGTTAATCAGTGTGTTCGAAAATCTGCAGTATGCTTAATATAACGTTAGCTGTTGCAGCATAGGTTTGAAGCATTAATTGCAAAATAAACAATTACTCATTTAATGCTGTTGCCATGATAATGACATTATGTAGTTTACAACAATACGGCGCACTGTTTGAATAATGACGATGAAGGGCACAAGCAATATGGTATGTCATTTGAAATCCTTCGAGTGAATAACATTGCTAACGTTGGTTACAAATGGCTCTATGAAGAATAACGGTAAATTGAACAACTTAACATTGAAACTATTAATTGGACTTTTTATTGACAGAAACTGAGTGTTTAGTTTTTAGGATTATCCATATAATTCGGAATAAAACCCACAGAATAGTGCATTCGATATTTATACAATGTGTAAAATAATTTCGCAGCAATAAGAGAAATACAATTGAAAAAGTATATTGCAAAGTGAACATCAATGTTTTACATAACATGTTATTTTCAATATTGGTTTGATATTCAGTATGTGTAAACATTACATTTAAGTAATACTACAAATGGAACTATCCTATTCACAAATAAAGGACAGAATACAGTTAACAAGAAAAACTATTTGAGAATTACTCTTTACAAGCTGTTTCAACGCCATTGTATTCTAATGTCATTAATAAATGAATCGATTTTCATTACGTTTAGCTTTTCCTCTGAGTAAACTGATTTTGATTGCATTGATGTGAGTGAATTAGTACAAAAGGAATTACTTGAATGCAGAGTCATCATTTTGCACTATGTGCCTGCTGTGCTACGCTGTTTTTTGGTGATTATTTTACATACTTTTCTTAATTGTAATAACAAGTTATCACAGTCCAATAGCACTGCATATGAACCAATTTACAATCTTCATATAGAGACCTGCATCCTGTTAATGGCCCGTATTGTGTTTCTGGTGAGTTTTGCTATGCTAATCTAACTTGTTATAGCAAGTTTTCACTGTAAACAGTACAATATTACTGCATACATGTATGAACCAATTAACAATCTTCATATAGACCTGCCGCCTTCCAATCACCTGTATGTTAGTCTTTCGATAAATTCGTTGAATTTCGTAATCATTTGATTGAGCGAACATGGAAATAATAATTCTCATTAAAACATTTACTTATTACCTTCAGGAAATGCATTTTCCATTAATAAAAAGGCTGTATCTTTATTATAATGTAAAGTTTGTGCATGCCTGTGTCATTTTGTATTCAAAGAATGTACCAAGTCTACGAGTCTATTAAATCCGTCGCATGTATGCATGTGCAATCGGTTATGGAATCACATATCGAACTTAAACAAAAAGTTAAAATGATTTTGATCAAACACGTCGCGTCTTTGCTTTCATGCTGACCAATGCCTTGTCGTTGAACACACAAAACAAAACGAAAAAGTAGAACCATTTGTTTCATGAATTGTCAAGTTAAATGCAAGTATTTGAATTGTAGGTAAAGCCGACAAAGCACGTAGTGGTATTTTGTGCAAAGCCTTACGGTCTTACATGACAAAATGGAATATAATAAATATCTGCGAAGGAAATTCCAATTGTTGTTATCAAAATCTAACTACTACTTTTTTGTATGCGTGAATGTTAGAGATGGTTAGACGGAACAGTTTAGGCTGATATCTGGTATTGCTTAATGATTTCTTGTAATGGGCTTTCAACATGGATTTCATTACATGCATTCCTCTACTTATGGATAACAGCACATACATTCAGTAAGATCACTGACATTTTTCAGACGATATTGAAACTTATATTTCAACTAAACTTGAAATACGAATTAGACGTATGTTTGATAGCTGATAGTTGGATTTTGTTGCGATGTGTTCTTAGAATACAGCACAAAAATTACAATGCTGATTGTGTATGATTTTCATATAACTTAACACAACAACTAACGCCAAACTTACATTGCGTAAATAACAACCGCTTAAAGTCCATATTGCGTAGCAAGGTCGATCAACGGTAATCTGAAATTTGATTTAGTTTTAATGTCTGTTTCATTTTTTTTATAAATTGAGCTCTGCTGTAGGATTTCCAATCTGGTGTCACTTTTGTTACATCTTCACATGTAGATTTATGTTTAAGGTTTCTCAATGTTATGCCTTTACAAACTGGTCCGATTTAATCTAAATGATGAAGAAAACTCTGCGATATTTCAATCGGTGCAATGGTATATAAAAGAGACACATATATTTTAAGCATAGACCACACGCTTTTGATTTACAAAATATTTATTTTGCTTTAAATTACACTATCAAATTAACATCTGGGTCGTTGGCTTGGGTAGGGTACTCATTAGTACACATTCAAGATGAGCAGTAAATATTTTGTTCTTTTATATATAGTTATGTTTCTTCTTCCTTATTGTGTTTTTTCTTCATCTTCAATGTAATATTCGAGTTCTTTTTACTCTTTACTCAGTTCATATCTTCTATTTCCTGCAATCTCATCATGTGGTTAGAATTAAAAATAACATATATATCAATTACATTTTCCTACCCATTCTAACCTCTAGTTCATTTCAAAATTAACAATCAAATAAACGTTTATGTTAACAAAACATTATTAGGAGAGGGCCGTTATCTAATGTTGAAATAACTTGTGGCCCGATCCTTTTGTAATGAATATAAAATTGTTAAAGTTTCTATGGTTTACATTTATGATATGATTCTATTTGTTGTAATTAATTGTATATATGCAGACCCTTTGTAAATGTTGTAAAAATTCATGCAATAAAATATGATTTCACTGGTCCAATTTAATCACTGGGTACAACCTCTAATTTTAGAACTTGAAAACCCGTTATAGTTCAATTTTGAACCCTTCGCCATGACCTTTTAGATGAGTCTATTTGTGCGGGTAACCCGTGATTTGTTGATTTTAATAGTCATAATTCAAAGATATGCTACTTACTAACGTGTGTTATCCATATCTGAATAGTCAATCCCACGCCAATCTTTATCGGCGAATGGATTAAACTTTAAAAGTGCAGTCACGGCTCAATGCTCGAAATCAAACTATACTTGGGACGGGTGATTTTCAGATAAATATTTGATTTTCTATCTACCAACAGGTCATTTAAAAACCTCACCTATCGCACCGTATACCTTAAGGGTTGCCACGAACAGGTTGTCATCAATTTCTTTAAGAAGATTCCCGGTATTAAATAAAATAGCCGATACAAATTTTTAATTTTCAAATAAAAGAATGGTATCGGCTTTTTTGCTTAATTGTAGAATCGTTTCAAAGAAAATGATGACAACCTGTATGTGGCAACTCCTAAGGCATACGGTGCGCTAGTTGAGGTAATATCAAATATTTTCCTCGTCCAAACCGAAAGTCACCCGTCCCAAGTAACGGTTTTTCCAGTTCTAAAAATAGAGGGTGTGCCCAGAGTTAATGACATGATATGACACGATGCAATTTATGGCATTACAATGATAAACGATTACAATAACGTCCTTTTCGTCACATTTAAAACAACTACTTGGGTGACGTCGAGTAATTAGTACGGGTGTCATTATAAGCACAAAAACTGCAAAATAGGAAATGAAATACACATAACTGGGTAGGCTTGGAAAATGTAACATTCATGATGTATTGTTATCTAATTTTATATTCATATGTGTGCTAATAACAATTAAACGATTCCCAAATTCACATTTTTCGTTTTAATTATCGTAGAGAGCCCTAATTTCGCCTCTGACCTTCGATTGCCCGCCATTTTGTTTTGGCTCTAGTCTCCCGAGATTTGGACGATGCGCGCGCATATCTTGAGAAAATGTTTACAAAATAGTATTTTTTTAGCGGGAATAATTTTCTGAAAATACGAGTTCATAACATGTAATTTTCGATTACTTTCACAAAAAAATCATAAAATTATACCATTTTCACTATTCCCAAAAAGTCGTGTAGTTGAAATACCCCAGTAAACGCTATGTGCAACGTAATCGAATATTTGTTCGCACGTCTGCATTGTTTACAGTTTCATGAATGAAAGTCACGTAGTCGGATGAATTATTTTTAAGGTCAAACCAAAAATATCTTCGGTCAAATTTGCTTCCGTCCTTAAGGTCAGAATAGCAAATAAAAAAATTGAATTCTGTATGTCTGTAGACCATACATCGGCAGATCAGATATGACTATCTGCGATTATCTTAAAATTCATTAAAAGATCCACGCCCGTAATGGCGATGTAAAAAAGGTCGTTTATAATGCAGCCAAAGTCTGTTTATCAGCCATTAGAGACGGGCGTATGACACGATCAACCAGAATTAATACATTAAGAGTAAATATTACTTAACATTGACAAATATGCTGTTTTTGCCATAGTTTTTCTCTTAATTCGATTTAACAATGCTCATGCTCAATTTCATAATTGGGACGTTTAGCTAATGTGAATAGTTTTGGCCCAATTGATTGCGCGCGCCATGTGACGTAATTAGGTCACGGTCAAAATGGCCGACTTTTATTTACTATGACGTTTGCTTTATTCAATTCTTGGAGTATTTTATCATTTTATTGATGTAAATTTGAGTTAGATTAAATGGAAGGAATTATAATACAAGTAAGTGACCTTATTTTGTATAAACATGAAGTTTGCCATTGTTTATTGCGTGTTTAACGCTTAAGTAGGCGATATACGGTCACCCGAGGATATGTGTTATTTTATCCAAAAACGACTTTTATTTGGCAAACTAGTATGCGACTATGTTTTGATATGTTAAGCTACAAGGCAATATGTACCAAACTTAAAACATACCTAATTAATTTTAACAACAATATCACATAACACATTTACACAGAACAATGCCCATGCATAACCTAACGAAGAAATATAAAAGCCGAAGTCCTGTTGTAAACAGAGCTCAGTAGCTGGACAAGTAGTTTCACGATTAGTTACAATAATAGTGACCCCTATTGACTAAATTAGGGATTTCTATCCATGTCCTGCTGTTAAAGAGTAGCATAACATAGTTTCTTGAGTATAAACATTTTACTCATACGTCAAACATGCATGCTAATAAAACACGCGTATGACACACAAATGTAACTAAAGTGTAGGAATAGTGTGCCAAGCTATTTAGCTTGATATAACAGAATGACAAATAAGAGAGATTTATGTCTTCATTAGTTGACTATTATACCGGAATATTAATGTTTATGAGAAAGAACCATTTACATTGCCATCTGGTATTCCTTAATGATTTCTATAAACTTGATTTCAAGGGAAAAATATCAATTAATGATGCAGTATGGTTTGTTTGATATTTCACCCAATGAAATATATCACACAACTGGTTGATAATTTTATACAACGGTTTGGTTAAAGTGGAACAAAAATATCGAAAGTGAGGCCAGAAATCAACACATTTCATCGTTGGAATCCGTTGAGAACATTTATGCCTGTCATATTTCAACAGAGTGCTGACTGACAATTGAAGACAATTAAAGGCTATGCTTCGCATTTTAATTACGTTACACTACATGCAACTTAATGTAGTTGTGTGCCATGAGTATCCGACAAATTGCAAGCTCTGTAAGAAGGTAGCTGGAATGAAAATAGCAAATCAACATGTTTGATGACTTCTGATTGGCTGTTTCTGTTTGATTATATTATTGTAAATGATGTATAAGCTAGCACTCAGACCTAGAACTTGTGCAATCAGATCGCAATGGGAAGCAATAATGAACAACAGAGCACAGCATTAAAGGTTGTGTGTGTTTGGATTGCATTTGTGCTTTAGTATCAATATGTACACCATATGTCAATGACGTACAACATGTAAATATTCAAGATTAAACTACGGTAAACAGTTTTCCCAGCATATAAACTTATGTGAGACGTTTCAACAAAATTCATTGAGAGTATGCTGTGTTCCACAAACATTGATTATGGCTAGTGCTCATAAAACTTCTGAATATGAATAGTCAACCGAATATCACGCAAACACATTATATACGGGACAAATGATTTTGATTCAACAGTTTCTGTCGGACGGTGATATTTCTGTTCTTTTTAAGACGATTTAAAAGAAATAATACTAATACACCAGACATATTGATTCTATTAAGATATACGTGTATAAAATGTTGTCAAGTGAGTAATGTACTAAATCAGTAAGCCGAATTCTTGTTTGAAGACATTTATTGCACGGTCGTTTGTAGTAGTATGACATTTGTTTCATTCGAATTCTCACGTGTTAAAACATTTATGATATCTCACTTTGTCATTATTTTTGTTCATTAATGTAACGTTCTACCAAGATCGTACGTCAATGTGTATCTAGCAGTGACATGTCAAGATGAATTTCTAGCGGTTACGTTATAAGCACATGATATCTAACATATCAAGGATAGTTCATACAATTACATCTAGTAGTAACCTAAATTAAACGAAATGCTACACGTGTTATGGACACAAGGGACGTAAACATTAGTTTAACATTCTTTGAAATACCAACTGTCTCTCGTCATTGTTAATTGTGAATTATAACTCAATAGATGGTTATCTAATGATTGCTTCAGTCGTGCCGAGGGTACAATAACAAATCATAATTCCATTATTTCACCATACATGTAGTTTGTTATGCTCTAAGATGGATGGGTGGAATGAAATTAGGAGATTTTGTTTTATAAAAACAACTCGACGACAAAAATAGCGCATTTTTATTGGTTTTCATGTCAACATTAGAAATAAAATTGTATTGCCTAAATAACTAGAGCAAAATTCCGCATAAATCCAGATAAGTTTCAAAAAAACAACGAAAGCAAATAAGGGATATAATAGAACATACATTGTAAAACGTCGTTAATTGCGACACAATGGCGTTTTTGGTTATAGTCCTAAACTGTTACAGGAAAATGCTTCTTTTCTTTTCATAAATGTGCAAGTTTTGTGTGAGTTAGCAGACTGTGCTGTGAAGATTTATTAAATCGACACTAAAATTGTCTGCTTTTTTTATAACTGCAAATTATAATGATGTAGCACTGTCCCCGAACTAATGAAAACCATTCACATTACCGTGTTGCTTCTACGAATTCACTGTACTATAAATCTAAAGACCTTTGAAATACTTTCACTCCCAACTTCTCCTGAAATGAGAACATAATCACCCCAAGACAGACTCCATCTGATTTTATAATGAGGATAATATAATATCGGCAATTTATCAGATATTTCAAATATCAGTATGACATGCAATATCGCCGGCTTAGAATTAGAATGTCGTAACTACTACTTACGACCGTCTAAAACTATTACATGTACATATATCTGCATCATAAGTCGATTCTAATGAGCATATTTTCATTAATATCGGAACTTGTCATGTCGACCAAAATTAACTTGTTGAAACTTGTTTTTTCATAAGTTTATAGTAAATAGTAACTGTTAGACAATGTTTCCTTCTTTTCTCAAAACATCGAGCTTGTATTACCACTTTTTCATTCTTAGCAAGCGATATGTGAATCAAGTATGTCATTAATGCCTTTAATAAACCCACGTAGAAATAAGAAAAGGCGCCGGGAGATCATTAACAAACTATTCTTTATGTCTACATTGCGTGTCATTATAACATAAGTATAATCAGATAGTAGTAAAGCGTGTTATTCTAAGAATAGTGCATAGACGCCAATACATGTCATTATATAAACTCTTATCCGGTAGTCGTTCGATGATTTTAATATATACCAGCAGTTAGCACGTGAGTAACAAATGTCACATCACAAGAACGTTAATTGAAATTTGATAAGCCAATCAGTGTGTAAACGGATTTGCAGTAGGCTTTATCTGTTGCAGCATAGGTTTGAAACATTAATTTCAAAGGAAAACATACATGTAACTCATTAAATGCTGTCGCAACGAAAAAAACGATGTGTAGTTTACAGCAATACCACTCACTATTTAAAGAGTGACCTGTGACGACAAAGGGCGAATGGTAGAAGGGATAACATTTGAAATCCTTGGAATGAACAACATTAGTAACGTTGGTTAAAATGGCTGTGTGAAGAATGACGTGAATTGAACTTAATGAAAATTTAGATTGGACATTTTAATTGCAGAAACATTTTTTTAGGATCATCCGTATAGTTTAACTCTAAAACTCCACTTAATAGTTTTAACATTACATTCGATATTTATACAATTGTAAAATACTTTCGAAGAAATATGAGAAATACAATTGAAAAAGTATTTCGCGAAGTGATCATCAATATGTTACTTAATACTTATGCTGCTTGCAGTATTGGTATGATAATCAGTATGTGAAAAATTACATTTAAGTAATACTAATAAGGGAACTATGCTTTTCACAAATGAAGGACGGAATGCAGTTAACAAAATCAAAGGACTAAAGGCCCTGAGAGTCGCCCATGTAGCATTTTCTAAACTAAGCAGAGGATATTCACCCACATAGCCCTTGCGCAAATTTTCAGTGTATGTTTTCTTTAATTTAACAGCATAAATTGCATCGTTCATCTTTACAACATTCGTGAGATCTCTTGGATGCAAATACGCATTGTTGATAGTGTACTTCAACATGATGTCTCGATAAATAAAATCACCTGTACTAAATCAACATCAGCAGCAGTCCAAACATTGGTATGAGGGGTTTAAGCTCAATTTTAAGAAAGAAAGCTAAACAACATGGCAAACATTGCCTTCCACAGGAGTCTGGGCTGAAAATATGTGAGCCTTGATGGAAATGACCACGCAAAGGCAGATTTGATAAAAATACAAGGGGGGGGGGGCATGAATATTGATCAAACTCTTGATTTCAACCAATGCTTAAACTGTTGAACAATCTCTTGAATTCAAATAATGTTATCAAACCCTTGAACAGAAATATTGATCAAACTCTTGATTTCAACCAATGCTCAAACTCTTGAATTCAAGTAATGTTCTCAAAGTCATACTCTTGAACAGGAATTGATCAAACTCTTGATTTCAACAATGATCTTTAGATCTCAAACTCTTAAACATACATTGTAAACATTCAAATTAATCAAACTTTTGATTTCAACTGTGTTCACATTTTGGACAAACCTGTCACAATATCTAGTTCTTTGGTAGTCTACTGGTAGAAAATTATAGTGTCAAAAAATAGGTCAAATTCTTTATGCATTTTTTTCGTGAAAATCTAGACTGTTCACAATTGTATTGGAGAGCAAACACACAAACGCCCACTATATGATGGCTTACTGCATATTTTTGGCACAGCTAGTGTAACCAACTTGTTCAAAATAATCACATAAACATGAACGAATCAACAATTGCAAAACATGGCGGCGGTTTGCAGATCACACAAACACACAGGCCCGCACGGCAAAACAAGTGTAGATCTACAATATTATGATTCCACAATCACACGTACACTGTGTGGTGCTACAGGGCAATGCAACAATGGTTACTTGTGCTTGTTACAATATTCTTGAAAAATCTTCTGCGTCTCGAAGTAGAAACCTTGCTACCACGATAATGACCCGGATGTAGAATAAATTCCTCCGCATTGTTTACTCGGCCAATCAAAACGGGTGAAGTAGGCGGGATTAAAATTGCGCGGGCTAATTAAATACATTATGGCACAACTATCACCTAGTCTCAATAATAACGCGAAATTGGCACAACATTTTTTTTCATGCACTATGACGGATCTATGATACTTATATGTACAGTATTTTTTTATTTTCTTGAAAATGGATGTAAACAAAACAATGGTTATTCATCCAATGCAAATCTGCTATACATTGTAGTGACCAATAAGTTATACTAACTCAATTTAGCGGGGATTTTCAATGAATTTTGAATCGACTGTAATGTATCTTACATTCTTAACCATAAAGTTCTGAACAGGCCACAGAATATGTTTTTTTCATCGAGCCCATCATACATCAAGAAGAACTTAAAAAAGAAATACAACATAATATGGTCTCACTAATGGAATCCCATAGAAAATCATTCAAGAACGTAGCTTACAATGTACTTTGTAACAGCATTTGCAGTATGATTTTTGAAAAAAAAAACTGTTCCTTTAATGAGTGTTGTTAGTTATTATAATTTAAACGTTTACAATATTGATACGACCACATGAGTGTGAAAAATTGCATCTGTTCGCCTCTAACAAAATGTGTCAATGGCGATAGTTCCTTACGGATGTTTGAAATTCGACATGTGAACAAATCTCGTTCATTCGTGAAGATAGAATAATTAAATTCTTTTATGTTGTCAACTATGTGAAGAGTAACAAATGACATCAGTTTGAAACTGTATAACCTCATATTGTATCGCATCATACAAGAACACCAAAATGGACCTACTTATTGAGAATCAGTGTTCCAATAACTCGCTTTGTGTTTTGCACATGCGCAGTGAAAAACCATTGGAACTACTTTGCCGAGCGTAGATATAATGAATAAATCGGTGCGTGACAGAAAATCGTTCTACGCTAAAGTACGGTAACTGCATATGAAAACAGAAGACAGTTACGATAGTGTTGTTTTGTATTGAACACACAAAATTTTCCACATTTCAAAACCAACTTACAACACAAAATCTACCGATTCCAATGACTCGCTCATCCTACGGATGGGCGACTCAAAAACTGTCAAAACATTCTCAAAAACTCTTTAACTGTGGTAAAACAAGCTGTTTCAATGCCCACGTATTCGAATGCCATTAATAAATGCATCGAGTTTAATTAAGTTTAGCTTTTTCATCTGAGAGAACTGATCTTGATTATGTTGCTGTGAGTGAATTAGTGCAAAATGATTGACTTGAATACAGAGCCAGCAATTTGTACTATGTGCATGTTGTGCTATGCTGTTTCTGGTGAATATTGCCTTCCTATTCTAAATTGTTATTACAAGTTATCACAGTACAATAGTACTGCATATGAACCAATTAACAATCTTCATATAGACCTGCATCCTTTCAATGGCCTGTGTGTTAGTCATTCAATACATTCATAGCTCGTCGTACACATTCGATTATCATTGCGCTTACATGTAAATAATAATTCTAAATACAAACATTTACCTGTTACCTTCAGGAAATACAAATGCATTTATATTAATACAAAGGCTGTAGATTTAATATAATGTTACGTTTGTGCCTCCCTGTGTCATTTTGTATTCATAGAATGTACCAAGTATACGAGTCTATTGAATCCATCGCTTATATACCATCGGTCTTGGAATCACATATCGTATTTAAACAAAAAGTTAAAATGGTTTTGATCAAATACGTCGCTTGTTTGTTTTCATGCTGACCATTGCCTTGGTCGTTAAACACACAAAGCAAAACGGAAAGGAAGAACCATTGTCTAGGAGAGCAATATTCGGACAGGTTGATTTTTTTTGTCAAGATAAAAAATACATTGGATTTGTTCTTATATAATGACCATCTCATTCTAAGACAGCGATGAATACAAGGTATACCCGATTCAACTACGGTACAACATATCCAAAAGTGTAAGAACGAATGAGACACGCTTACGAAAGTCATTACATGAATGCAGGGTTCCATAGAAATGGATTCTGGATGGTGAAAATAAAACTTCAGAATATAAATAATTATCCGAACATCACGCAAACAAATTATATACGGAAAATTGATTTGAATGAAAAGGTTTTTGACAGATGGTAAAACTTTTGTGTTCTTTACGGAATTGCAAGTGATATAATGCTAGTACACCAGACGTATTGATTCTATAAAGATTAAACGTGTATAAAAACGATGTTCTCGTTTTAAACAGTCTAAGACACATTTAACTTAATGAACTATAGCAGTAAGCCGAATCCCAATGCAGTGAAATTCGTATCTCCGTCATGTGTTGTACAGTGATTTTTGTTTAATTCGAATTCTAACAAATTTGCAGGGCTTTAGTCAGGTATTTGTTTACATTATTCATTGTCCATAGAGAGAACGATTCAAATGGGGTGGTAATATATGTAGAAAAATCTATGTAGCATCACGTTTCTCTATAGTTTGTTATTTCAATAATGGGTTACTTAAATTTTATCTGATCTATCCGTTGGAACAATTACAGAACACAATTTTATTGTTTCACCATAAATGCATTTTGTGAGGCTAATTTATGGGTTACCGGTATGAAAACTTCACATTTTGTTTTGATAAAACCAACTCGGCGACTGAAATAGCACATCGTTAACAGTTTTCCCGCCAGCAAAAGTCCATTTATTGCCTTAATATCATGAACAAAAATATAATTTACATTTAAGTGGTTTCTTGTGTGTTTTAAACATCCAATAATTTAAGAATAAAAAGGAAGTGTTAAATATAGTCTAGTTTAATATCTTAATGTCATGAACAAAAATCGAATTGTATTTAAGGGATTTCTTTGTCTTTTAAGCGCCCTCATAATTCAAGAATGAAAAGAAAATGTTACATTCAGTCTAGACTAATCTGTTTGTATACTCAATTAAACAAGTGTACAATATTCGCCAAATAACGACATATGAAAGCAATAAAAACCTGTTCTAACATTTGAAATATGCTTATAACTAAAACCAGTAAGAATATAGAGCTGAAATAGTTGAAAAATAGAATTTATACTGACCAGAATAGTTTTTATCTGAAATTACCGTTACATTGACGATGTAAAAGATGCAGTTTTGTAGATATGCATTTCGAGTGTTTTCCAAATGTAGAATGACTTTTGTATACTATTATGAACAAACATGTTAGTGTTATTTCAAACATTGGATATTTATGTTTCTCAATTAAATTCCATTTCAAGTTTTTAAATAAATATGTACAATGTCAAAAATAGCAGACGCGAGCACAAATAACAGTATTGTTGATAAAGATAAAAAACGAAAACTACAATGTTTTGTAAGCCATGAGGTCACGAGTCTTTAAACGTCTCTCATGTGTTGTTGTATATACTATGTGTCATATATTTTCTACAAAATAGAGCACATGTACTGTATATAACTATATGTTTTTGCAAGCTTTTAAATTGTTAAGATATACATGACATATAGTGAAACTGTGCAGGTGTCTCTATACTTATACATGTAATAGAAATTATATCACGACTAATAAAGTTGGTACATTTACAAAATGTAGAGTGAAACACATGTTTGTCATACCAAACGTTATTTCAGTCTGTTACAAAAATAGAGGATCTTGGATGAGTGTTCATTCCTTACCATTTTTATAACACTCATTGACAAAAAAATATGACAAGAGTGTAAGATTCTATTTATCACATTACCTTAGTACACGCTACATATCTTTGACAATGACGATGCATGCTGCAAATGTTGATGAGGTTTCCAAACAAAATTTACATGTACTTGGAGCGAGACGAACGGACTTCGTGGGTCGACCAAGTCATGGATTGGCTAACGTCGCTTCAAGTTAATTAGCATATTTGTGTAACGGGCTGGGAGTACATTACGATATTTCCGGCACTGCTTGTACTCCCACACCACAGGCTATGTGATAAATGTAATTATCTTACTGCAGACTACAAGAATGTAGCCATGGTGTAATATTATGAAAACCTTCCCATTGTTTTGTTGATTCAACATATTGAAGTTGCAATGAATCTAAAAAACATTTGGCCTACTTTCTCTGACAACATTTTCCGAAATGAGAACCTAATTACTTCAGGTCAGACCTCATTATGTTATGTACTAAGACTAGGTCATTGATTGTTGTTTATCAGATTTTTAAAAGCTTGTGTCTGACATGCTATATAAGTCAATATCATGTTATGAATAACTTCACGAACGCAAGGTTAATAAAATTGATGGTTTCACGAGATCATTAAAAACTAATCAGCATATACGAAATGTAGATGTATTGCGTGTCATTAAAATATAATGATAATCAACTAGAAGTAAATAATGTTTTACTAAATTAGCATAAACACGCCAACACCATCCTGAAACATTTGTGGTTAGCCAAGTCCCCACACTACTTGTATATACAGTACGCTGATTGTATGAGAATGGCCACGCTATATAACGTGTATCCGGTTGTCGTTCGACTGACTTAAGCATACACTAATTGAAATCATAAAAATGAATGCAATTTTGTAAATAGTTAGCATGTGCATGTTACAGTATGTACCAATATGACAACATTACAAGTATGCTAATTGAAATTGATAATAAAAAAATCAATCACTGTGTTGGCAGATCTGATAAAATTAACAAGACTACAGGTGACGTATATGATTTGCTGCCCCGGTTTGAAGCATTAATTCCAAATTGAAATATAGCTGGCTTCGTTTTCATCTTACAAAATATTACATGACATACTCTTGTTATATACGATTATCGAAACTAATGAGTAAAATCCTTAAAATAAATTAACCAAGGAACATGAAGGAATCTTAAACAAAATCATTCTACTGGCTATCCTGAGCTGGTACTGTTGACCGGATCAATTTTTACAATTGTACAGTGTGATGTAAGCTTGAAATTTGGGACAGGATATCGAACAAAATGGGTGATCTGTGTAGATTTTCTATAAATGCAAATTATCTCCTGGTTGTCCATACAGTAGCAATACCAAAGATTTTCCACTTGAGTAGGTCGTAGGAATAATTATCATTGTCAGACTATAACATATTCACTGACATTATATGGCAATATATTTGACAGTTATATATTATATATTCTCATACAGATCTAGATTTGATGGAAAGATTACAATATCTTGTGAGTTCCGCATTACATTTATTGGAAGTATCGTAATATTTGTCCTGTACATTTGCAAATAATGTATTCGTCAGAATATTTATGAATGATTTATTCTGATGCTAGACATATTGCTAAAATACCAAAGACGTTCATACACTGGATATGAAAGTAGAGTATTTCTTAGAGCATTTCTGATTAGCTGACCCGAGATTATCAGTCGCGTGATCCACCTACGTCACACGATTGAAGAAGACGCTATCCGCCATCTTGGATTTTTCGGATGAAAAAAGATTTTTGTTCGTTTTAGATAAAAGGTTTTAATGTTTAATCCTCCGTCGAATTGAACAAATGTGGGCATATACTGACTCTAAAATATGTATTCTATGTTTAAGTTACAATATTTTGTATGGTACGTCCACTATATTAAAATAAACCTCAGATTTGTGCGAGTTATCGAAATGGTGTTTTCGAACCGACAAATCGGCCCGCAACAAATTATGCGGTTTGTTTTTTATTCTTTTAGAGCTATTCGTACTCGCTATTTTTATGGAATATTAATTTTTGTAATCTTTGGACTGTCTTGAAAATACTTGTGGTAATGAAACAACTTCGTTTTTCTATTTGATGGGGGTAAAATTGAATTCTTACAAATCGTCCAAATCCAAATTTCATTCGTATTTCTGCTCGTGATCAATGTGTGAAAAACATAATAATTTCCTATTTTAATCGAAGTTTCGGTGAATAAAACATTTCAAATGACAATAAACATGTTAATACTCTATCAAATAGCCAATTTGTTTCAATAAAAGTCGATTATCAGACATTTAAACCACCTGTGAACTCCATTAAAGATGGCCGCTTTCGTAAACAATATCGGCGGAAATTAACGGAGTTAACCGAACGCGGTAAAATCAAAGTTTAGCGGTCGATAATTACCGAAGCGTGCGCATTGCATTGTGGATCATCCACGATTTTCGGTAAAATCGATGACTTTCAAATCCAGTGTATGAACGTCTTTGTAAAATACTAGACAATCCCCCATAATCATATACATTTCTGAATTCGGTCGCACAAAATAATTGATATTAATGTCGATGCCGAAATGAAGACAAAAATGTCATTACAGATGACAGTGAACAAATATAGACGATCTATTGACGTCATGCAATTATTGTTTTGCTGCCATTCATAAACATCGGTATAGTACAATTGTCGATAAGTCAGAAGTTTCAAAAAACACAAATAGTTACCTTTTTATTAGATTCCAATTACTTGTGGATAGTGCATACAAGCCGATCATAGTTATTACTTTGTTAAATACTACATGTAATTACTTTATTTCTACAGATGTTTTCGGAACAGTTGTTCTAAATTTAAGAACCACTCTACAGTCGAAGATGTCTGTAAACAACTTTAGCCATAAGAAATAATCAAATGTTTGCTACTCTGATACACTTGATGACAGAAAACATTCGAGCCTTGTAAGTTGTATAATTTTCTTAACCAATTCGTCGGCCAATTTATTCTGGAATAGCCCAATAAAAGTGTCAGCTATTGGCTTAGTATAAAATAGTCCCCGTATATTTCATATGCAGAGATCAGCTAGAAAAAATAGTTATTAAAGGAAAAATGAACTTGGACAATTACAATGTAATTTGCTTCCCAAGCCGTTTCGTATTAGATTTCATATTATAGGGTAGAATAAATGACGCTACACATCTTTTGTAGAGTGGTATTGTCATAATTGAAGTCACTGACAGGTGTAGGTGTAAAATAAATCCCCAATAATTTTACACTAGTTTTACTACTTGTAATTTAATATAGACTTAATTTCATATTACACCGGTATGCTCTCGTATATTAATTTATTTAGCACCCCCTGTCCGTTTTGTGTTTTTAAGTTTTATGTGTATTATTTTGTTTCAGTTTATGCATGTGCTTATTTTGATTAGGGTGTAGAAGTATAATTTGCTGCTTTTGTGTTGCATTCTAAAATTATTGTTGCACTATTTTAAATGATCTGCGATATGACGACTGGATGCCATGTTCATAATAAATTAATAATCTTCATTTTTTGTTTATCGGTGGTTTATGGCGGAATAACGGTGGATTATTCTCCGATAATTTCACAGTCCATAATTTCACAGTTAATTATTTCACGCAAACGGACTACTTTTTTTAAACAAATTTCCCCGCCGCCAAAAATAAATAATAAGCATTTTCACTTGTTCTCTTAATCTTTAATAAATAACACAACATTATATGTACATAAATGTAAAACAAATGGACGAAATTGAAGCCATTGCAGAAGAACTACTTGATTGCAACGGCGGGAAAACGACGTCACGCAAAACATTTGATGTATATAGTGGAGTATTTTCATCATTTGAGCTGTTTGTAGCATGGTTTTAATAGAATATTAGTATTTTACAGTGTATGATCGTTTGATAATCCACCTCGTGAGCAGCTGACTTATATGTTTCACTCATAGCTACGCTACTCGTGAAAATATTACACCAGCTGCTCACTCGGTGAATTATCAGTCGATCATACATGGAAAAATACAAATATCATCTATATCTTTTCACGCCTTTGTCCCCTCATTGTTAGGCGTAGTGACTTGAGATTGTGGTCATTATTATTTGTCTGCTTTTGACTGTTTCATTAGAAGGCTGAATAAAGTCTTTAAAACGATATGAGGAAATCGGACAGGGAAGGCAAAACTAAACCTAACAAGCCGATCAAAGAAATCAGTACCTACACTGAGCAATACCCACACATAAGCCCAAGCAACAATTTAAAGTCCAAGTTTGGTGATTTAATGGGAAAAGCTATGCTGATATAAGAATTGTTACATAGAAAACAAACCGCATTTAATGTATTAACAAGAAAGCACACTATAATCTCGGGCTTTGTTATTTTTACTTGTTTGGAAAGTATGTAGCATCATTCATTCTTACCGTATTGTATTTATAGAAACCTATAGAAACTCACATTTTATCCAATTAATTATTTCATGTTTACCTAAAAGTTCTACATCTAACCGATTGATCTTTTTTACGTGTCTGGATTAAATAAGTAACATTTTGGTCACGAATAAATCAAGAAAGAAATACTAGTAGACAAATCGCGAGACAAACTTGACATTTTAAAATATTATATTAGGATTAATTTGACCACCAGAGAAAACCATTAGAAAACCCTGAAACATATCATGCTTATGAACTTTGAGAAATATTAATTTCAAGACATTGACAGTATGATTTGAGTTGCCATTTAACACGTTCTTATCTTACGAAAAGGAACACATGAATCAATCAATTATCTCTTATCAAGGTTATTGATAGGATTATTGAATCGAATGAAAGATTGTTATTATATTTGAATGTTCAAAGACGTTCTGAATCCCAGATTAAAATCTCATTTGAGTCTTTTCACTTCATTATGTCAAGAAGATTCATTGGTATAATACGCAGTCTAAGTGAAGATTCGTGTTAATTTATTAGCAATTACAAGAAGTAATTAAGCAGCGAAAGATACTGTAGTTGAGTTTAACATCTTCTGAGATGCATTTCATTCCTTATATTGGATATTTACAGCAAACGTCCCATATAAAAGTATGTTCTGCTCTGATGCATGCATATTCTATTTTATATTAGCAACATCATTGCTCGACAAAAAGCTATTGCGCCTCTTTTGTTGAAAACAAAAATAAATATGCGAATTTATAACTGCCCAACCCGCATCAGTATTAAAACCATCATTCTGAAAGCTGTTCATATTTAGCTGATAACCTCTTCCAATTAGCATTTCGGTTGCTGGATACAAATGACAAAAACATAAAAAATAGTGTGAATTGAAATAGCATCAGTTAAAGAAGAAATTTAACCACAAAAAAAAACCATCTGTCATTGATGTGACAAGTTCATCAATTTTGTACTTCAAAAACCGGGAATTGTCTTACAACAAAACATACATGTTTCAAGATTGATTTGTATATCATTAATAGCGATCCTCGAGCTTGACGTTTGGTCAGGCCAGCAAATTTGCATGCAGGTATCAGGCCCTTTCTTTGGAATTCAAGTCACTATCCCACATATCCAAAAATGTGTGCTACAACATGCAAAACAAGTATAACGTGTAAAAATTATATTATTCCTTTGAAGACCAACTTCTCATTACCATCTATTTCCAGCAAATCAATATACGCGCAACATATTCACGGCAAAATGAATAGCTGGAAGACCAAGGTTCAGCTAACAAAAAGTCTAAATGAACTAGTTCCTCGGTCCAACAAATTAACACCTGTATGTCCGTCAAAACTTACGAAGAGGCATCTGTCTGAAACTATCAACGTATCAGTAACTCATCTAACATATGCAAAATCAGTATGTGACAATTGACATTTTTTCACCATAATACATAATATTATATTATAATTATGATGTTTCCATTTTAAGTTACCCAATGAGAAAATGATATGTTCATATGGAAGGCGAATATTTCAATTATATCCAATATTCAGCAAACCAGGAAAAGGAATTCTTGCAAACATTGATTAATGTCAAATGGTTTCCCAGATTTTATATGGCTTAGTTAAGTACATTGCAATGCGTCATACAAACTGCGTATCGATAATATATGGCCGCCCTAAGACTTCATGGCTTATGCAAGCAATTAATCTAAATATATAAGCACATACCTATCATCGAAATTACGGAACAACGTCATTCCGTCATCATAAAGGAAATATTGCAAGAGACAAACAACATTAACACAATAGGCTCGTTCTTTATTTACTGTTAATGGTCTCGGAGACTGCAAACAGCGCGACATTTCCTTGTTGAAATACCATCCTTTTTCGTAATATGCACGTACTATATGTATGAGACACATAGATAATGTCTATAAGCAACGTGTAACGATACTTATTTGAGACTCTTTGGAGTTTACCAACTCCCTTAAAGGGGACTCTCGAGTTGGATAGTGCACGGTTTTACAAACGCGTTTTGAATAAAATTTGTTGAATTCAATAAGCACAACCCCGTTCTAAATATTCTCCATTCACTCAAACAGAAAACCAATTAAAGCTTGCGATTGATCATATTGACACTCATAGATTATAGAAATAATATGAGTGACATACTCGAAGTAGTTCAAAACTGTTTCGTACGCATGAACTTCCTGCTTACTAATTTTGTCATTACTAATTATAGTGTTTCTCATGTGGAGATTACAATATTCCCAACCCTGGTTCAGGTCATAGTGTCCTCTAGGAAATGGCTTTTCTAAATTGGTTTACGATACAGCATGGGTCTTCAAACGATTCACTAACCAAAATGAATAAGATTTATGCTCCAGACTACGCAAATAAACCTCCGATTATCTTGAATTTGTTTGGATTCATATTAGTCGTAATTTTGTTCACGAGGCGGAGGTTGTTAATACATGGGAACATCCATCTTGGCACGGTCAATCTATTAGTTGATCTAAAATTAGTGAATAAGAGAAACGATCAATCAATGATCTATTCCATAAGCACAAATATGCGTACAAAATAAAATTGTCATGCTAGGAAAATATTCAAGCCTGTTAGGTAGAATATGTGACTATAAAACCAACCACCGGGTTTTCAAAAGCGAATTTTCTCATTAGAGACGTTCAGAAAATTTATGTTCCGTTGATGACAATATCAAATAGAAGTTGATTTCGAAAGATTGTGATTATAGCTTACACCCTTTGGATATTTGCATGTAATGATGTTATTATTTTGCATCAAACTTTCATGTTTAAACATTTGAAACAAATGTACATATTTAACATCAAGCGGGGTCAAAACAGTAACGCACACCAACTCACAGAAGCGAGACATTAAATAAAAATTCTAAATGTTTATCATTTTGATAGCAATATGCGGAGACTTAACGTACGCAAAAGAAGTAATTTTGACAAGATGTAATCAACTCGGATGTTTTACAAATACTTGATGATTGCATGCATTAGTTGTGTTACAATATCCCTCCCTTCAAGAATGCAAATAGGTTATAAGTTAACAATAGTTCTGTTTACCACTACATAATAACTAACTTGATGCAACTGATTTCCCCGTTTTCACTCGGATTCAAACACTCCCGGTTTTTATGTTAGCAATAGCACCTTGCGAAAAATTTGCAACTACACTCATTAAATTTTACACCAACACAGTACATAGCGATAAGTGCAAATAGTGTTTTTAATGTTGTTTCAAACTGGAAAAATGACAAAATATAAAACTGTGATTATTACATTCATGACTTTTTATGTTTAAATATCTTAATATTTGTAAGTACATGTTTTTTATGTCTGGTATATCGTACGTGTACAAATGTAGATGGTTTTCCAACACTAACTCCATAACGGTTGGACCGAGGATTCAAAAAAATTTACGTGGTGTTTTTTTATCATCTTCAGACGACTCCGACTCATTTTCAATGTCATCTGGTTCAGATGTCAAAATCACTGTGACCTTTGAATACATACCACTTCCTGGCCGACAACAAGAGACAAAATACCAGTAAAATTTTACAGAAGGGTTGTTGATCATCAGCAGTAGATTCCTACAATTTTTATGTCAATCGGTCATATGTCAATGTCTTGGTGACCTTAATAGACTTGATTATTTTACTGTCATTAGGCGTGTTTTTTTTAACTAACCACTCCCGCCAAGAGTTACGTCATTCGAACGTTATTTGACGTAACGTTAATTATCATTTCATAAACCCAGTATTTGATTAATAATTGACATAAACTTTTCAAAGGTTTGCCACATTTCAGAATAATATTCTGAATTTAATAAAACACGACAAAATTTGGACTGTTTGCTTAAAGAGAAAAGTAGCTACTATTTTTTACCACTTACCCCTTGTTTCTCTCAATTCGGATAGTTTTCAGAAATTGGTCATCATAGCAACGACGGAAGTAATTTTATCATACTTTATCAGAAAATTTAAATCTTTCAGATAGAACTTCTTTATCCAACTACTTACGATTAAGTCGGTGAGCATGATTTTTTCTCATTTTAGACCTATTTATAAATGTTATTGCATAAATACTATTATTATGTCAATAATCCCGGTTTTCCTGGAGAACGGCTCATTAGCTTTGCAAGTGCATTTTTCATAATTTGAAAAGTTCACGGTTCACTACTTGTAGCGGGAAAAGTACAATTATCGAATTATCGGATAGTCATGCTATACTATTCGCATGGAGACATGCAGACAAATAAATATGATATCATGTCTAATTAAAAAGATAAATTATACTCATTCCAAGTTGGTGTTCGTATAAAATTTAACGAGTGTATGGTCACCAAAAACCGGCCGTACTGATTGTGACTTTATCAATAGTTTGCATGTGCTGTATCATAAATATGATTTTGTAAGATGTTAAATTGCTAAGATGTATACATGGAATATAGTGATACATAAATTTAAATGTCACCATACAGTATGTTCTAGAAATTCTTCACTACAAATAGAGTTGATGTTTTCGGATCTAGTACAAACCGCTCTTAGGAGTTTCTGTTGACACTGATTTGATCATACATGCCCCATAAATGCATATACTACAGGTACACGAGACTATGTTACCGCCGTGTATAACGCTAAGATTCAGTGGTTGACTTTCATAACGTTACGTAAAAGTGCAATACTACGTGCAGCGTCTTTTTGTCACATATCTGCCGTCTTTTCGCTAAGTAATCAGTGTGTTAAAAGTATAATGCGAGTTTCAAAAGAGAGTGACGTCAGTAACGTTTTAGAAGCAGACACAGTATATTTGTTGGATCACGGCACGAAATTATCGCCAGCTTTCGAGAATTATTTTTCATAATTACGCATTAGAGAAAATTGTTAAGATTATGAAAAAATCGTAATTTTCGTGTGCGACGATATGACGTCTTATGTATATTTTTAATGTACACGATAATTCAATTATGAAAATATAATAGTGCCGCACTTTGTATATTAGTCAGAATCGAATTACTGCACACTTTGATATCTTTGAACGAGTATGCACACCCGCCAACAAACAAATAAACTACGGAATGAGTGACATTACTTTTGGATATACCCTCGTAATTTTACAAAACATCTTTGTTTTCGTTTTTGTTTTTATCAATGATACAGTTACCTGTGCTTGCGACTGCTATATGTTTATTGACAAAACTTGAATGGAAATGCAATTGAGAAACATCAATATTCAATGTTTCAAATAATACTATCATACCCGTTCATAATAGCATACATTCTTGTAGAAAACTTTCGTACATGTACATGTATATCTAAACAATTGCCTATTTAACATTCGTCAGTTTTCCGACTACTTCCGATAAAAAAAATTAGGTCAGTATAAATCCTCTTTTTTAACTGTTGGGATTCAAAATGCTACAGGGATTAGTAATAATTATATTTCAAGTTACAACTTGGTAAAATTGTTCTCACATATCGTTTTTGCTTGGCAAATATTTGACACATGTTTAATTGAGTTTGCAATAGATTAGAATCGACTGTATTTAACACTTCTTTCAATTATTGAATTATGGGGAAGTTAAAAAGACACATGAAACCCTTTATATACCAATTGAATTTGTTCATGACAATAAGAAATTAAACTAGACTATATTTAACATTTGTTGTTTCTTGTTTCATTAATTATCGGATGTTTGAAAGACACAAGAAACCACTTAAATGCAATTATATGTTTGTTCATGATATTAAGGCAATAAATGTACTTTTTTTGTTGCTGGCAGGAGAACCGTTAACGGTTTTTTTATAAAACAAACGTGCATATTTCATTCCGATTAGCCACAAAGTATCCTCACAAAATGCATTTATGATGAAACAATCAAATTGTGTTTTGTAATTGTTTCAACGCTAGATCAGATCAAAATTTAAGTAACCCATTATTGAAAGAAGTTTCACAATTAACAATCTCTAGAGACACTTGATGCTTAAAAGATTGTTCTACTTATATTAACACCCCGTGTGACTCGTTCTCTTTATGAACAACACATAATGTCAACATATAATATTCTAAAACGCTGTAAATTTGTTTGAATTCGAATTGAACATAAACCACTGTACAATACATGACGGTGTTACGAATTTCATTGCACTGGTATTCGGCTTACTGATATAGTACACTACGTTACATATCTCTTAGACTATATATAACGAGAACACCCTTCTTTACACGTTAAATATTCATAGAATCAATACGTCTGGTGTACTAGCATGATATCACTTTTCATTCCTTAAAAACGCTGAAATAGTACCATCTGACATAAATCTTTTCGTACAAATCATTTTCCCGTATATAATTTGTTTGTGTGATGTTCGGGTGATTATTTATATTCTTAATTTAATCTGCAACATCAAAACGACTTTTTTTATGGAATGTCGCATTCACGTTATGACTTCGTAAACGTGCCTCATACGTTTTCACAATTTTGGACATGATTTACCGTAGTTTAATCGGGCATATACATCGCTGGCTCCGAATGAGTTGGCCGTAAGTACAAAATCAATGCATTTCTTTTTTTGAGAAAACAAGAAAATTATGTTTGAATATTACTCTTTATTTCTGTTTTGTCAATATAAGGACGTAAAAACTACTTACGACTTTCTAATTCTAAGCTAGCGACATATCCCGTTGATATTGGTCAGCTGTAGGACTCTGATAATGTTTCGTCATTCAGTGAAAGAACATTTGAATAGTATCGTATACTAGGATGGTAAACGCTAATCGTATGCGGTATTCGTGCTACTGATTTCTGCTTCTTTTTATCGATTTGACAGTCGCGCATCTGGATCGCTCAATCCGAATTTCAACATTAATGTGGTTTCTGTCGGCTTGGCAGAAAAATGTCCAGCACAATCATTTTCAATTCTTGGTATCCAATTTACCCATAGACAATAAAAAGTTATCATAGTTCAGTATTCGTTATATTGACTAAGACCAAATTCATGCAAATCTAGCAATTTGTATACTTATCTTTCGTCTCGTTTATTTGTGGTCTGCTTTTCTCTGTTCAATGCGTCCATCTCAGACATATTGTTTATTCGACAACCAAGCCGTTATATAAAAATAACAACAACAAAATGAAATATGTAAGATTGATTATTCTGGAAAAAAGACACAACGGTCAAAACCTTACATCATTAAACATTATTTCCCACCAAAGACAATTTACAGAAATCATTAAGCAATAACAGATATCAGCCTAAACTGTTCTGTCTAACTACCCCTAATTACTTTTTATATTCCAGTTTGTCATGTAAAACCGTAAGACTTTGCACACAATACCACAACGTGCGATGTTGGTTTAACCTATAATCGAAATAATTGCATTTAATGTGTCTTCTGGACAAATCATGGAACAAATGGTTCTACTTTTTCGTTTTGTTTTGTTTTGTGTTGCAACGACCAAGTCATTGTTTTCATGCTGAACTGATCAAATACATTTTAACCTTTTTTTTTAATTCGATAACCGATCGTTTATTTGCGATTGATTCAATACACTCGTAGACTTACTTTATTATTGGAATACATACTGACACAGAGAGGCACAAGCATACATTAAACAAGCACAAATTGCTGGCTCTGTATGCAAGTCATTTAGTTTGTACTAATTCACAAAAGACAATTGAAAAATAGTACACGTTGTTTGCTCAGTATGCAAGTCATTTAGTCTGCACTGATGTACTCAATTTGTAAATGGGTAAAAGGCAACACAATCAAGATCAATTTTCTCAGATGAAAATCTAAACTTAATGAAACCCAATACATTTATTAATGACGTTGAATACGTTGACGTACATGCAGCAATGGTATAACAATACAATCAAGTATAATGTACAGTCTGTTCAATTTAAAATACCTGACAAATATTTACAAACAGCATCACAAGGCGCTTCTTATGAGTCTATTTTCGAAACAATTGAAACTTGTCATGTTAAACAATTGAAGTTAAAACAGTTTTTAAGTAAAGAGTAATATTCTGGCATTTTTTCTTGTTTTCGGAAAATATCGTTTTTGTAGAAATATACGACCCTCTCACTCTATTCTATTGAAATGGGGGTAAACTGAGATAACTGCATATTTACAAATATTGTAATAGTTCTTAAGTATTACTTATTTAATCGACAGTAATGTTTAATGTATTTATTTACACATATTAGATAGTATACCAACATTTTAAGCATTGTATTATGTTACATAATTCTTCACAGAGTTATTTTAAGCCTACGTTGGCAATGTTGTTTACTCGAACGGTTTCGTCATTCTGTTCACAAATGCCATAAGTTTGTAATATACCTAATTTATGTATCATGGCGGCAACATTAAACACGTTATTTTTGAATTTGTAATTCACACCTAAGCGACAAACAAATAAGTCATATTGAATTATAATAAGTATTCGTACTTCTATCAGATCTGCTAACACAGTTATTGGTTTGTCAAGTTTCTATTAACGTTCTTGTGTTGTTGTCATTCCGTTTCAAAACACCCACATGCTACAATGTACTAAGCTAAAATAATCTTTAAAACTTCAATTAGTGTATACTTTAGTAACTCGAACGAAGACCTTATATGCGTTTACATAAATGTCATACAATCGCGTGTTGGGGCTAACTTATTATAAAATTATTTACTCCTATTTGATTATCATTATACTTTAATAACACGCAATGCATCGATACGCTGATTAGTTTGCATTCACGTCTAATGCAAAAAATTTAGTCTAAAACGGGGTTAATACGTATGGGTGATTGAAGTGAACGGAACAGCAAAGATCAGCAATTTGGTCCAATATAAATTTTAAAATTTAAACACAGAGTTGGTAAAGGTTATTCATGGAACTATGCCAAATTTCAGTCATATTGCATAACTACGTTTAAATATATTTAAGGCTAATAGGGGTCCAGCTTGGTCGTTAACGCACTATAGCATGAGTATGATATGTTACAAATAGATAACACACAAGAACGCTAATTGAAACTTGATAACTCATAAATCAATCACTACGTTGGCAGATCTGATAGATGTTCGAATACGGAAGATTGCGTATATTATTTGCCTCTCAGGTTTGAAGCAATTAATTGAAAAATCAAATATAGCTGACTTCGTGCTCATCTTACAAAATCTTACTTGACATACTCTTGTCATACACGATTGTCGATACCAATAAGTAGAATCCTCAAAATAAAATTAACCAATAATCATTCCACTTTTTATCCTAAGCTAGTCATGTTGACTGCCGCTCTCCGGAACAAATAATTGGAGGTACAGTGTGACAGTACTATTAAGCTTGAAATTGAGGACAGGAGATCGCACAAAATGGGTAAAATATGCTGAACGTTAGAAACGAATCACATACGCTATTAATACATATTTCTCCTGGTTGTTAACAGCAATCCACATTTTTCCGTTTAAGTATGGCGTAGGAATATTTACCATTGCCAGACTATAACATTTTCACTGACATTATATGACAATATTTTTGGCAGTTACATTTATATAATATATATTCTCATTCATATCTAGATTAGATGGAATGCCGAGCATGCCGAGAATAGCCTTTATTTGCTTTATTTCTACTGAAAACATGGCGGGCATATATAATGTGCCTCCTACCGGATTTGAACCCGGATGGCCAGATTAGACGGCAAGCGCACTTACCACTGAGCTGCGGCGGCACATTGATGGAAAGATTACAGTGTCTTGTGAGTTCCGCATTTTATTTTCCTGTACATTTGTGAATAATATAATTGTCAGAATAGTTATGAATGATTTATTCTGAGGCTAGATAGATGGCTAAAAACACAAGACAATCCCCCATAATCATATACATTTCTAAATTTGGTCGTGCAAAATAATTGATATTAATGTCAATGCCGAAATGAAGACAAAACTGTAATTACAGATGACAGAGAAAAACCTTAAACAATCTGCTGACGTCATGCAATTATTGTTTTGCTGCCATTCATAAACATCGGAATTATACTATTGTCGATAAGTCTAACATTTCAAAAAGTTAACGCAAATATTTACCTTTTTATTGGATTCAAATTACTAATGGATAGTATATACACATAGTTATTACTTTGGTAAATACTCATTTATTGTAAGCCATTGGCTCAGTATAATTTAATATTTTATCTTTTCACGACTTTGTCCCCTCCTTGTTAGGCGTAGTGACTTGAGATTGTGGTCATTAGTATTTTTCTTCTTTTGACTGTTTCAATCCAGGGCTGAATAAAGTCATTAAAACGGTATGCGGACTGGTAGGCAGAACTAAACCTAACCAGCCGATCAAATAAATCAGTAACAACACTGAGCAATACCCAAACATAAGCCAAAGCAACAATTTAAAGTCCATGTTTGGTGATTCAATGGGAAAAGCTATGCTGATATAAGAATTGTTACGTAGAAAACAAACCGCATTTAATGTATTAACAAGAAAGCACACTATTATCTCGGGCTTTGTTATTTTAACTTGTTTGGAAAGTATGTAGCATCATTCATTCATACAGTATTGTATTTATAGAAACCTACAGAAAGTCACATTTTGTCCAATTAATTATTTCATGTTTACCTAAAAGTTCTACATCTAAGCGAATTTTATGGGTTTTGATTTGAGGTTTTGATATACATGTACTATTGGAAAATCATATCCTATTTCAAATTTTGTACGTGTCTCGATTTAACAAGTAATAGTTTGGTCACGAATAAATCAAGAAAGAAATAGACTAATCGCGAGACATACTTGACATTTTAAAATATTATATTAGGAATAATTCGACCGCCAAAGAAAATTAAGACCATGAGAAAACCCTGAACCATAACATGCTTGTGAACTTTGAGAAATATTTATTTCAAGGCATTGACAGTATGATTTGAGTTGCCTTTTAACACGTTCTTATCTTACGAAAAGGCGTACATGAATCACTAAATTATTATCTCTTATCAAGGTTATTGATAGGATTATAGATTCGAAAAAAAAGATTCTTATTATATTTGAATGTTCAAAGACGTTCTGAATCCCAGATTAAAATCTCATACAATGTATGAGTCTTTTCACTTCATTGTGTCAAAAAGATGCATTGGTATAATGCACACTCTAAGTAAAAATTCGTGTTAATTTATTAGCAATTACAAGAAGTATTTAAGCAGCGAAAGATACTGTAGTTGAGTTTAACATCTTATGAGATGCATTTCATTCCTTATATTTGATATTTACAGAAAACGTCCCATAAAAGCTATTCCGCCTCTCTTTTTTGTGAAAAAAAACTTTAATCCGCGAAAAAAAATCTGTGTCAAATTTATAACTGCCCAACCCGCATCAGTATTAATACCGTCATTCTGAAAGCTGTTCATATTTAGCTGATAACCTCTTCCAATTTGTATCTCGGTTGCTGGATAAAAATGACCAAGACACAAAAATAGCGTGAATCATAATAGCATCAGTAAAAAAGAAATTTAATCACAAAAAAACATTCTGTAATTGACGTGACAAGCGTATCAAGTTTCTACTTTGAAAACCGGGAATTGTCTTTGAACAAAACATACATGTATCAAGACTGATTTGTATATCATTAATAGCTAACCTCGAGAACGACGTTTGGCCAGGCGATGAAAGTTTTCATGCAGATATCAGGCCCTTTCTTTGGAATTCAAGTCACTATCCCACATATCCAAAAATGTGTGCTACAACATGCAAAACAAGTATAACGTGTAAAAATTATATTATTCCTTTGAAGACCAACTTCTCATTACCATCTATTTCCAGCAAATCAATATACGCGCAACATATTCACGGCAAAATGAATAGCTGGAAGACCAAGGTTCAGCTAACAAAAAGTCTAAATGAACTAGTTCCTCGGTCCAACAAATTGATACCTGTATGTCCGTCAAACTTACGAAGAGACATCTGTCTGAAACTATCAACGTATCAGTAGCTCATCTAACATATGCAAAATCAGTATATGGCAATTGACTGTTTTTCACCATAATACATATACGATGTTTCCATTTCAAGTTAACCCATGTTCATATGGAAAGCGAAGATTTCAATTATATCCCACATTCAGCAAACGAGGAAAAGGAATTCTTGCAAACCTTGATTAATGTCAAATGGTTTCCCAGATTTTATATGGCTTGGTTAAGTACATTGCAATGCGTCATACAAGCTGTGTATCGATAATATATGGTCGCCCTTAGACTTCATGGCTTATGCAAGCAATTAATCTAAATATATCAGCACATACCTATCATCGAAATTACGGAACAACGTCATTCCGTCATTATAAAGGAAATATTGCAAGAGACTAACAACATTAACACAATAGGCTCGTTCTTTATTTACTGTTAATGGTCTCGGAGACTGCAAACAGTGCGACATTTCCTTGTTGAAATGCCATCCTTTTTCGTAATATGCACGTACTATATGTATGAGACACATAGATAACGTCCATAAGCAACGTTTAACGATACTTATTTGAGACTCTTTGGAGTTTACCAACTCCCTTGAAGGGGACTCTCGAGTTGGATAGTGCACGGTTTTACAAACGCGTTTTGAATAAAATTTGTTGAATTCAATAAGCACAACCCCGTTCTAAATATTCTCCATTCACTCAAACAGAAGACCAATTAAAGCTTGCGATTGATCATATTGACACTCATAGATTATAGAAATAATATGAGTGACATACTCGTAGTAGTTCAAAACTGTTTCGTACGCATGAACTTCCTGCTTACTAATTTTGTCATTACTAATTATAGTGTTTCTCATGTGGAGATTACAATATTCCCATCCCTGGTTCAGGTCATAGTGTCCTCTAGGAAATGGCTTTTCTAAATTGGTTTACGATACAGCATGGGTCTTCAAACGATTCACTAACCAAAATGAATAAGATTTATGCTCCAGACTACGCAAATAAACCTCCGATTATCTTGAATTTGTTTGGATTCATATTAGTCGTAATTTTGTTCACGAGGCGGAGGTTGTTAATACATGGGAACATCCATCTTGGCACGGTCAATCCATTAGTTGATCTAAAATTAGTGAATTAGAGAAACGATCAATCAATGATATTACAGGCAGACCTATTCCATAAGCACAAATATGCGTACAAAATAAAATTTTCATGCTAGGACTATATTCAAGCCTGTTAGGTAGAATACGTGACTATAAAACCAATCACCAGGTTTTCAAAAGCGAATTTTCTCATTAGAGACGTTCAGAAAATTTATGTTCCGTTGATGACAATATCAAATAGAAGTTGATTTCGAAAGATTTTGATTATAGCTTACACCCTTTGGATATATGCATATAATGATGTTATTATTTTGCATCAAACTATCATGTTTAAGCATTTGAAACAAATGTACATATTTAACATCAAGCGGGGTCAAAACAGTAACGCACACCAACACACAGAAGCGAGACATTAAATAAAAGTTCTAAATGTTTATCATTTTGATAGCAATATGCGGAGACTTAACGTACGCAAAAGTAATTTTGACAAGATGTAATCAACTCGGGTGTTTTACAAATACTTGATGATTGCATGCATTAGTTGTGTTACAATATCCCTCCCTTCAAGAATGCAAATAGGTTATACGTTAACAATAGTTATGTTTACCACTACATAATAACAAACTTGATGCAACTGATTTCCCCGTTTTCACTCGGATTCAAACACTCACGGTTTTCATATTAGCAATAGCACCTTGCGAAAAATTTGCAACAACACTCATTAAATTTTACACCAACACAGTACATAGCGATAAGTGCAAATAGTGTTTTTAATGTTGTTTCTAACTGGAAAAATGACAAAATATAAAACTGTGATTATTACATTCATGACTTTTTATGTTTAAATATCTTAATATTTGTAAGTACATGTTTTTTATGTCTGGTATATCGTACGTGTACAAATGTAGATGGCTTTCCAACACTAACTCCATAACGGTTGGACCGAGGATTCGAAATTGTTTACGTGGTGTTTGTTCATCATCTTCAGACGACTCCGACTCATTTTCAATGTCATCTGGTTCAGACGTCAAAATCACTGTGACCTTTGAATACATACCACTTTCTGGCAGACTACAAGAGACAAAATACCAGTACAATTTTACAGAAGGGTTGTTGATCATCAGCAGTAGATTCCTACAATTTTTATGTCAATCGGTCACATGTCAATGTCTTGGTGACCTTAATAGACTTGATTATTTTACTGTCATTAGGCGTGTGTTTTTTTAACTTACCACTCCCGCCAAGAGTTACGTCGCAAACGTCATTCGAATGTTATTTGACGTAACGTTAATTATCATTTCATAAACCTAGTATTTGAGTAATTATTGACATAAACTTTTCAAAGGTTTGCCACATTTCAGAATAATTTTTAAGAATTTAATAAAACACGACAAAATTTGGACTGTTTGCTTAAAGAGAAAAGTAGCTACTATTTTTAACCACTAACCACTTGTTTCTCTCAATTCAGATAGTTTTCAGAAATTGGTCATCATAGCAACCACGAAAGTAATTTTATCATACTTTATCAGAAAATTTAAATCTTTCAGATAGAACTTCTTTATCCAACTACTTACGATTAAATCGGTGAGCATGATTATTTCTCATTTTAGACCTATTTCTAAATGTTATTGCATAAATACTATTGTTATGTCAATAATCCCGGTTTTCCTGGAGAACGGCTCATTAGCTTTGCAAGTGCATTTTTCATAGTTTGAAAAGTTCACGGTTCACTACTTGTAGCGGGAAAAGTACAATTATCGAATTATCGGATAGTCATGCTATACTATTCGCATGGAGACATGCAGACAAATAAATATGATATCATGTCTAATTAAAAAGATAAATTATACGCATTCCAAGTTGGTGTTCGTATAAAATTTAACAAGTGTATGGACACCAAAAACCGACCGTACTGATTGTGACTTTATCAATAGTTTGCATGAGCTGTATCATAAATATGATTTTGTAAGATGTTAAATTGCTAAGATGTATACATGGAATATAGTGATACATAAATTTAAATGTCACCATACAGTATGTTCTAGAAATTCTTCACTACTAATAGAGTTGATGCATATATAGTCAAAGCAGTGTCAACAGAGACTCCTACGAGCGGTTTGTTTTCGGATCTAGTACAAACCGCTCTTAAGAGTTTCTGTTGACACTGATTTGATCATACATGCCCCATAAATGCATATACTACAGGTACACGAGACTATGTTACCGCCGTGTATAACGCTGAGATTCAGTGGTTGACTTTCATAACGTTACGTAAAAGTGCAATACTACGTGCAGCGTCTTTTTGTCACATATCTGCCGTCTTTTCGCTCAGTTATCAGTGTGTTAAAAGTATAATGCGAGTTTCAAAAGAGAGTGACGTCAGTAATGTTTTAGAAGCAGACACAGTATATTTGTTGGATCACGGCACGAAATTATCACCAGCTTTCGAGAATTATTTTTCATAATTACGCATTAGAGAAAATTGTTAAGATTATGAAAAAATCGTAATTTTCGTGTGCGGCGATATGACGTCTTATGTATATTTTGAATGTACACGATAATTCAATTATGAAAATCTAATAATGCCGCACTTTGTATATTAGTCAGAATCGAATTACTTCACACTTTGATATCTTTGTACGAGTATGCACACCCGCCAACAAACAAATAAACTACGGAATGAGTGACATTACTTTTGGATATACCCTCGTAATTTTACAAAACATCTTTGTTTTCGTTTTTGTTTTTATCAATGATACAGTTACCTGTGCTTGCGACTGCTATATGTTTATTTACAAAACTTGAATAGAAATGCAATTGAGAAACATCAATATTCAATGTTTCAAATAATACTATCACGCCCGTTCATAATAGCATACATTCTTGTAGAAAACTTTCGTACATGTACATGTATATCTAAACAATTGCCTATTTAACATTCGTCGGTTATCCGATTACTTCCGATAATTTTTTTAGGTCAGTATAAATCCTCTTTTTTAACTGTTTGGATTCACAATGCTACAGGGATTAGTAATAATTATATTTCAAGTTACAACTTGGTAAAATTGTTCTCACATATCGTTTTTGCTTGGCAAATATTTGACACATGTTTAATTGAGTTTGCAATAGATTAGAATCGACTGTATTTAACACTTCTTTCAATTATTGAATTATGGGGAAGTTAAAAAGACACATGAAACCCTTTATATACCAATTGAATTTGTTCATGACAATAAGAAATTAAACTAGACTATATTTAACATTTGTTGTTTCTTGTTTCATTAATTATCGGATGTTTGAAAGACACAAGAAACCACTTAAATGCAATTATGTGTTTGTTCATGATATTAAGGCAATAAATGTACTTTTTTTGTTGCTGGCAGGAGAACCGTTAACGGTTTTTTTATAAAACAAACGTGCATATTTCATTCCGATTAGCCATAAAGTATCCTCACAAAATGCATTTATGATGAAACAATCAAATTGTGTTTTGTAATTGTTCCAACGCTAGATCAGATCAAAATTTAAGTAACCCATTATTGAAAGAAGTTTCACAATTAACAATCTCTAGAGACACTTGATGCTTAAAAGATTGTTCTACTTATATTAACACCCCGTGTGACTCGTTCTCTTTATGAACAACACATAATGTCAACATATAATATTCTAAAACGCTGTAAATTTGTTTGAATTCGAATTAAACATAAACCACTGTACAATACATGACGGTGTTACGAATTTCATTGCACTGGTATTCGGCTTACTGATATAGTACACTACGTTTCATGTGTCTTAGACTATATATAACGAGAACACGCTTCTTTACACGCTAAATATTCATAGAATTAATACGTCTGGTGTACTAGCATGATATCACTTTTCATTCCTTAAAAACGCTGAAATATCACCATCTGACATAAATCTTTTCGTACAAATCATTTTCCCGTATATAATTTGTTTGTGTGATGTTTGGGTGATTATTTATATTCTTAAGTTTTATCTGCAACATCAAAACGACTTTTTATGGAATGTCGCATTCACGTTATGACTTAGTAAACGTGCCTCATACGTTTTCACAATTTTGGACATGATTTACCGTAGTTTAATCGGTCATATACATCGCTGGCTTAGAATGAGTTGGCCGTAAGTACAAAATCAATGCATTTCTTTTATTTTGAGAAAACAAGAAAATTACGTTTGAATATTACTCTTTATTTCTGTTTTGTCAATATAAGGACGTAAAAACTACTTACGACTTTCTAATTCTAAGCTAGCGACATATCCCGTTGATATTGGTCAGCTGTAGGACTCTGATAATGTTTCGTCATTCAGTGAAAGAACATTTGAATAGTATCGTATACTAGGATGGTAAATGCTAATCGTATGCGGTATTCGTGCTACTGATTTCTGCTTCTTTTTATCGATTTGACAGTCGCGCATCTGGATCGCTCAATCCGAATTTCAACATTAATGTGGTTTCTGTCGGCTTGGCAGAAAAATGTCCAGCACAATCATTTTCAATTCTTGGTATCCAATTAACCCATAGACAATAAAAAGTTATCATAGTTCAGTATTCGTTATATTGACTAAGACCAAATTCATGCAAATCTAGCAATTTGTATACTTATCTTTCGTCTCGTTTATTTGTGGTCTGCTTTTCTCTGTTCAATGCGTCCATCTCAGACATATTGTTTATTCGACAACCAAGCCGTAATATAAAAATAACAACAAAAAAATGAAATATGTAAGATTGATTGTTCTGGAAAAAAGACGCAACGGTCAAAACCTTACATCATTAAACATTATTTCCCACCAAAGACAATTTACAGAAATCATTAAGCAATATCAGATATCAGCCTAAACTGTTCTGTCTAACTACCCCTAATTACTTTTTATATTCCAGTTTGTCATGTAAAACCGTAAGACTTTGCACACAATACCACAACGTGCGATGTTGGTTTAACCTATAATCGAAATAATTGCATTTAATGTGTCTTCTGGACAAATCATGGAACAAATGGTTCTACTTTTTCGTTTTGTTTTGTTTTGTGTTGCAACGACCAAGTCATTGTTCCGCATGAAAACAAAGACACGACGTATTTGATCAAATACATTTTAACCTTTTTTTTTAATTCGATAACCGATCGTTTATTTGCGATTGATTAAATACACTCGTAGACTTACTTCATTATTGGAATACATACTGACACAGAGAGGCACAAGCATACATTAAACATGTGTAATATAACTACAGCCCTTTTATTAATTGAGATACATTTGCATTGCCTGAAGGTACCAAGTATTTTTTTGTAATAATACGAGATTTATTACTTACATGTAAGCGCAATGATAATCGTATGAGTCCGAAGGTCAATACAGGACATCAAAATGACGCAGGTCTATATGTCGATGTGAAGATTATAAATTGGTCCATACACATTACTATTGTACTGTGATAATTTGTGATAACGAATAAGAATAGGAAGGCAATTATACACAGAAAAAAACACAACAGGCACAAATTGCTGGCTCTGCATGCAAGTCATTTAGTTTGTACTAATTCACAAAAGACAATTGAAAAATAGTACACGTTGTTTGCTCAGTATGCAAGTCATTTAGTCTGCACTGATGTACTCAATTTGTAAATGGGTAAAAGGCAACACAATCAAGATCAATTTTCTCAGATGAAAATCTAAACTTAATGAAACCCAATGCATTTATTAATGACGTTGAATACGTTCACGTACATGCAGCAATGGTATAACAATACAATCAAGTATAATGTACAGTCTGTTCAATTTAAAATACCTGACAAATATTTACAAACAGCATCACAAGGCGCTTCTTATGAGTCTATTTTCGAAACAATTGAAACTTGTCATGTTAAACAATTTAAGTTAAAACAGTTTTAAAGTAAAAAGTAATTTTCTGGCATTTTTTCTTGTTTTCGTAAAATATCGTTTTTATAGAAGTACACGACCCTCTCACTCTATTCTATTGAAATGGGGTAAACTGAGATAACTGCATATTTACAAATGGGATAGTTCCCTTATAAGTATTACTTATTGAATCGACGGTGATGTTTAATGTATTTATTTACACATATTGGATACCATACCAACATTTTAAGCATTGTATTATGTTACATTATTCTTCACAGAGTCATTATAACCAACGTTGGCAATGTTGTTTACTCGAACGGTTTCGTCATTCTGTTCACAAATGCCATAAGTTTGTAATATACCTAATTTATGTATCATGGCGGCAACATTAAACACGTTATTTTTGAATTTGTAATTCACACCTAAGCGGCACACGAATAAGTCATATTGAATTATAATAAGTATTCGTACTTCTATCAGATTTGCTAACACAGTTATTGGTTAATCATAAATGTCATATAATCGCGTGTTGGGGCTGACTTTTTATAACATTATTTACTCCTATTTGATTATCATTATTATAATATAATAATCATAATAACACGCAATGCATCGATACGCTGATAAGTTTTTACTGATCCCATGAAACCATCAATTATATTTACCTTGTGTTATTGATTTAATAATAAAATGATATCGATATATAATGCATGTCAAACATATGTTTTCAAATATCTGATAAATAACAGATATTGACATAGTCTTAGTACAAAATCGAATGAGGTCTGACAAGGAGAACTTATTGGATTATTATTTAACCGTAAAATGTTATACATTTCATTGGACTGTAGCTATTGTAATGATATAATAAATTATTATTCATAATCATATATATATATAATATAATATAAGAATGATGGTCTCCGAATATGTTGAATGACCCTCATATGATTCTAAAAAATATGACATAATTTCTGTGACAACATCTCCTGCAATGAGAACCTTATAACTTCATCTCAGACCTCATTTGGTTTTGTACAAAGGCTATGGCATTAATTGTTATTTATCAGATGTTTAAAACATGTGTTTGACATGCTATATGTGTCTGTATCATGTTATGAAAAACTTTATAAACACAAGGTAGATAGAATTGATGGTTTCATGACAGCATTAAAAACTTATCAGCACATAGACGTATTGCGTGTCATTAAAATATAATAATGATCAAATAGTAGTTAATATTGTTGTTCTAAATTAGCGCAAACACGACAAGGCCATCCTTAAACATCAGTGGTAAGTCAAGTCCCCACACTGTATTATCAGATAAAAGAAATGTACACTGGTTTTACGAGAATGGTCATTAAACGTACGCTATATAAACGTTAATCCGCTTGTCGTTCGATTAACTTCAGCATACACTAATTGATATATTGAAATCATAAAAAATATATGATATTAATAAATAGTAAGCACCAAAATGGGCTAAATGTGTAGAACGTTAGAAACGAATCACAAACACTGTTAGTGCAAATTGTCCACTGGTTGTTAATAGCATTTTTTTCCGTTTAAGTATGGCGTAGGAATATTTATCATTGCCAGACTATAACATTCTCACTGACATTATATGACAATATTTTTGACAGTTATATAATATATATTCTCATTCATATCTAGATAAGATGGAATGCCGAGCATGCCGAGAATAGCCTTTATTTGCTTTATTTCTACTGAAAACATGGCGGGCATATATAATGTGCCTCCTACCGGATTTGAACCCGGGTCGCCAGATTAGACGGCAAGCGCACTTACCACTGAGCTGCGGCGGCACATTGATGGAAAGATTACAGTGTCTTGTGAGTTCCGCATTTTATTTTCCTGTACATTTGTGAATAATATAATTGTCAGAATAGTTATGAATGATTTATTCTGAGGCTAGATAGATGGCTAAAAACACAAGACAATCCCCCATAATCATATACATTTCTAAATTTGGTCGTGCAAAATAATTGATATTAATGTCAATGCCGAAATGAAGACAAAACTGTAATTACAGATGACAGAGAAAAACCTTAAACAATCTGCTGACGTCATGCAATTATTGTTTTGCTGCCATTCATAAACATCGGAATTATATTATTGTCGATAAGTCTAACATTTCAAAAAGTAAACGCAAATATTTACCTTTTTATTGGATTCAAATTACTAATGGATAGTATATACACATAGTTATTACTTTGGTAAATAAAGTGTCAGCTATTGGCATAGTGTAATTTAATATTTTAGTTTTTCACGACTTTGTTCCCTTCTTGTAAGGCGTAGTGACTTGAGATTGTGGTCATTATTATTTTTCTTATTTTGACTGTTTCAATCAAGAGCTGAATAAAGTCATTAAGCCGGTATGCGAACAGGGAAGGCAGAACTAAATCTAACCAGAAAATTGATTTGGATTAAAAAAGTTCTGTCAGATGTTAAATGTTTTGTGTTCTTTAAGGAATTGCAAGTGATATTATGCTAGTACACCAGACGTATTGATTCTATGACGATTAAACGTGTATAAAACGATGTTTTCGTTTTTAACAGTCTAAGACACATTTAACTTAATGTACTATATCAGTAAGCCGAATCCCAATGCAGTGCAATTCGTATCACCCTCATGTGTTGTACAGTGGTGTATGTTTAAAACGAATTCTAACAAATTTACAGGGCTTTGGTCTTTAATTTTTTGACATTATTCATTTTCATAGATTGAACACGTCAAATGGGGTGGCAATATAGGTAGAAAAATCTATTCAGCATCACGTTTCTCTAGAATTTGTTAATTGTGAAAAATATTTCAATAATGGATTACTTAAATTTTATCTGATCTAGCCGTTGGAACAATTACAAAACACAATCTGATTGTTTCACCATAATTGCATTTTATGAAGCTAGTTTATGGGTAAACGGAATGAAAACTTCACATTTTGTTTTATAAAAACAACTCGGCGACTAAATTAGCACATCGATAACAGTTGTCCCGCCAGCAAAAGTCCATTTATTGCCTTAATATCATGAACAAAAATATAATTGCATTTAAGTGGTTTCTTGTGTGTTTAAAACATCCAATAATTTAAGAATGAAAGGAAGTGTTAGATATAGTCTAGTCTAATATCTTATTGTCATGAACAAAAATCGAATTGTATTTAAGGGATTTCATTGTCTTTTATGCGCCCTCATAATTCAAGAATGAAAAGAAAGTGTTACATTTAGTCTAGAGTAATCTTTTTCCAAACTCAATTAAACAAGTGTACAATATTTGCCAAATAACGACATGTCAAAGCAATAAAATTCGGACCTGTTCTAACATTTGAAATGTGCTTATAACTAAAACCAGTAAGAATATAGTTGATAAATAGGATTTATACTGACCAGAATATTATTATCTGAAATTACCGGAACATTGACGAATGTAAAAGATGCAGTTTTGTAGATATGCATGTTCGAGTGTTTTCAAAATGTAGAATGACGTTTGTATACTATTATTAACGAACAGGTTAGTGTTATTTCAAACATTGGATATTGATGTTTCTCAATTAAATTCCAATTCAAGTTTTTAAAGAAACATGTACAATGTCAAAAATAGCAGACGCGAGCACAAGTAACGGTATTACAGATAATGACAAAAACGAAAACATCAATGTTTTGTAAGCCTTGATGTCACGAGTCTTCAAACGTCCCTCCCTTGTTATATCTCCCATGTGTCATATATTTTCTACAAAATAGTGCACATGTACTGTACAATAACTATGTTTTTATAAGCTTTTAAATTGTTTAGATATACATGCCATATACTCGTAGTAAAATAATGCAGTTGTCTCTATACTTATACATGCAGTAGAAATTATCTCATGACTAATATAGTTTGTACACGTACAAAATGTAGAGTGAAACACATGTTTGTCATACCAAACGTTATTTCAGTCTGTTACAAAAATAGAGGATCTTGGATGAGTGTTCATGCCTTACCATTTTATTACACTCATTGACAAAAACAATATGACAAGAGTGTAAGATTCTATTTATCATATTACCTTAGTACACGCTACATATCTTTGAAAATGACTATGTAAGTTGAATAGGTTCATGAGGTTTCCAAACATAATTTAGAGATACTTCGAGCGAGACGAACAGACTTCGCGGGTCGACCAAGTCATGGATTGGCTTACGTCGCTTCAAGTTAATTTGCATATTTGTGTAACGGGCTGGCGAGTACATTACGATATTTCCGGCACTGCTTGTACTCCCACACGACAGGCTATGTGATAAATGTAAATTATCTTACTTCAGACTACAAGAATGTAGCCATGGTGTAATATTATAAAAACCTTCCCCATTGTTTTGTTGATTCAACATATTGAAGTTGCAATGAATCTAAAAAATATTTGGCCTACTTTCTCTGACAACATTTTCCGAAATGAGAACCTAATTACTTCAGGTCAGACCTCATTAGGTTATGTACTAAGACTAGGTTATTGATTGTTGTTTATCAGATTTTTAAAAGCTTGTGTCTGACATGCTTTATAAGTCAATATCATGTTATGAATAACTTCACGAACGCAAGGTTAATAAAATTGATGGTTTCACGAGATCATTAAAAACTAATCAGCATATACGAAATGTAGATGTATTGCGTGTCATTGAAATATATTGATAATCAACTAGAAGTAAATAATGTTTTACTAAATTAGCATAAACACGCCAACACCATCCTGAAACATTTGTGGTTAGCCAAGTCCCCACACTACTTGTATATACAGTACGCTGATTGTATGAGAATGGCCACGCTATATAACGTGTATCCGGTTGTCGTTCGACTGACTTAAGCATACACTAATTGAAATAATAAAAATGTATGCTATTTTGGTAAATAGTTAGCATGTGCATGTTACAGTATGTACCAATATGACAACATTACAAGTATGCTTATTGAAATTGATAATAAAAAAATCAATCACTGTGTTGGCAGATCTGATAAAATTAACAAGACTACAGGTGACGTATATGATTTGCTGCCCCGGTTTGAAGCATTAATTCCAAATTAAAATATAGCTGGCTTCGTTTTCATCTTACAAAATATTACATGACATACTCTTGTTACATACGATTATCGAAACTAATGAGTAAAATCCTTAAAATAAATTAACAAAGGAAAATGAAGGAATCTTAAACAAAATCATTCTACTGGCTATCCTGAGCTGGTACTGTTGACCGCTGCATTTCGGATCAATTTGTACAATTGTACAGTGTGATGTAAGCTTGAAATTTGGGACAGGATATCGAACAAAATGGGTGATCTGTGTAGATTTTCTATAAATGCACATTATCTCCTGGTTGTCCATACAGTAGCAATACCAAAGATTTTCCACTTGAGTAGGTCGTAGGAATATTTATCACTGCAAGACTATAACATATTCACTGACATTATATGGCAATATATTTGACAGTTATATATTATATATTCTCATACAGATCTAGATCAGATGGAAAGATTACAATGTCTTGTGAGTTCCGCACTACATTAATTAGAAGTATCGTAATATTTAGTAGTAGCTAGACATATTGCTAAAATACTAGACAATCCCCCATAATCATATACATTTCTGAATTCGGTCGCACAAAATAATTGATATTAATGTCGATGCCGAAATGAAGACAAAAATGTCATTACAGATAACAGTGAACAAATATATACGATCTATTGACGTCATGCAATTATTGTTTTGCTGCCATTCATAAACATCGGAATAATACAATTGTCGATAAGTCAGAAGTTTCAAAAAACACAAATAGTTACCTTTTTATTAGATTCCAATTACTTGTGGATAGTGCATACAAGCCGATCATAGTTATTACTTTGTTAAATACTACATGTAATTACTTTATTTCTACAGATGTTTTCGGAACAGTTGTTCTAAATTTAAGAACCACTCTACAGTCGAAGATGTCTGTAAACAACTTTAGCCATAAGAAATAATCAAATGTTTGCTACTCTGATACACTTGATGACAGATAACATTCGAGCCTTGTAAGTTGTATAATTTTCTTAACGAATTCGTCGGCCAATTTATTCTGGAATAGCCCAATAAAAGTGTCAGCTGTTGGCTTAGTATAAAATAGTCCCCGTATATTTCATATGCAGAGATCAGATAGAAAAAATAGTTATTAAAGGAAAAATGAACTTGGACAATTACAATGTAATTTGCTTCCCAAGCCGTTTCGTATTAGATTTCATATTATCGGGTAGAATAAATGACGCTACACATATTTTGTAGAGTGGTATTGTCATAATTGAAGTCACTGACATCTACGTAGGTGTAAAATAAATCCCCAATAATTTTACACTAGCTTTACTACTTGTAATTTAATATAGACTTAATTTCATATTACACCGGTATGCTCTCGTATATTAATTTATTTAGCACCCCCTGTCCGTTTTGTGTTTTTAAGTTTTATGTGTATTATTTTGTTTCAGTTTATGCATGTGCTTATTTGGATTAGGGTGTAGAAGTATAATTTGCTGCTTTTGTGTTGCATTCTAAAATTATTGTTGCACTATTTTAAATGATCTGCGATATGACGACTGGATGCCATGTTCATAATAGATTAATAATCTTCATTTTATGCTTATCGGTGGTTTATGGCGGAATAACGGTGGATTATTCCCCGATAATTTCACAGTCCATAATTTCACAGTTAATTATTTCACGCAAACGGACTACTTTTTTTAAACAAATTTCCCCGCCGCCAAAAATAAATAATAAGCATTTTCACTTGTTCTCTTAATCTTTAATAAATAACACAACATTATATGTACATAAATGTAAAACAAATGGACGAAATTGAAGCCATTGCAGAAGAACTACTTGATTGCAACTCGACGCTTGCATGGCGGGAAAACGACGTCACGCAAAACATTTGATGTATATAGTGGAGTATTTTCATCATTTGAGCTGTTTGTAGCATGGATTTAATAGAATATTAGTATTTTACAGTGTATGATCGTTTGATAATCCACCTCGTGAGCAGCTGACTTATATGTTTCACTCATAGCTACGCTACTCGTGAAAATATTATACCAGCTGCTCACTCGGTGAATTATCAGTCGATCATACATGGAAAAATACAAATATCATCTATATTTTTTCACGCATTTGTCCCCTCATTGTTAGGCGTAGTGACTTGAGATTGTGGTCATTATTATTTGTCTGCTTTTGACTGTTTCATTAGAAGGCTGAATAAAGTCTTTAAAACGATATGAGGAAATCGGACAGGGAAGGCAAAACTAAACCTAACAAGCCGATCAAAGAAATCAGTAACAACACTGAGCAATACCCACACATAAGCCCAAGCAACAATTAAAAGTCCAAGTTTGGTGATTCAATGGGAAAAGCTATGCTGATATAAGAATTGTTACATAGAAAACAAACCGCATTTAATGTATTAACAAGAAAGCACACTATAATCTCGGGCTTTGTTATTTTTACTTGTTTGGAAAGTATGTAGCATCATTCATTCTTACCATATTGTATTTATAGAAACCTATAGAAACTCACATTTTATCCAATTAATTATTTCATGTTTACCTAAAAGTTCTACATCTAACCGATTAATCTTTTTTTCGTGTCTGGATTAAATAAGTAACATTTTGGTCACGAATAAATCAAGAAAGAAATACTAGTAGACAAATCGCGAGACAAACTTGACATTTTAAAATATTATATTAGGATTAATTTGACCGCCAGAGAAAATTAAGACCATTAGAAAACCCTGAAACATATCATGCTGATGAACTTTGAGAAATATTAATTTCAAGACATTGACAGTTTGATTTGAGTTGCCATTTAACACGTTCTTATCTTACGAAAAGGAACACATGAATCAATAAATTATCTCTTATCAAGGTTATTGATGGGATTATTGAATCGAAAGAAAGATTAGTATTATATTTGAATGTACAAAGACGTTCTGAATCCCAGATTAAAATCTCATTTGAGTCTTTTCACTTCATTATGTCATGAAGATGCATTTGTATAATGCGCAGTCTAAGTAAAGATTCGTGTTAATTTATTAGCAATTGCAAGAAGTAATTAAGCAGCGAAAGAAACTGTAGTTGAGTTAAACGTCTTCTGAGATGCATTGCATTTCTTATATTGGATATTTACAGCAAACGTCCCATATAAAAGTATGTTCTGCTCTGATGCATGCATATTCTATTTTATATTAGCAACATCATTGCTCGACAAAAAGCTATTGCGCCTCTTTTGTTGAAAACAAAAATAAATCTGCGAATTTATAACTGCCCAACCCGCATCAGTATTAAAACCATCATTCTGAAAGCTGTTCATATTTAGCTGATAACCTCTTCCAATAAGCATCTCGGTTGCTGGATACAAAAGGCAAAAACATAAAAAATAGTGTGAATTGTAATAGCATCAGTAAAAGAAGAAATTTAACCACAAAAAAAAAACATTCTGTCATTGATGTGACAAGTTCATCAATTTTGTACTTTGAAAACCGGGAATTGTCTTACAACAAAACATACATGTTTCAAGATTGATTTGTATATCATTAATAGCGATCCTCGAGCTTGACGTTTGGTCAGGCCAGCAAATTTGCATGCAGGTATCAGGCCCGAAAAAATTCTTCGGAATTTAAGTCACTATACGACATATCCAAAAATGTGTGCTACAACATGCAAAACAAGTATAACGTGTAAAAATTATATTATTCCTTTGAAGACCAACTTCTCATTACCATCTATTTCCAGCAAATCAATATACGCGCAACATATTCACGGCAAAATGAATAGCTGGAAGACCAAGGTTCAGCTAACAAAAAGTCTAAATGAACTAGTTCCTCGGTCCAACAAATTTATACCTGTATGTCCGTCAAAATTTACGAAGAGACATCTGTTTGCAACTATCAATGTATCAGTAACTCATCTAACATATGCAAAATCAGTATGTGACAATTGACTGTTTTTCACCATAATACATAATATTATATTATAATTATGATGTTTCCATTTTAAGTTACCCAATGAGAAAATGATATGTTCATATGGAAGGCGAATATTTCAATTATATCCAATATTCAGCAAACCAGGAAAAGGAATTCTTGCAAAACTTGATTAATGTCAAAAGGTTTCCCAGATTTTATATGGCTTAGTTAAGTACATTGCAATGCGTCATACAAGCTGTGTATCGATAATATATGGTCGCCCTAAGACTTCATGGCTTATGCAAGCAATTAATCTAAATATATAAGCACATACATATCATCGAAATTACGAAACAACGTCATTCCGTCATCATAAAGGAAATATTGCAAGAGACAAACAACATTAACACAATAGGCTCGTTCTTTATTTACTGTTAATGGTCTCGGAGACTGCAAACAGCGCGACATTTCCTTGTTGAAATACCATCCTTTTTCGTAATATGCACGTACTATATGTATGAGACACATAGATAATGTCTATAAGCAACGTGTAACGATACTTATTTGAGACTCTTTGGAGTTTACCAACTCCCTTAAAGGGGACTCTCGAGTTGGATAGTGCACGGTTTTACAAACGCGTTTTGAATAAAATTTGTTGAATTCAATAAGCACAACCCCGTTCTAAATATTCTCCATTCACTCAAACAGAAAACCAATTAAAGCTTGCGATTGATCATATTGACACTCATAGATTATAGAAATAATATGAGTGACATACTCGTAGTAGTTCAAAACTGTTTCGTACGCATGAACTTCCTGCTTACTAATTTTGTCATTACTAATTATAGTGTTTCTCATGTGGAGATTACAATATTCCCAACCCTGGTTCAGGTCAAAGTGTCCTCTAGGAAATGGCTTTTCTAAATTGGTTTACTATACAGCATGGGTCTTCAAACGATTCACTAACCAAAATGAATAAGATTTATGCTCCAGACTACGCAAATAAACCTCCGATTATCTTGAATTTGTTTGGATTCATATTAGTCGTAATTTTGTTCACAAGGCGGAGGTTGTTAATACATGGGAACATCCATCTTGGCACGGTCAATCTATTAGTTGATCTAAAATTAGTGAATAAGAGAAACGATCAATCAATGATCTATTCCATAAGCACAAATATGCGTACAAAATAAAATTGTCATGCTAGGAAAATATTCAAGCCTGTTAGGTAGAATATGTGACTATAAAACCAACCACCGGGTTTTCAAAAGCGAATTTTCTCATTAGAGACGTTCAGAAAATTTATGTTCCGTTGATGACAATATCAAATAGAAGTTGATTTCGAAAGATTGTGATTATAGCTTACACCCTTTGGATATTTGCATGTAATGATGTTATTATTTTGCATCAAACTATCATGTTTAAACATTTGAAACAAATGTACATATTTAACATCAAGCGGGGTCAAAACAGTAACGCACACCAACTCACAGAAGCGAGACATTAAATAAAAATTCTAAATGTTTATCATTTTGATAGCAATATGCGGAGACTTAACGTACGCAAAAGAAGTAATTTTGACAAGATGTAATCAACTCGGATGTTTTACAAATACTTGATGATTGCATGCATTAGTTGTGTTACAATATCCCTCCCTTCAAGAATGCAAATAGGTTATAAGTTAACAATAGTTCTGTTTACCACTACATAATAACTAACTTGATGCAACTGATTTCCCCGTTTTCACTCGGATTCAAACACTCCCGGTTTTTATGTTAGCAATAGCACCTTGCGAAAAATTTGCAACTACACTCATTAAATTTTACACCAACACAGTACATAGCGATAAGTGCAAATAGTGTTTTTAATGTTGTTTCTAACTGGAAAAATGACAAAATATAAAACTGTGATTATTACATTCATGACTTTTTATGTTTAAATATCTTAATATTTGTAAGTACATGTTTTTATGTCTGGTATATCGTACGTGTACAAATGTAGATGGTTTTCCAACACTAACTCCATAACGGTTGGACCGAGGATTCGAAATTTTTTACGTGGTGTTTGTTCATCATCTTCAGACGACTCCGACTCATTTTCAATGTCATCTGGTTCAGACGTCAAAATCACTGTGACCTTTGAATACATACCACTTTCTGGCAGACTACAAGAGACAAAATACCAGTACAATTTTACAGAAGGGTTGTTGATCATCAGCAGTAGATTCCTACAATTTTTATGTCAATCGGTCACATGTCAATGTCTTGGTGACCTTAATAGACTTGATTATTTTACTGTCATTAGGCGTGTGTTTTTTTAACTTACCACTCCCACCAAGAGTTACGTCGCAAACGTCATTCGAATGTTATTTGACGTAACGTTAATTATCATTTCATAAACCCAGTATTTGAGTAATTATTGACATAAACTTTTCAAAGTTTTGCCACATTTCAGAATAATTTTTAAGAATTTAATAAAACACGACAAAATTTGGACTGTTTGCTTAAAGAGAAAAGTAGCTACTATTTTTAACCACTAACCCCTTGTTTCTCTCAATTCAGATAGTTTTCAGAAATTGGTCATCATAGCAACCACGAAAGTAATTTTATCATACTTTATCAGAAAATTTAAATCTTTCAGATAGAACTTCTTTATCCAACTACTTACGATTAAATCGGTGAGCATGGTTTTTTTCTCATTTTAGACCTATTTCTAAATGTTATTGCATAAATACTATTGTTATGTCAATAATCCCGGTTTTCCTGGAGAACGGCTCATAAGCTTTGCAAGTGCATTTTTCATAATTTGAAAAGTTCACGGTTCACTACTTGTAGCGGGAAAAGTACAATTATCGAATTATCGGATAGTCATGCTATACTATTCGCATGGAGACATGCAGACAAATAAGTATGATATCATGTCTAATTAAAAAGATAAATAATACGCATTCCAAGTTGGTGTTCGTATAAAATTTAACAAGTGTATGGTCACCAAAAACCGACCGTACTGATTGTGACTTTATCAATAGTTTGCATGAGCTGTATCATAAATATGATTTTGTAAGATGTTAAATTGCTAAGATGTATACATGGAATATAGTGATACATAAATTTAAATGTCACCATACAGTATGTTCTAGAAATTCTTCACTACTAATAGAGTTGATGCATATATAGTCAAAGCAGTGTCAACAGAGACTCCTACGAGCGGTTTGTTTTCGGATCTAGTACAAACCGCTCTTAGGAGTTTCTGTTGACACTGATTTGATCATACATGCCCCATAAATGCATATACTACAGGTACACGAGACTATGTTACCGCCGTGTATAACGCTGAGATTCAGTGGTTGACTTTCATAACGTTACGTAAAAGTGCAATACTACGTGCAGCGTCTTTTTGTCACATATCTGCCGTCTTTTTGCTAAGTTATCAGTGTGTTAAAAGTATAATGCGAGTTTCAAAAGAGAGTGACGTCAGTAATGTTTTAGAAGCAGACACAGTATATTTGTTGGATCACGGCACGAAATTATCGCCAGCTTTCGAGAATTTTTTTTCATAATTACGCATTAGAGAAAATTGTTAAGATTATGAAAAAATCGTAATTTTCGTGTGCGGCGATATGACGTCTTATGTATATTTTGAATGTACACGATAATTCAATTATGAAAATCTAATAATGCCGCACTTTGTATATTAGTCAGAATCGAATTACTGCACACTTTGATATCTTTGTACGAGTATGCACACCCGCCAACAAACAAATAAACTATGGAATGAGTGACATTACTTTTGGATATACCCTCGTAATTTTACAAAACATCTTTGTTTTCGTTTTTGTTTTTATCAATGATACAGTTACCTGTGCTTGCGACTGCTATATGTTTATTTACAAAACTTGAATAGAAATGCAATTGAGAAACATCAATATTCAATGTTTCAAATAATACTATCATGCCCGTTCATAATAGCATAATTACATTCTTGTAGAAAACTTTCGTACATGAACATGTATATCTTAACAATTGCCTATTTAACATTCGTCGGTTTTCCGATTACTTCCGATAATTTTTTTTAGGTCAGTATAAATCCTCTTTTTTAACTGTTGGGATTCACAATGCTACAGGGATTAGTAATAATTATATTTCAAGTTACAACTTGGTAAAATTGTTCTCACATATCGTTTTTGCTTAGCAAATATTTGACACATGTTTAATTGAGTTTGCAATAGATTAGAATCGACTGTATTTAACACTTCTTTCAATTATTGAATTATGGGGAAGTTAAAAAGACACATGAAACCCTTTATATACCAATTGAATTTGTTCATGACAATAAGAAATTAGACTAGACTATATTTAACATTTGTTGTTTCTTGTTTCATTAATTATCGGATGTTTGAAAGACACAAGAAACCACTTAAATGCAATTATGTGTTTGTTCATGATATTAAGGCAATAAATGTACTTTTTTTGTTGCTGGCAGGAGAACCGTTAACGGTTTTTTTATAAAACAAATGTGCATATTTCATTCCGATTAGCCATAAAGTATCCTCTCAAAATGCATTTATGATGAAACAATCAAATTTGTGTTTTGAAATTGTTTCAACGGCTAGATCAGATCAAAATTTAAGTAACCCATTATTGAAAGAAGTTTCACAATTAACAATCTCTAGAGACACTTGATGCTTAAAAGATTGTTCTACTTATATTAACACCCCGTGTGACTCGTTCTCTTTATGAACAACACATAATGTCAACATATAATATTCTAAAACGCTGTAAATTTGTTTGAATTCGAATTAAACATAAACCACTGTACAATACATGACGGTGTTACGAATTTCATTGCACTGGTATTCGGCTTACTGATATAGTACACTACGTTACATGTGTCTTAGACTATATATAACGAGAACACCCTTCTTTACACGCTAAATATTCATAGAATCAATACGTCTGGTGTACTAGCATGATATCACTTTTCATTCCTTAAAAACGCTGAAATATCACTATCTGACATAAATCTTTTCGTACAAATCATTTTCCCGTATATAATTTGTTTGTGTGATGTTTGGGTGATTATTTATATTCTTAAGTTTTATCTGCAACATCAAAACGACTTTTTTATGGAATGTCGCATTCACGTTATGACTTAGTAAACGTGCCTCATACGTTTTCACAACTTTGGACATGATTTACCGTAGTTTAATCGGGTATACGTGGGTGAATCAAAAAGTTCGTAGAATTTTGTCATAACTTTTTTATTTTTAGAGTTATTTTCGTCATATTTATGCTGAATGAATACATTGGTATTGTCTTTACATAGACTGATTTACAGCGACCTGGTGATAACCGTTTTAAAAATATTTATATCTTAAATAAGGGCGATAACGCATACCGGAGCACACGGATAATTTTAAACACATATTATTAAATTTTCTAACATATCTCAATTGCAGGACCTCCAAAAACCGTCAAAATGTTACGCCTGATTGTCTGATACCATGTATAAAGTCTGTTAAATTTTCAGACGTCATCTACGATAAATAATGTTTTAATCGACATTAATATAATCGCACTATATAGAAATACCCGAGTAAAATGGGTCTACCGAAATTTACGGAACCACGCGGTTCTATCAAAATCTGCGTGAAACTGGAATATACGTACGGCTTCAGAAACAATACATGGTTTGAAACGTGTAGGTATATATCCTGAAATAGATAGACATCGATTTATAAGTCGAATTAGTGCTTTCGTGTAGGATACCAGAAGTTGACAACCGAATAAAATACACCCGATATTGGCGACGTTGCTTCGTAACGTCGTCAAAGAGGACCAGCGATATATAATAGCGAATATAGCAAAACACTTGGTTAATCTTACGGGACAGCGCACACTACATTAAACAAACAATTGAAAATGCTGAAAGTATGTAAACGATGGTTATCCAAAAATACCTACAAATAATCACTTATAGAAGCGAAAATGAGTCAAAATGTTAACGGAAGTATTGACAAACGTGGCGTGAGTTTGACGTCGTTCATCAAATGACGCTGACGTGCTCCGGTATGCTGTTACAGCTTGTGTTCGTTTCAATGTAAAAATCACGTAGTTTTGACTAATGCAATGACATTTGACAAATTGTTTCGTTAAACTTATGATCACGTTATGGTAAAATTTGAAAGCATTTGAAGCTCTGGTTTGTGAGTTATGATATTTTTCTACGAACTTTTTGATTCACCCACGTATACATCGCTGGCTCCGAATGAGTTGGCCGTAAGTACAAAAGCAATGCATTTCTTTTATTTTGAGAAAACAAGAAAATTATGTTTGAATATTACTCTTTATTTCTGTTTTGTCAATATAAGGACGTAAAAACTACTAACGACTTTCTAATTCTAAGCTAGCGACATATCCCGTTGATATTGGTCAGCTGTAGGACTCTGATAATGTTTCGTCATTCAGTGAAAGAACATTTGAATAGTATCGTATACTAGGATGGTAAACGCTAATCGTATGCGGTATTCGTGCTACTGATTTCTGCTTCTTTTTATCGATTTGACAGTCGCGCATCTGGATCGCTCAATCCGAATTTCAACATTAATGTGGTTTCTGTCGGCTTGGCAGAAAAATGTCCAGCACAATCATTTTCAATTCTTGGTATCCAATTTACCCATAGACAATAAAAAGTTATCATAGTTCAGTATTCGTTATATTGACTAAGACCAAATTCATGCAAATCTAGCAATTATATACTTATCTTTCGTCTCGTTTATTTGTGGTCTGCTTTTCTCTGTTCAATGCGTCCATCTCAGACATATTGTTTATTCGACAACCAAGCCGTAATATAAAAATAACAACAAAAAAATGAAATATGTAAGATTGATTGTTCTGGAAAAAAGACGCAACGGTCAAAACCTTACATCATTAAACATTATTTCCCACCAAAGACAATTTACAGAAATCATTAAGCAATAACAGATATCAGCCTAAACTGTTCTGTCTAACTACCCCTAATTACTTTTTATATTCCAGTTTGTCATGTAAAACCGTAAGACTTTGCACACAATACCACAACGTGCGGTGTTGGTTTAACCTATAATCGAAATAATTGCATTTAATGTGTCTTCTGGACAAATCATGGAACAAATGGTTCTACTTTTTCGTTTTGTTTTGTTTTGTGTTGAAACGACCAAGTCATTGTTCAGCATGAAAACAAAGACACGACGTACTTGATCAAATACATTTTAACCTTTTTTTTAAATTCGATAACCGATCGTTTATTTGCGATTGATTCAATACACTCGTAGACTTACTTCATTATTGGAATACATACTGACACAGAGAGGCACAAGCATACATTAAACATGTGTAATATAACTACAGCCCTTTTATTAATTGAGATACATTTGCATTGCCTGAAGGTACCAAGTATTTTTTTGTAATAATACGAGATTTATAACTTACATGTAAGCGCAATGATAATCGTATGAGTCCGAAGGTCAATACAGGACATTAAAATGACGCAGGTCTATATGTCGATGTGAAGATTATAAATTGGTCCAAACACATTAATATTGTACTGTGATAATTTTTGATAACGAATAAGAATGGGAAGGCAATTATACACAGAAAAAAACACAACAGGCACAAATTGCTGGCTCTGTATGCAAGTCATTTAGTTTGTACTAATTCACAAAAGACAATTGAAAAATAGTACACGTTGTTTGCTCAGTATGCAAGTCATTTAGTCTGCACTGATGTACTCAATTTGTAAATGGGTAAAAGGCAACACAATCAAGATCAATTTTCTCAGATGAAAATCTAAACTTAATGAAACCCAATGCATTTATTAACGACGTTGAATACGTTCACGTACATGCAGCAATGGTATAACAATACAATCAAGTATAATGTACAGTCTGTTCAATTTAAAATACCTGACAAATATTTACAAACAGCATCACAAGGCGCTTCTTATGAGTCTATTTTCGGAACAATTGAAACTTGTCATGTTAAACAATTTAAGTTAAAACAGTTTAATGTAAAGAGTAATATTCTGGCATTTTTTCTTGTTTTCGGGAAATATCGTTTTTGTAGAAATATACGACCCTCTCACTCTATTCTATTGAAATGGGGGTAAACTGAGATAACTGCATATTTACAAATGGGATAGTTCTTAAGTATTACTTATTTAATCGACAGTAATGTTTAATGTATTTATTTACACATATTGGATAGTATACCAACATTTTAAGCATTGTATTATGTTACATAATTCTTCACAGAGTTATTTTAAGCCTACGTTGGCAATGTTGTTTACTCGAACGGTTTCGTCATTCTGTTCACAAATGCCATAAGTTTGTAATATACCTAATTTATGTATCATGGCGGCAACATTAAACACGTTATTTTTGAATTTGTAATTCACACCTAAGCGACAAACAAATAAGTCATATTGAATTATAATAAGTATTCGTACTTCTATCAGATCTGCTAACACAGTTATTGGTTTGTCAAGTTTCTATTAACGTTCTTGTGTTGTTGTCATTCCGTTTCAAAACACCCACATGCTACAATGTACTAAGCTAAAATAATCTTTAAAACTTCAATTAGTGTATACTTTAGTAACTCGAACGAAGACCTTATATGCGTTTACATAAATGTCATACAATCGCGTGTTGGGGCTAACTTATTATAAAATTATTTACTCCTATTTGATTATCATTATACTTTAATAACACGCAATGCATCGATACGCTGATTAGTTTGCATTCACGTCTAATGCAAAAAATTTAGTCTAAAACGGGGTTAATACGTATGGGTGATTGAAGTGAACGGAACAGCAAAGATCAGCAATTTGGTCCAATATAAATTTTAAAATTTAAACACAGAGTTGGTAAAGGTTATTCATGGAACTATGCCAAATTTCAGTCATATTGCATAACTACGTTGAAAGATATTCAAGGCTAATGGTGGTCCAGCTTGGTCGTTAACGCACTATAGCATGAGTATGATATGTTACAAATAGATAACACACAAGAACGCTAATTGAAACTTGATAACTCATAAATCATTCACTACGTTGGCAGATCTGATAGATGTTCGAATACGGAAGATCACGTATATTATTTGCCTCTCAGGTTTGAAGCAATTAATTGAAAAATCAAATATAGCTGACTTCGTGCTCATCTTACAAAATCTTACTTGACATACTCTTGTCATACACGACTATCGATACCAATAAGTAGAATCCTCAAAATAAAATTAACCAATAATCATTCCACTTTTTATCCTAAGCTAGTCATGTTGACTGCCGCTCTCCGGAACAAATAATTGGAGGTACAGTGTGACAGTACTATTAAGCTTGAAATTGAGGACAGGAGATCGCACAAAATGGGTAAAATATGTTCAACATTAGAAACGAATCATATACGCTATTAATACAAATTCCTCCTGGTTGTTAACAGCAATCCACATTTTTCCGTTTAAGTATGGCGTAGGAATATTTACCATTGCCAGACTATAACATTTTCACTGACATTATATGACAATATTTTTGACAGTTATATTTATATAATATATATTCTCATTCATATCTAGATAAGATGGAATGCCGAGCATGCCGAGAATAGCCTTTTTTTGCTTTATTTCTACTGAAAACATGGCGGGCATATATAATGTGCCTCCTACCGGATTTGAACCCGGATGGCCAGATTAGACGGCAAGCGCACTTACCACTGAGCTGCGGCGGCACATTGATGGAAAGATTACAGTGTCTTGTGAGTACCGTATTTTATTTTCCTGTACATTTGTGAATAATATAATTGTCAGAATAGTTATGAATGATTTATTCTGAGGCTAGATAGATGGCTAAAAACACAAGACAATCCCCCATAATCATATACATTTCTAAATTTGGTCGTGCAAAATAATTGATATTAATGTCAATGCCGAAATGAAGACAAAACTGTAATTACAGATGACAGAGAAAAAACATAGACAATCTGTTGACGTCATGCAATTATTGTTTTGCTGCCATTCATAAACATCGGAATTATACTATTGTCGATAAGTCTAACAATTAAAAAAGTTAACGCAAATATTTACCTTTTTATTGGATTCAAATTACTAATGGATAGAATATACACATAGTTATTACTTTGATAAATACTCATTAAGTGTAAGCCATTGGCTCAGTTTAATTTAATATTTCATCTTTTCACGACTTTGTCCCCTCCTTGTTAGGCGTAGTGACTTGAGATTGTGGTCATTATTATTTTTCTTCTTTTGACTGTTTCAATCCAGGGCTGAATAAAGTCATTAAAACGGTATGCAGACTGGTAGGCAGAACTAAACCTAACCAGCTGATCAAATAAATCAGTAACAACACTGAGCAATACCCAAACATAAGCCAAAGCAACAATTAAAGGTCCATGTTTGGTGATTCAATGGGAAAAGCTATGCTGATATAAGAATTGTTACGTAGAAAACAAACCGCATGTAATGTATTTACAAGAAAGCACACTATTATCTCGGGCTTTGTTACTTTAACTTGTTTGGAAAGTATGTAGCATCATTCATTCTTACAGTATTGTATTAAAAGAAACCTACAGAAAGTCACATTTTGTCCAATTAATTATTTCATGTTTACCTTAAAGTTCTACATCTAAGCGAATTTTATGGGTTTTGATTTGAGGTTTTGATATACTATTGGAAAATCATATCCTATTTCAAATTTTTTACGTGTCTCGATTTAACAAGTAATAGTTTGGTCACGAATAAATCAAGAAAGGAATAGACTAATCGCGAGACATACTTGACATTTTAAAATATTATATTAGGCATAATTCGACCGCCAAAGAAAATTAAGACCATGAGAAAACCCTGAACCATAACATGCTTGTGAACTTTGAGAAATATTAATTTCAAGGCATTGACAGTATGATTTGAGTTGCCTTTTAACACGTTCTTATCTTACGAAAAGGAGTACATGAATCAATAAATTATTATCTCTTATCAAGGTTATTGATAGGATTATAGATTCGAAAAAAAAGATTCTTATTATATTTGAATGTTCAAAGACGTTCTGAATCCCAGATTAAAATCTCATACAATGTATGAGTCTTTTCACTTCATTGTGTCAAGAAGATGCATTGGTATAATGCACACTCTAAGTAAAGATTCGTGTTAGTTTATTAGCAATTACAAGAAGTATTTAAGCAGCGAAAGATACGGTAGTTGAGTTTAACATCTTATGAGATGCATTTCATTCCTTATATTTGATATTTACAGAAAACGTCCCATAAAAGCTATTCCGCCTCTCTTTTTTGTGAAAAAAAACTTTAATCCGCGAAAAAAAATCTGCGTCAAATTTATAACTGCCCAACCCGCATCAGTATTAATACCGTCATTCTGAAAGCTGTTCATATTTAGCTGATAACCTCTTCCAATAAGCATCACGGTTGCTAGATAAAAATGACAAAAACACAAAAAAGCGTGAATCATAATAGCATCAGTAAAAAGAAATTTAATCACAAAAAAACATTCTGTAATTGATGTGACAAGCGTATCAAGTTTCTACTTTGAAAACCGGGAATTGTTTTTGAACAAAACATACATGTATCAAGACTGATTTGTATATCATTAATAGCTAACCTCGAGAACGACGTTTGGCGAGGCGATGAAAATTTTCATGAAGGTATCAGGCCCTTTCTTTGGAATTCAAGTCACTATCCCACATATCCAAAAATGTGTGCTACAACATGCAAAACAAGTATAACGTGTAAAAATTATATTATTCCTTTGAAGACCAACTTCTCATTACCATCTATTTCCAGCAAATCAATATACGCGCAACATATTCACGGCAAAATGAATAGCTGGAAGACCAAGGTTCAGCTAACAAAAAGTCTAAATGAACTAGTTCCTCGGTCCAACAAATTTATACCTGTATGTCCGTCAAAACTTACGAAGAGACATCTGTTTGAAACTATCAACGTATCAGTAACTCATCTAACATATGCAAAATCAGTATGTGACAATTGACATTTTTTCACCATAATACATAATATTACATTATAATTATGATGTTTCCATTTTAAGTTACCCAATGAGAAAATGATATGTTCATATGGAAGGCGAATATTTCAATTATATCCAATATTCAGCAAACCAGGAAAAGGAATTCTTGCAAAACTTGATTAATGTCAAAAGGTTTCCCATGTGTTATATGGCTTGGTTAAGTACATTACAATGCGTCATACAAACTGCGTATCGATAATGTTTGGTCGCCCTTAGACTTCATGGGTTATGCAAGCAATAAATCTAAATATATTAGCACATATCTATCATCGAAATTACGGAACAACGTCATTCCGTCATCGTAAAGGACACATTCCAAGAGACAAACAACATTAACACAATAGGCTCGTTCTTTAATTACTGTTAATGGTCTCGGAGACTGCAACAGTGCGACATTTCCTTGTTGTATTACCATCCTTTTTCGTAATATGTACGTATTATATGTATGAGACACATAGATTTCGTCTATAAGCAACGTGTAACGATACTTATTTGAGACTCTTTGGAGTTTACTAACTCCCTTGAAGGGGAATCTCGAGTTGGATAGTGCACGGTTTTACACTGTCCTTAGTGTTTTAACCTAGGTTCACCCCGGGGTTGTTGTGCCTCATTTGGTCGCCGTTTTGGCATGGGTTTCTATGGGCACTGCTCAGGGTAGTTGTGTCGTTCTGATTTCTGTGCTCGGCTGGTTGGGTTGAGTGCTACCTTCCCTGTCGGATTTTCTCATACCTTTTTTACAAACGCGTTTTGAATTAAATTTGTTGAATTCAATAAGCACAACCCCGTTCTAAATATTATCCATTCACTCAAACAGAAAACCAATTAAAGCTTGCGATTGATCAAATTGACACTCACATATTATAGAAATACATGTAATATGAGTGACATAGTAGTTCAAAACTGTTTCGTACGCATGAACTTCCTACTAACTAATTTTGTCATTACTAATTATAGTGTTTCTCATGTGGAGACTACAATATTCCCATCCCTGGTTCAGGTCATAGTGCCCTCTAGGAAATGACTTTTCTAAATTGTTTAACGATACAGCACGAGTCTTCAGACGATTCACTAACCAAAAATGAATAAGATTTATGCTCCAGACTACGCAAATAAACCCCCGATTATCATGAATTTGTTTGGATTCATATTAGACGTAATTGTCTTCACGAGGCGGAGGTTGTTAATACATGGGAACATCCATCTCGGCACGGTCAATCAATTAGTTGATCTAAAATTAAAGTTAGTGAAAAAGAGAAACAATCAATCAATGATATTACAGGCAGACCTATTCCATAAGCACAAATATGCGTAAAAAATAAAATTGTCGTGCAAGGAAAATATTCAAACCTGTTAGGTAGAACACGTGACTATAAAACCAATCACCGGTTTTCAAAAGCGCATTTTCTCATTAGAGATGTTCAGAAGATTTATGTTCCGTTGATGACAATGTCAAATAGCAGTTGATTTCGTAAGATTGTGATTATAGCATGCACCCTTTGAGTATTTGTATGTAATGATGTTAACATTTTTCATCAAACTATTATGTGTAAGCATTTATAACAAATGTACATACTTAACATCAAGCGGGGTCAAAACAGTAACGCACACCAACACACAGAAGCGAGACATGCAATGAAAATTCTAAATGTTTATCATTTAGATAGCAATATGCGGAGACATAACGTACACAAAAGTAATTTTGACAAGATGTAATCAACTCAGGTGTATTACAAGTACTTGATGATTGCATGCATTAGTTGTGTAACAATATCCCCCCCTTCAAGAATGCAAATTGGTTATAAGTTAACAATAGTTCTGTTTAACACTAAATACATAAGTATTCATACAAGCGCGAGCGGCCATATCATTGACCATACGTCATAGTATAGAATCGCATAAATATATATGGTAATGATGATTGACGATATATCATACTAGTTTTCTCCCGTAATCTGATGCTACTGGCAGATGACGCTCTGTCTACAATGATAATGCATGTACTGTTACATAATACGTTGACAACATATAGGCTAAGAAGAAAGCACAATAATCCGTAATTAATACAAAAAATGTATACTTTTTATGGTACTGTAATGCGTTTAGATGTGTCTAGTTCAAATAACTCGTAATTCCAAGTTCATAAATATTATATAATGTTTAAGATGGAACACTATGACGTTCATTATGAGACTGAGACAGTAGCTATCCATTAAAATCAGGGTCATCATTTCGATTCTCAACCTTGTGACATCTGGTGCATTTGCGACATTTAGGTATTTAGACGATGATAACCACATTAGAAATGCGCACCAACAAATCTAACAACATCTTCTAAAATAGATGACAAAACATATCAGCCAATATCATACGAATGGAGCAACAGCTTAAATATACCTAAATACAGTTCAATGGTTAAAAATGTTGGCATTTGCAAGAAAGCAACGGAAACATTGTGAATGCATTTTTCCTCGCAATAACATTATATTTTAATATTCCTTTTATACGCCGTCCGTGTGACTTGTGATTGTCCTGGAGACTAGTTGTTGCTCTTGCTTGTGAGTAGACACTGCTTAAAGAGATGGGAGTATGCATATACTACATACATGATTTACTCATTTAAAATATATATATGATTATTACTGATAGCTCTGCGTTTGTCATTAAAAAAATATGACCATACAAACGTATGTCACAGCAACAAGTTCACCAGAATGGTGGTAATATTGCCCCTGGTTAAACGACCGAGTTGATGTACAATAAGATAATAATTACCTTTGTAGTTATTTGTCCACTACAAACAGTCTGTATACGAATGTATTTTAGAATTCGCTTATTAACGTAACCACTCAAGTATTTTCCACGTTGCTTTAATGTATGGTTGCTGAAGACGATTAACATGTCAACACTCTTGGAAGTGCTTTACGATTAAGTCTGTACTTTACAGAACAGATGTCCCTGCTCTAATGGAGCCCAGTCGGAAGTACATTCAAAATATTATGGAACTCTTGAGAAATATGCCGGAAACAGCGGGTATACCTCTTTATCACTGATATTGTCAATATTTCGTCACTATGGAATGAATGTAGCATGTAGAATAATGCGTCATAGTGGATGTCAGAAGAAACGTTTGATATTGATTTTTGAAATGTTCTAGAGCCATTTTACAAGACACGTGTAGAATGTCTAAGAATGCAGGATTTCGAGGTGAACAGGGTGTTAATAAAGTTCCTAGACACTTGCTTTTGTTCAATAAATAGAAAAACCATTCAATATACAGTTATAAATTTAGTAGGATTGAAGAACTATACATTGTTTTCATGTTGTGTGAATTAAACGCTATGGTCTGCAAGAATATCTGCGCGTGACGTCATGATGTCATCCTTGGTGTTTCTTTCAACCGCAATAAAACAAACAGTTTCATCGAAAAGCGGTGATGTTAAAAACTATGAATTTCTCCGGAAGGGATTATTGTTGTGTTACACTTTGTTGCAGGTTACTTCATAAAAGAATAATAGGTGATTCTTGCGGTTTGAGTGTAAAGCGAAAGGCTAAATAAAGGGCTGAGGGTAGCGCTTCTGGAAGTACGCATTCTGGACGTCCAAAATGGATCAGAGCAATGGGGTACACGATAACTAACAATATTAAATATAAGCGATGTTTGTAAAATTGTGACATCTGGCTATAGTAAGAAATACCGTAAAGAATTTCTTTGTCCAGAAAAGGCTACCATGTTGATATTATAACCATATATCCGGTACCGATATTATAGTTATTTTGTGCGAGATGTTGCCTGTCGCGTACCCCTGCCAGGACACCATTTTATATTTGTGATAAGTTTTACCACCTTATGACCAAAGAAGGAAACCAGGCAGCTCACTCGACCTAAATCAAATTGAAAAATTATTGAGTATAATGGACACTCAAATTCGCAAAAATAGAGTACCTAAAGCTTTGACGTCATTTGGCGTCTTCCACATTAAGCGTCGCCACGTGTGTCTATTTAACACATGCATATTTCCAACATTACATGACAGACCGATTTGAATAAGATTGAAATCAACAAAGGCGGTCAATGTAGTTCCTAATGCGTCAGAAAAGTGTGGAAATGTTAGCTGAAAATAAAATGGCGGATAAATTAAAATGTCTTTTTATGTACATGGTGACAAACAAGGTACACAGAACAAAAGACCTACAAATTTTGACATACTGAAATTGTTGCTATTGATTGTACAAATGATCATAATATCGGCATACTTTGTTCTATAGAGATTTGAATTGAAATATCTATTTTTAGCTTCAATACACACATTCTGACTTATAACCTATGACCTCCTTGTTTGTATGTCTGAAACTATTTTAACCGTTCAGCAAGCACTCATTTCCAATGTGGTTTAAAAGAATAAGATGTAGAAAAGACAGTGTTGTAATACAAGGAATCAGGCGCGCTGCCCTAGATTTGTCCAAATATGCCCCTGGCTCATGAGCATGTCCGCTGTACAGCACCGATTCAAGCGACACTACCTCTAGATTACCAACCAGTTCATCTATAATTGAGTGGGACACACTAAACACTAAAACGCGTTATATAGCAATGAATCAAATTAGGGACATCTAGATTAGTAAGCACTCGTGATATCCGTTCGACCACCGTGTCAACTACTAGTACTATTCGCTATTACTAACACTTGTACACGCTGAAGTTCACTGTACCTATCAAGTGAGTTAAATGACAACTGTTATTCTCTTGTAAGTACAGTAAGCGTGTAAAATGTTCTCCATTCCATATTTAATATCTCATGTCGATTTCATCTCAGGTACATAAGACCACAATGAAGAATGCAAGTATTAAGTGCTAGCGTGTGGTAAATAGCAATATCATAACACTTAATATATCTAAGACACAGAAACGCGAAATGAGTGAGATGAATTTTTTATTTAGTGGCACTTAAAAGATATATGTTTACATTCTAGTAGAGTGAACAAAAATCAATTTGTGTTTGCTAATGAAATGTCAAGTTTCATTATGTATACACAGCATTTCGTAACTGATTCTCAAGATAACTGGTTCATCAACTGGTATAATGTCTAGTCATATATTTATTTCTGGTTATATTACATATGTTTGAATTTGCATCGACATGCATGTTTTCTATGTCCATCCATCATGTGAATTACGTAGAATACCAGTATTCGTCTTCGGTAATGCTGACTTCTTCTGTGAATTATGTTATAACTGAGAAGCAAGAACATTGTAAATTTACTAACAATGTGTGAATGCGGCACCATATTCTATAACCACAACTGATCAGATCGGTAACGTGCAGACACTGACTAAGGACACTCCAGGTACCATGATTTTTCTTATTGTTGTATAAACCTGACGATACACAAGGTTTGTTTACTGTGATGGTATGTATAGTTACATGCTTTGTAACCTATTTGTTTTAGGTAAAAGTGGAATCATAAAAAGGTAATCGGCCATCATGATCGTTAAGGATCACATAACATAACAATCAGTTTGGCTTTTAAAACTAACTTTGGCTATTTAAAACCGTCTTAGAGAATGTATAATTATGAATAGACTAGTTTACTCTAAGAGCCACATTCGTTTGCAGACTTATTTGGTACTTTTAATGACAAAAAGGAACATATGTAATTGGATAGTGCACGTTTTTACAAGCGCGTTATTTAAATTGTTGATTTCAAAAAGCACAATCCCGTTCTAAATGTTCTCCATTCACTCAAACAGAAAGCAATAAAAGCTTGTGTTTCATCATACTGACAGACATAGATTATAGAAATACATGTACTATGAGTAAAACAGAAGTTTAAGATTATTTAGTACGCATACCTACTAACTTTTTTGTTAATTTCAATCATTGTGTATCTCCTGTGGTATTTGTCAGTGACACAAATAAATAACATGTTGCCACTCATATGCCGACAGATACTCTCCTTTCATTTCTGGTTCAGGTCATTGTGCGCTCTAAGAAACGACTTTCCTAAATTGTTTTACAATACAGCCCTAAGTCTTTAGACGATTCACTAACCAAAATGAATAAGATTTATGCACCAGACCACGCAAATAAAATTCCGATTATCTTCAATTTGTTTAGATTCATACAAGACGTAATTTTTTCTCACGAGGCAGAGGTTTTTAATGCAGGGGAACATCTCTCTCAGCACGGCCAATCCATTAGATGATCTAAAATGAAGTTTAGTGAATAAGAGAAACAATCATTCAAGGATACTACAGGCAGACCTATTCCGTAAGCACAAATATGTGTAAAAAATAAAACTGTAAGGTAGAACACGTGACTTTAAAACAAATCACCGATTTTCAAAATCAAAGTTTCTCATTAGAGACGTTAAAAATGTCAAAAAGCTGTTGATTTCGAAAGATTGTGATCATAGCATTCAACCTTTGGATATTGCCTGTAGTGATATTAACGTTTTGCATCAAACTTTCATGTTTAAGCATTTAAAACACATGTACATAATTAACAACAAGAGGAGACAAAATAGTAACACACACCAACCCACAAAAGCGAGACATACGAAAACATACAAACATCACAATGCAGATATATACATGTATATATTTTTCATTTTGATGGAGGCTGATTGGTTCAGGGTTACGTAAAGTAAGCCAATCGGTGCCGTGAACCGACGAAGTCCGTGTGTAACACTCCAAGTACCGCTTAGTTTTGTTTGAAACCTCATGAACATATGCAGCATACATCATCATTTTTAAATATATTTAGCGTTTACGAAGGTTATATGATAAATAAAATCTCACATTCGTGTTCATTCCTTACCCGAACCTCGTGTCATATTGTTTTATCAAATCGTTGAAATAAAATGTTTAGGAATGAGCACTTGTCTACGATTCTCTATTTAGCAAAGTAAACGTGAAAGTAAGAACAGGTCGTTTTAGTACATTAACTGTTTGATCTTACATTATGTCCTTTAATATAAGTAAAGATTGAGCGGTTATATCCTTTACCATAGTATTGAATTGCATAAATGCAATATCGTAATGATGATAATGGCTTCTCGGTAATATAATGACAGCGGCGGATGGCAATCTGTCTACAATGACAATGTATGTATTGTAACATAACACGTCGACAACATAAAGACTAAGAAGAAAACACGATATCCGTCATAAATACGAGGGGTGTTCCAGAAATAGTAGGACTTTTCTCATAACTTCTTACTCAACATTTACATTTTAATGAAATTTGTCTCACGGGATTAGCAATGTATGCTCTACATACTGGTAGCACCAGAATTTCGTTGTTGCTGATGATGCTCTTACAAAGTGTTGTCATAGAAACCATGTAACACCAAGGCGGGTCACACTATTATTTGTCATTACCATCCTTATCAAAAATGTGAATATCTCAATAAACCTCTTGATCAATATTAACGCCTAATTGTATGGCATTACGTGGATGACTTTGACATGCGCATGCAAACTTTCGAAGAAATCGGTTCGTGTTTGTTATCACAAGTCAGTAATCAAGGGTACGTGTATGCAAGCACGTCATGGGTGAAAATGACGTCAACGCAAATAAACAGAAACCGCACGATTGTCAAATAATGGTATACATTGGGAAAACCAACAGTGTTAACCAATGAAATGATGAAATTCATAAAATGTAGTGGCATTAAGCAGTCACTTGTATTCTGTTGGCTCAAACTGTTTACATATCGCGGATTTATAAACTTACAAGTAAGCACAGACGAGGTAATAGAAAATTAAGCTGACGTTAATAAACACTCTTTGTACCCTGATAGACGCTCCAAGGTTTGAGCAATTTCTAACATCATTGCAAGACATTTTTTTGAAAGGGTTACGGAAACACATCTAAACACTCGAAACAGTGTTATTAGATCTGTTTAGAAAGTCAGGATGGCTATAAACAAAAATATTTAAAGTTTCTTAATATCAAAATACTGTGCTTGAAATGCGACGTCATAATAACGTCACGGTGCGACCCGCCTCCTTGATACATAGCATATTGAATGTTTAATAAATTTCTTATTGTTGATACAATTACTTTGATATTTGGCATATTTGTCAGTGAAAGATCAAAATTTAATTATATACAATTAGTTTTCTTAATTTCTGATTTGCCGTGCTGCTATGAAAAAAGTCCTATTAATTGTGGAACACCCCACGTATAATGTTTATGGTTCTGCAATGTGTTCAGATGTGTCTAGTTCAAATTAATCATATGTCTAAGTTCATTAATAGTAGTTTAGGTTGATGAAGAACACTATGACGTACATTATATCCATTAAATATAGAGTTATGTTTTCGATTCTCAGCCACGTGACTTCTTGTGCATTTACGACATATAGGTATATAAACGATAATAACCATATCAGACAAGAAAATGCGCACCTAAAAACTAACACCAACTCCCAAAACATTAAACTCAATATCATACGAATCGAGCAAGTGCTTACAACAAACTGAAACAAAGTTCAATGGTTAACAATAATGACATTTGCAAAAAACCGATTACCTTTTCATTGCCTTATTCCTTATAAAAGGCGACCGTGTGACTTGTGATTGTCCTGGAGACTAGTTGTTGCTCTTGCTTGTGGGTACACATCGCATGTTTAATGAGATTGGAGTATACATTTAATAAACGATGATTTTAGCGTACCCGTATAAAAATATACTTATAATTATTGTTACTGGTTTTTCTGCGTTTGTCATTAAAATGCGACCAGACAATTGTCTGTCTTAGCAATACGTTCACACACATGACAGAAATAATGTCCGTGGTTAAACGACACGTTCGATTTACAAGCAGACACTTATTACCTCAGTTTGTTATAGCAATTATATGTCCATTACCATACATTTTGACGGTTGTATTTTAGAATTCGCCTATTAGCATGATGGGGTATATTCCATTAGCTACATTTGTTACTGTCTTTTGACGCTTAAAGAGATATCATTGAATGTTTTATTTGAAATGTAAATACATATGCAGCAAGAAAAATTGTTTGCAAAGATAGTATGTTACGAGGCTTACACATTTACAATAAAGCAATCTTCCATGTGTGCCTCAATTATATATAATCGCACTAATCGTTTAATGCCAAACTGTTAAAAAGGCTGTCTGACAAAAATATATATAGGAGAATTTGTAATTTGATAATATTAACGTTGACAAAACCCATTTAAACGAAGCTATTTTTTAAACTGTTAAAAACTAGTTACGAACAATAACAAATGCAATAACGCAGAACAAGTACAATAAGATAGTAATTACATTATGGTCCAGCTTTGGAAACGGCCGCAAGCGCCCTGGACATAATATAATTGTCTTAAATCGATTTACATGTAAATCTACGTCTTGTTTAGTACATCACGGTTCTAGTAAAATATATTATTTAATGCGCATCACGTAATAGTATTCAAGTGTATTTGATTTGTGCCCTACTGTTTATTGTATCTGCATGGCTACTAGCATTAGTTTGGAATGCTAACTAAACATATATGGTAGAAAAGGATTAAGGCTGACAATATTCTGACCACATCCATAGGATGAAGAAAATGTTATTCAGACATATTAGTAAATTGAAAGAATCTACTCAGCTGATATGTGCAAAGAATAAACAAAAGCTCTAGAAGAGAATATCCGTGTCAATAAAGCGTTTACAGGTGTAAATAGTGGAAAAATAATATCCGGATTTACTAAGTCTTCGACTTCTATAAAGCTATACATTGGTTCAATTGCTTCCGATCAACTTGTCAACAATGTTGGGGATGCTATCTAAGTATGTCTGTACTTTAAGTAGAAGTGTCCTTGGTGTAACGAAGCCCCGTCGAAAGTACATATAGTCTTTGTATGGAACTCTTGAAAAATATGTCGGATATAGCGTGCAAACGTCTTTACAAATGTATCACTTAAATTGTAAACCTTAAACATTTCGACATTCTGAAATGAATATACGTGTGTAAAATAATAATGCGGAAGTGCGGATGTCAAACGATATTGAACTTGATTGCCCAAACGTTCTCGAGTCAGTTTACAAGGCAGATATAGCGATTCCAAGATATGCGGAATTGAGAGTTATGTGATGAAAAGTATTGTTCATCATAATAAGAACGATGTGTTTCTGCACACAGAACAAAGCATCACTTTAAACCATTTGACATACTGGAAAGGTTTATTTTGAATGCATAACGGGACATATATCGTCAAACAGTGTACGAGATGTGGTCAACTTCATTTATGAACAAAACATGAACGCCGATTGTGCAATATAGAATAAAAACAATTGAAATATTGAAATGTCGACACTCGGCAACAGGTCTACTAAAAGTGGTATGAAGATTTCGTACAGAGAAGGCAAAACTCAACCCAAGCAACCGAGCAAAAAAATCAGAAACACCACAACACAGCCACACTGAGAAATGCCCACACAAAAGCCATAGAAACAATTAAAACACCAAGAATCGCCGAAAAGATGCAGGATGACCCAATTCCGCACATAAATTATATTGAGACCGAATGAAATATGGTCATTATGTAGGGTATATTTAATTTGTTAAAGTTTAAAACAACAATTTAGTACATGGTGTGTTTTCTGTTTTAGGACAAAATGGCCCTTTGATAAGCATAAAGTAAGTGTTAAGTAAATTATTATTTTAATGAGAAAATTAGTAAGAAATGTCGTAAGAAGGGTATGACAGTTCTGTTTTCAGTAATGGTGAGATGGCACCAAAAATTGCCTAACATTGCGAAGACCTACACTATAAAGTTTAATGGATTTTATGATGTCTAAGAAGAATTCGTTAGCACAACGCGGAAAAGTACCACTGACTCTAGTGCTCATAGAAAATATCAGTGCAATCATTTCGAAAACATTGAATGCATAGTTCCGGGAAAATGCGAAGTTCTTACGTTGTAAATCAAGAAAAACATGCATTGCTGCTAAAAGTCTTGAAGTCTAGAAATGCGAAATAAACAAAATTATTTAGAAAACTTGTTTCACTATGGCAAAACAATGTTGTATCATAGAAAACGTTATGGGTATGCTACCTTAGCAAAAATCAGAAGAATACGGATAAGTCACTGTTTGACTAGCTTTGTGTGTTCACGTCCGTTTTCAATGAAGGGCATTGTGTTTGTTATTATGGAAATACGCACGTCAAAATCCATATCAAATTGACGAAATTGAAAACTCTTGTCTATGTACAAACCGTTTCAAATTAGGTTTTCAACAAATAAGTGTTACGTATGGTTCCTTGTGACTGTTCCAAGAACACATTGTTTCATTTAGAGTCAGCTTCATGTCATCAGAATTAACGCCAAATTAAATAAAATTAAGAATAAACTTTGAACTATTTTATAACCAAACAGTGGATGTCGAAGTCTGCTCATGAATTAACACTACAATTTACTATTTGGTTGATACTAAAACATCGATTAAATAAGGAAAGTGTAAACATAATTATTCGGACTTTTGGACCTTCAAGACGCAAATGCCAACACCCTTTACTCCAATGCTGATTAAGTTTAAACCGTTACTTATTGGCAAATTACAAATGTTATGTACTTTTTGATATACTTCTTTACGCAATATAAACGTTTATATTCAATTTCATTGTCGGAGTAACAAAATATCGATGTTCACTTTCTGTTCATAGATAAGTTAAACACATCTCGTACCATAGAGTTAGTATGCTTTGTTGTAACTAATTTTCAAAGTGAAATATGTATTTGTGGGTAAAAAACAAATTCTGGCTTATAACCTATGACCATTATTGTATGTACGTCTGTAACTATTTTACCCTTTTAGCAAGCACTTGTTTCCAAGGGATCATGTTATTTGCGGACTGGATAGTAGATGATAAAAGAGACAGTGGAGTGATACATGGAATCCGGACGCTCAGCCACTTTCGATTCATACTCCTTGGTTATTTAACGTGTCGTGTGTACAGCATCGATGCAGGCTATGGCGTGTAAAGTGTTGCAATATTGTATGTTTAAAAACATGGTATATTTTTATATATACATGTATACGGAACTTTTTATTATAAAACAATGAATAATTGTTGTAAAAGGCAAAATATTTATTCAATGTGAAAAATATTTATTTGATAGTTTCAAAATTTTTATTCTATCCTTTAAAATATTTGTTCTATGTGATAAAAATATTTATTCTATACGTTTATTATTTTTGTGCAATCCTGCAAAATATTTGTTCCATGTTAAAAGTATTTATTCCATACTTTGAATTTTTTTGTGCTATATTAAATATTTATTGGATGTTGTACAAAATATTTATTCGATAATTTGAATGCTGGGAAGGACGACCAATTGTAACGCGTCATCTGATTGGATCAATGCAATGTAATGATCCATCCGCAGGTTCACCTACGGATACCTTGTTACGACTTTTACGACCTCTACCCCGGTCAATTTGCGCATCTTCTCGGCCACCGACGGTCCGCCGCGAAGCGGGCCCACGGGTCCAATCCGAAGAGCTCATTAACTGGAGCGATCGGTAGTAGCGACGGGCGGTGTGTACAAAGGGCAGGGACGTAATCGACGCGAGCTGATGACTCGCGCCTACTGGGAATTCCTCGTTCATGGGGAACAATTGCAAGCCCCAATCCCTAGTACGAATGGGGTTCAACGGGTTTCCCGATCCTTTCGGACCTGGCGAGACGCACGCTGATCCATTCATTGTAGCGCATGTGCGGCCCCGAACATCTAAGGGCATCACAGACCTGTTATTGCTCAATCTCGTGTGGCTAAGCGCCACCTGTCCCTCTAAGAAGCTGACGGGGACTCGCGAAGGATCGCCGAGCTATTTAGCAGGCTAGAGTCTCGTTCGTTATCGGAATTAACCAGACAAATCGCTCCACCAACTAAGAACGGCCATGCACCACCACCCACCGAATCAAGAAAGAGCTCTCAATCTGTCAATCCTAACGGTGTCCGGACCGTGTGAGGTTCCCCGTGTTGATTCAAATTAAGCCACAGGCTCCACTCCTGGTGGTGCCCTTCCGTCAATTCCTTTAAGTTTTAGCTTTGCAACCATACTCCCCCGGAACCCAAACACTTTGGTTTCCCGGAGTCTGCCCGCCGAGTCATTGAAGCAACTCCGGCGGATCGACAGTTGGCATCGTTTATGGTCAGAACTACGACGGTATCTGATCGTCTTCGAACCTCTGACTTTCGTTCTTGATTAATGAAAGCATGCTTGGCAAATGCTATCGCTGTAGTTCGTCTTGCGACGGTCCAAGAATTTCACCTCTAGCGCCGCAATACGAATGCCCCCGTCTATCCCTATTAATCATTATCTCGAGCTCCGAAAACCAGCAAAATAGAACCGATGTCCTATTTCATTATTCCATGCACCATTAATCAGGCGGTAGAAGCCTGCTTTGAGCACTCTAATTTCTTCAAAGTAAACGTTCCGGCCGGCCGAGACACTCAATCAAGAGCACCAAGGCGCGGACAACCGGCATGGAGGTCAGGACGAGCAGTGACCGCTGCGAGGCGGACCGCAAGCCTGCACCCGAGATCCAACTACGAGCTTTTTAACTGCAGCAACTTTAATATACGCTATTGGTCGCGACCAATGAAGTCCGTCGTAACAAAACAGCAAATTTCCCAGCATTCAAATTATTGAACAATTATTTGTAACCGATACAATAAAATATTTCGATTTATCGAATAAATATATTTCACATTGCACAAAAATTTTGAAGTATTAAATAAAATATTCAAAGAATGGAATAAATAGTTTAGACATTGAACAAATATTTTACAGGATTGCACAAAAATATTTGACGTATTGAATAAATATTTTATCACATAGAACAAATATTTTATAGGATAGAATAAAATTTTTGAAACTATCAAATAAATATTTTTCACATTGAATAAATATTTTACTTTTTACAGCAATTACTTTTTGTTTTAGAATAAAATTTTACCGTATACAATGAATATATAAAAATAGACCATATTTTTTAAACATACAATAATGCAACACTTTACACGCCATAGCAGGCGACACTTTATCTGGGTTGCCAGTTGAGTGGGAACACTGAAAGCGATACAGAAACAACCAAGTGACCCGACTTAGGATCGAACCTGGGACATATGAACAAGTAATTAATCGTGTTACCCGCTCGACCACCGTGTCAACTGCTAGTACTCTCTGCTTTTACTAAACCGTTTGTATCAGTAGAAGTACATTGTTCCAATAGATACCAGTTGATGACATATGAAATTTAAGTTAACAAATATTAGGCGTGTAAGATGTACTATACTTCATATATATCTCTCATGTAGATTAAGCAGCGGAACATTAAACGGCAAATGAGGATGAAATTAGTGTTAGAATAGGTGCTAGCGCGTGAGATGTTAAAATGGTAATATAATAACGATTGTCGTAGGTACGAAACGGACGAGAGAAATGATTTAGACGACTGTTTAATTCAATGGCACTTGGAAGATATAGGTTTACATTCTAGAGTAGAGTGAACAAAAATCAAATTGTATCGGCTCAAGAAATAACATGTTTCGCTATGTATATACAGCATTTTGCAACCGATTCTCATGACTCAATGACAACCTAATTAAACGACATAATGTTGAAAATATTCATAACGAAATTATCGCCTACCAGAAGAAAATTACAACAAAACATGTGCAAAAATCTTCAGCACCATTTAGAAAGTATCTATTTCTTAGATTACATGTACTTGTTATATTTCAACAATAATGAAATGTGACACTTGGCAACAGGTCTACCAAAAAGGTATAAGGATTTCATACAGAGAAGGCAGAACTCAACCCAACCAGCTAAGCAAAGACATCAGAAACACCACAACACAGCCACACTGAGAAATGCACACACATAAGCCAAAGAAACAATTAAAAGACCAAGACCCGCCTAAAAGATGCAGGATGACCCAATTTCACACAGAAATTATAGAATAGCGTTGATTCCATGAGACCGAATGTAACGCAGCCTTGAAACCGAATGAAACACAGTCTAGACCCGACCAAGTTACAGAAGGCCCAGCTGCAGTGTGACCCATCCTCACAAGCACATGCAAAAAGCGGTCAAATGCTATTTTTGATCAAATGTTAAAAGGTAAACGTAGATATTCATCAATTGGTATACATTTAAAATCATCTTATTCATTCTAGTTATATTAAATGCGTTTAAATTTGCATCGACATACAAGTGTTCGATGTTAGTCCGGCATGTGGAGTACGTAAAACATCGGTCATCGTCTTCAGTCATTTAGACTTCTTTAGTGAATTCAGATATAACTGTGAAGAAGTTGTCATTTTCTTGCTGAGAAGCAATTCAAAACTATTCTTTGAGTCTATGGCAAAACCTTTTTCAAAGAAGTTATAATATAAATGAAACGGGCAATCATAAAACGACTGGTGTATCATCTCCAATAGACGGTCCGAATAATTGACGTAGCACATCTATAAAATTCAAAATATGGCAATTGACAGTTTTTCACCATTATAACCACAGGATGTTTCCATTTCAACTGAACGCATGAGAAAATGATGTATTAAGTTCATATTTATAATGGAATTCGACCAGTTTTTATTTGTATCTAATATTCAGCAGACCAGGAAAAGGAACTCTTGCAAAAACTTTCTTTTGATTAATGTCATCCTTGCATCGTAAACGAACACAACAAGAGACAAACAACATTTAGCTAATATGATTCTTCTTCCTTTTCTGTTAAGGGTGCTAGAGACTGCAAACAGCGCGACATTTCCTTGTTAAAATATCATCCTTTTTCATAATATGTTCGTACTATACGTATAATACCTTCACGAGACACATGCCTTTGAAGCAACGTGTAACCTCAATAATTTGATATTCTTTGAAGTTTATTTACTCGCGTAGAGGAAAAACTCTAGTTGGATAGTGCACGGTTTTACAAACGCGTTTTTTAAAATAGATTTTGCTGTATTCAATAAACACAACCCCGTAATAAATCCACTCCATTGACTCAAACAGAAAGTAATTAAAGATCTTGCGATTGATCATACTGACACACATAGATTATAGAAATAATATGAATCAATTAGAAGTTAAAGATCATTTTGTATGCATGTACTAGACCTACTTACCAACTTATTTTGTCAATTCTAATTATAGTATCTCCTGCGGATACCACAATCATCCCATGCCTGGTTCAGGTCATTACGTCCTCTAGGAAATGACTTTTCTAAATTATTTTACGATACAGCTTTAAGTCTTCACACGATTTACTAACCAAAATGAATAAGATGTATGCCCCAGACAACGCTAATAGAAATCCGATTATGTTGAATTTGTTTGGATTCATATCAGACGTAATATTCTTCATGAGGTGGAGGTTGTTAATACAGGGTAACATCCATCTCGGACGGTCAATCCATTAGTTTATCGAAACAACTTTATTGAAAGAGATAAACTACCAATTGAAATATAACAGGAAGACCTATTTCAGAAGCACAAATATGGAAAATACTAAACCTGAGAGGTAAACCAACTACCGGTTTGCAAAAGCTTATTGGCTCATTAGAGACGGTAAGAAATTTATGTTCTATTGATGACAATGTCAAATAGCAGTTGATTTCATAAGATTTCGATAATAGCATGAACCCTTTGGGTATTTGCATTTGCGGCACTTTTCCTGGAACTTTTGAAACGCCTCTCGTATATCCATTAAAGTTACAGTCATTATTACGATATTTAGCTACTTGACGTCTGGTGCATTTACAACATTTAGGTATATAAACGATAATAAGCATATCAGACAATGAAATGCTCTCAAAACAGTTTTACTAACACCAACTCCCAAAACACATCACTCAATATCATACGAATCGAGCAAGAGCTTACAACAAACTGAAACACAGTTCGATGGTTAACAATAATGACATTTGCAAAAAACGATTACCTTTTATCAAAAGTAATTACTGATAACATTGATGATTTTAAAGTTATTCCACGCATTGAAAGTCCACACTGTGCGATCACTTTGACATTAAAGTTGGCAGGTACCCCTGCCGTCGATGATTCTATATCAAATAATAGCACCCACATTGACATAAATGTAAACAATAAAAATTCTTTTATAAGTATTTTACGTGAAAATGCATTAAATGGATGTTTTGATGATTTTGAGAATCTACTTGCTGATCCTGATGCGGATATAGATACTGTATTGTTGCAGTTTGAAAAAACTATTCTGTATACCTCTCAACCCTTTACTAAAAGTAGGCATGTGCATAAAAATAGGACTGGGAAAATATGGTTTGATGCGGAATGTAGAGACACTAAGTTTATAGCAATGAAATCCTTACGGTTATTTCGGAAATACCGAACCAGTGATTCTCTCAACCAATATCTAACACATAAAAGTGCTTATAAAAACATTTGTAAACGTAAACGCTCACAACACTATAATACATATTTAAATAGACTTGACCAGTCAGTTGGCAATTCCAAATTATTTTGGAAAGAAATTAAAAAAATGACAAATAAACAAAGGGCTGTTCCTCAAATTTCTATTGAAGAATGGTTCACACATTTCAGTACATTGTTTGCAATGGACAATAATGACGATATAGAACGGGTTTCTGAACAGAATATGAATGTAGACGATATTGATGATATACAAGATACTGTATTCAATTCACCAATTACTGATGAAGAAATTTTAAATACTATAAAATCAATAAATATTAAAAAAGCATCTTCTGGGCATCTAATCCCAGAACATTTTGTTTACGGTATTGATATTTTATTACCTTTTATTTCAAAACTGTTTAACCGATTATTTGCAAGGGGAGAATTTCCTACATCATGGACAAAATCAATCATTGTTCCTCTTCATAAGAAAGGATGTATTCATGTACCTGATAATTATAGAGGCATAGCCTTATTAGACGTATTTAGTAAAATTTATATTGCAATCATTACTAAACGACTTACATTTTTTGCAGAAGCATATAACAAGATTGCAGAGTGTCAGGCTGGGTTTAGAAGTAGCTATTCAACTATTGATAATGCTTTTATTTTGTATTCTGTTATAAACAAGTATTTGAGTATGAAACGTAGACCTATATATGTCGCATTTATAGACTTCAAAAAAGCCTTTGACTCTGTTGATCGTCGAATTCTGTGTAATGTTTTGAGTAAAGATTGTGTTAAAGGTAATCTTTATAACTCAATTGTATCTATATATAACTCTGTTAAAGCTACAGTTAGAACCAGTAATGGTCTTACAGATGAATTTACATGTCCTATAGGCTTACGTCAAGGATGTAGTCTTAGTCCTATACTTTTTTCATTATTTATCAACGAGTTGAACGACGTAATTTGTAGTAGTAATGTAAGAGGTATCCAATTATTTCCTGATTATACTGAAATATTCCTTCTCATGTTTGCTGATGATGTTGGTCTTTTATCTGATACGGTGATTGGCTTGCAGTGCCAACTAAATACATTGCATGATTTTTGTGATACATACAAGTTATCTGTAAACGTTGAAAAAACGAAAATTGTTGTTTTCAAGAACGGTGGTATGCTGTCTAAAAATGAAAAATGGAAATATGACAACCAGAATGTTGATGTTATTAACTCTTTTACATATGTTGGTGTTCATTTTACTAGTAAATTATCATTATACAAGATGTCTGAGTTCATGTCTGCAAAAGCTAAAGTAGCATGCAATCACATTCTTAATTCTTTTAGTAACCTACCTTTTGTGCCTTATAGAACATTTTTTAAAGTTTTCGACTCTAAAGTTGCTAGTATCATGTTATATGGCTCAGAAATCTGGGGAGTACATAACACTCAATGTTGTGAAAATGTTCATGTGTATGCGTGTAAGCGATATTTAAATGTTAGTCTTATGTCTTGTAATAATGCAATTTTGGGAGATCTGGGTAGGTTCCCGATGTATATATATGCACAAAAACGAACAATTAGATATTGGATACGTTTACTTAATTGTTGTGATAATAGGTATATCAAATTATGTTATAACATGTTATATCATTATGATACATTAGGTTATGAGAACTGGGCAACACTAGTTAAGCGAAACTTGGACAGTAATGGTTTTGGTTATATATGGGAATCCCAATCAGTTGATAGTCCAGGAATGTTTTTAAAATGCTATGAACAACGTCTGAAAGATCAATATTTGCAAATATGGAGAAATCAATGTTCTAATAATGTTAAACTCTCTTTTTACAAGGATTTTAAATTGAATCATGGTTTAGAACCTTACGTTACATGTATAGATATTCCAAAATTTCGTAAATGCCTATCTGCTTTTAGAAGTTCTTCGCATAGTCTTATGGTTGAACAAGGAAGATACTATAATATTCCTAGAGAATTCAGACATTGCTTTTATTGTGAAAGTGTGATTGAGGATGAAATGCATTTTACCTTATTTTGTCCATGTTATAATGATCTTCGAGTGAAATATTTTCCAGTTTTATATACATGCAATCCAGCTTATGATAAATTTTGTCAACTAATGTCCACAAGAAAAGAAGAAACAATTAGAAACCTAGCTATGTATTTGTTCTATGCCCTAAAACGTAGATCGAATTATTTAGAAATATTTACTTAGGACATGTACATCCGCAGAGTTTGTAATTGTTTCTTTTATCCAATAATATATTACCTGTCTGACTACTATTGATATTGATTTATATTCCTAATTTGTAACTGTGTAACGAGCAAAATGACTATTGATGTTGACTTAAGTTGAAGCTGACTAATTTACATTTCATATCATAGATAATGATTTAAGTATGCATTGTACAAGTAATTCCTCTTCATGTGTTGTCTTTGTCTGTTTATATGTAATAACTGTATTATATTATGTTATTGTGTATGGGCCGGAGGCCTACATATCACGAATAAATGTTGAAGTTGAAGTTGAAGTTCATTGCCTTATTCCTTATAAAAGCCAACCGTGTGACTTGTGATCGTCCTGGAGACTAGTTGTTGCTCTTGCTTGTGGGTACACATCGCATGTTTAAAGAGATGGGAGTATGCATTTAATAAACGATGATTCTAGCGTACCCGTATAAAAATATACTTACAATTATTGTTACTGATTTATCTGCGTTTGTCATTAAAATGCGACCAGACTTATGTCTGTCTAAGTAACACGTACACAAAAAATGACAGAAATGTTGCCCGTTTAACGACCCATTCGATTTACCAGCAGACACTAATTACCTTAGTTTGTAATTCTATGTCCATTACCATACAGTATGTCGGGTGTATTTGAGAATTCGCCTATTAGCATGATCAAGTATATTCCATTAGCTACATTTGTTACTGCCTTTCGGCGTTTGAAGAGATAAAATTACATGGGCTACTTGAAATGTAACATACTTATACAGTAATTAAAATAATATATTTTACGAGGCTAACATACATGTATTTACAATAATACGATCTTCCAAGTGGGCCTCAAATAATGTATAATATTAAATAATTGCATTAATCGATTTAATGTCAAACAGTTTTAAAATGTGAAAAAGGTCGTTTGACTTATGACTTTTCATGAGAATACTGTCTTTTTTAATTCGATAATAGCCATTCTGTTGATTACAATTTGTAATTTGATAATAATACCATTGACTAAACCAATTTAAACACTTCTATTAATAAACAACAACATTTACAAAAACGGAAAACTACTACATAATATTAGTTATTACATTATGTACCAGCTTGGGAAACGGCCGCAAGCGCTCGTGACACACTATAATTTTCTTAAATCGACTTAAATCGACGTCTTGTTTAGTACATCACGGTTCTAGTAAAATATATCATTTAATGCGCATCAAGTAATTGTGTTCAAGTGTATTTGGTTTGTGCCTTACTGTTTATTGTATCTGCATGGGTATGAGCATTAGTTTGGAATGCTACCTCAACATATATGGTGGCAAAGGATTAAGGCTGACAAATTTCTGACCACATGCATAGGATGAAGAAAATGTTTATTCAGACATATAAGTATTGAGTTGGCATATCAACCACAAAATTGACAGAATCTACTCAGCTGATGTGTGCAAAGAATAGACAAAAGCTCTAGAAAAGTATATATGTGTCAATAGCCCGTTTACAGGTGAAAATAGTGGGAAAATAATATTCGGATTTACTAAGTCTTCGACAACCATACAGCTAAACATTGGTTCAATTGCTTTCGATCAACTTGTCAACAATGTTGGGGATGCTATCTGAGTATGTCTGTACTTTAAGTAGAAGTGTCCTTGGTGTAACGAAGCCCCGTCGAAAGTACATATAGTCTTTGTATGGAACTCTTGAAAAATATGTCGGATATAGCGTCCAAACGTCTTTACAAATGTATCACTTAAATTGTAAACCTTAAACATTTCGACATTCTGAAATGAATATACGTGTGTAAAATAATAATGCGGAAGTGCGGATGTCAAACGATATTGAACTTGATTGCCCAAACGTTCTCGAGTCAGTTTACAAGGCAGATATAGCGATTCCAAGATATGCGGAATTGAGAGTTATGTGATGAAAAGTATTGTTCATCATAATAAGAACGATGTGTTTCTGCACACAGAACAAAGCATCACTTTAAACCATTTGACATACTGGAAAGGTTTATTTTGAATGCATAACGGGACATATATCGTCTAACAGTGTACGAGATGTGGTCAACTGAATTTATGAACAAAACATGAACGCCGATTGCGCAATATAGAATAAAAACAATTGAAATATTGAAATGTTGACACTCGGCAACAGGTCTACTAAAAGTGGTATGAAGATTTCGTACAGAGAAGGCAAAACTCAACCCAAGCAACCGAGCAAAAAAATCAGAAACACCACAACACAGCCACACTGAAAAATGCCGACACAAAAGCCATAGAAACAATTAAAACACCAAGAATCGCCGAAAAGATGCAGGATGACCCAATTCCGCACATAAATTATATTGAGAACGAATGAAATATGGTCATTATGTAGGGTATATTTAATTTGTTAAAGTTTAAAACAACAATTTAGTACATGGTGTGTTTTCTGTTTTAGGAAAAATGGCCCTTTGATAAGCATAAAGTTAGTGTTAAGTAAATTATTATTTTAATGAGAAAATTAGTAAGAAATGTCGTAAGAAGGGTATGACAGTTCTGTTTTCAGTAATGGTGAAATGGCGCCAAAAATTGTCTAACATTGCGAAGACCTACACTATAAAGTTAAATGGATTTTATGATGTCTAAGAAGAATTCGTTAGCACAACGCGGAAAAGTACCACTGATGCTAGTGCTCATAGAAAATATCAGTGCAATCATTTCGAAAACATTGAATGCATAGTTCCGGGAAAATGCGAAGTTCTTACGTTGTAAATCAAGAAAAACATGCAGTGCTGCTAAAAGTCTTGAAGTCTAGAAATGCGAAATAAACAAAATTATTTGGAAAACTTGTTTCACTATGGCAAAGCAATGTTGTATCATAGAAAACGTTATGGGTATGCTATCTTAGCAAAAATCAGAAGAATACGGATAAGTCACTGTTTGACTAGCTTTGTGTGTTCACGTCCGTTTTCAATGAAGGGCATTGTGTTTGTTATTATGGAAATACGCACGTCAAAATCCATATCAAATTGACGAAATTGAAAACTCTTGTCTATGTACAAACCGTTTCAAATTAGGTTTTCAACAAATAAGTGTTACGTATGGTTCCTTGTGACTGTTCCAAGAACACATTGTTTCATTTAGAGTCAGCTTCATGTCATCAGAATTAACGCCAAATTAAATAAAATTAAGAATAAACTTTGAACTATTTTATAACCAAACAGTGGATGTCGAAGTCTGCTCATGAATTAACAATACAATTTACTATTTGGTTGATACTAAAACATCGATTAAATAAGGAAAGTGTAAACATAATTATTCGGACTTTTGGACCTTCAAAACGCAAATGTCAACACCCTTTACTCCAATGCTGATTAAGATTAAACCGTTACTTATTGGCAAATTACAAATGTTATGTACTTCTTGATATACTTCTTTACACAATATAAAAGTTTATATTCAATTTCATTGTCGAAGTAACAAAATATCGATGTTCACTTTCTGTTCATAGATAAGTTAAACACATCTCGTACCATAGAGTTAGTATGCTTTGTTGTAACTAAATTGCAAAGTGAAATATGTATTTGTGGGTAAAAAACAAATTCTGGCTTATAACCTATGACCATTATTGTATGTACGTCTGTAACTATTTTACCCTTTTAGCAAGCACTTGTTTCCAAGGGATCATGTTATTTGCGGACTGGATAGTAGATGATAAATGAGAAAGTGGTGTGATACATGGAATCCGGACGCACAGCCTCTTTCGATACATACTCCTTGGCTATTTAATGTGCCATGTGTACAGCATCGATACAGGCGACACTTTATCTGGGTTGCCAGTTGAGTGGGAAACACTGAAACCGATACAGAAACAACCAAGTGACCCGACTGAGGATCGAACCTGGGACATATGAACCAGTAATTAATCGTGTAACACATTCGACCACTGTGGCAACTGCTAGTACTCTCTGCTTTAACTAAACCGTTTGTATCAATAGAAGTACATTGGCAGTTAATGGCAGATGGAATTTAAATTTACAAATATTAGCCGTGTAAGATGTACTATATTTCATATTAATATCTCATGTAGATTACGTAGCGGAACATTAGACGCCAAATGAAGGATGAAATTACTAAGTGCTAGCGCGTGAGATGTTAAAATGGTAATATAATAACGATTGATGAAGGTACGAAACGGAAAAGAGAAATGTTATAGACGAATATTTAATTCAATGGCACTTGGAAGATATAGGTTTACATTCTAGAGTAGAGTGACCAAAAATCTAATTGTATTGGCTCAAGAAATATCATGTTTCGCTTTGTATATACAGCATTTTGCAACCGATTCTCATGACTCAATGAAAAGATAAGTAAACGACATGATGTTGAAAATATTCATAACGAAATTATCACCTACCAGAAGATAATTACAACACAACACGTGCATAACTCTTCAGCACCATCAAGAAAGTATCCATTTCTTCGATTACATGCACTTGTTATATTTAAGCAATATTGAAATGTTGAAACTCGGCAACAGGTCTACCAAAAAAGGTATGAGGATTTCGTACAGAGAAGGCAAATCTCAACCCAAGGAGCCGAGCAAAGAAATCAGAAACACCACAACACAGCCACACTGAGAAATGCCCACACATAAGCCATAGAAACAATTAAAAGACCAAGACCCGCCGAAAAGATGCAGGATGACCCAATTCCACACAGAAATTATAGAATAGAGTTGATTCTATTAGACTGAATGTAACGCAGCCATGAAACCGAATGAAACAGTGTTTAGACCCGACCAAGTTACAGAAGGCCCAGCTGCAGTGTGACCCATCCTCACAAGCACATACCAAAAACGGTCAAATTTTGTTTTTGATCAAACGTTAAAAGGCAAAGGTAGATATTTATCAATTGGTAAACATTTACAATCATCTAATTCATTCTAGTTATATTAAATGTGTTTAAATTTGCATCGACATACATGTGTTCGGTGTCTGTCCGGCATGTGGAGAATGTAAAACATCGGTCATCGTCTTCAGTCATTTAGACTTCTTTAGTGAATTCAGATATAACTGTTAAGAAGTTATCATTTTTTGCTGAGAAGCAATTCAAAACTATTATTTGAGTCTATGACAAAACCTTTTTAAAAGAAGGTATGATAGTCTTAATGAAGAGAATGAAACGGGCAATCATAAAAAGACGGGTGTATCATCTCCAATAGACGGTTCGAATAAAAGACGTAGCACATCTATAAAATTCAAAATATGGCAATTGACTGTTTTTCACCATTATAACCACAGGATGTTTCCATTTCAACTGAACGCATGAGAAAATGATGTATTAAGTTCATATTTATAATGGAATTCGACCAGTTTTTATTGGTATCCAATATTTAGCAGACCAGAAAAAAGAACTCTTGCAAAAACTTTCTTTTGATTAATGTCTTCCTGGCATCGTAAACGAAACACAACAAGAGACAAACAACATTTAGCTAATATGATTCTTCTTCCTTTAATGATAATGGTGTTATTGACTGCAAACAGCGCGACATTTCCTTGTTAAAATACCATCCTTTTTCATAATATGTTCGTATTAGACGTATTTTATCTTCACGAGACACATGCCTTTGAAGCAACGTGTAACTTCACTAATTTGATATTCTTTGAGGTTTTTTTACTCGCGTAGAGGGAAAACTCTAGTTGGATGTGCACGGTGTTACAAACGCGTTTTCGTTAAAATAGATTTTGTTGTATTCAATAAACACAACCCCGTAATAAAATCAACTCCATTGACTCAAACAGAAAGTAATCAAAGAGCTTGCGACTGATCATACTGACACACAAAGATTATAGAAATAATATGAATCAATTAGAAGTTCAAGATTATTTTGTACGCATGTACAAGACCTACTTACCAACTTATTTTGTCAATTCTTATTATAGTATCTCCTGCAGATACTTCAATCATCCCATTCCTGGTTCAGGTCATTACGTCCTCTAGGAATCGACTTTTCTCAATTGTTTTACGATACATCGCTAAGTCTTCAGACGATTTACTAACCAAAATTAATAAGATGTATGCTCCAGACAACTCTAATAGAAATCCGATTATCTTGAATTTGTTTGGATTCACATTAGACGTAATTGTCTTCATGAGGCGGAGATTGCTAATACAGGGGAACATCCATCTAGGACGGTCAATCCATTAGTTAATCTTAAAAACTTTAGTGAATGAGATAAACTATCAATTGGAATATAACAGTAATACCTATTTCATATTAAGCACAAATATGGAAAATATTTAAACCAAGGTTAATCAACTACCGGTTTTACAAAAGCTAATTGGCTCATTAGAGACGGTCAGGAATGTATGTTCTATTGATGACAATGTCGAATAGCAGTTGATTTCATAAGATTTCGGTAATATCATGCACCCTTTGGGTATTTGCATTTGGAGCACTTTTCCTGGAACTTTTGATACGCCTCTCGTATATCCATTAAAGTTACGGTCATTATTTTGATTTTTAGCCACTTGGCGTCAGGTGCATTTACAACATTAAGGTATATAAACGATAATAACCATATCAGACAACGAAATGCTCTCCAAATCAGTTTTACTAACACCAACTCCCAAAACATATCACTCAATATCATGCGAATCGAGCAAGAGCTTACAACAAACTGAAACACAGTTCGATGGTTAGCAATAATGACATTTGCAAAAAACGTAACCTTTTCATTGCATTTTTCCTTATAAAAGCCGACCGTGTGACTTGTGATTGTCCTTGAGACTAGTTGTCTGTCTTAGTAACACGTACACAAAAAAATGACGGAAATGTTGTCTGTTTAACGACCCATTCGATTTACCAGCAGACACTAATTACCTTAGTTTTTAATTATATGTACATTACCATACAGTATGTCGGTTGTATTTTAGAATTCGCCTATTAGCATGATCAAGTATATTCCATTAGCTACATTTTTACTGCCTTTTGGCGTTTGAAGAGATCAAATTACATGGTTTACTTGAAATGAAAAATACTTATACATTAATTAAAATAATATATTTTACGAGGCTAACATATTTACAAAAAATACACTCTTCCAAATGGACCTCAAATAATGAATTATATGAAATAATTGCATTAATCGATTTAAGAAGAAAACACGATATCCGTCATAAATAGAATGTTTATGGTTCTGCAATGTGTTCAGATGTGTCTTGTTCAAATTAATCATATGTCCAAGTTCATTAATAGTATGTAAGGTTTACGATGGAACATGGTGTCGTTATTTCCATTTAAGTTACAGTCACTATTTCGATCCTCAGCCACGTGACATCCTGTGAATTTACGAAATCTAGGTATATAAACGATAATAGCCGTATTAGACAAAGAAATGTGCACAAAAAACATACATCAACTCCCAAAACATTACAGTCAATATCATCCGAATTGGGCAACATCTTACAACAAACTGAAATACAATTCGATGGTTAAAAATAATGACATTCGCATAAAAGAATACCTGTCATTGTCTTATTCCTTATAAAAGCCGACCGTGTGACTTGTGATTGTCCTGGAGACTAGTTGTTGCTCTTGCTTGCGGGTACATACTGCATGTTTAAAGAGATGGGAGTATGCATTTAATAAATGATGATTTTAGCGTACCCGTATAAAAATATACTGATAATTATTGTTACTGATTTATCTGCGTTTGTCATTAAAATGCGACCAGACAAATGTCTGTCTTAGTAACATGTACACAAAAAATGACAGAGATGTTGCCTGTTTAACGACCCATTCGATTTACAAGCAGACACTAATTACCTTAGTTTGTAATTATATGTCCATTACCATACAGTATGTCGGGTGTATTTTAGAATTCGCCTATTAGCATGATCAAGTATATTCGATTAGTTACATTTGTTTCCGCCTTTTGGCGTTTGAAGAGATAAAATTACATGGGTTCCTTGAAATGTAAAATACTTATACAGTAATTAAAAAGTCTTGGAAATGCGAAAAAAATCATGATATGCATTGTTTCAATATGGCGAAGCGATGTTGTATCTTATAGAATGTTATGATAGATAATGGTATGCTATTATTGAAAAAGTTCACAAAGATAGGGTGAGTTGGTGTTTGTTCAGCTTTGTGTGTTCGTGGCGGTTTTCATGGAAAGGCATTTTATTTGTTATCATGGAAATCTGCACGTCAAAATCAATATCACATTGACGAAATTGAAGGATGTGATCTATGTACAAACCGTTTTAAAGGTTTCTATTGACTGTTCCAAGAACATTGTGTTTTATCCACACAGCGTCAAGTCACCAGATACAACGCCAAATCAAAAACCTTATGAATAAAACTTTGCTTTATAGTATAACCATACAGTGGATGTGGAAGTCTTCTAATGGTTTAACAGCATACCTTGCTATCTCGTTCAAACAAAACAACGATTAAAGAAGGAATTGTAAACATATTTTTTGGACCTTCAAAACGCAAATAACAACACCATCTACTCCAAGGCAAATTATGATTTAACCAAAAGGTTTTGGCAATTTACACTCATTATATATACCTATTGATACATTACTCTACACAATGTAAAAGTTTTTATTCGATTTTATTATTGGAGTAACAAAATACCGATGTTCATTTTCTGTTAATAAAAAAGTTGAACAGCTCTCGTACTGATGTTTTATGTGTTGTTTTACGTGTCTATATTCCGCTGTTTAGGGTGAGTGCCAACTGCCTAGTCCGATTAATCTAAATGCAAGAAATTTGAAATAAGTGTAGCCAGAAACACCTAACAATTCTGATAGAAAGGTATCCATATTTATCCTATTTATGAGCTAGAAAAATATGTAGCAGCCTGATTAGACATAAAAATCATCGCAAATGTTGGTGTCTTGTTATTTAGGTCACAAACCACCAAATAGAGTTGTTCTTTAACTCAATGTAAAGTGACCTTGGTCAGCCAAAAAAAATGTCAACTTTTTGTCCATGGGGCCCTCTCAAAATCTTTTAATCAATAGAAATAGCATCCAGCTTGAAGAAAATGAAAAAAAAGTAGGGGGTCATGTATTATATAAGAAAATTTTGGTTCGTCAAACGCGGTGACCAGATTTTCGCACATGTACGGATTTACTCACTGTCCGTTAGCCCCTACCTTACTTTCACTTTCATATTTAAGCCAGGATACAAAATATTTCTGAATAAAACCATTTCACTACATCACATACATGCATACAAAGCATTTAACACCAATTTCATGATTCTGATGCTGATTTGTCAAGACATACCCCCATTTCCAGTCGCTTTAAAGTTTTTAAACGGACTATTTGACTGTATCTGAATTTGGTCCGCGTAGGCATTTAGTGGTTATTTACCTTTAGTAATCTATATTTGAATTAGACAAGAAAAATCTTACGGTGAAGGCTGTTCTCGAAGTCATTGTTCGATTAATTTAATTCGGGGAATGATTACCGCTGTTATATTTCCAATCAACTGAATCCCTTCTAAGAATCTTTAAATGTGTTGCAGAAAACACAAATGACTAATTACATGTAATGCAAACGCAATACTATTATCCATTTTAACCTAATCATGAATGGAATAACTTTTATATTGTCAAAAAAAAATACATGTCAAGGTGTGATAGATGCAGAAAAGTGCAGAAAATCATGCCTCAGTACTCGTAAATGAGAATTTTCTACCATAAGTGTTGTCTTAAAATAATAATGCAGTATTTTTAGTATGAAACTTAAATATAGTTTTCTGTAATGCTGCAATGTTTAAGATGATTTCAGGTCACAAACGCTAATATATAATACATCAGCATATAAGCAATAATGGTATGTAAACACGTGCAATATAAAATAAAATAAAACAATCGGGTGATGTTCTAGTATTTTTTCTCAATTATTTCTTAACGTTTCGTAACGTTTCGTAACAATTGGAACAACAATAACACTAGTAATTATGCTATGAAGGCAGTTCCCGTCACCAACATTCCGATATATCTGCCAACTATCATGTTCCCAAATGAGTAGTTGATGATTAATTGTAAAGGAATTAAAAATGAACAACATATTTAAATATTTCGGTCATCGTTCTTTAAACTTGTACCAAATTGTGTGGTCTAAACCTTCCCGTCTCGTACAATCTGCTGGATTTGATATATTAATATTAGTCCAGACATTTAACATTCAACCTCACACTAATTGCAAAAAACCCGTTTTGTGTTATGTTTTCGTATATTTTTTGTGTCAACTATTTATCGAAGTGGGGAGAACAATTTGAACAATAGGCACAACAACAACAACCAACAATACTAGCGAATAAGCTATGAAAGAATTTCCCGTCACTAACATTACGATATATCTTCCGATTATCATGTAAACACTTGAGTATTTGATGATTAGTTATAAAGGAATTGTGAATGAACCTAATTGTTAAGATGTCTCCCATCGCTTCTTTAAAATTGTGCCACATTGTGTTGTCTAAACCTTCCAGTCTCTTCCACTCTGTTGACTCTTAAAATATTATTATGTTTATCAAATTAAAACAGTGCGACTTTACTATTAGGTAGTTACGTAATACGTATTAACACATGCAAATTTATGTGTTGGAGTGCATGGTACATGTAGCAATAAGGAAGTAATTTAAATAGATACATAATAAAACAACACAACACACATCAATCACACAAAAACACAAACCAGATGGGCTATGTCACGTATGTCATCCAGCCATAAGATAAGGTTGAAACCTATGACCATTAAAATCTTTTTTAAGCTTGCTTGGCGCGCCTCAACCCGCGGATGTGTTTACCATTACTTTTCAATAGAATGCAATCAGCCAATGTCTGGCCAGGAAAACTTTGTTTAACAATGGTAGGACTACAAGTTTAAGATGATTTACCAACCAAAATGAATACGACTTAGCATCAGGCTATGCAAATGCAAACTTGATTATCTTGAATTTATTTGGATTCATATTGGATGTTACATTCCATATAGAAGTGGTTGATCTAATACAGACCAACATTTCATTCGGCACAGTCGAACAACTAATACAAATGTTTATTGAATTGAAGACAAAAGCGGGATATAAGAGGCAGAGCCATTCAATAAACCTTATACGAATATAACAACATTTGCATATCTTGAGAAACTCAATAACATGTGACCAAAAACAAACACGATTTTTGTTTAAGTGTTCATTCTCCAATACAGACGTTTCGACCGAAATAGTTTTCCTTTAGAATACGATATTTTCGCAAAGGTATTGCCTTGTGCATTATAATTATGCGAATGACAAAAGTGAATGTTTATGTACGTATTTATCAAAATGTAGTTTTGTAAGATTATAACTATCAAATAATCCCAATGAGCATTTATTTTGAATTTACTGGTAAGCGTATTAATGCTTTGATTTAAACTAGCGTTTGAGTATTCTAAACAAGTCAGTGGAAAAGTGGAGGCCGTGTCCATAAAACCAGCATACATGTAAAATAACCAAATCACAAACACAGCTACACGCAACAATGACAACCACCAAAATGGGCAGCTCAATAACATATCACCATTACCCAACAAACACGCAAAACAGAATGAAAATAGTTAAGAGAAAAGCATTATGGCATGTTAAGGAGCAACAAAACAGTCTATATAACACCGTTTTGACAATTTACATTCGGCTTGACAGATGTCTTGTGACTGTCCTGGAGGTTTTTTATAGTTCTTGACAGTTTGAATGCTTTGTGGTGTAACTATTTGTTCTTTAATGGCTTCACCATACAAGTGTACATTTATATCAAATTTTTGTTTTACATTCTAATCGAAATGCTTCTTTACAAATATCTCTCTACTCATTACGAATACCCGGTTCGTCAATAGTATTTCCCTGGTCCAACAACAAGTTCAGGTATGCTAACATAATAATTTATTTCTAATTATCTAATTATATGTCCATTACCAAACAGTTTGTCTGTTGAATCTATTTTAGAATTCATCTATTAGCGTAAACACTACTTTTCAATCAGCGCACTGGCTTTTGAAGTTATACAGATTACATTCAACATGCTTCTTGAAATGCATAATTTCCTTTGAACTTACTTATCCTTTTAATGTTCAAATTTTATCCTACGAAATTCAATTTACTTTTATGACATTATTGCATGTTCGAATTAGATGAACATCATATATTGGTCAAAATTGTACTATATGCATACTAACATAGTTCTATAACAGTATACATGTACTAGTCTACAGCTTACATAAACGGCGCATAACTCACGTTAAATCAGAAATAACCACGAGGTCCTGGTAGCGAGGATCGCAAAATTTCAAATTAAAACGTGTAAATTAATTTATTTTACTTTTTAGGTTAAACAGCATAAAATCTGTCGAGTAGCAATAAGTATCATTGACGTGAGTAGGACCATCTGTGTAACTTAAGTTCACTAGTATCATGATATTTCGTCCGTGTCAATAAATAAGTGTACATTGCGAATGTCAGTTTAAAGATGTATAAAGTCTTCGACAAGCATAGACATACTATCCAGCGTTCAAATGTATAAAAAAAAATCGTCAATGATCTTTAGAGTGATTTGTTTTCCGGTTGCCAGTGAATCGCAATTACATATTTCTCTGGGGTTGCTCAGTTGGAAGTGCACTTTTTTCGGCTTTGATGGAACTCTTGATATCTGTCGGAAATAGAATGTTATAAACCTCTGTATCATACCATTGGTGAACTTCAAACCTTGTTACATACTGGAATGGCTTTACGCGCGTAGCATATTGCGTAAGTATAAATGTCAACAGACATTGATATTAAAAGTAAAAACATTCAAGTGTCAGTTTATAAAAAATGGTTTAAGAAAAACGGACAGTGAAAGCTACACTTAACTAAGCCAAGCAAAGAAAAATCGTCACATTCCACATAAACACGACACAATACCTAACCGAACCCGAAATCAAATGTGCACGTCCCAGTTATCAAATACCTGAATGGACGGTTTCGGTAATCAAAAAGCAACATACCCTAGTCGTATTACCTAGATTTGATAGACGTACTTTGCACAAAGGATTTTCTAAGACGAATAAGATGAATACACTTATATATTAATATCATATTTCATTTCAATCGCGAAACCCTAGACGACAAGCTGGTAATAGAATAACGATTGAATAACCTACGAACAAGAAGACAGAGTGTGGTTGACGGTGGAATAAAAATGTACAATGTACTTAAAATATATTGGTTTAAAATATAGTGAACAAAAAGGAAATTGTATTTTCTTATAAAATGTTTTGGTTCTTTTTATTCTTACTCAGTATTTCACAATATTTTATCTCGATGACATTTAAAGTGAAAGCAATATTGAACTGAATGTATTAAACGAGAAAAGTAAAATTCAACAGTCAGCACCACCTGCCAGAATTACTTGAGAACCAAACACATGCAACATCTTCAGTCCCATTCATAAAGTGGTATGGCTATTTGATTACTTGTTATATTTGGACTATACCAAATCCTAAATAATCTGAAACAAGTCCAAGCAGCGTCAATGGTGACATCATTCAAGGGATATGCAATGTGTACAAGTAATTTCTTGGCAGTATTGTTTAAAACTTTGTTTGACATTATACTGCATGTTTCTTAGTCCATATGGCCATTCGATTTTGTGGAGGTGTTTAATTCGTTCGTGAATTTAGTGAAAAAGTCATCAGTTTTAGCAGTAAAATAAGTAAGACATTTTTTTCTTGTTTAAGAACAACATGTCAAAACCAACCTATCCGACAGTGAAGACAGCGTAACGGCGCACGAAAGGAACACAAAAAAGCAACAGTGTATCAGGTGCCAACTCTGTATGAAGGTGGACATAATTTTATGACACACAATTTGTCAGGTTTACTTTAGGCAACATATAACTGTGAAGACGTAAAACTGGTCCTAACAACTATGTATCCACTTTGTCATCAAAGAAGTAATGCAATAAATTCAAACTTTATTATATTCATGTGAGCATGAAAAAGCTTTACCTTTATGTTTTTTCATCAATTTCCCGTTTGTATCCTGATTCTGGGCTTATGACCTGACTCAAATTAAATCACTCAGCATCAGTGTTTTAACTTTATGATTGAATAAAGCAAAAAGCTGACAGGAAAGGCAGAAAATCATTATTCTTAAACATTTGTAATTCAATTTAGAGTATAATTACCGCCGTTGTATAGTACGGTTGTCATCAATAAAAGCCAACGAATCTCCTTTCGGAGTTCTTAATTGTTTTACCGAAGAGACAAAAGACAACTTGCATGGAAAATAATTGCGATACTGTCAATTCCATCCTAATTAGGAATGGAAAGATGTTGATACTATTTGTGATAAATAAAAAGTAGAGAAATTAATTTTCCCCGTATTGGGTAACTTAATTGTTACCTCAAAATTTAATTGAAATTTTAAAATATGGTATTTGCATTTGCGTCACAATTGAAGACGTCCTATCAATATTTTAACGTAATATCACTAGCGGTCGTATCAAAATGACCTCTCATGGTATAACCAACACCGTTTTGTGACATATACGTGGGTGAATCAAAAAGTTCGTAGAAAAATAACACAACTCACAAACCACAGCTTCAAATGCTTCCAAATTTTAATATAATGTGATCATAAGTACGTGGGTGAATCAAAAAGTTCGTAGAAAAATATCATAACTCACAAACCACAGCTTCAAATATTTTCAAATTTTAGTATATCGTGATCATAAGTATTACAAAACAATTTGTTAAATTTTATTCAATTAGTTAAAACTACATTATTTTTACACCGAATCGCGCACATACTGTATCAGTATACCGGAGCACGTCAGAGTTCTTTGATGAACGACGTCAAACTTACGCCAAGATTATCAATACTTACGTTTATATTTTGACTCATTTTCACTTTTCGAAGTGGCTTATATGTAGGTATTTTTGGATTACCATCGTGAAGATAGTATCCGCATTTTCAATTGTTTGTTAATAAAGTGTGCGCTGTCCCATAAGATTATTCTAAGTGCTTTGCTATATCCGCTATTATATAGCGCTGATCCTCTTCCACGACGCTGCGAACCAACGTCACCAAACTCGGGTGTATTTTATTCAGTTTTCAACCTCTAGTATCCTACAGGTAAGCACCATTTCCACTTATAAATCGATGTCTATTTATTTCAGGATAAATACCTTCAGGTTTTAAACCATGTACTGTTTCTGATACCGAACTTATATTCCAGTTTCACGCAGATTTTGATAGCAGTCCGTGATTCCGTAAATTCCGGTAGACCCGTTTTACGCCGATATTTCTATATAGTTCGATTATTGAATGTCGACTAAAACATTATTTATCGGAGATGACGTCTGAAATTTTAACAGACTTTTAAACATGATATCATGCAATCAGGCATAACATTTTGACGGTGTTTGGAGGTCCTACAGTCGAGATATTTTAAGAAATTTAATAAAATGTATTTCAAATTATCCGTGTGCTCCGGTATACGTTATCGCCCTTGTTTAAGATATGAATATTTTTAAAACGGTTATCATTGGGTCGCTATAAATCAGTGTATGTAAAGAAAATACCAATGCATGCATACAGTATAAATATGACGACAGTAACTCTGAAAATAAAAAAGTTATGGCAAAATTCTACGAACTTTTTGATTCACCCACGTACATGTATAACAAAACGATTTGTCAAATTTGATTGAATTAGTCAAAATTACATGATTTTTATATTGAAACGCACACATGCTGTGACAGCATACCAGAGCACGCCAGCGTCATTTTATGAACGACGTCAAATTTACGCCACGTTAGTCAATACTAACGTTAACGTTTTTACTCGTTTTCGCTTCTCGAGTGAATAATATGTAGGTATTTTTGGATAACCATCGTGATAATAAATGCTTTTTCAATTCTTTGTTAAATATCGTGTACACTGTCCCATAAGATTCATCTAAGTGTTTTGCTATATCCGCTATTATATAGCGCTGGTCCTCTTCGACGACGTTGCGAACCTACGTCACCAATGTCGGGTGTATTTTATTTGGTTGTCAAAATCCGTCGGCCTACACGAAATCACTAATTACATTTATAAATCGATGTCTATTTATTCCAGGATATATACCTGCACGTTTCAGTTTCTCTGATGCCGTACGTATATTCCAGTTTCACGCAAATTTTGATAGCCGTCCGTGCTTCCGTAAATTCACGTTTTACGCGGGTATTTCTATATAGTACGATTATGTAAATGCTGATTAAAGCATTATTTATCGGAGATGACGTCTGAAATTTTGACAGACTTTATAAACGACATCATGCAATCAGACATAACATTTTGACGGTTTTTGGAGGTCAAGTAATTGAGGAATTTTAGAAAGTTTAATAAAATGTGTTTCAAATTATCCGTGTGCTCCGGCATATGTAATCGCCCTTATTTAAGATATAAATATTTTTAAAACGGTTATTATCAAATAAAAAAGTTATGACAAAATTCTACGAACTTTTTGATTCACCCACGTATGTTATCACATATCCACTCGTTGTGTATGAATACAAGCACAATTGCGTTCAAGTTAATATACTGTCTTTCTTTGGAAATACATGGTATTTAGTTCGTGACTGCAATAAAGAATGGAGATATATATAAACAATACTATATGTTTCCGGTTCTTTAAATAGACTGTGTACCAAGTTTTAGGCGTAATGACATTAAAAACGATTGATTTAGCTAACGCAAATTATAGAGATCAGATTATGTACTATAATATTAATGCAAAACCCATTTTCGGTTAACTGATTAAATCATTGAAGATGCACGCTTAAGTATGTTCAAATAAGTTACTCAGTAAATAAAAGAGCATGCTCCTGTCGCAGCAGCAACATTTTTTCACTAATAGATTAATCAATTCTATTCAACAGACACCAATCAGCCCTTGTCTGGTCCGGGTCATTATGACGTCAATGACTGCGTTGCTTCACGACACAGCCCTAAGACTTCAGATGATTAAAAAACGATTTATGCACCAGACTATGCAAATAAAAACCAGCTTATCTTGAATTTGTTTGTATCCGTATAAGACGTACTTTCTTGCATGGAAATAAGGCATCTGATACCAGCGGACAAGTCTCTCGACACGGTCATTCAATTTGTAAGTTTTTATTGAATAGGATAAGAAATCGATATATAGCGCTGTTTATAAGCACAAGTACGTGTGGAAAAATAGTTCTGATACAAGGAGCCTATTTCAAGTTTTAAAGTGACCAACATAATATATATTTGAAAATGGTAAGCCATTCATGAAGCATGTGTTAAATGGATAATATTTCCTCCCTTTAAACCTGATAAATACAGGGTGTTTCATAATATCTGTCCCCATTACAAACAAATGCCCTGAATTATGCATGATCTCATCTGATATCTTCAGAAACTAATGGTTAGCTAATATCTCACCATTTTTTTTCAGTATGTAGCATGGCAATGTTATTATCAAAACAATCCAGGAAATAAGATTATCACAAAACGTCATTTTTTCAATGATTATCAAAATGACATTCAAATAATTTTCATCCAAAATTGATAGCACCGATTGTAAAGTATTGAAGGATATTACACGTTAGATAACGTTTATAAACAAAATAATGACTTAATTTGAATGTTTAGGATATATATACAACAAGTTAAAATAAAACAATATTATAGTTACTTTGGTTTCCAGTTGCTAGTCAACAATATAACGCACATACCACGCAGATACATTCTCGCTTGTAGTCAAATAAGCAGATGACTGGTTTTCGACCACTATTTTTTCCAAAAGAATGTTTTAAATTCACAAACGTGCGTAAAGAGTCTACATAATACTACCACGAAAGGCAATTGATGACTTTAAACGTATATTGTTGAAAGAAAACTCCCAACCAGACCAGTTATTTGTCTTCTTAGTATAGAGGCGAGAAAGTTTAAAAAAGTAACAACATAATACTTTATGTTAGATTCTTTTTTCGCCTAGCAACAGGTAACCAAATCAACATTATCACTCATACGTTTCTAGATGATCACAAATGGATGGAACTTTCACATCAATATATTATCGTTGTAATATCATGCAATACTTTACAAACTATATTACTAATAGTCAATTTGGGAAACAAATTCAATATGGACGTCATTTGGACACTTTTCGAAAAAATGACTTTTTTCAGGAATCGTTATTTCTATGTTACATGGATATTAATATCATCATGTTATATGCTGAATAAAATGGAGAAATGTTGGCTTTCCTTTGGTATATGAGGATATCCGATGAGATCAATCATTTGCTCATGGCAGTACTTTGTAATGGGGACAGGTATTATGAAACACCCTGTATTTATAGAATAAGAATACGTACAAAACTACTGGACAGTTTAAGAACACAAGTACATTTTCGAAATTGAACAAGAAAGTTCAAAAGTGCAGAGACAAAAAAGTCAATAAGACTAAGTCAGTTGCATATTCTGCATATATATACATTGTAATTTAAACCATCATTCTCTTAATACTTGTTGATATTAACATAATTGATAGTGTTTCTGGTTGAGGAATCATTTCTACTTTGGGTAATCAGTTCTATTCTTTTAAAGCATTTGTAATGACTGTGTCGGTGTGGCAAAGTTTGCAATGTGGTAATCCTAAGTGATATCGGAGGAAAGGCTAGTGTTCAACTTTTTGTAGTGGAATAATAAACCCTTATGTAAACACTAATGCATTGTCTCCATTCACGTGTGGAAGATATTGGAATATGTTCTCCTGTGAATAATATTTACTCGTCGTAAAATATGTACACTTGATACTATTAATGCATCATTTCGTTTTGACAGAAGAACTTAAGACGCCAAATAAAAGATGAAATTACAATGCTACCGTTTGAGTTGGTAAAATGATAATAAAATAACCATTTAAGTACAATTTATCCACGAAACGGAAAGGAAAAAATTGGTAAGAAGACTATTTAATTCAATTTCACTTGAAATATAGAAGTCGAGATTCTAGAGTGACAAAGAAGAAATTGTTTTTGCTTATGAAATGACAAGTGTTGTTAGGTATAAGCTACAATTAGTAGTAAAATAGTGCCAGAACGACTTCTAGGTAGGCACAAACACCAAGAGAACGTTCTTAAAGATTTTTGAATAACATATCACTTCCCAGAGGTACATGTGAAGCAAGCACATGTTAAATCTCCAGTACCATTCAGAAACTGATTGATTATTTGTGTAAATCCTTATCAACCTGAAAGAAACCAATCAAATTACATTATAATGTAAAATTATCAACGCTGACATTAATCAAGGGGTGAACATTTACAAACACATGTTTCGTTCTAGTATCATACTGGGATTCATTTGATATCGACTAGCATGTCGTCTTTGTTCGTCCAGCATGCAGATTTCGTAGAGCATCGGCTTTTTTGTTTCTGTTTTGTTTTTCGTAAATTTAGCAATACTTTGTAATTGTGACGAAGTTGATTAAGTGTCTTGTAAAACTCAGGCTAGAACAGGTTGTTCATTCTTTGAAAAACATTACCATAAAAAACAGTCAGAGCCGGCAGTATTCAACAGAAATATCCGAACGCTAAAGGAACAAAGTGAACATAGTGTACAAGCTGCCAGCTCTGTTAGAAAGTAGTAAGTTCAGGTCAGCTATATGGCGAATATGACTGATATCAATCTAAACATTATTGCTGTAATTATTTTTGTCTAATATATTTACTTATAAAAGATTCAACTTGAATCGGAAGGTCAATGGTCAAGAAGATAGTTGTAGAACGGAATATACACGCACTTTAAATGTCTTAGTCGAAAACAAACAGTCAACTAAATTGATGCAGTAAGCTCAAAATAATCGAGTTCATGGATGTGTGCCAGTAACAGCTCTATTTGTACGTTTGTTATCAATTATGTTATTATATCCATTCTCTGACCTATCTTCCTTTATAGGGTTTGTTACTTGTTTGGATAAATGAAATCGGATACATGTAGGAGAGGTTGCACTCAAAGTCGATTTTTGAATTTTAGAGGGTTTATTAACCGCAGTTGCATGTCTTATTTAATCAATGCCACTGAATAGCAATTGGGAATATCTAACTGCTACAGTGCATAAAGAGAAGACAAATGAAAAATTAGATTGGCATTAATCTCTATAGGCATACTATTGTCAAATTTATCCTAATCACGAATGGAATAATGCTTTGACAGTCATGATTTGGCAATATGTGATAGATACAAAACGTCAAGAAAATAATTCCCCGACATTCGTAGAAGAGAATTTTCTAGCATAATTATTGTATTAAAATTCTCTTTAATTGATTTAATGCAGTATTCACAGTATGAATCTTTGGTATCGTTCTCTGGCATTCTGCAATGCTTAGATGATTCAATGTCAAGGTCACAAATGTTAATACGTGACTTATCAGCTACGCATCATTTATAAAATGAAAACACAGTCATGTAATACATGTATAAAAAGAAAATTTCATTTATGCGATAGTTCTAATAATTATTCTTTTTTTTTAAGTTACATATTTTCGAGGGCTGTTTCCAGCTGCTCAGCTTCTCAACCAACCTGTAACATTTTAACTTTCCCTGGTGTGGGAAAGACATTTGGTTTGCTGAATAATATTGATTTGAAAACAGTGAATGTATAATTCAAAGTATTAGGGAAACAACTCTTGTAAAATTAGTACTTTTTCATTCTAACATTTATTAATTGTGAGGTTTTACGAATTAAGCAGACATAGTAAACATCTTGTCGTCCATTATCCGCCATGTTTGAAAAACAGCCTGTTGGTGGGTTGGTTGTTTGGTTGGTCGATCTAATTTAGTTACAGTAAGCAAAGTACCATGATTCACTACATTTGAAGTAAAACCAATCATAGATACTAGTATTAAGTATTAACTATTAATAAAAGTCCATTTATTGAAGTAGGACAGCGCTGTTGTTGCATATCTTGCTCGATATTGGTTAAATGTATACCATTCTAACAATATGACTCCAGTGAACAAATTTGTACTTAGTTTAAGACTGAACTAATAATACGTTAAAATCTATTCAAGAAATAAAACCATTTCTCAACTTTCTGTTTGTGTCATATTTATTAGAATGGTCAAATAATTTATAATTATCGTATATAAGTATAACGATATGTAATTGATATTAAACCATGACATTTATCGATTTTAAGATATTAATTGGTCCATAATAATACCAAAATGTGACACAACCCCACAATTAAAAAATACACTCAGCGATTTCCTACTATTTTGCAGTGGAAGGGCGGTAACTTATTAGATAATTGTGCAGACATTATCTCCCTTTGACCACAAACAAGTGTGGATGTCGTAAAAGACCTGTGTGAAATGTCTGATTTTAAGAAACAGCGCACTGGTTATTAAAATGCAAACTAAAAAGAAGTGGCTCATACATTTTAATGTCAATTGGACTACGATTAAGCTAAAACAATGTCATTTAGTTTAGTGCTAAAATTATAACAGCATTACCTGTCTATGTCAGCGGAATTGACCCATGACCTGTTTTAACGTGGTACGTCATATACACGGTCCACCTGTTAGATATGATACAACCGCCTTCTTCTGATAGAGACATGTCAATGTTCTCCGGCACAAATTATTTTTAGTGAACCGCCAATATGTAGACTCTTATATACATGATTATGTTTATAATTATCAATGATTGCCATCAAAATTAAGCATACATTGCTAACTAATTTGACTAACTATTTGTGTATTTCGTATCACAGACATGTTGCAAGTAAATTGGAAACGTAACGGACGCAAACGAAAATTGGTACAACATAAGCACTATGGGCACACCAATGGACAGTGTTAGTACAAAGTTCATTCGAATTAACAATTAAAAATGTTGAATTTTTAATTCGTTTGCGAACTTTTGACGCTCAGTATATATCGTTGTACTGATATTATTGACTATGCCCAAGACAACAAACTTGACTGTTAGAGGCATGTTGACTTTTTTACGAGCAAAGTTATTTACAATTAAATTACTTCCATGGACTTGTTTTCTTGATATCTTGATGGTCAAAGGCATTTCACATGCCGATTATACCAATAAAACTGATATCGACTTTTTTATAACCTCATGGGAAAATGCTTATTTTATGCAGCAACTTAAATTTGACGACAAAACACTATAATCACACTTTAGATTGAATTCTACCCGTTAACGCATGCAGAAATTGCGTTTCAATTTAATATGTATTTTGTGCAAATACATGTGCATCTTTTGGAGTTCATGACTGTTATAAGGAAGGAAACGAGACGGAAACAAAGGCAAACAACACGCTCACTTCAATCACATTTAAATAAAAATCAGGATTGACTAGCTCACGAATGAAATCAATCCAGTTTAGCTTGAACTCCGCAGATTGCAAATGCTTTCCATGGCGGAAGCTGGAAAGGATAATAATATATGTCCGTAGCTAAAACCGTATAACTTTGAAATCTTATCATTTAAAATATTGACTTTTATCTTATATATCCTTACTGAACGAGTTTTCAACTTGGTTAATGGATAACGATTATTTTCTTTTGAATAAAACCCACAAGGACCATGCTAACAGTGCTACTACTGAAAGAACAAAAGAAATCAAATACGAAATAATACTCTCGTAGTAGTCTTAAGTTACTAGGGCTCTAGAATTTCAGTCCAAAGATGTTTCCTGGACAAATAATGTCATGAGTAGCACACTTAACAAATTGACTACATGATTCAATCATGAGACAAATAACGAACTGCAATGATATGATAAACACAAGATATACACTATAAAGAGATATAATAAGCATTATAATGGACCATTCACTTGGCTACGATTAAAGGGTATTTCTTATTTATTTAGCTATTCTATATGATAATGATATGATTCTGTAAAATCATTTAATTTCGATTGGAAGAAATGACGTTTTATTTGTAAAAAATACCATTTCGATTGGACGTTTATTCATTAATTTTTAATTTCAGGTAATAAATACAAGCCTTATGGAAAATAAAAAAAAATATTGTTCGATAGGATTAAATTTCGTGGTAGAAGATGATCCACAAAATGCACGAAATTTAATCTCTAACGGCATTAATGATTTAAAATTAGTTAACAGTGTTAGGCATTGATAAGTAAATAAATAAATATATATTTTATAACCAACCCCAGCTTCAACAATAGAAAGACTTGAATACACGCACCTTGTTTTAGCTATTTGAAGGCCTGAAACAGATGTGTATAATAGCAGTAACACTTAGTACTTATTCTGATTTATTACAAACATTTGTTGTTACTTTTCAACATGTTTGCCTATATGGTTTTTATACAAACAAAAAAACCAGTTCCAACAGGGAATTCATAACTACACAAACACGTGAAGCATAATGGACACAAACTAACGAACATGGATAACAACACCAAAACCACGTACAAATGAACTTCTACAGCTTTGCATGTAACATTCGCTGACAGTTTGTCCCCTGCCAACGACCAGAATGAAGCAAACGTACCAAAAGAACGACCACTTACTTAATCCACGTAGATGAAGAAAACATAATTAACGGGGATGGTAGAAACAGTAATATACGAAGGGAAACAAGAAATAAACCAAATAAATGATCAGCATGATAGTGGTTCGGGTCAAAATGTGGAATACTAAGTATTTAAAAGGTAACACCGAAAGGACAAGGTAAGACAACGTCTTTGAATAAAAGGATTTACTAGAATGATTTCTTATTTTAGCTTAACGATATAATTTACTAGAAATTGACAATAGGTCTGATTTACCGATCCTATGTCACGCTTTAACTGCAATACTCTATCTGAAGGAAAATGAATTACTTTTTGACAGTGTTGTCCCTTTTCCTGTCCTTTCAAAGTCCCTCAAAAGTATGTCCGTTTTACATCTTAGAGTAATGTGACAAAACACTATTCATGCACTTTATTAGTAGAAGTATCATTCTTTTATGTTAACTTGGCTGTTAAAATATTGTTGCAGCGTCTAGTGATATTATATTTCAAAACTACCAATCATTTCATAGGAAAAGACAGCTGTATAGACAAAACTGATTGTGTAATTTGTAGTTAACAATAAATCTAAAAATCTACAGTCCTAAATTAATTGGAAGGAAAAGTACTTAGTTGAAAATAATCCTCTCAAAACGGAAACATTTATAGTATAGCATATTTAAGATGTAAAAACTTATATTCAGCATCAACATGAATTGATTTTGCAGAACTTATAACGAAAGGTGATAAAATATAAAATAAAGAAAAACCCATGTTCCCTTGTAAATAAAAAATATTAAAATGACGAATTAACTAAATTCAAATTAATGTATTTGATAAATCGATTTTCCCAAAACACATTTTCTAATATCAAACCTGCAGTTGTCAGCAACTCCCAGAACACCAGTGTTGTATTTATCTTCACCAAAAAGGTCATGAATTGAACCAAGAGCTAACAACACATTGCACTAGTCATATTGACATTAACAAAGCAGCATTACTCTGAACCTCAAAGTTGCAAAGAGGAGATAGAAAGTTTTGAAAAGAAAGATAGATAACAACCTACCTAAACAGACAAGATCAGAATAATACCAGCAACTGAACCATAATGACCTACAGTAAACTGGACGAAAACACGAACCTAATCACTGAAAGACTACTCTTCTCTTAGCCTATAAACATTTTTAACATAATTATGTGATATGTGCAAAAATAGGGGATTATAGTGGAACACACGACTAAAGAATGCAAGGAAAACAGTAAATCACTACTGCCATAAAAAGCTTGTGCAATCATTGTAGTAAACAAAGAGAATATAATTTATTTGATAAGGGATAAATGGGCACAAGCAAATGAAACAAAAACTAGCAATAATCCGTTGTCAAAACATCGAACGTCCGAGTTCGAGCTATATTAAAGCTGGATTACCGAGTTTCATCTGTAAAATTATATGCAGCAATAAAGTAACAAGATTAACCCTTGTAATGTTTAGAATAGGGTCAATGGTATAAAAGACGCTCGCTTTAAAGTGTGCCTTGTCTCTTTTTATGTTTGTTTACATAATTATCTTCCTCGTTGTGCGTATTGATTGTATGTCCGTCCATAATGCTTCTGTGTACTTCTACCAAACTTTGTTCACGATACTTTGTGACATTAGGTTGCAGTTAATATCATACACACAAAATTTCGTACAAAAATATCAATTATTAAAACAGTAATATTGTACCAAGCAATACTTACATGTATTATATTTGGTTAGTGTTTTTGCAGTCGTAAATGTGATCAGTAACGAGAAATACTGACATTTCAACACTGGTTAAGGAGAGTACATAATTCATCCAAACAAGAAGAAAAAGTCTCGTCCGTCGACAATTGTAAGCGGTTAAGATTTAAAGTATGTGTGTTATTTACCCGCTCTTTCTAAAGCACTACCTGTGTACATGTATATACACTGAGCGTAAATAGTAAAAAACAACATCCTTAATAATGACAATGCTGGAGCATTACAGTACGCAGTAGTTGTTGACAAATATCGTGCTAATATGTACAATCTCATTAGAAATAAACTCATGCCACCAATATGCCACCGATCACTTGACAAAGCCTATTATAGTGTAGCGAATGTCATTCGAAATTTTCTCAGAAATTACTCAGAATTGCTAACGAACCTTGCCAACAAATATTGAAGATTAATCATACCAAGCTTTCTTAAAAGAACTATTGAAGAGGTCACGATCGATATTAATATAAACAATTGAACTGGATATCAACGATAATTGAATAGACGTACATTTGTACGCAGTGTTTAAGGTGTGATAATATTGTCTGGCAAGTTGATGCCATCAATTATTTATGTTCCCTAAATACCGACATAAACACAGATAATTGCAGAGTCGTATAAAATTATACAAAAACTAGACACGTTGGTGTGCATGATCTAATTTCGTAATATGTATGTATTTTGTTATATTCCGTTAATATTTTCTTGATAAATACCACTGTGTTAAAATATCGATTAATGAGTGATCCTCATCGCACATCAACGATAACGAGTAAACGTTTGGGAGCACAAATAACAATAACATTGTCAAGACGTCAAAATGTCGGTGGCGACAAGAAGGCATACGTTAGTTCAGTGCGCTTTTACTGAACAGGTTTTTGATCGGTCATCGTTCTTGTTTCACATTGTTTAAAGGACATCGACATAAAATGTTTAAGGTTATGATTTCAAACGTTGTTAACCTTATATAGTTGTAACCCAAGACCAGCTACAGACTACAGACTCACCACAAGTACATAAAACAGACTATACTTACCTTCTTGGTGACCTACGATGCCAAGAGATTGCTATTAATTATTCATTCATTACATAATGGTCGTTTATTCGTATAGATTCAGAACAATAATTAAATGACTTTGAAAATCTCTGAAAAGACCATTACAATGTTGAAGATGGTACAAATCGCTTAGAATGAGAAGGTCGTATGTACTACTTACGGCTTGCATGACAAGGCGCTTCTTATGAGCCTATTTTCATAAAAGTCGGAATGTGCCATGTTGACCAAACTGGAGTCCTAAAGGTTGGTTTTGCCATATGTGAAGTGTAGTTTTCAGACAGATTTTTCTTGTTGTCTTAATATATTGATTCTGTACTTACGACCCACTCATTCTATGCCAGTGAAATGTACATCATATGGAAAGCGTGTTTGTGGTCTGTGACTTTCCTGTTTTGGGATGTTCCATTGTTTGTCTTTTGTGCTATGTTGTTTCTGTTTCAGTGTTAGCTTCCTTGTCCTATATGTAATTTATTTGTTTGGGATGATGATATAACATGTATCAATTCAAATAAGAGTGTACTTCACATGGGGGTTGGAAAAAATTCGGTATCAGATAATTGTATTGCTACAATTTTGAACACAACTTTATCTTTATAAAAATACTAAAACATATTATATAATGCGTAGCTTACTACATCGATATCCAAACGAGTCGTTTTATCGGCTTTGGTACTGTCAAATTTTCAATACATGAAGTCGAAAACAGACTGATAAAAAGTTGAACAAAAGTTAACTTACACATGAATTCTCCAATAAACCATCTGTCCTTGCTATAGAATTCCATAATGGCCACAGGCTGACATACCAGCAACAAACATAAATCCGCAATGCTTAACGTAAACAAGAAATAATTAGTTGGGTCCCTCATTTCTCGAACTTTGCACACTGCTGCTATCACTAATGAATTCCCTAACACACCTATGCAAAATATGATGACATTAAAAACTGTCACATAAGCCGCTAGGTAGTCCGATATATGTTGAAACTGTTCCTGACCACTGGTGATATTACTCCCCTCCGAACTATTATCCACAAAATTGTTCGTCCCATTTTCGAACAATACCATTTTTTGTTTTTAACTAATTTAATTAAATAACCACAATATATCAATCTGATCACTCAAGTTTGTTCAAATGTACGCCACAGTATAACATTAAGTCTACAAGAATTTCTTCTTGCAACCTTAATGAATTAATATCAATTTATATGCTCGTGCGGTACTACGTGGGTGTTATATCACGTCACTCGTTCTGCCAATAACAATGTCTTTTTCGCCCAACATCGATTAGCTATTAATACAAATAAACAATATTATTTCAAAATCATTAAAGATACCTGGTGTTAAGATTGATGTCATGTGTGCTATGACCGCTTGCTATATTCATGGCAACAATAATTACTATTAGAATCGGCAACGACTAATCAACCCATACACTCAGTCCAATAGGTTAAATAAGTTCACATGTAGCAGGTATTATAATTAAATCACAACAGTAGGTATTATTATCCGTGTGGTGGCTGATAAAAAAATCTCCATACTTCGTTTACAGTTAGTAATCCCTTTCAATTACATCCTTATTTATAATACAATCATTCAGGAAAGCACTCAGTGTGTCATCAATTGTGTAAGTATACAATAAATATAATACAATATCTATTTTGAGCCGGATTACATTTACAACAAATAAAAATAAGGTATAGATCTACAACGACCTTCGAAATATGACCCCTGGACCAGTCCATATATCAAGGTTGAAACGATATTTACCGTTATTTCATGAAAAATACGGATAGATTTGAGAAAATCTCACTTTACTTCTAGTTGGCAACGTGGCTTAGTGGATAAACTGTTCTCTTGTCAGAAACATACTTTTACATAGATTGTGGGTTCGAGTCCGCTGCTTTTTTCAATAATTAAATTTCTATTTCAATTTTTTTATCGTTTTACGTTTATATTTTAATTCTTAAATGTTTGATTAATTTTACGTTTTATAACTAATAAAAAACGCTTTGTTTCCTTTACATTAATTTAGTCTGGATATTGTATTTATTGCGTCATTGGCTTCGCTGCAATCACCATTTTAAGAATTTCAGTAGAAACGTCAGAATTAGCTAATGATGCATGCTGTCAGTTGTCTGTGTGATGCAGCGGTCATAGTACATCGCTACCAATCGTCTATTTTGTTCTTTCCAGTGTGAGTTCGGACCTACTAACGAACAGTTATTTTTATTTAATAAACTTATGCTTACATGTAATGCTTTATGTATCCATTGTATTACCTGATTATGATCACATATCATAATTTTTTTTCTATTCATAGTTTGCGTTATTCTTTTTTCAAATATTCATTATATCAATTATACAATGTGTCAGAATCAGTGTAAGTATCAATTGAATTTCAAGTTACGACGCTGAGACAACCTTTTATGCAGTCTATATGTTAGCTCTTGTCAGTCTGACGACGCCCTCTCAAACACTGACATGCGAAAACTTCAGTCCTATTTCCTTCTCATCCATACAAATCCTATGTCCGTTTTCGATGAGATCTTTCGCGTCGTCGCTATATCTATGTACCAGCTATGACATATTCCTTATGTGTTTTTTACGCACTGAAACTTTTATAATTATGCATCTCTTTGTAAATAGACAAGTACGAAAAATGTCTGCCGAGCAAAATTTTAAAAAAATATGGTGGAATGGGATTCGAACTCATTCGTTCAGTTTTGAAGTTTATGTATTTACAGTAGCTTAGCCGATTGCGCTATGCGCTTTACATGATATTTCAATTTTTAATGCATCCTTTATTAGTAAATACACCCCTAAAACCTGGATTACTCGAAAGTTAAAAGTACATTTACGCACGAGTGCTTGTTGTAGATCTATATACGTATAGCTATTTTCCGACATTTTCAACTCAAGTATAAAAATAACATACAACTACCTATATAAGATGTTATGGCATTGAGTAAACATATATGATACGATTTATTTTAATCCACATTTGAAATGCATACTGAACAGTATATGCACGATACATGTTCCAATAACATACAAATGATTTCAAGTATTAGGTAATCATCTATACAGGCAATTTAAAAGTCAGTTACAACATTGCATTCACAAAACTTAAATACAGTACATAAAAAACCATAAAATCGGAACCATATGCAAGATATAAAAGTGTTACATTTAAATCAGCCAGAAAATTGATGATTAAAGCATCAATACACATGTACAACAATAATGGTGTATGTACTTTCATTAGTCGGTAAATAAACTATACAAAGCTAGATGAGGACACATTAGCAGCAACCCAAAAATGCATTATCACATAACCTGCGGCGTGCGAGTGCATTTAAGCCGTGCCGAAAATATCGTTATGCACTCCCAGCCCATTCATTTCACATTTAAATTCGCTTAACGCTGGTTGGTTGGTTGGTTGGTTGGTTGGTTGATTGGTTTGTTGATTGGTTCAGGGTGACGTAACATAAGCCAAATATGCACCATCTGAAAAGCTACACCGTTTTTCTGTAAGTTACTTTAAGAGAAAACATCAAGAACATTGATGTCAGACATAGACATAGTTTGGCCTCAGTATGCACATCGTTAACTCTTTTATCTCATTATCAATTTAATTGCATGGGGGATTTTCTCCGTAAAGAATGCACTATGGTCGAGATATAATCCAGCACGAGGTTCATATCATGGGATACGTCTGTCTCATTGCTTCGGCGTCTGAATCAGACTATATGCTACGTATAATCTGTATATTGGTTCTAAATATGCATTGCATGACAGGTTTAATCCAAGATAAGCACTTACTGGCATATCATGCAATAAGCTAGGCGACAGATAATACAGTCAAGAAGTGTATTGACAAATTGCACACCGATCTTGACGACAGTAATTATGCATGCCCTGTTGCAATGTACAAATATGCTTGTTCCTTTATTGATCACGTAATTGTTTAGCTTTTAATATTCAACCCGTAACCAGTCTAGAATACGTACACTGTCTGTTATCTTTAACAGAGTCAACATATTTTATTCTCCGATTTCTTCATGTTTGGGGACACATTTTAGTTACCACGTGTATGAACATTGTTTACATCTTAATGACATTGTACAAATGTAATTAGTTTAAAAAGTATACTAGTTGTATCAAAATTCTTAGTTTGTTCAAAATGCATCACTTCCTGTGCGAAACTTTTTGAATAAGATATAACGACGTGCATTTAGCATGTTTAACTAAACCAAAATGTTATCTATGGGGAGCGGTGGCCTAGAAGTAGGGCGCGCGCTTCGGGATCGAGAGGTCCCGGATTCGATCCCCCTCTGGACCACCGGTTAATTTCTCTGAGCAAGCTCCACTCCACCATTGTGTAAAATGGTACCTGTGAGGGCAGTGTCTATTCCTGGGCGCCGCAGATTTATGTTGGCTGCCACACCACAGGAGAGAATTAGTCTCCCCAGGGAGACACGAGTGTAGGTTTCCATATGTAGCCCAATGACCAGGGGAAGTTGAAATGTCAAAGGGTGCTTGAGCGGCCTAACAGCTGAAAAGTGCCCTAGAAAATTAATAACTTAACTTTTTAACTTTTTTATCTAAAAAGGTTTCCAACATTGTTTTCTGTTTACTTTTGTGTGATTGTGTGTGTAGGTTGTCATGTATATTCTGTAAATATACGATAAACATTTACATACGAGTCAAAACGACTCAATGTTTCTTATTTACCACTTTTTAAAACATTTGAGCCAAATGTCAAATTGTGTAAAAAAGCGATATGCCACACTGGAATAGGAGTGACATGCAAATGATATAATAAAGAGTGAGGGAGAGAGGTGGTTCAGATCATTTATGTTGTTTTTGTTGCCTACTGTATTTACGCATTGAATTTCATTTCTTATAGTGCGATGATAATTTTCCTTTCATATCCGCTATATATTTTTCAGTATAGTTCGCCCTTCGAAACATTATTTAACAGTGAACTCATTTGAAAACATAATATTTTCCAAGAATAATTACGTCGTTTAGAATGGTTTTGATATTTGTAGGTTAATTAGACCCTTATTTTCCGATTTCTTGAAAATATGAAAGGGTGTGGGATAAAACAGGCGACATATGGATTTATATTATCTCGTTCGGTTGAGCGTTGGTACGGTGTTGTGTATCATTTGTTTTATGTGATTTTTCATCTGTTATGAGATCGACTGGTTAAGTTGGTGCAGCATTTTTCTGTCCAATTTTCTCATATCATTTTGAAAGAAGTTGAATGTAAATCTGAAAGAGGTGCAGATGTTTTAAAAAAGATGCTTTCACTTATTGTTTTCGTTTTCAATGGTATCTGTGTTGTTAATGATAAAACAAGTTTAGCATCTTAAAGCTAAATGTATTGTTGCCATAAATACGAATACTCGAGTTGAGCTGACATATTCTCGAGGACATTTAGATAAAATTACGTAAACAATCAAGTTTACGAAACATAAAATAAATATAGTCTGAATGGAGTCTGATATTTCAATCTTAAATTGACGTTTGCAAGTGGCACTAACGTCAATCGTCAGAAGACATTTCATGAGTGCTGTCTGCTGAATAAAATAAGAAAATAAATACCATTCTGCAGGATGTTTTTCATGTCTATAAAAGTTATTTCTGTAGCTGATTACTTAAGAATGAAGCTTATAATTTGTAAGCATAAAGGATCATTGCAACAGGTGGACATCTTGTTTGAGATATTGTTTTATAAAGTGTGTTATGGTAAAGTGACTTAAATGGGGAGATTGTTATCTGTTCTGATAGACATGTCAAGTTATAAGAGTTACTATGGAAGCAGATTACTAAGTAGAATGGACTTAAATAGTGTCCTCAATACGGATGAAGTCACCGCGAGACGAAAACTTTGTGTTTATCTTGCTCGTGTGTACTGTAATGGAATTCATTGGAATTGTTTTGTCTTTAGTTCTTACAAAAGAGACGTAGTCGTAAAATAGTCTCGACCGATTTATGACTTGTCAACTAAAATACTATAACTTTGAACATGTGAAGTTCGGTTCAGATGTTGATTGGCATCGATAAATCCTAAACTTTTTATGGCATGTTCCGTTACAATTTAGGAGTACTGTTACCAAAACAAGACGTATTTCCCTATGGAGTTGTTGTTAATTTATGTTGTTTCGTTATAAATTAAGTTTTCTTTTATATGACATTCTACTTCCTTTAAGACAAGGGAAAGCTATTTTCATTAGTCGTGTTTGGTATTCAAGACACTCGTTCACGCTAAATTAGTAATTTCAATCATTGCAGACAAGATATGGCAGTGTGTGTGCATAATTAACATTGGATATCCAAATGTAACTTTGACAAATATCGGTTAAATTATATCTAGATGTAATACTTTAAAGTGGTTGCGTGTTTTCAGTTTTAGGAGTTCATCCTTTTGATTCATTCTTAGATGTTGAATCTAGCTCAACAATTGTTTGGTTCAAGCTGCAGACTGTTGGAGTTAAATTTCGAGTGTGTCTTTGCTCTACTATTTCTGTTGGTTCTGCCTTACCGATCTGACATATTTGATTTTTGCGTTGGTTGTTCGGTACATACATGTATTTATCCTCGTCAGTTTGAATGTATGTGTCGAAACAGACTAAAACAAGACAATTAAAATAAAGTAGGAAAACTTTCAATTTCCGTAATTTCAGAACTAGTGAATGTATATACATTTGTAAATACTTACTTATTAAAAGTTTGGCTTCATATTAGCAGGCTATTGCCCTGTTGTACCGCTAAAAGGGGCATAGTGTATTAACCACCCCTATTGAAAACGCCTCAAGATAGTATCAGGTACCGGTATCATATTAACTGTTTTTCCAACGTCGAATTGTTACTCCATGCTACACAACGCATATGTTATAACTAACGTGACATTTCGGCTCGATATTTTAGTTTCTAGAAATTCCAGTTAATAGGTTTTATTCGAAGAATGATACTGTCTTAACGCAGATAATGGTTAAAATTCGGCTGCAAATGATCAGTATTAAAAACGGAGACGTGATTGATTGCGTGGGTTTTTGTGTTTTCAATGTCGAATTCCAGACATATACAAAAGCTTCATCGACGACGAACACACAATACTATTTTATGTCAGATTTATTACAATATGTTATTTAAATCGTAAATGGTGCAATAGGCGCATTGCACGTAAGTTAATCAGTAATTAAGACGCAATCATGCTCAGTTAGTTGTGGATAGGATACAGTTTGATTTCCATGTCAATATTTATCGATGCCACTTACATTTTCAGAACTTTTTTATGCAGAAGAGTGGATGGTGTTTGCGGTACGTTATCATTTATGTCCCTTTTGAGGAAAGAAATAAAGCGACTTAAGTTATTAAATTTGTCTGCAGTATTTTAACGTTTGGTTTTCCCTTGTCATCATTTAGCTTTGTTTGAGTTTTGGAGGATTCTCTTGACAGGTATAATTTTACTGAGCGATTTGATATCTTTTTAATGTGTTTTTTTCAATTGGTGATCCTAAATGTCAAACGTACTAGTTTGGTTATAATTCATGATTTACCTGACTGGTGCAGTGTGTATGTTTTACATCATCTATTATTATGATATAGATTGTATGCTTAACAGTTACTGTACATAGTTTTGAAGTGTGATGAGATGATAGTATGCATATTGTGAATATATACTAGTACTGAGCGTCAAAAGTTCCGCAAACCAGATATTGCGTGTTTTATTTATTAGAATGGCCAAATAATATATTGTGATTCAATTGTATATGTGTATAGCGATATGTATCTGATACAAATCCGTGACAATTATCGATTTTAAGGTATTACCTTTTGTAATTGATCCATAATGTTATCAAATGTGACACAACCCCAAATTTCAAAAATACTCATAACCACTAACTTCTATTTTGCAGTGGAACTCAGGTAATGTAATCGTTATTTGTACCAAAATAATCTCCCCTTGACCACAGACAATTGTGGATGTCGTAATAAACACAGTACGAAATGTAAGATTTTAAGAAACAGTGCACTGGTCATAAAAACGCTAAAGTAAAGTAATTAAAGTAAAATAAATTTTAATATCGACTGGACTACGTCTAAGCTAAAACAATGCCACTCAGTTTGGTGCTTAGATTAAAGCAGTATTGCCTCTATAGGTCAGCGATATTGACCATTGACCTGTTGTCACGAGGTACATTGTACGTCGTATACACGGTCCGTCTGTTGGATATGATAAAACATAATTCTTATTATGGTAAGGACATTTCAATTTTAACTCACACAAAAATATGCTTATTATAACGCCAACCTCTAGACTTACATTTACGATTAAATTTACAATTATCAATTTTTGCCATCAAATTAAGCCTACATTGCTAACTAAACTTCTATCACAGACATGTTGCAAGTAAATTGGAAGTGAAAATTTGGTTAAAAATTAAAAGCCCTAATTTCGAGCGTATGAATAGATGTGTAACCATTTCTGATGGTGTGATCATTCCAGCGTAACGGACGCCAACGGAAATAGGTTCAACATGAACACTATGGGTACACCAATGTACAGTGTTAGTACAAAGTTAACAATTTTAAAAACATTATTCGTTTCCGAAACTTTTGGCGCTCATTATATATTCCCAGCATATTTAATGGAGTTGCAACCAGTGAATATCAACAGATCACACTGTACATTAATTGATAAATGAGCCCTTGAACCAATAAACCATTCCTCGTTTTTGGAAATGGACTGAGAATCTGCCTTTTCAGTGTTTTTGCATTTCCAAGAAAAAATCTAATATCCTATTATGCAATCGTTCTAGTTTCTTCACACCGCAATCTCATTTGCGACAATCTGAATAATTTCTTTAATCTTCTACGAAAGGAGGACCGCCAAACTGACGATTCATGAAAAACTGCCTAATCGGAATATGTCAATCAGTGATAATTTGCATTGCTTAGTATGATCGTATTACAAATTTTCTCCGGCGTCTGGCTGGTTCACTACCATTGGTCATTGACCAGAATCCATATCTTACGCTTGTGAATTTGATGTATTGTGATGGATTGAGAAATAGAAATAAGCATGTACTTTATTTGGTTGCTTTCAAACTCAAATGTGTAAACACCAATTACCAAATTTCCGAAAGTATTTTAGGGAAGGCAACATATTACAAAACTAAGTTCGTGATTAAATGCAAAATTCTTATTTATAGATTAATAATGTTTGCTGATCAGTAGATATCTATTTGCTCAAAACATTGCTTCAACAACAAACATTAGTATATAGTCAATAAATGTTGTATAAAAACGGATAATTCATTATGTATCAGTGCCGATTTCATGTAACTTAATTTAGACGAAAACTTCTCGGTTGTCAATGAAACTACAATATGTTTCTAACAATGTGGAAATTTAATCAATAATGAATTAAATGAGTGACACCAAATTGAGTAAGTGGAAAATAATGCTGTGTTGATAGACACTTTTATCAGACTTGTGGCCCACAGCATTTTCCCACTTAGTGTTAAAAGAAATAAGTAGTGACAATTGGAGCTAATCTCAATTAAAATGTTCACGTCTAAATGTAGCATCAGGAATATAATTTCAATTTAAGACCATTGTAAGTGCTGAGATCCAGTTCATCACCAAACTATGAAATATATCGTACCAGAATTACAAACATTTTAAAATGTTGCAACCGTCTGTTTACTTTTCAATGTTTTACCGATACTCAATTTACGAATGGCTGCGACAATATTTTCTTTAGAAAGGTGTTGCTATACATGTGTTTTAGTAGAATATTACGTTGTGTGTTTAAGTCATTATGCTGTTGAGACTAGATTACTGAACTGGGTCATTCAGCTCGTGGATTGCCTGAACTAGGACAATGAGCTTTGTTGCCAGCAGAGACGTTGGACACCCGGGTATGTGTTGATCAATGTGTCCTGTATTATTTGTACATTTAACCGATTTAAAAACGCAATTGTTAATTTTAATGGTAAGTTGCAATCTGCTGTACAAAACATGTGCCTGTTGTAAAATATAGGACATTTGAATACGTAACTCCCTAAAGGCTCTGAAGTTTCTGGTTGTTGATTCCCTTCTTGGTGGCCATCGAAATCTGCCTTCAAATTTATCTTCATCAGTAAAAATGCAGTAATCTCCACAGTCGTACAATGTAACATGTCAAGTTTTTGTCTATCTGGCATATGCTGCATTGTGTCCGATGGTAACGATTAAACGTTTCCTATGTATATGGAATCTAAAATCCAAAATCGGATGTTCATAAAAAAATGTGTCAAGGTACATATGAAAACAGAAACAATGCAGATATTTTCAAAATGTACCACAATAAACTTTAATTAAAATGTTGCAGAATGTCTATTTTAGCAAAATTTCTAAATTGTACGCTTCATTGACTTCAAGATATAGGTGTTACAGAAAATTATGTTGACCGGAAGTGGTGTTTTCAAATAAACATTTTTTCGTCAGTTCATCTCACGCAGTCAATCGTAGATGTAAACTGAAAAACACTGCGCAAGTCGTAATATCGTCAATTCGATAATTACACTACTTTGCCACCAAAACAACGTCATGTATCAGTTTAAAGGACGTCAATAGCACAAGGGTGTTCTGTATCCTAAAAGAGTGACTATGTATGCAACTAACGCCAAGCCTTATTGGATTGCAGTTCGGTCGGGGTATCGTAAGACGTCAATTAGTCGGTCAAAACGTCACACTAAGTGGATCCGTTCTTGCGTCACATGAACATCATCAAAATGATATAGAATGGGTAAAATTGAAATATTTTTCGTGAAAAAATCATACGAGGCACACGAATATCGTCCCATTTATTGATTTATCATTCAACAAAATAAAAAAAATCTTTACAAGAATTTACAATCATTAGGTTTTGTTTTCTTTCGGTCGATATATTAATCGTGATTTCTGGGTTAAGTTGAGTGCTGCATATCCTGTCCGAGTTTCTCATATCATTTTGAAAAAGAAGTTGAATACAAATCTGTAAGGGGTGAAGATGTTTTAAACAAGATGCATTAACTCATTGTTTTATTTCCAATGATATCAGTGTTGTTCGTGATTAAGCAATTGTCGCATCTAAAAGCTAAATGCATTGTTGCCATAAATACGAATGCTCAAGTTGTGCTGAAAATTTGTAGAGGATATTAAGATAAAATAATGTAGACAATCAAGTAAACCAAACATAAAAAATATAGTTTGAATGGATTTGATATTTTAATCTTACGTTGCCGTTTACACATGGCACAAACGTCAATCATCAGCAAACAGTTCATTATTGCCGTCTGCTTGATAACATAAGACAGTAAACTACCATTCTGTATTTGTGAACTTTGTTTTTTCCGTGTAAATCGTTTATAAAGGTTATTTTTATCTTGTTTACTCAAAGTAACAATTGAGTAGTTACGACCTTCTCATTGTAAGCCAGCGATAAGAATTTATCTAATTTAAGTGCATTAGTCGTGGTTGGTATGCAAGACACTCTTTCTTGCTTAATTAGTAAATTCAATTATTGCAAACAGGATTTTGTAGTGTTGGATTGTGTTGTTATCTTCATAAGTAACTTTGGCTACCCAGATGGCACTTTGACAAATATCGGTTAAATTATATATATATGTAATTCTTTTAAGTGTTTGCGTGTTGTCAACTGTATGTGTGTGTCCTTTTGATTCATTCCTGGATGCTGGCTCTTGTTCTACAGCCACAGTTGTTTGAACGAAACTGCAGGATGTTGGAAGGGAATGCCGAGTTTTGACTATGATCTGCTCTTTGTGCTCAATTCTCCCTTACAAATCCGATTTGTTTGATCGTTTTGCTTTGGTTGGTTGGTACCTATTGTATCCTCGTCATTAGGTATGTGTCTTTCGAAGCAAAATACACAGCAAGTCAATAAAAACAAAATAAGAAAACTTTCAAGTAATTTCAGTACTAGCTTATGTATATAAATTCTTAGTACTTATTACAAGTTTGCTTCATAAAAACATACTATTGCTGTACTTTACCGTTGGATTTGTGGCTGGGTGTAATATCCATCACGAATTTGTCTGTAAACGCCTATAGATAGTATCAGGCTCGATATTTTAGTTTCTAGAAATTCGAGTTAATAGGTTTTATTCAAAGAAGCTGCCAATTATCAGGATTGAAAACGCAGACGTGATTTTATTGTGTTTTCAATGTCGAATTCCATACACGGACAATAGCATAATGGACGACAAACACAAAGTACTATTATATTTTATGCCAACTTGGTGTGCTTTATTACAATATGCTATTTAAAACGTAAATGATGCAATGGCGCGTTGCCAGTAAGTAAATCAGTAATAAAGACTTAGTTGTTTGACCTCCAAGTCAATATATATTATTGCCGCTTACATTATGGAGAAATTTTGTTATCCATAAGAGTCTGTAGGTTCTTATTTTTTGCGGTTATTGTGTCATGTCCTTATGGTATGAGTTTTTTACGTTCCTTTTCGTGACACATGTGTTCTGTTATGCCTTTCACTTACGTGCTGCCTCCCCCATTCGATTGTATGAAAATTAATTTCCTCTTAACAACAAATGTGTAATAAAGCAATTTCAAACTTTGAAATGTTTCAGTCTCGGTTTGGGGGAAGGTGTTTGCTGAGCGTTATAATTTATGTCCATGCTGAGGAAAGAAATAAACACGCGACAAAAGTAATAAATACGCTGCAGTATATTAGGGTTTCGCTTTCCCATATCATCATTTAGTTTTGTTTGAGTTTTGGGGGATTCTCTAGACAGGTATATATACTTAGCGGATTTAAAAACGCGACAATAGGATTAATTGGTTTTTATCATGGAAAACAAAATTGTGACTTATATTATTATACACCCTTGTAAAGGTGAAACATGTTGGTACCCTCATTATAAAATTCCAACCAGTATTGAATATAATAATGCATAATAAAGACTACGCTCCAGAAAATGAAAGTCACACTTTTTTGCCAAATGTTGACTGTTACCGTACAACGTTGTACCAACGTGATGTTGAATACGGCTTAATGCAAAGTAGTTCTGTTACTTCATTTTATTACTGTCCTATTGAAATCATCTACTTTACAAATGTTACCATTGACATTGTGGTTATATTATTTATTTCGCCTTTCTAACAAAACTATTCGGCATCAAGACATGTTTATCAAATTGAGCGTTCCTCAAATTTCCTCAATAAACATGTGACTTTCATTTTCTGAGCTAATGTCCTATTAAATAATTATTCCATAATTACTTTTATGATTTCAAATATTTGGGTAATACTATCAAGATTCCGGCATTAAGGTGCCCTTCAATAATATGTATGATGATAAAATAAATAATTACATATTTGTGGTAAAAATCGACTTATCCCAGTGTCCCATTTTTAAATCCGTTAACCATATTATTTGAAAGAGTGATGTGATATCTTTATTTCAAATAGTGTTCCTGAATGTCAAGCAGAGTGGTTACTTTTCATGTTTTTCTTGAATAGTACTGTTTGTATGTTTTACATGATTCGTGTATTATAATATCGAGTGTATGCCTAATAGTTACTGTAAACAGTTTTGAAGTGTGATGCGATGATGTAGAGGATATTTGTCTTTTAACGTGTATGATCGGCTGATAATTTACCGAGTGAGCAGCTGGTGTAATTTTTTCACGAGTGGCGTAAGTCAGCTGCTCACGAGGGGAATAATCAAACGCTCATACACGGTAAAATTCTAATATAAGATTTATTTCATGTTTCAAATAACTTAAATGGTGGAAATACTCACTATATACCTCAAATGTTTTGCGTGACGTCGTTTTCCCGCCATGCACGCGTCGAGTTGCAATTAAGTAGTTATTCTGCAATGGTTTCAGTCTCGTCCATTTGTTTTACATTTATGTACATATAATGTTCTGTTATTTCCTAAAGATTAAGAGAACAAGCGAAAATGCTTATAAATTTATTTTTGGCGGCGGGGAAATTTGTTTTAAAAAAGTTGTCTTTTTGCGTAAAGTTATGGACTGTGAAATTATCGGGGAATAATCCACCGTTATTCCGCCGTAAACCACCGATAAGCATGAAATAAATAATGCATATTTGGATTATTTTTTCCCAGCATCTTTAATGGAGTTGCAATTTCTGTGAGTGAAGATCAACAGATAACATAGAACATTAGTGGATAATTGATCAATACGTATTTTATAGGAACCTGAAGCAATAAATAATTCCTCGTTGTTTGATCTAGACTGAGAATCTGCCTTTTCAGTGTTTTTGCATTTCCAAGAAAAAATCAAATATCCTATTATGCAATCGTTCTGGTTTTAACTCACACCGCAATCTCATTTGCGACAATCTGAATGATTTCTTTAATCTTCTACGAAAGGAGGACAGCCAAATTGACGATAGCTGAAAAACTGCCTAATCGGAATATGTCAATCAGTGTTAATTTGCATTGCTTAGTATGATCGTATAACAAATTTTCTCCGGCGTCTGGCTGGTTTACTACCATCGGTCATTGACCTGAAGCCATATCTTACGCTTGTAAATTTGATGTATTGTGATGGATTAAGTAATGGAAATATGTATGTACTTTGTTTGGCTGCTTTTATACTGCTCCAACGATATAAATACCTATTACCAATTTTCCAGAAACTTTAAGGGAACAGACCATTAGTGATTTAATGCAAAAACTCAATTGTTAATTATAAATAGATGAACAACAGTCGATACCTATTGGCTCAAAACGTTACAACGCATTTGATTAGTATATAGACAATAAATGATTTGTAAAAACGGATAATTCCTTTTGTACGTGTAAGTACTGATTTCATCTACTATCTATTTAGTCGAAAACCCTCGCGGTTATAAAAGACTACACTATGTTTCTAACGATGTGGAACTTTGATCAAGAATAAAAATTAAATTAGAAACACAAGATTGAGTAAATAGAAACTAATGCTGAGTTGATAGACACCTTGTTTAGACTTGTGGCCCACAGCTTTCTCCCACGTAGTGTTAAATGAAAAAGTATTGACAATTGGAGTCCGCCTCAATAGATGATCATGTCTAAATATAGCATCAGGAATAGAATAAGAATCTTTAATAGGACATTGTAAGTGCTGAGATCTAGTTCATCACCAAACTATGAAATGTATCGTTGCAGAATTAGTCACATTTTAAATTGTTGCAACCGTCTGTTTACTTGTTAGATGTTTCACTGTTACTCCATATACGAACGACTGTGACGATATTTACTTTAAAATTGTTTTGCTATACATGGGTGTTAGCAGAATATTGCAGTTGCGTATTTCAGTCTTTATGCTGTTGATTCTGGATCATTCAGCTTGTGGATGGCTGGAACTAGGACAATGAGCTTTCTTGCGGACGTTGGACAGTTCAATTTCTCATTCGGTTATGTGTTGGTATCTGTGCCGTGTATTAGTTATCACTTAAACACTTTAAAAAACGCAAGTGTGTGGTTTTGAGACAGTTTAGTCAGTTAGGGTGATTTAATCTTGTTGAAATTTGGCACCATATGAATTCAATACCGTTATACGTGAAGTATTGTATGTGCACATTTTATGGTAATCAAGGTTTGAGAAGTCACTGAACAAAACCTGGAAATGTACTGACCGATTGTTAATTTAATTTTAAGCTGTACAAAACATGCGCTTGTTGGAAAATCTAAGACATTTGAATGTTATATGCACATTACCAAGGAACGTACGTAACTCCCTTAACACATTGAAGTTTCTGGCTGATGATTCACTTCTTGGCGGCCATCGGAAATTTCCTTTAAATTTATCTACCTCAGTAAAAATGCAGTGATCTCCACACTCGTAACATGGGGTGTCAATAAGATTTTATCTATCTAGCATATGCTGCATTGTGCCCGATGGTTACTATTAAACATTTTCTTTGTCTTTAGTACTTAAATCCATAATCGGAAGTCCATAAAGAAATATGTCAGGGTACATACGAAAACAGAAACAATGAAGATAATTTCAAAATGGACCACAATAAACTTTAATTAAAATCAAACGGAATGTATATTTTAGCAAAATTGTTGGAGGATTCTGTAGAAAGTTTAATTTTCCCTCAGTGATTCCATATCTTTTTCCAAGATTATTGTTTTGTAAATGGTTTCTGAAATGAATTTATGTTCCTTAATTTACAGCAGACTTGTTCGTTTGTATTTCATAAAATGTTATAGACGTTACTTTGACTGTTGCAGATGTTATAGACGTCTCATTACCAGTATGTCATTCTTCAACTGTACTTAGAGCGACAGATGTGGTTTGAATTTGACAAACGCATTGTCGTTGACGCTAAGTGTGCTTAAAAAGGTCTTGTTACAAATATAACATTGGTATAACAAGTGTCAATTAATGAACATTGTCGTAGTTATCCTCCTTGAACGAATTTGGTTGTTATTTTGGCACGACGTTTTATGTTGAAATCGCCTATAATCATGTTTTTGTGATTTTCACAAGCATTTATTTTCAAGAGTCATCGTGTAATTTATCTACTAACAGAAACTATTAGAACACTGCTAGTTGTATATTATATCATTCCTACAAATTTAAAATCGATCATTTTTCAAAGCACAATAAATCATTCTGAAAAGCGTTCATGCATATTTGAACGAATATCTTAACACGCATTATTTATTTTTGCTAAAAGTGTGAAGCGTTAGATATTGTATTTATATTCTTTTTACAAATGCCCTTGCATATACATTAACAAACAAATAAATGCGCATTGCGGTATTTGATTAGCTTGACAGAGCTGTCGAAATGTTAACAATATTGGTTGGGATGCACTAGAAAATACCACCGTAGTTTATTACTGACTCCTTGCCTCGGAGTCAGACTGTAGGCTAAGCTTAATCTGTAAATTGGTTCTAAATATTCGGTGCATGACAGGTTTAATCTTGGTTTAGCACTTACTGGCATATCATGCAATAAGCTAGGCAACATATAATGTAGTCAAGAAGAGTATTGACAAATTGCACACAGATCTTGACGACAGTAATTCTGCATGCCCTGTTGCAATGTACATGTATGCTTGTTCCTTTATTGATCACGTAATTGTTTAGCTTCAAAACACTGGTTAAGGATTATTTAGTTTTCACTTGAAAACAAAATATTGTCAAAGAATAATTACAGAGGTTAGAATGGTAATAGTATGTGTAGGTTTATTATATCCTAATTCACAGATTTCTTTTTTTGTCCTTTCAATTTTATTCATTTATAAATACATTTACATTTATTCCATAAATTATAAACATATTAACAAATAGTATAAAAATAAATGGATTTATAAATTATTTTTCTTGAAAATATGAAATGATGAGGAATAAGTCAGGAGTCATATTTCAAACGGACCTTAAAGTGGATGTACAATTACACCACATACTTGTTCATATTTGAATAATATAAGCACTAAGTAATGACATGTCTATATAAAAAGTTTTGCAAGCAGGGATAATGGAATTATATTTCATCGTTCGTTTGAACGTGGGCACTGTGCCGTGCATTATTTGTTTTATGTGATTTGTTATCTTTTATGTGATCGACTAGCTAAGTTGAGTGCTGCCTTTCCTGTCCGATTTTTTTGTTGAAGGCAAATCCGGAAGGGGAGCATATGTTTTATACCAGATTAACTCATTGTTTTTATTTTCAATGGTATCAGCGTTGTTCATGATACAACAATTGTCGCATCTAATGCATTGCTGCCATAAATACGAATATTCGAGTTGAGCTGACAAATTGGTTGAGGGCATTTAGATAAATTACATGAACAATGAAATTAACCGCACTTACAATAAATATAGCCTGAGTCGAGTCTGATATGTTAATCTTACATTGACGTTTACAAGTGACACAAACGTCAATCATCAAGTTTTGCCGTCTGCTTGATAACATAAGAAGGAATCTACCAATCTGCATTTGTGAACTTAGTTTTATGTTTATAAAAGTTATTTCTATAGCTGATTACAAAAGAATGAAGCTTATATCTTGTTAGCGTAAAAATGTTATTGTAACGGGTCGAAATATTGTTTGAGATCGTGTATTGTTCTTATAAAGTGTGTTATGGTAAAGTGGTTTTAATGGGAAGATTGATATTTGTTCTGATAAAAATTGTTAAGTTACAAGAAGTTACTATTGAAGTGGATTTCTAAATACAATGAGGCCCGAAGCTTGTCATCCTTATGGGCGAATTCAACGCGAGACAAAAACTAGGTGTTTATTTTGTGCTAACGTTATGTTAAGGCATTAATGGGAATTGATGTGTTTTGAGTTCTTATAAAAGAGGCTTAGTCGCTAAATAGACTCGACTGATTGATGAGTCGTCAACTAAAATGCTATAACTTTGACCGTTTAAAGTACGATTCAGATGGTGATTGGCATCGATCAATCTAGAGTTTATGCCATGGCATTTTCCTATACAATATACTTTTACCAAAACAAGTCGTATTCAGTAGATTTTTGTCGTTCCGATTTCAATTAAGTTTTCTTTTAATTTGAAAGTTAACCTTCTTTAAGACAAGTGAAAGCAATCTTCATTAGTCGTTTTAAGTATTCAAGACACTCTGTCATGCTTAATTAGTAAATTCAATCATTGCAAACAAGATACAGTAGTGCAATATTGTGTTATCTTCATAATTATCATTGGATATCCAAATGAAACTTTGACGAAGATCGGTTAAATGTTGTGTGATGTCAGTTGTAGAATGTAGAAAAATACATTTAATTGGTTTCATGCAAAGAAAGATACTGTCTTTATGCCGATAATACGCAGACGTGATTTATTGTTTTACGGTGTTTTACGATTTCGAATTCAAGACACGTAGTAAAGGCATTATGGAGGATATAGAACACACCTATTGTCCTTTATTACAATATGCCACTTAAAACATGGCCCATGCGGTAGGCACATTACACGTCAGTATATCAGTAATATATAGACGCCGCCGTTTTCACTTAGTTGTGGATAGAAGACGGTGTAACCTCGATGTCTCTGACGGTGATCATCGAAACTCTGGTGCTACGTGTTCTCTTAAATATCGTAGTTATGTTCCAATACATTACGTTGCAAATTGGAGATACACTCATGAATTAGAATTATTTCTTTCAAGTCAGAAGAAATTGTATGTAAACGACGTAGTTTAGCACCGAACTTAACTGACCGATACATATGGTATTCAGTGTAATAATATGTCACACGAGCGGATTTGCCTGCTTTATCTTTAAATATGTAGCTATATCGCTGGCTTAGAACAAGAAGGTCGTAACAACCAAATCGATATATTGAGAAAACAAGAGAAAACTGTCTGTAATTTACTCTTTACCTATGAGAAAACACGTTTTTAAAACTTCATTTTGGTCACAATGACAATTTCAGATTTTCATGAACATATGCTCATAAGAAGCGCCTGGTTAAGCAGATTTCAAATATGTAGGAGTCTTATAAGGTCGTAAGAGGTAGTTACGACCTTCTTGTTCTAAGTCATCGATATGTGGTCACTGTCCTGGCGTTAAATAGTTAGAACTGAAATGTAATAAAAAGAACCAGTGTCCAGCAGCTACTGTCGTTCATCGTAAATCAATTAAATCGCATTTGATTCAAGATTATCAAACTACATGTCTTAGTTCATTAGGGCCCTGCAAATTTTTTGCAGGTGCCCTATAGTAATCACCCTGTTTGTCCGTCCGTCCGTCCGTCCGTCTGTCCGTCCACACTTTTCATGTTTTTTCTTAATAACTTGCAAACTGTTAAAGGTATCGACTTCAAACTTTAAACATAAGGTCACAGCAACAATACACTATTGTATGCCAAGTTATGTTACTCCAGCTACAATATTGTAAGAATTGTGGCCCTTTGTAAAATTACAATTTTCCTCATTTTTCATCTTTTTTCTACATTACTTCAAAACCGTTACAGATATTCAAATAAAACTTGCTATACATATTGACAGTGACAATACGCACATGTGTAGAAAAGGGCAACAACTCTAGCTTTAATAAATTTTGCCTTGTGCCCCTTTTTTGACTTCAATTTTTCTACATTGGCCATAGTTCAAAAACTTTTCAAGATATTCATATGAAACTTGCAATACTTATTGACAATGATAACAACAGGGGCCTGATCACGACAGTGATGGTTCTAGTTATGTTTAAAATAGCTGTAAAACCCAGGGCTGGTATTCATATAGCAGCTTAAGTGGAAACTTAAATATTTTGACTTAAGTTAAACATTTGAACTACTCATATTTTGCAAGAAACTAAGAACGCCTCATAGTTTCTTGGTTGTTATTGTAGCGCTATACATAATGCTTCAAACCAATGAAAAAAAAATGTAATCTTATTTTTTCCGTTTAACTCATTTGCTTCAGGAAACTGTAAGATTTTTAGGAAATTAAAAGTTTTCACTTAAGATGCTTTGTGAATACCAACACAGTACAATATATTTTTAGAAAAGAGCGTGGTGAAATCAATCAATGTGGAACATTGTATTGGGTATAGCCGGAAAAGATGCCAGTTTTTTGTCCTGTTTTGGTTCGACTTTGGTCCAAATATCCTTCCCCGTAATCGTGCTATTTTCTTCATAACCCAAAACTCATTTGCGGTCTTTAAATGTCGGAATGCCGAAAAGGCAACAGTGACGATTCATGGAAAACTTCCTGCTCGGATTTTTCAATCATTGATAAATTGTTTTCCTAAGTAAGATCTTAATACATCTTTCCTCCGGCGTCTGACTGGTTTATTTCCACTGGCCATTGACCTGAAGCAATATCTTACGTTTGGGAATTTGCTTTTATCGTGAGGGATTAAGTTATTGAATATATCTGTAAAAGTACGTCTCAAACAAAGTTCATCATGACACAATCTGCATTTTTATATAAACAAATTAAATGATTTCCAGGGAAGATATTCGCAGTTAGAACAAAAAGATTATCAACGATGCCGACAACGTCATAATTCTGTTAGAGAAGCACCAATAGTGCGTAGTGCCATTGTGATGGGTAGCGGGGTTAGTTTCCTTAGCAGCCATTTTTTAACAAAGGAGACGACGCTTATTTAAATAAAAAGAATGGTTTTTGCTGATCCGTTAATTATAACTGCGCATTGTGTCGTGTTTTTACGTTTATAGAGAGTTAGATAACTACAACAAATCACTTGGTTACCATCTTTATTGTCACACCAAACATATCTTCATTTGCTGAGCTATGCTACAAAATAGGTAGACAACTATCGGGCCCGAAAAATTCAAACACAAATACGAATACGTTTCAGTGATCGGTGTGTAACTTGGCTGCTTTTACATTCTTCTAAATATGTAAACACCAATAACCAATTCTCTGGAAGTCTTTTATGGAGCATTACATATTACGGATCTAATAGTGATTTATTACAAAAACTCATTTGCTTATTATAGATAAATAGTGTGTGCCTGACTGTATAGACCTAGGGGCTCAAACATCGCTTCAGCACCTTGTATTAGTTTATAGTCATTAACTGTTATGTATAAAAGTATAATTCATTTTGTACGTGTCGGAACTGATTTCATATAACTTCCATTAAGTTGAAACCTCTCGTGGTTATCAATGAACTTACACTATGCTTCAAGTATGAATTAAATTAGTGAAACCCGAATGAGATAATGGAAACTAATGTTGTGTTGATAGACACATTGGTTTGACTTGTGGCCTACAGCATTTTTTCCACTCAGTGTAACATGAAATAAGTATTGACAATTAGAGTTCATTTCAATTGAGATGTCGATGTCTAATTGTATTATCAGGTATAGAATTATCATCGAAGATAGGACATTGAATGTGTTGAACTCCTGTTCATCACCAAACTTTGAAAAGTATCGTTGCAGAGTTAATACCATATTAAACTGTGAAAGGCCGTTCTTCAGTGTGGAGAATTATGTGATCAAATGAATAACGTTTACACTCGTAGCAATTGCGATTTCACCCGCTAACTAACTAACTAACTAGCTTGCTTGCTTGCTTGCTTGCTTGCTTGCTTGCTTGCTTGCTTGCTTGCTTGCTTGCTTGCTTGCTTGCTGGCTCGCTCGCTCGCTCGCTCGCTAACTTACTTACTTACTTACTGTGCTATGCTTGGCACGTTGAATGCCACCTGCCACCTCGACTCGATCAAATTAAAATCGTGTTTTATAATTGATGTAATGTTTGGCATTGATATTATAATTTCAAGACATTTCAAATAAATCCGATACTGCAAGAGAAATGTAGGGAGATATATTTAACAGATTTAATGCGAATATTGATACTGTCTAAAACCTGATAATAATAAAATAAAACTCGTGATTTACATGTTTTATGGCGTTTTCAATGTCGAATTGCACATAAGTAAAATATCATATTGCTTCCTTTAACACACAATGATGATATTCATTGCGGTATGACTATAATTATTTATCGTTTAATCCATTATCTGCATTATCAGTTCCACTATGGTGGTTAGCTAGGAGACTAGGCTTGTTAATTTGCATTTAGCATGTTCCTTTCTTGTACTTAATGCTTGGTTGTAGGTGTTTTATTAAAATAATATCGATACATTATTATTTTGTTTCTAGAGGCATTGCCTATATTGGACTCATGTCATCCAATCCTGTGGATTATGTAGAGTATGTATGTTAAGTGTAGTATTTAAGGCTTAATCTGTGATGTTTTCTTTTGTTTGCATGTCCCCCTTTGTGGGGTTGTGTTAAACATGGATGGTTTCTGTTGAGTTATGATTTGCTTGTCATATCATGAACAAATATTCTTTGAAAACATTTGCAACAATTTCAATTTCAAACAGAACGGTTTCTGTACTTCATTAAGGGACTTCTACTATATTTATTTCCTTATTGAGAAAAAAAATAAACTTAATAAATGTTTCTGCAGAATAGTTAATTTAATGTTTCACTAAATGATGTATCTTCTTTTTTCATGATTATTTTTGTTAATGATTTCTAGGATGAATATAATAGTTTATTAAATGCTTTCAATGGATTATGGTGATTTTCAGTGAAAATAATAATGACAAATTACAGTGAAATAACATTTTTGATAATTCACTGTTTCTGACGGAACTACTTTCTTCAATGAAAAAATAAATTACCTCCCTGTATTGTTTGTTTAATTACATATTTACCTCCTTGATTATGTCTGCTACTTGACAGCTGTCAAAAATAGAGTATTTTGCTGTATCTGATACCAATGGCTTTGAATTTTAAGCCTTTTTTGGCATTTATTCGAGCCCCATTCACACGTAACTGTAGCATTGAAAACGGAAAAAAAATAAAAATAATTTAATTTATATTTTTGTATACAGTAATCTACGTAAAGAAAAGGAAAATTATAAAATTTCAAGAAATATATTTTTTTCGTTGTTACGATACTGTTGGCATACTGCACCTGTGTGACCTCATTATTGTGAGGAATAGAATGAACCTAGATCTACTGCAAATCGAGAACCTCAACAAGTGACAGTCAGGTGAAAGAACCACTATTTTATAAGTGCTTTCCTACAAGGGCCTTTAGAAAGAGAATAGATCCTTCTTATAAACTTCGATTTATTGGAGAGTTGGAAGGCTTATTCTGTTCTGACAAGCCAAGGTCTCAGAATGAAATCTATTGTTCCGTATTTAAAAGGCGAATCTAAAAAAAAATCTGAACAAGCTTTGAACAATTCAAATAAAAGCAATAAACACAAACCTACAATTTATCGAAGCATATAGAATCCACTGCCTGTAAATGATCATACTAAATGCATTTTGAGATTCAAAATCGCATCTCGTCAAAAAAATCAAAATGTCGTCCTCGTTTTTCGATGTTGTGATGACGTCAAAACACATGATAAAGTCACTCTGTACGTCGATTCTCGTTTTTAACTGTCAGTACGAGTATTTTCCCTTACTAATCAGACTGGCGACGTAGAAAAAATAAGTCTATGACGTGATAATGATTAAAAATTCCCGGCATCGTGACTTGAATTCACAATGATGGATGACAAAACTGTTTGTTGACAATGAAATTACTCCGCGATCAAATTTAATAAATGCCAGTTATTTCGCTTTCAATAACCATTAATATAATTTTGTGTTCGTCAAATATTATATTTGTTTTATTTATAAACTTTACACATATCTTGTTTTATGTTTTGCAGAAAAATACTGCAGCAAATAGTTGCACTACTTTCAGTGGAACTTCTGTTAAAAAAGGTGAATAGGTTGAACTGAATTTGGGGCGCTCCACGGGGTGAGGTTCCGAATATTAATTATATGATTAATTACGCATATAATAAACAGAAATTTTGTTGATTTTTGGTGTAAGATTGACTCGTGATCACATAAATCTATATTTTCACTACGTCACTCGTGAAAATATTGATTTCTGTGACCACTCTTTATGTTCCTTAATTTACAACAGACTACAGTGAATTTACTACTACGTTAATTTGCGATTTCCAGTTTTCACTTTAACGATCGAGTGTCCAAAAATATTAAAGTCGCGATATAATTTACTACCGCACATAAAATAATTCTAGTATAACTCCGTCAATCAATTAACAAATGCGTTGAAACATTAATTTCAAAGTAGTTATTCTGGTAGTTTGGTTGTATTTCATAACATTTCACTGACGATGCATTTACTGATATTTTGGATACACATGTAGGCTAGAAATCTGCCTTCTGCGTATTTCTTGACTGCAATTCCCCAAGAAACAAAATAAAATAGCCTTCTCCATAATCGGGCTAGTTTTTCCAGCATCACATTTGCGACAATTTGAAAAATGTTATTAATCTTCGGAATGAACAAGTCAAAATAATGATTCATGGCAAACTTCCTGGTCGGAGTATGTCAATCATTGACAATTTGTTTTTCTAAGTGGGATCTCAATACCAATTTTCTCCGACGTCTGGCTTGTTAACTTCCATTGGTCATTGACCTGAAGCAATATCTTTTGCTTGGGAATTTGATTTTAATGGGCTTAGGTATGGGTTTACAACCGATTTTACACTCCCAGCTTTTGACAGCAGGCATTTGGGTAAATCATTTTCTCATTCGGTTATGGGTTGATTATTGTGTCGTGTATTTTAGGTATAATGTATATGCCATTTTTATGTAATACTAGTATGCTCTATTTGGCGGTTTTGGGGCATGGTGTTTGGTAACTAGGTAATATCGCAGTAATGCCTTTGATTTTGTATTAACGAATTTCTTAACGTTCTTCTTCCATGCGACATTAGGAGAGACTATCAAGTGCATTAATATTAGACATGAACATAGTTTAGCCTCAGAGTGCACATCGTTAAACATGTTAAAATGCGATAAAAATCATTGTTTTAATCTCCAATGATATCAGTGTTGTTCATGACTAAACAATTGTCTCATCTAAAAGCTAAATACATTGTTGCAATAAATACAAATGCTCAAGTTGAGCTGAAAATTTGTGAAGGACCTTAAGATACAATAATGTAGACAAGCAAGTACACCAAACATAAAAAATATAGTCTGAGTGTACTTGATATTTTATTCTAACATTGACGTTTACAAATGGCACAAACGTCAATCATCAGAAAACAGTTCATTATTGACGTCTGCTTGATAACATTGGAAAGTAAACTACCATTCTGTATATGTGAACTTTGTTTTGTTTCATGTAAATCGTTTATAAAGGTTATTTCAAGAGCTGATTACTTAAAAATGACGGTTATATCTTGTTAGCATTGAATGGTAATTGTAACGGGTCGAAATCTTGTTTGTGATCGTGTATTGTTCTTACATAGTGTGTTATGGTTAGTAAGTGGTTTTAATGGGAAGATTGTTATTTGTTCTGGTAAAAATTGTTAAGTAACAAGAAGTTACTACTGAAGTAGATTTCAAAATAGGATGAGGTCTGAAGCTTGTCATCGTTACGGGCGAATTCAACGCGAGACAAAATATTGGTGTTTATCTTGTTCTCATGTTACGTTAAGGCATTAATTGGAATTGTTGTGTTTTGAGTTCTTATAAAAGAGGCTTAGTCGCTAAATAGACTCGACTGATTGATGAGTTGTCAACTAAAATGCTATAACTTTGACCGTTTAAAGTACAATTCAGATGGTGATTGGCATCGATCAATCTAGAGTTTATGCCATCATGGTATTTTCCTATACAATATACTTTTACCAAAACAATGCATATTTTACTATGGCTCAGTTGATTTTTGTCATTTCGATTTCAATTAAGTTTTCTTTTAATTTGAAAGTTAACCTTCTTTAAGACAAGTGAAAGCTATCTTCATTAGTCTAATTTAGTATTCAAGACACTCTGTCATGCTTAATTAGTAAATTCAATCATTGCAAACAAGATACAGAAGTGTAAGACAGTGTTATCTTCATAATTATTATTGGATATTCAAATGAAACTTTGACAAATATCGTTAAAATTTTGCGTGATGTCAATTGTAGAATGTAGAAAAATACATTTAATTGGTTTCATGAAAAGAATGATACCGTCTTTACGCCGATAATGGTTAAAAATCGGCTGCCAATGGTCAACATTTAAAACGCAGACGTGATTTATTGTTTCACGGTGTTTTACGATTTCGAATTCCAGACACGTAGAAAAAGCATTATGGGGATATAGAACACACCTATTTTATGCCAACGTATTGTCCTTTATTACAATATGCCACTTAAAACATGGCCCATGCGGTAGGCACATTTCACGTGAGTAAAACGTTAATATATAGACGCCGCCGTTTTCACTTAGTTGTGGATAGTAGACGGTTTGACATCGATGTCTCTGACGGTGATCATCGAAACTCTGGTGCTACGTGTTCTCTTAAATATCGTAGTTATGTTCCAATACATTACATTGCAAATTGGGGATACACTCATGAATTAGAATTATTTATCTCAAGTCAGAAGAAATTGTATGTGAACGACGTAGTTCAGCACCGAACGTAACTGACCGATACATATGGTATTTAGTTTAATAATATGTCACACGAGCGGATTTGCCTGCTTTATCTTTAAATATGTAGCTATATCGCTGGCTTAGAACAAGAAGGTCGTAACAACCAAATTGATATATTGAGAAAACAAGAGAAAACTGTCTGTAATTTACTCTTTACCTATGGGAAAACACGTTTTTAAAACTTCATTTTGGTCACAATGACAATTTCAAATTTTCATGAACATATGCTCATAAGAAGCGCCTGGTTAAGCAGATTTCAAATATGTATGAGTCTTATAAGGTCGTAAGAGGTAGTTACGACCTTCTTGTTCTAAGTCATCGATATGTGGTCACTGTCCTGGCGTTAAATAGTTAGAACTGAAATGTAATAAAAAGAACCAGTGTCCAGCAGCGACTGTCGTTCATCGTAAATCTGCATTTGATTCAAGATTATCAAACCACATGTCTTAGTTCCTTATGTTTAAAATAGCTGTAAACCCCAGGGCTGTATTCATAAAGCAGTTTAAGTGAAAACTTCAATATTTTGACTTAAGTAAAACATTTGAACTGCTCATATTTTGCTAGAAACTAAGAACATCTCATAGTTTCTTGGTTGTTATTGTAGCGCTATACATAATGCTTCAGAACAATGAAAAATGTTTATAATCTTATTTTTCCCGTTTATTTTCTTCATAACCCAAAACTCATTTGCGACATTTTGAATAATGTCTTGAATTGTCGGAATGCCGAAAAGGCAACAGTGACGATTCATGGAAAACTTCCTGCTCGGATTTTTCAATCAGTGATAAAAATTTTTGCTAAGTAAGATCTTAATACAACTTTTCTCCGGCGTCTGACTGGTTTATTTCCACTGGCCATTGACCTGAAGCAATATCTTACGTTCGGGAAATTGCTTTTATCGTGAGGGATTAAGTTATTGAATATATCTGTAAAAGTACGTCTCAAACAAAGTTCATAATGACACAATCTGTATTTTTATATAAACAAATTAAATGATTTCCAGGGAAGATATTCGCACTTAGAACAAAAAGATTTTCAACCATGCCAACAACGTCATAATTCTGTTAGAGAAACATCAACAGTGCGTAGTGCAATTGTGATGGTCAACGGGGTAAGCTTCCTTAGCAGCATTTCTTGAACAAAGGAGCCGACGCTTATTTAAATAAAAAGAATGGTTTTTGCTGATCCGTTAATTATAACTGCTCATTGTATCGTGTTTTACGTTTAAAGAGAGTTAAATAACTACAGCAAAGCACTTAGTTCGCATATTTATCGTCACACCAAACATATCTTCATCCGCAGAGCCATGAAAGACAACTATTGGGCCCGAATAAATACGAATACGAGTCAGTGATCGGTGTGTAACTAGGCTGCTTTTACATTCTTCTAAATATATAAACACCAATAACCAATTTTCCGGAAGTCTTTAAGGGAACATTACATATTACGGATCCAGATTCTAATAGTGATATATTACATAAACTCATTTTCTTATCATAAATAGTGTTTGCCTAACTGTCGAGACCTAAGGACTCAAACATCGCTTCAGCACCTTGTATTGGTTTACAGTCAATAACTATTTGGTAAAAATGGATAATTCATTTGTACGTGTCGGAACTGATTTCATATAACTTCCATTTAGTTGAAACCCCTCGTGGTTATCAATGAACTTACACTATGCTTCAAGTACGAATTAATTAGTGAAACCCGATTGAGATCATGGAAACTAATGTTGTGTTGATAGACATCTTGGTTTGACTTGTGGCCTACAGCAGTTTCCTACTCAGTGTAACATGAAATAAGTATGGAATATTGGAGTTCATCTAAATTGAATTATCGATGTCAAATCGAACCATCAGGTATTGAATTATCATCGAAGATAGGACATTGGAAGTGTTGAACTTTAGTTCATCACCAAACTTTTAAAAGTATCGTTGCAGAGTTACTACCATATTAAATTGGGAATATAATTGCGTAATCAAATGAATAACGTTTACACTCGTAACAATTGCGTACTCTTCCGCTAACGCTGAGTTTTTCTTGATTGTAACGGTCCTGCACTTAATATGATTATATTATACATCGTTAGCAGACGGAATCGCAATTGTTATGAGTAAAAATGCTATTTATTTGATCACGTGATTCTTCACACTGTTCTTGCAACTGTCTGTTTACTTTTCTACCATTACTCGTTTCACGAACTACTTTGATGATTTGTTAAAAAATTATCATTTGAGGCGAAAAAGTCTATTCGAATTCAATTCAGATGAAACTGGAAACCCAATTACTGAACCATTAAAACAGCAGAAGCATTCAATAACTATTTCTCCAGCGTCTTTAAGAAAGCCCAAACTTTCGATAAGGATAGTTAAAACAAACTAATGAACCTTGTTAATACTCGTACAAACCTAAACAGCGGAGCAAGAATTTGAACTACCAGGATTCTCACTTAAATTCATTGAAAAAGAAATTAAAACTCTTGACCCTGGTAATTCCACTAGAATTGATGGCATTGGGCAAAACCTTTTAATGATAGGGTAGGACATGATATCTAAACCAACATATTTTTAATCTTTGCATTTCTAAGTCAATATATCCAGCAGAATTCAAAATGGCAAAAATAACACCTATCTTCAAAAAAGGGTCAAAGTCATAAGTAAACAACTACATAACTATTTCTATCCTACTAGTTCTTTCTAAAGTATTTGAAAGACATGTATCAAATGAATGATCATACTGTTGTTGGAACTGTGTTCCTAGATATAACTAAAGCATTTGACTTTATTAACCATGCACTTCTACTCAAGAAACTAGAGTATTAAAAGCTAAGCTCTATACGTGTTAAGTGGTTCTTATCATATTTAACAAACCGTTTCGAAATGGTTGGCATATCAGGTCAGTTGTCAGATGCCATGGGTATCAATGCCGGTTTTCCACAAGGATCAGTTTTAGGAGCCTTACTTTTTTATTATCTACATAAATAATCTTCCCCTCTATCAACATAATAACACAAACATCGACATGTTCGCTGGTGGCATTGTCTGCTTCAGGTAAAAATCCAGTGACGTAAAATCGTCCCTCCAAGAGCTCTGTAGATTATGTAGGGTTGGTATGTTAAGTGTAGTTCTTTAGGCTTATTATGTGATGTTTCCTTTTGTTTGCATGTTCCCGTTTGTGGCGTTGTGTTACATTTGTATACAATGTATGGTGTCTGTTGAGTTTGTGAAAGTGGGTCATCCTGCATTTTATCGGCGGGGACTTAGATTTGTAATTGTTTATTCGGCTTATTTGTGGGGATTATTCATAATTAAAATTGACCGATACATATGGTATTTAGTTAATTGATGTTATCATTCGTGCGGATGTTCCTGCTTTATAGTTAAATATGTAGCTTTATGTGGTCACAATAGTGTCGAGCAGCTATCGTTGTTCATCGTTATTCTGCATTTGATTCAACATTATCAAACTACATGTCTTAGTTCCTTATGTTTAAAATAGCTATAAAGCCCTGTACGATATATTGTTAGAAAATAGCATGGTGAAATCAATCAATGGAACACTGAATTGGATATAGCCGGAAAAGACGCCAGTTTTTTGTCCTGTTTTTTGTCCGCATTTTCCCAAGAAAAAATCAATAATCGTGCGTTTTTCTTCATTACAAGAATCTTATTTGCGACATTTTGAATAATGTCTTTAATCGTCAGAATGACAAGGCCAAAGTGACGTTTCATGGAAAACTTCCTGGTCGGAATCTGTCATTCATTGATTTGTTTTGCTTAGTAAGATCTTAATACAACTTTTCTCCAGCGTCTGACTGGTTTGCTACCACTGGCCATTGACCTGAAGCAATATCTTACGTTTGAGAATTTGCTTTTATCGTGAGGGATTACGTTATTGAATCTATCTGTAAAAGTACGTCTCAAAAAAAGTTCATAATGACACAATATGTACTTTTATATATAGTTCATACATGTCTCGGGAAGGTCATAATTCTGCCAAATTCTGAAACCAGATTGAATTAATAGAACATAATGTTGTGGTGATAGACACATGGATAGGACTTGTAACCTTCTGCATTTCCCCACTAAGTTTTATATGAAATACATATTGAGAATTGGACTTCATCTCAATTGAAATGTTCGTGTCTAATGGTACCTTCGGTTTAGAATTATCATCGAATATAGGACATTGGAAGTGTCGTTGTGGAGTTATTACCATTTTAAATTGTGGAAAGCCGTTCTTCGGTGTAGAAAATCACGTGATCAAATGAATAACTTTTACACTCGTAACAATTGCGATTTTGCCTGTTAACGATGAGTTCTTTTCTTGATTATAACGATCGTGAATATTATCTATACCGTTACCAGACGAAATCGCAAATTAGTAAAAACGTTATTCATTTTATCACGTGATTCTCCACACTGCTATTACAACCGTCTGTTACTTCTTCTACCTTTACTCTTTATACCAACGCATTTGGCGATATGTACTTTAGAAAGGCTTGGCTGTATATATTAGCAGAATAGTATGTGCGTCTCATTCGTTTTTTACTACCACTGGCCATTGACCTGAAGCAATAGCTTACGTTTAGGAATTTGCTTTTATCGTTAGGGATTAAGTAATTGAACCAAAGTGTAAAAGAACGTATCAAACAAAGGTCATATGTACTTTTATATACACAAATGAAATTATCTCCAGGGAAGATATATGCACTTAAAACAATACATTCATACAAAATGTTCATACATATCTAGGGAATTTCATAATTCTGCCAAATTCTGAAACCAGACTGAGCTGATAGAGCATAATGTTGTTCTTGATTATAACGATCGTGAATATTATCTATACCGTTACCAGACGAAATCGCAAATTAGTAAAAACGTTATTCATTTTATCACGTGATTCTCCACACTGCTATTACAACCGTCTGTTACTTCTTCTACCTTTACTCTTTATATCAACGCATTTGGCGATATGTACTTTAGAAAGGCTTGGCTGTATATATTAGCAGAATAGTATGTGCGTCTCAGTCGTTTTTGCTGTTGAAGCTAGATTATTCAACTATGTCATTCAGCTTTTGGATTGCTGAAACAAGGACATTGATCTTTGTTTCCAGCAGGGACTTGGGACGTTCATTTTCTCATCAGGTGATTTGTTGGTCACCATGCCTCGTATTATTTGTATATGTTTCTTTGCTCGGCTGGAAAAGCCTAGTGCCGCCTGCCCAGTCCGACTTTCTATCATTATTTTTATAATTATGTATGTGTTGGTAAGCGGTAATATTCATCTCAGAAAGTCAGTCGTATTTAATATGTATGCCTATTAACTTGTATCATACGATATCACAATAACTGCTGATTCAATGTCCCACTTCCACTCGATAAAACATTAATCGTGTTCTATAATTGATGTAATGTTTGGCATTGATAGTACACTTTCAAAGAAATTCGATACTGCAAGAGAAATGGAGGGAGATACATTTAACAGATTTTATGGAAATAATGATACTGTCTTAACCCTGATAATGATAAAAAAACTCTATTTCCATTGATCAAGATTTTAAAGCGCAGACCTGATTTATTGTTTCATAGTGTTTTCAATGTCGAATTGCACACAAGTAAAATATCATATTGCCGCATAACCTAAGCTGTCTTTAATGCACAATGATGATATTCCTTACAGTATTACACTTATTTATCGTTTTATCCTTTATCGACATTATATCAGTTCCAGTAATCTCGGAGACAAGGCTTTTTATTTGCATGTAGCATATTCCTTTCTTATACTAAATGCATGGTATTATTTGCTGTAATTGATAAATGATGATATTATTTTCAGAGACATTGCACATTTTAGGACTCATGTCGTCAACTCCTGTAGTTGATGTATGGTAGAAAACACTAAAGTTAACAAATGTGTCTGCAGTACGTTCAGAATTGGGTTGAAGATATCATTTTATTTGGATTGTGGAGGATTCTCTAGATTTTAATTTTCCCTCAGTGATGTCATATTCTTTTCCAAGATAATTTTTGTTTATTGTTTCCAAGATAAATTTACAGCAGACTAGTTCGGTTGTAGTACATAAACATTTCAAGGACGTTACATTGATTGGTGCAGGTTGTATATACGTCTCATTACTAGTATGTCATTCTTCAACTGTACTTACGAGAGCGACATATGTGGTTTTAATTTGATAAACGCATTGTCGTTGACGTTAAGGATGCTTACAAAGGTAGCAAAGGGCAGCATACGGGTCATCGTAAATAGCAAATGTGTCCTGTCTCTGAACATTCTTCCTGCAACATGGAACTATAGTAAAATAGGTGTCAATTAATAAACATGGCGATAGATGAATGCTTTTGTGATTTCCACAAGCAATTATTTCAAGAGTCTTCGTGTAATTCTTACTGTAATTGGTCTACCAAAAGAACAAATTCGGACGTTGTATGTTACAATTCTTATATCATTCCTCAACATTCAAATCTACAAGTTTTGAATGCACAATAACACATGACACATAACTTTGAAATTTGCACTTGCATACTTAAACGAACGTCTAATCAAATGATATTCATTAAAAATTGAATCGTGAAGCGTTAGGAATTATGCATTCACGATTGGTGTTCTTAATTGTGAAACAAGTTTACGATTGCCGTAGTATATGAATTGAAGAATAAACATTGGATGAAAGACGGAATGGAGCATATTGCTAATGATTCCTTTTTACTTGCACATAACTGATACAGGAATAACTGCTTGTGAGGTTGTGTACTTTTGATATGACGATGAGTCTACAAACACACCACGATATTTTGGATATGCATTGTAGGCTAAGAATCTGCCTTATGCCTATTTCTTGTCTGCATTTCTCCAAGAAACAAAATAAAATATCCTTCTCCGTAATCGTGTCATTTTTTCCAGTATCACATTTGCGACAATTTGAAGTTATTAATCTTCGGAATTAACAAGTCAAAATAACGATTCATGGCCAACTTCCTGGTCGGAATATGTCAATCATTGATAATTTGTTTTTCTTAGTGGGATCTCAATACCAATTTTCTCCGACGTCTGGCTTGTTTACTTCCATTGGTTATTGGCCTGAAGCAATATCTTTTGCTTGGGAATTTGATTTTAATGGGCTTAGGTATGGGTTTACAACCGATTTTACACTCCCAGCTTTCGACAGCAGGCATTTGGGTAAATCATTTTCTCATTCGGTTATGGGTTGATTATTGTGTCGTGTATTTTAGGTATAATGTATATGCCATTTTTATGTAATACTAGTATGCTCTATTTGGCGGTTTTGGGGCATAGTGTTTGGTAACTAGGTAATATTGCAGTAATGCCTTTGATTTTGTATTTACCAACTTCTCATTCTAAGCCAGCAAAACAACAAAATGTCAAAACAAATAAGTGATATAATATACGCCTTGAAAGCTACACCGTTCTTCTTCTATGTGACACTAGGAGAGACAATCAAGTACATTAATAATAGACATAAACCTAGTTTAGCCTCAGTGTGCACATCATTAAACATGTTACAATGCGATTAGTTCTATATCTTAATATCACTTTTATTGCATATGGCACATTAGGAGTGTCGCCCTAAAGACGGCACTATAAAAATACAACCCTAGGTTAACACTTTGTTATACGTCTAGCTCCTTGCCTGAATCAGACTGTAGGCTACATACAATCTGTAAATTGGTTCTAAATATGCGGTGCATGACAGGTTTAATCTTGTTTTAGCACTTACTGGTATATCATGCAATCAGCTTAGCGACAGATAATGTAGTAAAGGAGTACATTGACAAATTGCACACCGATCTGCACGACAGTAATTCTGCATGCCCTGTTGCAATGTACATATATGCTTGTTTCTTTATTGATCACGTAATTGTTTATATTTATATATTTAACCCGTAACCAGTCTAGGATACACTGTTGGTTATCTTTAACAGAGTCAACGTGTCTTATTCTCCGATTTATTCATGTTTGTGGACTCAATTTGGTTACTCCGAGTTACCCCGTCTATTAACATTGTTTCTATGTTAATGAAATTATAAAAAAAGCATGATAGTTGTATAAAAATTCTAAGTTGTCCACAATGTGACACTCTTTGTGTGGAACATTTTAAATAAGATGTTACAAAGTAAATTGAGCATATTTAATTAAACCAAAATGTTATCTAAAACAGTGTCCAATATTACTGTTTGTGTGTGTACGCTATCATGTAGATTTTGTAAACAAAGATAAACAATGAGATACGAGTAGGGGTGACAAGAAAATGATAGAATCAAAAGAGAGTGAGAGAGAGGGAGAGAGAAGGGGAGAGAGAGAGAGAGAGAGACTGGGGGTTTGATCATTCATGTTGTTTTGCTGTCTATACGCATTACATTCCATTTCTTATAATGCGATAAGAATTTTCCATTCTTGACCGCTAACTATGCATTTTTAGTATTTGTCGTCTTTCGAAACAATGTTTGAGGATTTTCCAGTTTTCATTTGCAAACATAATTGTTTCCAAGAATAAGTACTACGTAATTAAAATGGTATTAATATTTGTAGAATTATTATATTCTAATTCTCCGATTTCTTGAAAATACGAAATGATGTGGAATAAGTCAGGAGTCATATTTCAAACGGACTTGAAAGTGGATATTGTTCATATTTGAATAATATAAGCACTAAGTAATGGCATGTCTATATAAAACGTTTTGCCAGCAGGGACTATGGAATTTTATTTTCTCGTTCGGTTGAACGTGGGCGCTGTGCCACGTATTATTTGTTTTATGTGATTTGTTATCTTTTATGTGATCGACTAGTTAAGTTGAGTGCTGCCTTTCTTGTCCGATTTTCTCATATCTTTTTAAAAAAGGTTGAAGGCAAATCTGGAAGTGGTGCATATGTTTTAAACCAGATACATTAACATCAATGTTTTTATTTTCAATGCTATCAGTGTTGTTCATGATAAAACAATTGTCGCATCTAAAAGCTAAATGCATTGCTGCCATAAATACGAATATTCCAGTTGAGCTGACAAATTGGTTGAGGACATAAGATAAAATTACATAAACAATAAAATTAACCGAGCTTAAAATAAATATAGCCTATAAATATAATCATCAGCAGATAGGTCAGTATTGCCGTATGCTTGATAACATAAGAAGGAAGCTACCAATCTGCATTTGTGAACTTTGTTTTTGTTTATAAAAGTTATTTCTATAGCTGATTACATAAGAAAGAAGGTTATATCTTGTTAGCGTAACAGGGTAATTGTAACGGGTCGAAATATTGTTTGAGATCGTGTATTGTTCTTATAAAGTGTGTTATGGTAAAGTGGTTTTAATGGGAAGATTGATTTTTATTCTGATCAAAAATTTTACGTTACAAGAAGTTACTATTGAAGTGAATTTCTAAATATAATGAGGCCCGAAGGTTGTCATCGTTATGGGCGAATTCAACGCGAGACAAAAACTAGATGTTTATTTTGTTCTTACGTTATGTTAAGGCTTTAATGGGAATTGTTGTGTTTTGAGTTCTTATAAAAGAGGCTTAGTCGCAAAATAGACTCGACTGGTTGATGAGTTGTCAACTACAATGCAATGACTTTGAACGTATAAAGTACAATTCAGATGGTGATTGGCATCGATCAATCTAGAACATATGACATGGTATTTTCCTATACAAAATATATGTACTTTTACCAAAACAAGACGTATATTACTATCGCTTTTTTTAATTTGTCGTTTCGTTTTAAATTAAGTTTTCTTTTCATTAGAAAGTTTAAGACAAGTGAAAGCTATCTTCATTAGTCTAATTTAGTATTCAAGACACTCATGCTTAATTAGTAAATTCAATCATTGCAAACAAGATACAGTAGTGTAAGATTGTGTTAACTTCATAATTATCATTGGATATCCAAATGAAACTTTGACAAATATCGGTTAAATTTTGCGTGTCAATTGTAGGAGTTCGTCCTTTTTATTCATTTTAAAATGCTTCTACTTGCTCTGCAATTGTTTGAATGAGACAGCATGCTTTTTGAGGGGAATGTCGAGTTTTCTCTATGATCTGCTCTTTGTTCTCGATTCTAACTTACCAATCCGACATGTTTGATCATGATACTTCGGTTGTTTTGGTACATAGTGTATCCCCGTTGGTTGGAACGTGTGTGTCGAAGCAAACTAAAAACAAGACAATTAAAACAAAGTAAGAAAACTTTCAGTTTCGGTAATTTCAGTTCTAGTAATTGTAAATACATACATGTACTTACTTATTTAAAAATTGATTCATAAAACATAATATTGCTGCTGTATCGTGGAATTTGTGGCTGGTTGTAATATCCACCATGAATGTGTTTCTATTGAAAACGCCTCTAGATAACACATGCATAAAACACTACTCTCATAAAACCGAATCTCCAAGAAAATGAGACTCTCTATCCTAACTGGGTCTGATTTTTTAGGGAGTCTAAGGTACCGGTTTCCTATTAACTGCAGTTCCAACCTTCAATTGTTACGACGTGCTACCTAAGATATATGTTATTATTAACGTAAAAATCGGCTCCATATTTTAATTTCAAGAAATTTCGAATTAATCCGATATTCCAAATTGAATGTAGAAAAATACATTTTATTGGTTTCATGCAAAGAATGATACTGTCTTTACGCCGATAATGGTTACAAATCGGCTGCCAATGGTCAATATTTAAAACGCAGACGTGATTTATTGTTTTACGGTGTTTTACGATTTCGAATTCAAGACACGTAGAAAAAGCATTATGGAGGATATAGAACACACCTATTTTATGCCAACGTATTGTCCTTTATTACAATGCGGTATGCACATTACACGTGAGTAAAACGGTAATATATAGACGCCGCCGTTTTCACTTAGTTGTGGATAGTTGACGGTTTGACCTTGATGTCTCTGACGGTGATCATCGAAACTCTGGTGCTACGTGTTCTCTTAAATACCGTAGTTATGTTCCAATACATTACGTTGCAAATTGGGGATTCACTCATGAATTAGAATGATTTATTTCAGGTCAGAAGAAAGTGCATGTAAACGACGTAGTTTAGCACGTAGCGTCACTGGCCGATACATATGCAGTTTAGTTTGATAATTTTGTCAATAGTCCGGATGCACATGCTTTATCGTTACATATGTAGCTATATGTGGTACCAGTCCTGACGTTAAATAGTTTGAACTTAAATGTAATAAAAAGTATCAGCGTCCAGCAGCTAACGTCGTTTATCGTAATTCTGCATTTGAGACAAAATTATCAAACTACATGTCTTGGTGTCTTATGTTTAAAATAGCTGTAAAGCCCAGGGCTGTATTCATAAAGCAGCTTAAGTGAAAACTTAAATATTTCTACTTAAGTAAAACATTTGAACTGCTCATATTTTGCTAGAGACTAAGAACATCTCATAATTTCTTGTTTGTTATTGTAGCGCTATACATAATGCTTCAAAACAATGAAAAAAGTTTATAATCTTATTTTTCCCGTTTAACTGATTTATTTCAGGAAACTGTAAGATTTTAAGGAAATTCTAAGTTTTCACTTAAGATGCTTTGTGAATACCAACACAGTACAATATATTTTAGAAAAGAGCGTGGTGAAATCAATCAATGTGGAACACTGTATTGGATATAGCCGGAAAAGATGCCAGTTTTTTGTCCCGTTTTGGTCCGACTTTGGTCCAAATATCCTTTCTCGTAATCGTGCTATTTTCTTCATAACCCGAAACTCATTTGCGACATTTTGAATAATGTCTTTAATTGTCGGAATGCCGAAAAGGCAACAGTGACGATTCATGGAAAACTTCCTGCTCGGATTTTCCAATCATTGATAAATTGTTTTGCTAAGTAAGATCTTAATACAACTTTTCTCCGGCGTCTGACTGGTTTATTTCCACTGGCCATTGACCTGAAGCAATATCTTACGTTCGGGAAATTGCTTTTATCGTGAGGGATTAAGTTATTGAATATATCTGTAAAAGTACGTCTCAAACAAAGTTCATAATGACACAATCTGTATTTTTATATAAACAAATTAAATGATTTCCAGGGAAGATATTCGCACTTAGAACAAAAAGATTTTCAACCATGCCAACAACGTCATAATTCTGTTAGAGAAACACCAACAGTGCGTAGTGCCATTGTGATGGTCAACGGGGTAAGCTTCCTTAGCAGCATTTCTTGAACAAAGGAGCCGACGTTTATTTAAATAAAAAAGAATGGGTTTTGCTGATCCGTTAATTATAACTGCGCATTGTATCGTGTTTTACGTTTAAAGAGAGTTAAATAACTACAACAAAGCACTTAGTTCGCATATTTATCGTCACACCAAACATATCTTCATCCGAAGAGCCATGATAGACAACTATTGGGCCCAAATAAATACGAACACGAATACGAATACGAGTCAGTGATCGGTGTGTAACTAGGCTGCTTTTACATTCTTCTAAATATATAAACACCAATTACCAATTTTCCGGAGGTCTTTAAGGGAACATTACATATTACAGATTTAGATTTTAATAGTGATATATTACATAAACTCATTTTCTTATCAAAGATAAATAGTGTTTGCCTAACTGTCGAGACCTAAGGGCTCAAACATCGCTTCAGCACCTTGTATTGGTTTACAGTCAATAACTATTTGGTAAAAATGGATAATTCATTTGTACGTGTCGGAACTGATTTCATATAACTTCCATTTAGTTGAAACCCCTCGTGGTTATCAATGAACTTACACTATGCTTCAAATATGAATTAATTAGTGAAACCCGATTGAGATAATGGAAACTAATGTTGTGTTGATAGACATCTTGGTTTGACTTGTGGCTTACAGCAGTTTCCTACTCAGTGTAACATGAAATAAGTATGTACACTTGGAGTTCATCTGAATTGAAATATCGATGTCTAATTGAACCATCAGGTATTGAATTATCATCGAAGATAGTACATTGGAAGTGTAGAACTTTGATTCATCACCAAACTTTTAAAAGTATCGTTGCAGAGGTACTACGATATTAAATTGGGGATTAAATTACGTGATTAAATGAATAACGTTTACACTCGTAACAATTGCGATTTCTTCCGCTAACGTTGAGTTTTTTCTTGATTATAACGATCCTGCACTTTATTTTTATATTATAGATTATATTACACATCGTTAGCAGACGGAATCGCAATTGTTATGAGTAAAAATGTTATTTATTTGATCACGTGATTATTCACACTGTTCTTGCAACTGTCTGTTTACTTTTTCTACCATTACTCGTTTCACGAACGACTTTGATGATATGTTAAAAAATTATCATTTGATGCGAAAAAGTCTATTCGAATTCAATTCAGATTAAACTGGAAACCCAATTACTGAACCTTTAAAACAGCAGAAGCATTCAATAACTATTTCTCCAGCGTCTTTAAGAAAGCCCCAACTTTCGATAATGATAGTTAAAGCAAACAAATGAACTTTGTAAATACAAACCTAAACAGCGGAGCAAGAATTTGAACTACCAGAATTCTCACTTGAATTCATTGAAAAAGAAATTAAAACTCTTGACCCTGGTAATTCCACTAGAATTGATGGCATTGGGCAAAACATTTTAATGATAGGGTAGGACATGATATCTAAACCAACACATTTTTAATCTTTGCATTTCTAAGTCAATATATCCAGTAGAATTCAAAATGGCAAAAACAACACCTATCTTCAAAAAAGGGTCAAAGTCAGAAGTAAACAACTACATAACTATTTCTATCCTACTAGTTCTTTCTAAAGTATTTGAAAGACATGTATCAAATGAATGATCATACTGTTGTTGGAACTGTGTTCCTAGATATAACTAAAGCATTTGACTTTATTAACCATGCACTACTACTCAAGAAACTAGAGTATTATAAGCTAAGCTCTATACGTGTTAAGTGGTTCTTATCATATTTAACAAACCGTTTCGAAATGGTTGGCATATCAGGTCAGTTGTCAGATGCCATGGGTATCAATGCTGGTTTTCCACAAGGATCAGTTTTAGGAACCTTACTTTTTATTATCTACTTAAATAATCTTCCCCTCTATCAACATAATAACACAAACATCGACATGTTCGCGGGTGGCATTGTCTGCTTCAGGTAAAACATCCAGTGACGTAAAATCGTCCCTCCAAGAGCTCTGTAGATTATGAAGGGTTTGTATGTTAAGTGTAGTTCTTTAGGCTTATTATGTGATATTTCCTTTTGTTTGCATGTTCCCGTTTTAGGCGTTGTGTTACATTTGTATACAATGTATGGTGTCTGTTGAGTTTGTGAAAGTGGGTCATCCTGCATTTTATCGGCGGGGACTTAGATTTGTGATTGTTTCTTCGGCTTATTTTTGGGAATTACTCATAATTAATATTGACCGATTCATATGGTATTTAGTTCATTAATGTTATCATTCGTGCGGATGTTCCTGCTTTATTGTTAAATATGTAGCTTTGTGTGGTCACAATAGTGTCAAGAAGCTATCGTTGTTCATCGTTATTCTGCATTTGATTCAACATTATCAAACTACATGTCTTAGTTCCTTATGTTTAAAATAGCTGTAATTAAAGCCCTGTACGATATAATTTTAGACAATAGCATGGAGAAATCAATCAACGCGGAACACAGTTTTTTGTCCGCCTTTTCCCAAGAAAAATTAAAAATCCTTCCCCGTAATCGTGCGTTTTTCTTCATTACAAGAATCTCATTTACGACATTTTGAATAATGTCTTTAATCGTCAGAATGACACGGCCAAAGTGACGTTTCATGGAAAACTTCCTGGTCGGAATCTGTCAATCATTGATTAGTTTTGCTTAGTAAGATCTTAATACAACTTTTCTCCAGCGTCTGACTGGTTTACTACCACTGGCCATTGACCTGAAGCAATATCTTACGTTTGAGAATTAATTTTTATCGTGAGGGATTACGTTATTGAATCTATCTGTAAAAGTACGTCTCAAACAAAGTTCATAATGACACAATATGTACTTTTATATATATAGTTCATACATGTCTCGGGAACGTCATAATTCTGCCAAATTCTGAAACCAGATTGAATTGATAGAACATAATGTTGTGATGATAGACACATGGATAGGACTTGTAACCTACTGCATTTCCCCATCAAGTGTTATATGAAATACATATTGAGAATTGGACTCAATCTCAATTGAAATGTTCGTGTCTAATGGTACCATCGGTTTAGAATTATCATCGAACATAGGACATTGGAAGTGTCGTTGTAGAGTTATTACCATTTTAAATTGTAAGGCCGTTCTTCATTGTTGAGAATCACGTGATTAAATGAATAACTTTTACTCTCGTAACAATTGCGATTTCGCCTGTTAACGATGAGTTCTTTTCTTGATTATAACGATCGTGAATATTATCTACACCGTTACCAGACAAAATCGCAAATTAGTAAAAACGTTATTCATATGATCACGTGATTCTCCACACTGCTCTTACAACCGTCTGTTACTTCTTCTACCTTTACTCTTTATACCAACGCATTTGGCGATATGTACTTTAGAAAGGCTTGGCTGTATATATTAGCAGAAGAGTGCTGTGTATTTCAGTCTTTTTGCTGTTGAAGCTAGATTATTCACCTGTGTCATTCAGCTTTTGGATTACTAAAACTAGGATCTTGATCTTTGTTTCCAGCAGGGACTTGGGACGTTCAATTTATCATCCGATGTTTTGTTGGTCACCATGCCTCGTATTATTTGCGTATGTTTCTCTGCTCGGCTGGATAAGTCTAGTGCCGCCTGCCCATTCCGAATTTCTATCATTATTTTTATTACACTGTATGTGTTGGTAAGCGGTAAAATTCATCTCAGAAAGTCAGTCGTATTTAATATGTATGACTATTAACTTGTATCATACGATATCACAATAACTGCTGATTCAATGTCCAACTTCCACTCGATAAAACATTAATCGTGTTATATAATTGATGTAATGTTTGGCATTGATAGTACACTTTCAAAGAAATTCGATTCTGCAAGAGAAATGGAGGGAGATACATTTTACAGTTTTTATGCGAATAATGACACTGTCTAAACCTTGATAATGATAAAAAAAACTCTATGTTCATTGATCAAGATTTTAAAGCGCAGACCTGATTTATTGTTTCATAGTGTTTTCAATGTCGAATTGCACACAAGTAAAATATCATATTGCCTCATGAACTTAGCGATTTTTAATGCACAATGATGATATTCCTTACAGTATGACACTTATTTATCGTTTTATCCATTATCGACATTATATTAGTTTCACTATGGTGGTATCTCGGAGACAAGGCTTTTTTATATACACGTAGCATGTTCCTTTCTTATACGAAATGCTTGGTCTCACTTGTTTAATTCAAATAATATTGATAAAGTATGATATTATTTCAAGAGACATTGTATATTTTAGGACTCATGTCTTCAATTCCTGTAGATTATGTAGGGTACAAAAGACTAAAGTTAACAAATGTGTCTGCAGTACGTTCAGAATTGGGTTGCAGCTATCATTATGTTTGGATGTTGGGGGATTCTCTAGAAAGTTATTTTAATTTTCCATCAGTGATGTCATTTATTTTTCCAAGATTATTTTGTTAATGGTTTCTAAAATGTATTTATTTTCCTTAATTTATAGCAGACTAGTTCGGTTGTGTTACATAAAATTTCACGGACGTTACATTTACTGGTGCAGCTTTTATATGCGTCTCATTACCAGTATGTAATTCTTCAACTGTACTTACGATAGCGACATATGTGGTTTTAATGTGATAAATGATTGTCGTTGACGTTTATGGTGCTTACAAAGGTAACATAGGGCACCATAAGGGTAATCGTAAATAGGACATTTATCCTTAGAATATTATTCCTATACCATTGAACATTTGTTAAAGAGGTGTCAATTATTAAATATGGAGATAGTCATCCTTCTCGACCGTCTTTGGTTGTAATTTTGCCAAAAGGTTTTAAGTTGAAATCGTCTGTAATCATGTTTTTTTGTGATTTCCACAAGCAATTATGTTCAAGAGCAATCTGTTACTGTTATTGGTCTACCAAGAGAAACAATTAGAAAGCTGTCAGTTGCATATTATATCATTTCTCATCATTTAAAATTGACTAGTTTTGAAAGCACAATTTACTCATGACTCATAGCTCTGAAATTTGCACTTGCATACTTTAATGACCATCTAATCATGTCATATTCATTTTATGTTAAAATCGTGAAGCGTTAGGAATAATACATATCTGATTTTCACGCTTACTGTCATAAATGGAGACCCAATTTTACGAATTTCATACGTGGGTGAATCAAAAGGTTCGTAGCATTTTGCCATAATCTTTTTATTTTCAGAGTTATTGTCGTCATATTTATGCTGAAAGAATACATTGGTATTTTCGTTAAATACGCAGATTTAAAGCGACCTGATAATCACCGTTTAAAAAATATTAATATCTTAAATAAGGGCGATTACGTGTACCGGAGCACACGGATATTTTGAAACACATTCTATTAAATTTTCTAAAATAACTCGATGGTAGGACCTCCAAAAACCGATAAAATGTAATATATGTCTTATTGCATGATATCATTTATAAAGTATGTTACAATTTCAGACGATATCTCCGATCAATCATGTTTAATCACCATTTACAAAATCGTACTATATATACACGTAAATACCAGCGTGATACGGGTTTACCGGAATTTACAGAATCACGGGCTGCTTTCAAAATCTGCGTGAAACTGGAATATACGTACGGCATCAGAAACAATACGAGCTTTGGAAAGTGTATGTATATATCCTGAAATAAATAGACATCGATTTATAAGTGGAATAAGTGTTTTCATGTAGGATACTAGGAGTTGACAATCGAATAAAATACACCCAATATTGGTGACGTTGGTTCGTCGTCGAAGAGGACCAGTGCTATAGTATAGCAGATATAGCAAAACACTCAGATTAATCTTATTAGACAGCGCACACTACAGCAAAACACTTAGAACTATCTTATGGGACAACGTACACAATTGAAAATACGGAAACTATGTTCAAAATGGCTATCCAAAAATACCTATAAATGGCCACTTCGAGAAGCGAATATGAAAAAACGTTAACGTAAGTATTGACAATCGTGTCGTCAGTTTAACGTCGTTAATCAAATGACTCTGACGTGCTCCGGTCTATTCATGCAGTATGTGTTCGTTTCAATGTAAAAATCATGTAGTTAAAATGTTTGACTTATTCAATGAAATTTGACAAATAGCTTCGTTATACTTATGATCACGTTATATATTAAAATTTGAAATCATTTGAAGTTGTGGTTCGTGAGTTATCATATTTTTCTACGAACTTTTTTATTCACCCACGTGTATAGTATTTGAATTGAAGAATATACATTGTGTGAAAAGATGGAATCGAGCATATGGCTAATGATGAGCTCTTTACTTTTTTACTTGCACGTAATTGAAGAAGGAATATGTAATACACGTAGTGATGTTCTGATATGACGTTTTGGATTGAGACTGATTGTCTTATGTAGATTCTGTCCATACTATATGTTTTATTTGCATTTCACCTAGAACAAAAAATATACTCCTAGTTTCTACACTTCATTACCAGAGTTTCTCTACATTGCCAGAAATTCATTTGCATTTGTCTGAATGGAGTGCTAAATCTTTGAAATGCAAAAAGCCAAACTGACGAATCATGGAAAACTGCCTCGTCGGAACATGACAATCATAGATGATTTGTTTTACTTACTAAGCTCTAAATAGTTTTCTCCGGCGTCTGGCTTGTTTACTATTATTGGTCATTGACCGGAAGCAATATCTTACGCTTGGGAATTTGATTAAATCGTGAGGGATTAATTAATTCCGCTAAACTAAATCGCTAGAAGTACGTCTGGAACTTACAAAATAATTCAAACTCACTTTATTAGAAATGCAGTCACTTACAAATAAATGGAAGCTATTTCAATGACGTAAAACATAATGACGCTAATGGATAATGTTATTATATACATACAAATTCATGAAATTGAACGAAGGAAAGGGAAAATAAATACTCAATGACTCCGGCAATTTCACATATGGCTCAGGAATGTCATACTTTGCCTGCACAAACAGTGCGTTGCGTGAGGACTGCTCATAGTTAGTAACGGTGTTAAATTATTCCCTGTAGCTCTCAGTAGTTCTTCGTTGCAACTGTCGTAATCATTCACAGGCAGACTCACGGGTATGACATATTTCTTTAATATGCAGATGTAAAATGCCTAATATTTAGTGACTGCAATTAGAGAGACCATGAGCTGCGTATAAAGGCGTGTGAGGGGTTTGACAAATGCATAGAAAAACATTATATAGTCCGAAATAATAACTGCGCATGACATCATAATTACGACAGATAGAATAATGTACAATGTGTAATAACTGGAAAATGTATGTTTACTTAATGTTATACCAGTAACGAGTACAGTTATGTATCAGTCAATTTTTTGCTCGACGGTGGAGGGGGGCGGTCGCCAAGCTGGAATTAGAGATTTTCACGTTTTGACGGCTAAATCCCAACCCTGGAGACAATGCTTTTTGTCTAACTCCCCTGGGCCGGGACACGTGGTAATTCCCGGGTCTTTGGGACCAACCAGAGTCTATTCCCCGGAACTAGGACTCGATGAGGTCGTCTAATTACCCATGTATCCGAGACCACCCCCGGGCGGGCATAATATTGACTGGTACCTAATACGCATTCAGTTGAACTACATGTATAATACTAAAGTAAATAAGAACACATCGAGTTCTCTATATAAAACTCGTCTGTTCTTCGATTCTACCAAATATATAAACATCAATGCAAAGAACACAATATTCGTAAATCTAACCATTTTATTCAACTGTTCAGGAGTCTTTTTGCGTAACATATTACAACCGTGTCTTAATTCAAAAACTTAATTATAAATTATAACTGACTAGTGTAAGCGTAACTGTCGATACATATTGGATCAAAACACTGATTCAACACCTTGCTTTCGTATATAGTCAATAAAAAAATATATAAATGGATAATTCATTTTGTACGTGTCATTACTGATTTCATATACCTTCTATTTAGTCGAAAACCCTCGCGGTTATCAAAGAACTTACACTATGCTTCGAATAATGTGGAGATGTTAGAAATATTAATTGAATTAGTGAAACTAGATTGGGTTATTGGAAAAATAGACACATGATGAGACTTGTGGCCCACAGCAATTCCCTTCTCGTTTTACAAGATAGGTAATGACATTTCGAGTATGTATTTCAATGTAAATGTTTATATCTAAATTCAGCATCACCCACTTACTCTGGAAGGCCATCCAAATATGGAATATATTATTGAGAAAATATTATACCACATGACTTCCCTTGTATCCGGGTTAGTATAGCGAGTGCGTATAATCTTATATCACATGACTTCCCTTGTACCCGGGTTAGTATAGTGAGTGCGTATAATATTATACCACGTGACTTCCCTTGTACCAGGGGTAGTATAGTGAGTGCGTATAATATTATACCACGTGACTTCCCTTGTACCCGGGGTAGTATAGCGAGTGCGTATAATCTTATACCACATGACTTCCCTTGTACCCGGGTTAGTATAGCGAGTGCGTATAATATTATACCACATGACTTCCTTTGTACCCGGGTTAGTATAACGAGTGCGAATAATATTATACCACATGACTTCCCTTGTACCCGGGTTAGTATAACGTGTGCGTATAATATTATACCACATGACTTCCTTTGTACCCGGGTTAGTATAACGAGTGCGAATAATATTATACCACATGACTTCCTTTGTATCCGGGTTAGTATTGCGAGTGCGTATAATATTATACCACATGACTTCCTTTGTACCCGGGTTAGTATAACGAGTGCGTATAATATTATACCACGTGACTTCCCTTGTACCCGGGTTAGTATAGCGAGTGCGTATAATATTATACCACGTGACTTCCTTTGTACCCGGGTAAGTATAGCGAGTGCGTATGATCGTATATGACAAATGTGTAGTATAAAGTTACACTACCTTTGTGTGTTTTTTCCAATAAAACGATACGTATTCTGATATGTTAGAGTCATACGATATTAAGAACATATCACTCGGTGTCAATTGATACATTTATATTAAACTAATTCAGGAAATATTATTAAACTCGCCAGATGCTCGCTTAATACAATTTACAAAACTCGTTTAATATCAATTTATATCAATTGACAACACGTTATAGATCCTCTATAATATTTTAAAAGTCGCTGGAAGAAAATGGTCTGCAAGCAACGTCGATCCCAATTCAGCATACTGGTTTAACCTGGTCAAAATGTATCAACATTCTGATTAGACATTCCTCTGCTTTAGGATGTTATTGGAACACGCCGAAGACATCAATATTGGCGAATTAATTTCAGCGGTTGTCTCAAATTCAGGCGATATATGTGGCCTCGCGCTAATACGAAATGTGTTCGGACTAATAACAGGAAGAATAACGAATCACTCATTTACTTAAAGTCACATTATTGCTCCGACAACTTTTTCCCGAACATCCATTACATACAATGAATTATGGAACCATTAGGCTGTTTCTTAACAAATGACCAATACTTGACGATAGAATTTTGTTAATTGTATGGTGAACAAAATATTCATTTTCCACGAGTTGCTCCCCTTAGACTTTGGACCATGCATTTATTGTTTACAAATTGTCATTTTGTCAACAAACCATATGGATATTTTATTACATGTAGTTGTGCACTTTGCAGCGACATTTTGAGAGTAAAAATATACATACGTACAAGCTCTTATATTACTTGACAGTTGTGTCCCTTGAATGTCGAGTTTGCTCATCTATATTTGGATTCTCTCCCCTCCACGAGAAAAATGATGCATGTCAAATTGGTAGGTACCTGTAATTGGAAAACAATCAGAACGTCATACTACATTACTACATGTTCATGACTTTTTGTATACGCACGTATTATTTAAAATAATACAATATTATCTCTCTTGCTTAAACAGCTATCAAGATAATTCAACATGTATTGCACTTATTTGTAGTTAATACAAATAGTTCAAAAAGGAGCTAATATTGTTCTTTAATTCAAACATGCAGGTATCTCGTCATGCTCAGCAGTTTCTACACTTAGGGCCATGGATTCAGGGAACAGTTGGTTTATAATTACCAGTTTGGGTAATCTCGAGCCAATCAGAACATCTCGGCAACTTTCGTGCATGGTCGGAATATGAAAATAAAATAACCGAAATGATCCGATTTTTCACGAGTATATCTACGTGGATTTGCACGTGATGGTGTCATAATGACCATACATTATACATAAAACCGACGCATGAAAATCAATTAGAGGCTTTAATTACTCAGTACCGCCATCTGTCACAGGGTTTTGAAGTCAGCAATGAAAACATCGAAAGCTGTTAACATAGTTTATTGATCATATAAATATTACAACACCAGTTGCTGTATGATTAATTGTCTTTGGTGCGCAAAGACGAGTATTTAGTGTCACTTATATAGCTTCATATTTTCGTTTATATGTGAGCTGAATGTTTTTCTCTTCCCATGGTTATTGTAAACGCGCGTCGTGCAATACAAGCGTTTAGTATTACCTTTTACTGTTTTTGTCATGATTTCGGAACAAGATGAGTACATAGAACACTTCAAATCAGTGTATTTGGTTAAGGAATAACTTCGGAAAATATCCCAAAAGATTAGTCATCGCAATCAGTTGAGAACACAATAAGGGATACGCAATGGCTGATTCTGAGCTTTTAGGTCGGCAGAGAATGAAGGAGCTCTATGATCTGTCTCATGTCATGTTCACAAAGCCAGAAAGATTGATTCTGTATAAAATTCTAAAGGATTACAAGAAACGACAGGACATTACGCGACTTGTGATGGGATTAAATCTAGTGCTACGAACGTATACAAAACTAGAAATGTTAAAGTACGTACGGTATTTTGTGTGGGAGGGACATCTGCACCAGTTTGATAAGTTGACTCGTTTTCATCGGAGGTTTCGGCGCCGAAATGACGGTGATGATAAATATAACACGTTTCCAGCGGGTAAGAAACGTTTCCATGGTAACGGTTTTGCAATAATGGGACTTATCAATTATGAGAATCCATTTGGTGTGTAGACAATCCATCTTAGATTTTCAGATTATAACTAGTAAATTTATTCAAAACCTGGCTAGGTGATATTTAGAGACTTACGTTAAAATGAGTTATGACTTTCAGAAGTATTTTGTCTGTAAGAGTTTAGATAATAAATTAAAAGGTGTATCCATAAATGTAGTGTCAATAATGATGTAATTTTGATAAAATTGTGTAAATTGAGTACTCAAACTTTTAGGCAGATCCTTCCGGACCTTATCACTAGACTTTAGCATTTTTAAGAATCCTAATGAATCTAAACCCTGTTGAAACAAAATGCAGGAATAGATCATACAATATCCAACTTCTAAACATCGCATTTTATAAGTTGCGATATAATATAACTCATGGACACTACTGCAAATACCATCGTTAAACCTTTACCAACAGGAATACATTGATAAAGAATTTATTCAGGGTTAGTTACAAGACAAGGTGTTCACACATGACGTGTAACACCTCCGCCATGACACCAGCTTCAATTATACATGGTACAGCTTATTTGCAAATAGCGACTTTGACCTGAACCTGACCTTCGTGCATGGATATATTACATGGTCATTGCTTTAAATATATCAATTTTCGCAAGCAAATCGTACAACATCGGTATTTGGATTTTTTTTATTTAACACATCGAGTGTCTTCGTGATACTCACAGACTATGAAAAAATACAACCGAGGTCAAAAATACAGACAATATATCGACTGTCAGATTCATGTCAACTTCGCCAATCTATACATGATACACAATATACTGTTATACGGTATACGGGTACTTCTAGACAATGTTTATTGATTCATAGTTACCTTTAAGATGCTAGCGCCATTAATTATTCAAACAACGCACGTGAAGGAAGTCAATATCAATAATTGCCCCGCCATCTATAAACAATACAGAATAAAGCCTAAACCGACCTTCATAGAATTCACGGAATGTAATTCGGGAAAGTGGTAGTGGATATCATTTCTTAATTTAAGTGGTTTAAGTCAACATTTTGAATGATTTAGTTACGATGTTATAAGAATACATTTAAATTAATCCGGTTCCGTGGTTTTGAGCGTTTTTAAACTTATCCGACATGAAAGATATGCAGAGGAAGCGGACAGGTACGAGAAGGTTTTCTTCGATCGCTTACACTATTATGATTATCCTGAAAGTCACTAAAATGCGTCACTGCTATTAAAGCCAATCACTGTTACTGAGTATGTTTTTTGTTTTCATTTATATGGACTATTTTTGTTTCAACAATGAATATTTTCTCAAGTTCATCCTTTATTTTGTTACTTGTGACAATATCGATAAAAAAAACGTTGCTTAAAGACGATTTCTATAGTTTTTTTGCGACAACGAAACTTTTTTTAACTCACCTTTTCTTATGTGAAATTTTATGCTCAAGACAATAGGCTAAAGAATAAAGGGGATCGGCGAACTCGATTTTTCACAAACTGGGTTTTTGCAACATCACTTTTCTATAAAAATGACAAAAATAATGAAATTTTACCTATTCTGATTTTTTAGCATTAAATTCACTTTTTTTTCATCAGAAATTATTATTTTTTGTTCAGATGTACAAAAACATATTAGTCAAACATACCTATGCACAATTACAACTCTTAATAACATTCATATAGATTTTAACAAGAAATGAATTTTCAAAATTTTCAATAAATTACTATTTGAAATTAATAAAAAGACACATTATTGACCAAAAAAAAACAACTGAACAGCGAATGTTTTTTTGTTTGTGCAAATGATGTTGATAAAAGTGTAGTCTATCAGAATAATAAGAAAAAAATATAGGTCAGCGCACATCTTTTTGCGCTATCAGGCAAGAATTGTCCCCCTTTTTGATGAAAATGGCGCAAAAACGACTCAAAATGATACTCTACAGGGTCATAAAAAATATCTGAACAGTAAAACCTATTCCTTTTTGCAAATGATGTTGATATTAGTGTATTCGATCAGAACAATAACAAAAAACATAGGTCAGTGCGCTTCTTTTTGCGCGTACAGGCCAGAATTATCCCCCTTTCGATGAAAATGGCGCGAAAACGACTCAAAATGATACTCTACTGGCTGATAAAAAATATTTAAGCAGTGAATCTTTTTTATTTTTGCAAATGATGTTGATATTAGTGTACTTTATTGGAACAATAAGAAAAAAACACAGGTCAGCACACTTTTTTTTCGCTATCAGGCCAAAACTGTCTCCCTTTTCGATGAAAATGGCGCAAAAACGCCTCAAAATGGTACTCTACATGCTGATAAAAAATATCTGAACAGTAAAACTTGTTCCTTTTTGCAAATGATGTGGATATAAGTGTACTCTATCAGAATAATAAGAAAAAACATAGGTCAGAGCGCTTCTTTTTGCGCTATCAGGCCAGAATTGTCCCCATTTTTTTATGAAAAAGGCGCGAAAATGACATAAAATGGTACTCTACAGGCTGATAATAAATATCTGAACAGTAAAACTTGTCCAGTTTTGTAAATGATGTTGATATTAGTGACCACTATCAGAATAGTAACAAAAACATAGGTCAGTGTGCTTCTTTTTGTGCTATCAGACCAGAATTGCTCCTGATGGGTGTGTTAGCAATGAGCCCTGTGGGTAAGCATCACAACATTGAACAAGGTACAGTATGTGTGGATATACTTGTAGATCTTCAACTCATGAACTGCAAGGCCATCAATTTAAAACCCCTTGGTTTTGGTCTACAAAGAAAGAAATACAATAATGTTAGTCACACAAGTCTAACTTGAAATAAGATGTATATAGTAATCTAGTTTATCTTAACATAAACATGTTTGTAAAAGGGACAAAAAAATGTGCAACCAGACTGGGGGCTAGGCTTGAACCCCGGACCTTCAGCTTACGGGCAATGCTCTACCAACTTAGCTAGCCTGGGAGCAACTCACTTAAGTTTCTCCAATATTAGTATAATAAAATCTTGTACACCTACATACATTTCACCCCTTCTTTGAAGATTAATCATGAAACCTCTATGGGATGTTCTTAGGGTGAAAGGTGGGTAAAAACTGCTGAGCACAAAATGTAATGCACCAGTCAATTGCATTCATGACAACCCAAACCCTGGGGACAAGGCGGTAAAAGGCGCTATATCATTGCCGAAGAAATGTTGAAATCCCCGCCATTCCCCAGAGGTGGAGGGCCATGGATGCAACTGACTGGTGCATAACAGGGTAAAAAATGTGTGTCCTGACCAGGGTTCGAACCATGGACCCTTCATTTACAGGGCACATGCTCTTGATGACTGAGAAAGCTGGATGCTTACATAATTTAAGTTCCTTCCCTAATAGTCTATTATGCACCGGTCAGTTGCATTCACCCCAAACCCCAGGAGACCCATGGGGGATAGCCGGGGATCAGTCATGTTTTTACCTCCCGGCTTCTTTCGCACGTCCAGGGATATGGGATTTTTTCCCAAAACAATACACAGGAATAATATTTAATAGTCAAGAGGCCGGGCGAAATACCAAAGATTTTATATCATCTGTCCCCTGCAGGGCCATGGATTTTGACAAAACGAAAGTATAAATCCCGGCCCATCCCAGGTGGTGGGTGGCCGCTGATGCAACTGACTAGTTTATTAATACTATTAGTAATCAAATCTGATACCGACAATTAAATCTACATGTACACTTGAATTGTGAATTCAATTACTCAATTTACTGTCAAACCGATAAAACTTACTTCCAACAGTCCAAAACGAAAGCTGGCCTGACTGTCTACTCTGCCACTATTTCTGATGTCTAACGTCGGATTCATTGGTCTTGCTACAACTGTAGCTGTTTGGATCGTTTTTCAATGTTCTGCTCGATTTATAGTGACCATTAAACGTCCAATAATTGGATGGCATAATGATATGACATATTTCTAGACGATCCGTAGTCGACTGTCCGAAATACGGCAACTTGTTCTGTTGTAATTAACCCAACGGAAAGTAAAACGCGTTAATTAGCGCAAAGATATCTTGAACCTCCATCGGACAATTTCAAGTGGGCCTCACGAAGACTAAATTGTTGATAAGGCCTACTAATCAGATGGCATGAAATATAGATGATTGACAGATTGAATTGTTTAGTTTCGCGCAATTCTCCTCCGTGAAGAGTAACACTTGCGCAGAAAGATGCGCAGAAATTACTACCGAAATCGTCCTTAACTGTGTCAATTGGTCATGTGACTTCTAATGTCTACCAATTGACCACGTGATCAGCTGGTTTGATTTGTCGTAAAGAGTCCTTGGTTGCAACTCCGATATAAAAACGATATTTATTTTTTCTTAAATTAATTCGCCAATAATCTATCTGCAGCTCTTGATTAACCGTTGGTCCAGTATACGTATTGTAAAGATATTGTGATATCATAGTTTCTATTGCGTTTCACCCGACCATGCACTATGTTCTTTTGCCTACGATTGGTGTGAACCGGCACGTAGTCACACCGAGGCACATCGCTTGGTGAAAGTACCAAATAAGCCAGGCTATTGACGAAAATAGGTACCAAAATTATACCCGAGACAAAATGTGCATTGGTGTTATTGTGTCCCTTATTTGATACGGCCCATGACTTACTTGTCACTTTATTAAGTCGTCGGACGGGCTCTCCGTTTATTTTAATCCGGAGATGAAATTATTTTCGACATGTGCCGAGGACTAATTCAAGATAATCTGTAGTTTTGATGTTCTGTATGGCACATCAGCTGGATACCAAGCCATATTTGGCACGTGTCCCTTGACATCGGAATCGTTACACCGAACGTTGCCTCGAAGTCAGTCACGTCCGCTGGGGCAAAGTTGTGACCTAGACATGATAATAAATACAAATGCATTTGTACGGAATATTGAAAGGATACGAACCAGGAAGCGATTATTGCGCTCAAAATGAACGTTCCAATGACAGACTATTGCATAAAGGCAACATTACAATAAATATATATAGTACTAAGTGTATTTTAACGAGTAGTCCAGACGCAACCATTAATGCGTTACAAAACGTTATATAGATTCAAAGACAATGGTAAATTGATCAAATTGAGGAAAATTAGTCCCAAATTAGAATGACATTCGTGAAAGTATTGTAAAGGTTGAGTCAAGAGCACTATAGAAAATAATGTGACAATTGAATTGAAATTACTACAATAGTAATGTATAAATAGTATGCAGTACCAATCACTCACAATAATAATGTTGCTAAGAACCTCCAAAGAATGTTTTTCAATCTTTGATTGCTGATAAGTGCGAATTGAATATTGTAATATTTAGCTACAGATTTGCCAAAATAAACTTAAATAATCTGCCAAAAGTCACCATATCTAATACTAAGTATTCTACCGTCTGGTCACATTCGTGCAAAGCTAGCATTTTGTAAAATGTTCGTTTCTTTTCTTTCAAGGTATGCTGTTTCTGTTCAATATACCATCTCGTATATTTTTGTTACCATCTTTTTTTGATGGAATTACCACTTAAACAGGGACTCGTATTTGCGAGATAAAATCTAGAGACATGATACGAGATTCTAGCAGCGGATTCCAAAAAAAAAAAAAGATTTATGGAAAACCGCACGGTCTATCAAACAAGCCAATTTTTCGAATGACCTAAGAAGTGAACTTTCTAAGATATTTCACAAGTTGCAGACGTCTCATCTGAAATTTTAGAAAGTTACCAAGCAATTTTACGGATGGTTGTCCCAAATTAATCAGCTGATAGGTTTCAGACGTCTCATCTGAAATCTTAGAAAGTTTATGAAAGTGTACGAGACACAATAACAAAACAACATACACGACCCATTAATATATCAATATATATAGTGACAGCTGTTACATTATATCAATATTTTGTTGAGTCACATATATGTGACATATTGCAATATTACGACACGAACAACTATATCCGACAAGGGTAAGGAACCGTTCAATCACTAATGGTGTTTATTTCAACATGTAATAAATCAATTCGAGACCCTCGTACATCGTCCGATGTTTACATTTGTGCATTACGCTATGCTACAGTTATGTTGTGAAGATTTGATGGGATTTACACACCATCATAAAAGGTTACTTTACTACAAGGCTTGTTTATTAGATACACATATTGCTAATATATTAAATATATAATATTGGCCCAGCTACAATATCAAGATGTAATACGTGTGATAGAAGGAAATGAAGAGAAATAAAGAAATCAATATTACCGGAAACATCTCTCACTGGCTTGTTCATTGATCAAGAAACGTTACTGATGTTCCCCCCACACCCATCAACTGATAACGAAATCGTCTATTAGAATGAAGTTCCATCAAACATCGCCTTCTTTAAACATTTATTACAGTTTCACATCACCTAAAATGCATGTGAGCTGTATTTGTAAAAGATAACAAAATCGCACTGGGTACACCGTTTATTTTTAGAACTGGAAAACCGTTACCTGGGACGCCTAATTTTCAGTTTGGAGTACATTTTTTTTCTCCCTACCAGCATGAGTTCACTGTATGCCTTAAGGGTTGCCACGTCCAGGTTGTCATCAATTTCTTTGAAAAGATTCCCCCAATTTAATACAACAGCCGGTACCAATTTTAAATGAGCAATATTTTCATAGGAACTTGTTTACTTTGGGAATATTTTCAAAGACATTGATGGCAACCTAAACGTGGTAACCTATAAGGATTACACTGTTTTGCTGACTTATGATTGAATATTGCAATTTGATGAGTTTGTTAAGGATATCCGGGTCTAATATAGAATCTCCTCTTGAAGAGTTCTCAGGATCAGTAATTTTATGGCAAATTGACTGATTTCCTATAGGTCGCGGGTTCAAACCCTACTAGAGCCAAAATAATGTTATCCTTTTTCTTAATTTTTAGTTACATGTATAAGACAATATTTTGGCTTAATAACATGACTTTTTAGTGTAATTTGAAGAAAAATATTGTTTTCCTTAATTTATAGGAATGCATATGTGGTGAATAGATGAAAATCGGTTTACTATGGATTTCTGAAATGTATATTTTCAAAACCGCTTGGTAAAACCTACAACACATTGAAGTTATTTTTTGAAAAATATTCAATGGTGCCAATTGTTAAGCTTATATTCTATTGGCATTTATCATTTGGTACATATTGGCAATATGCAAAAAATTCCTTTAATATAAGGAGGGTTTGGTTACATTTTTATTTTTCTCTACTTCATTATTAGACCAAACCTCATTTTACACCTGTGATTGAACAACTAATCATTATCATTAGATTTAAACACACTCCTGTATGTATTGTGTCATCTGTTGGAGAGTTATTTGTTTTATCTTGCAGTTGCCTCCTTTGGTTTTGCAGTACGTTTTTACGTTGGGTATAGCGAAATAAAAATAGCAATTACTCTCTTAACTGATAGTAAACGTGTTTTAAAAGCACATGCAATTGTCTTAATGGGTATACAACAGAATAAAAATGTTAAAATGCAGTCCTCAGCACTTTAAAAAATGTTTTTACACCCGGACAATGTTAATATGACAGCGGCAATGCTTGTGACAACCTCTGGCATAAGCATGTAATTTTACTCCAACAAAAGGATTGTATAACATGAGGGAAATTAAAAGAACCATTTTGAAAAACACCAGCGCGGAAATCTATACACAAGAAATATCCCACTTTCTATCGACAACCCTTTATTGGTGGTATCCAAAGTTACAATAATATGTGAGAAGACGAGAAAGCCCCCCCCCCCTTAATCCTTTTAAAATGGAACGTTAAACAGGCCAATTTAAGTCCTTTTTCATTCAGTAATCAGCTTGACGTGGGCGGAGATTGAAGCATAGCCCCCGCACTCAACGCGGAAGCACTGGCTTTACAACAGTGTTTATGCTTTCCATTTGATTGACGATGAAAATATGTTTTGAACGTAAAGGTAATTTACTGTTCACCTTAGGCTTAATGTATAGCTTGACCAGATTTAGTAGGCACTCCGGACATATTCCGTGCATATTTCGGACAAAGTCGGTGCAAAAATAAACAAATATTTCCGATAAGTACCGACTACGCTTACGGAAAATAATACACGCTTCCGAAATTTAATGAGTGCCTACTAAATCTGGTCATGCTATATGAACGCCCTATCCCGAACAAACTAATGATTAATACATAAAGAATTGCCAGTACAAAATGCCGGAGTGAAACAGAAAGTAATACTATAATTTCGTTATTTATGTTACAGATGCCAAATCAATGGCTAGTACGAGCACCAATGTAAGCGGTAGACAAGTGAAAGATGTGAGGGTGTTTACTATACACAGAGAGCGTGGAGAAGCTAACATAGGCTTCAGCGTTAGAGGAGGATCTGAACATGGTATCAGCATTTATGTTAGTGATGTCGATGAGGGCAGTGCTGCGGGTAAGTTCTAGAATATATCAATAGGTTGCATCTATATAGTGGGATTCGCACCAGTGCTGCAAGGAGCGATCGCCTATTATTTTACGAAGTGTGAGACGTTAGACCACACGGTTAACGCATCAACCATATCATAGTAGGATGTCGTGGTGTAAGTCTTTGGAAATGCGTGGTGACATCTTAATAGCACTAGTTCGAGCTTGTATTTGTCTATATGTATTAAAATGATGAACCTAGTCTACGAATTTATTGAATGACCCTTGTATTGAATTGTTTTGATATGAGTTTGCCGCTGAAGCAATCGCAACTACTCGGGTATCTCCGTAACTGAGAAATATGTTAGATAAACACAGAGGAGTTCCGATTTCCGTTAGGGGCGCAAAAGCCAAAAGATAGATATATATGGTGGATGATTTATATCAAATATATTCTGTCCTTCTTTCGTTGGTGCGCAATTGTCAAATAATATTCCGTGCCAGAATCGAGCCGTGGTTATGATTGATTCTTCTACTTCAAAATAGCTACGTTTAATAATACGCATCATTTATTATGCTTCAATACTGGTATTAACGCCATATTTTATATTGCCATATTCCTATAAAGCGCTCCTAAAAAAACGCTCCTTAGAATGTCTACACATATATCATCCAAATGTGTTGAAACAAGAAATTTATTGTATACACAAAATAAATGACAAAGGCGTATAGTTACGGCCAACGACCGCGCATAGGCAAGTTATCAAGTTCTCTAATTTCATACAATGTTTCACAATATATCATTTACTGTCATCATTTCACTGCACAGACAGAACTATAGATAACAACGGGCGATGAACTCACGATTTACTTAAATAGGCTTCGGCAGACATCGGGAACAGGGCTATCGCAAATTTTCTATTGATTATCCCCAAAGCTGTCCCTTTACCACTCAAGGATATTAGAAAGACATTTTTCACGGAAACGTTTTACAGATACTAGCAAAGTATGAAAAGGGTATGAGGGAATCGAACAGGGAATGCAGCACTTAACCAGCTGAGCACAGAAATCAGTAACAACACAACAAACTACCTGAGCAATGCCAACACATAAGTAAAAATAACAATTACAAGTACAAGTCTCCGCCGAAAAATGCAGGATGACCCAATTTTAAAAAGAAATTATAGAATAGCGGCGATTCCATGAGACCGAATGAAATGCAGACAAGGCCCAACCAATTCTCCCAATGCCCCGAAATCGATGTGAACTGAGTAAAACCGACAAAAATTCAAAACATAATGTAAAACAAACGAAATATAAAATTAATTTATTTCCAAAGATCGCCGTCGACGATGCTTCAATCATAAAACGAATGTAAGCGGAGATGTTGTCAAAAAAATATTTTATGCTAAATTCTTAGTTTGGCTATTAGTACGTATATTTTACAATAATTAACAAGAACAATTAAAAATTATACTATTTTGGTTGTAGAGAAATGTGGACTGCAGATGGGTGACAAGATACTGGAGGTTAACAACATAAGTTTACGTGGGGTGGCCAGCAGCAGCGCCATCAAGGTATTGACAGGAAGTAAACGTCTTAAGCTTGTAGTACAGAGAAGTAGAAAAGTTCCAGAATGGCGGTTATCCCGTGAGAAAACGTCCTGGTAAGTCACATTTTAGTCCCCTACACTTATTTATATAGGGACGTATAGCAATTGTTTCATATGCACTTTCACTTTTATCTTGAAGTGAATGCTTAACTCCAGTCAACGGAAAATTTCCAGCTGCTTTTCAGCATTAAGGATAGTTTATTTTGTCTGTAGGAAATTGTTTGGTCAACTACTACCAGGTCCTGTCTACGACTGACTTAAAAAGTGGAACAATGGAGTGAACCTAATCGGGTTCCCTGGTGTAATCCGTACTCGTCCGTACTCAATATTAGCTGTGCTATATATAGACCATGGAACATGTTCAGAGTTAACCCTGAAGTTAACAATGCCGGAAGTAACATTCTTAAGCAAGATGTTAAACTTTCTCGGTAAAAAAAGCGAACTACATCAAGAAAATACTTAGGATTAAGGTAATGAATAATGAAAAATAAAAAATTTCATAACTGTTCAGTCATCTACTTAACCATATATGATTTTCGACCTGGCTATGTTAAATGTGTTACTTGAAAACCCTACTTTTAGGTATGATGTTCATGGTAAAACAATAATAGCCGGTGATTTTGAAGAATGTGGAATCAGCAATCATATTCGAGGACTAGATGTCGATGTTCCGGAGAGAAGAGTTAATCTGAAATTTGGGAAAGCAAATCGGGGACTGGGTTTTAATATCCGAGGAGGTAGAGAATATGGACTTGGTATTTATGTGTCTAAGTAAGATATTTGATTTATATACGAGTATGTTTTAGTTGTGTAGAGTTATTACTCTGGACAGAGAGTTGTTCTTGTTAGTTGGTCATCTGCCAATGAGACAATGAAACAATTGAATGTACGACTGTCTCGTAGGTATAAACACACATAAAACAATAATTACCGCATATGAAAATGATGTAGAAGCTAGACAAAAGATGGGAAATAATACTAGTATAAATGTTTGTTAATGTGCTATTATTTATCCTCGCCGTATAATCCATATTGGCGAGGCCACCAGAAGAGACTAGTCAGTTAAGTTGGTGTAGGATAATGCATGCTACAGAAACATCCATGCTTCTTTAAAGTGCCTACTGTTTATCATCATACACGGGACCTAGGTTTTAAAATCTCATCCGAAAGACTGGAAGTGAAACTGGTGTAGATGGGAAACACTGCAACGCATTTCTGAAAGTTGACCCAGAAGGTGTGGATCGAACCGATCGAACCTACAACCTTAGAATCAACAGTCAGTAGGCCTAACCACTTGTCCACCTTACAAACGTAGTATCTTCATCACTCATCGCTGGCTTAGAATGAGGCAATCGTAACTGCTACTTAGGACCTTATAAGACCCATTCATATTTGAAATCTGCATCATAAGGCGCTTCTCATGAGCCCGTTTTCGTGAAAATCGGAACTTGTCATAATGACCAAAATAAAAGCTTGTTTTTTCCATAAGTAAAGAGTAAATTTCAGACAGTTTCTTGTATCTTGAATTTTTCCAAGTATATATTGTGTACTTTTGACCTTCTCATTCTAAGCCAGCGAATTTAATATTGATTTGTGATCTACTTTGGAGTTGTGTTTACTCTGGCTTTATTAGTTCATCTGGCGTTCTTTAGGGTCGATCAAAATGGACTTGCTGAAACCAACGGTGTGAGAATTGGTGACCAAATAATCGACGTCAATGGTGTTCCATTTGATAATATTACACACGCCAACGCTGTCGAAGTACTGAAAGGAAAACGACACCTTATACTGACGTTAAGGGTACGTTCAAATCAATCTTATTTACGTCAGACCCATATTATGCTCCCCTACTTTAGACTGATATAGGATCTGATGACACTTTGTATTTGGGTCATGTCGATGTGAACTTTACATCATCCAATCAAATCGCTCATTTCACAAATGTTAAAGTGCAGAGAATCTGTAGTTTGCAGTGAGAGAGATGTTAACTTTATACACAGAGAGCTAACCGTAGACTAACTTTAGTATGCTCTCTATACAATGTCATACTGGTGAATAGCCATACTGCAACATGCACTAGCGAGGTCATTTGAACGTGACCTTTTAGGGAATGTAGTCAGATATATAACAGCGTAAAGGAATAAGGCAAATGTTAGAATCTGATTTAAACGATATAACGTTCAACTTGTCATTAATTGCTTTACGTTGCTGTTTGATGTTGAGCTTATTCGAACAAATTAGTACAAAATTCTTCCTTCGCTCATATTATATACAACCTCATATTAGTAATATACTAATTTCCTCGAAAAATTTGTAAATTACCGTTATTTTATATTATATGTATAAAAGGTCCATTCAAACTGTTTGTTATCCACTGTCAATTGGAACATCTTGATTTGTTTAATGCTAGGATGTCATACTAAATACTAATACTTTTTTTATTCATTTATTATTAAGTTGTTTTTTATCATAGAGAGTCTTTGCACACAAGTGTATACTCGTATTCTATATATATTTTACTTTATTTAAGGATGTAGGACGGTTTCCCGTATTCAAGGAATTATATGCGGAATATACTTGGAGTGACAGCCTATTGAAAGGTTGGGGGAGTTTAGTGCATTTATTATGGGATTATTGTAAATCTGATGTACTCGAACCATTAAATCATAACTACTTATAAGAAATTGATAGAATAATTGACTGCACAATCATTATAAACTTGATCTAATTTCAAATACATCTCAACGGAATCATTTACCATTCTTTAATCAGTTAATCAGTTTTCAGCCATTTGAAGTAAGAAGGTGCATTAATGTTTGGAACTATTAGTGTGCATGTATAATATTGTTTGACTCTCATAGGAAAGTAGTACATTGTGTTTGATAGTTTGAAAACTAAGTTACTCAGTTTCAAATTTTCAGGCTCTTCCCTTCTTCAGGATCTATTTTCCTTCTGCATAAATTCAAGTAGTATTGGTGTGTACTTGTTCTAGTTCTGAAGAATGTGGTTTCACATGTGTCACATAGTATTCTTTAGCGTAATGCAAACTAATCAGTAACAGTTGATTGTTTTCTTTCAATTATATGTCCTTACCAATTTTACTTATAACCTTACAGCTGGGGGAAGTAGAAGCCTTACGGATATCCATGTAATACCAGAGGAAGAGCAGACACGTAAAACAGGCAGTGTGGCAGATCTGTTCTCCAGCAGTAAATTACCAAGTAGTTTACACAGTGAGATTTTCTTACCAGCCAAAGCTGAGCAACACCATGCAACCATTGAGCATAGTCGTGAGGACGCTAAATCCGATGCTGAAACTGATTCTGACAGTTTAATTGATCTAGATCAGTGGGCGCATGATATCCATAAACCTTTAGGAAATGACAATCGTGCGTTTGAAATTGAAGACGAACCTGGAACCAGTGTTGTTCATATTCATAACATGGATCAAGAGAGTGTTGAACTTAACAGGATGGTTAAACAATCTCCAGATGTTAGTTTTGATATCAATAATGATAATACTGATACGGACGATTACTTTAATCAAGTCGAAAGTGAATATGATACACCCGATATGTTGTACGCTAAGATAAACAAAACAAATGCAGCGTATGAATCAAGTACTAATTTAAGTGTAAATGACCTAGATGGCAACGAAAGTGTTACATTTTCTACTCGCAGGCGTTCAAATTCTGACATGTCTCTTAAAGCAACAGAAAACAGACAGACCCTTGTCCCAGACAACACGTCTTCACATTCGATCGATGGTGCATTGTATTCCACAGTTCGGCGTTTAAGTGGTGGATCTTACAAACAACTGCAAAACTCTGATTTGGGAATATATGGATCTACCGTTAGTTTTGGACGTGAATCTGAGAACCACAGTTCCAATGAAAGCCTTAATTCTGATATACATAATGATGCTACATTACAACTACATGGACGACGTAAATCATATTCTGTTACATCAAGTGATGGTGAAAGAACAGATAATAAAGGTTCGCTAATTGACACGGTGCTCCCATACAATATGGAACCTGTAGGCACTATAAGCAGAGAGGAAAACACTCATGATAACATTGTAAATAACATTGGTACATTGGATGATGCAGATGATAATAATGATGTTGACATGGACGCTTTAGAAAATAGACTGAAGGAATTACAGAAGCGACAGGAATCGATAGGATTACAAGAATTGAACACGTTAGATGTTCAAACATCACCAGGTAAGTGGGCTACCGCTAATCATAGATAAGCTTATTATATGTTTGTCTCAACTGTAACATAATGTTACCCAGTATAATATTACACCCAGTCTTATTACTTTTTTCGATAATAGGAACTACGCACGTACTACATGTTTATATTGTTTCCATTATGATGTCGTGAAAAAAATATAACTCCATTGATGCATTTTATTTTCTATATGCCAAACCATGAACTAATTCACGATATAACGCGTCCATGAACTGTGTTTGACATGGTGGCTGTTACAAGAAGGAATTGTCAGACGAAATGGAAGACAGAGCTACATTTAGAAGGCAGAATAATTCGCACTCAATGGTGTTATTTTTTTGTCTATTTCAGAGGAACCTTTACAAGAAGGAAGTGTCCGAAAAAAGGGAAAGTGGAGCTCCTTCAAAAACAAGATTAAAGGCAGTCTGAGACTGAAATCACCAAGTAATATTATACAGTACTTGTATATCCGATTAAAATTAGTTGACCGCAATGTTTATAAACATACATTTAATGACTAAAATGCTAGATATTCCATGGAATGTATTACAGAAATAAAACAGTTGACACTGAGTATAAACACAAAAGCAATACAGTAACTATAAATCATTTGTCATGTTTGTCATACATGTTGAGTCTTAATGTACAAATTGAACCTATCTAGATTGCATTTCCATATACAGCTATTGCAAAGTACTTGATACCAACGCCATACAGTATGCTCTATGAAGGATTTTTAATGATTGTATATTCTAAATGCGCATGTATATTACTTGCATTTTTGCATCGTGGTGTAAATGAATATGTCCAGCCTGTTTATGCTATTTGCAGTCTCGATTATTTGCGATGCTTATTGATAAGTTTAATGATAACCTACTAAGGTATGTTAGTTATGATCCGACCTGAGGCGTTCTACATATGTAATGGAAACATAACAATACATGTTAGTGTATGTCCAGATTGGTTTACCTTGCTAACAATATGTTCGACCTTGACATCGATTGACCAGTAATTGACATTAATAGGAGTGGTGGCAGAGAGTTAGGACGCGCTACAGGGTCGAAAGGTCAATCCTCGTCTGGATTCTGTGTTGTCAGTTTCGGGAGTAAATTCATCGTAGAAGAATTCATGTTTTGGCATTGTAATAGGTCTGGCGACATCGCCAGCCTAAAAACAATATTGAATCAAACACTAAGACGAAGCATGTATTAGAAAGCCAAGCATTGCTAAATAAAGTTTACGTCATGGAAGATGAGATGACCATACACAGGGCAATCTTGATAAATACGATGTACATGTATGACGAAACATGAATAAGAATGCGATTAGGGATAAAATACTTTTGGCGGTAATTCCCTTCCATATAATGTAACAATGTTGCTTCAATTTAAATACAAATGTACTTTTATTTTTGCTTATGATACAAAATGTGTAAAGAACAAGAGAACTTTTGTAAATGGTTATATTTAAATGTTTTCAGAAAGAGCGGCCTTAAGTACAAAACAAATGGAGGGTAAGATACTTAATATAATATAATTATAAGTATGTTATTTTCAAGAATAAATACGGTACTTTATTATCTTCTTCTCTACCTCCCCTTGTTCTTCTTTTTATTATTCTTCATCATCATATTCTTCTTTTTCTTCTTGTTTTTCTTCTTCTTCATATTTTGAGTTGTTGTTTTCATAAAACGAGAGTTGCTGAATGAAGCTGAGCGTGGTCGTGTGACCCATTTAAAACAAATATACTATATGTTTCATACGTGAGGTGATACTTGTAGCTCAGATAGTGGTTTTTCTAACAAATGTGTTTCAATGTCTTAAGACATGAACACGAACATATACATTTGGACGGTAAAATATTGAATGATTGTCTGCGTAAATACAAACAGTGTATCATAAGAAATTACAATGCATAGTTCTATATGGTATTCAATACTGATCTCATTTAATTTGAGAATAAAGATAACTTTCGCCTGTAACGGACAAAGAGTTTAGTACGGTGTAATCTGATTGGCTGTCCTCATCATTAAGTCAAGGAATATCAATATTGAATACCATCTCTGAAGATTCTCGTTCGTGGCATACTTTAAATATTTGGTATTCCGCCGGTGGTAAATATAAGCACAATATACAAGGATTATATTCACCGATGTCCTGTGGTCGGTTCTCCGTGCACGGGTCTTGTATTCGTCCTGGAACTCTCGTCTACGCAACATGCCGGTATTCGTCTGCTATCGAGTTTCCGCTTGCGCTCCCACGTCATAATCTGGCCTTCTGGGTATAACGGATGGTCTAAAGACCGTACCCCGGGCCCCCCTTAATTCGACCGTCATACCCGGAATTTACTCGATACAACAAATCTATACAGGTGTGTGTTTGTTTCAGATAATTCACAAAGTGGGACGTCCAAGTCCAGATTGTGGAAGATCAACAAATCAGGAAAGATAGACAGTGGAAATATGGCTTCCTTAGAAGAAGCTGCCCAGACAATGCTAGGCAATGACGAGTTTACTGCAGTTATACGGCACATCAAGACAGTAAGGCCATACCAAACTGTTTATGATAAGCGTCGTCGTGCGCCTATGTTTTGAAGTCAATTTTTCGAAATAAAAAAACATTTGAAAAACAATAATTTTCCATTTTCGTGATCTAGAGGCACCTTTCTCTGGTAAAGTTGTGTTCCATTTAAATTATCAAACCGATGCCTACCAAAATGTTACTGGCTTATTCTATGTCTAAAATACCCTTTAAGGTGGGTATTGCAAACCACTGGGGTGTTTTAATGCAACTATACGGTTCCAAGTGAAGCCGTGGTTTTTTTAACTGCTAGGTAGTTAGGTTTTTAAGAAAGCCAGACCTTACATTAAACATAACAGCGATTTGGTATGGCCTAAGAGCTACTTCTAGGACACTGCTTTCAACGACATACCAAAATTTAGTAAATTGCGAAGTAAGCTGAGAGAGAGAATGATAATATGTCTTTATTAAAAGTCGTTAGAACATTTCTGCGCAGTATGTTGTATTGTAGCGCATAACATTGTCCAGGGGCCCTATTAACCGACATTGTAATACTGAAACTCACCCTTAGACTTAAAATTGACAACATTTATAAGCACTGCAATTTCTTTGAAATTATAATAAACCATGTGGAAGGTTATCTATTTATTTGTTGTAACCCACTGACAGTGTATACCCATTTATATCAATAGTGGTACATCTGTAACAACATAAGAGCGCATAGATCATTTTGGCAATATAATAAAGTCTACGTCTGAGTATTAGACGTACAACAGTTGTGAATAAGGCCCCAGTTCTTATATCAATCTGTATTTTACAGTATCATGCAACACGTAACCTTGAAGCCTTGGTGGATGTACTGCTTGTTATTCTGGATACACCTGAAAAGATCATGCTGCTCAAAGATGTCCGGTAAGAAAACAATTCTGTACCAATACTCGAAATCTCCTGACAAAATCTTAACTTAAGGTATATAATCAGTATTACCTCTAAAGGGACTAAACTCCATTCCGATGATAAAAAACTCGTTTTGTAGACGTTTTATCACAAACTATGTTTTACGAATACATGTATTCTTACAACTTTCGTTACAACCAAAGTTGCTATTAATGAAAACTACCGACATGTTTTACCGTCCGTTAATTAGGTTACGGCTTTTCTCGGCATTTATATACTACAACGCTATAGAACAACATTAAGTATATAGTCCGGCAGATAAATAGCATATTTTGGGGTAACCGTGCAATGTCTTCTATACAAAATGTTTTTGCATTTTCTTGTTCTCTGGACCATACCATACAAGAATCTGAGTGATGCCACCTTGTCATCATTGAGCAATTCTCAGAATGAGGCCCCAAAGGGGGTATATGAATTTTCACGAATAAATGAGCATAAATACATTGTTATTTTATCAAATGTACAGAAGAATCAACTAAATGATGTTTATTGTATGCCAAATAATGTGTTCATTCAATTTATAAACATTTTCAATATTAATTTATGAAATTGAGGCCCCACTCGTGGTTTACAACCTAACACAAGGCCCCTTATTAGACAAACAAATACATCCCATTAGTAAATGGTGGGTGTTAAACATGATAAATTATCTATTATTCGAATTGAATGCAGTGACATTGGTAAGTACAAACATAGCAAAACATTACATAAATTTACTTGATGCCCTGTCATCATTTGGCAAGTGGGGCCCCCAAATGTTGTATATGAATACAATCATGTACATTAGGTTTTTATCGAAATAATTAGTTTAAACACATTATGATTAATTATACTCAATCAAATGTAATGCAAAACACCTGACATGTAGTTCATGTTGTGTTAAGTATTGCGTTGCATAAAATTTACCTTATCCATAGGAAATTGTTTAATTGAGGCCCCACTTGTGGTCGACACATAATATGTGTCCCCGCAATAGGCCTACACATAATATTAATTAGAGAAGTACATGTGTCCGTGTTAAACACATATTATTAATATATCATTTGAGAATAACACCAAAGTAAAAAAATAGATAAATACAAATTGACAACAGCTTTAATTAGCTGGTGTAATGCTTTAGTTAATGACATTAAAAGAAAAAGGTAAAGGAAATTTTGAAAAGATATATTATCGTTTAAAAATAAATTGGTATAATGACTTTAGTATAACATATTATGAGATAGCTTGTAGTTATGAAAGTGTGAACGTAATGTACAGGTATTAAATTTTGAAATACTAGTAATAAATTGAGGAAATGAGGCCCTGCTAGAGTGAAAACACATAAATAAAGGGTGTACTAGGAACGAGGCGATTATTTCATTACTCACGTATGGCATATACTATTCAAATGATTTCAGTAGCGCCGTTAAGCATTGATAACCTCTATTACACTGATAAATATGGTATTCCATACATTTAAGGCCTTTGTAAGTGTAAATTCAATCGTGATAACGTATAAACAATGTAAGATAAGATATAACATCATACTAGTGTTTGGAAATAGAAAAACGGGGACATGGATCTCTGCTAGTGATTAGTACATACGTAGTGGTCGATCAAATTGTTGCGTAAATCAGACAGAGAAGGCAGTTAATCCTCCTGAAACAGCAGAATACAATATGCATCAAAGAACTGTTACAAGAGTGATTGTTGGAAGTTGCACAGAAAAAATGAAGAATACGTTGTACTGAGTTCTGGTAATATATGACCAATTAACAAGCAATTGTACTAGTATTATATGAAATGTTGGACACAATTTCTGTATAATATACTATTACTAAAAGCGTTTTGTATGCATATTAGCAGTGACATTAAATAACTTATTGTTTGATAAGGAATAATTAATTCAGACATGTGTTATCTAACTGCATAGGAGCATAGGAAGCATCATTCTGTATGAACCGCTTCACCAATACATGTATTACTCTAACCTCAATGCCAGTTGTTTCTTATCTTCTTATCAGTATTTCTATCAACACCATGATTATACAGCCTTTTCATTCAGAAAGTGGTATTCATATAATCACTGACTACAGACATTTGTGTCACCTTGCGGGATTTAACCCCTACCAAACAAATCATCACTGGCTCTACATGTATCAATGGCCACTGTCTAATGTGCTTCCGATCGCTTTGGGTTTCCCACAGCCTCTCAGAGCCCTATAAGGAGGTCATAAACACTTACCCGGTAGAACAATCAGACTGTGCATCATCAATTCACGCAATGCCAAGCCAGATTGCATAAAAACAGCCCAAAATGAATCTAGTAAAAACCTCACAGGTAACTCCCCACCCTGTGTACTGCCGTTCCAGGTTCTATGAGGCACACACTACCACCACCCATTCCATTTCATAAAATTATAGCTTACTCTTTATCCACGAAATACAACCCTTTAAAGAACTGGTCACCAGTGAGAACCAGGGTATTGTATACCTGGCATTATTGAGTATACAACACCTCTATGAACTGTTCACCACCACAACGTATGTTTTGCAATTGCATGCCCTTTGGGTATTCAAGAATACTATGTGGTGGTGAGTACCATATGGGGATGGTGTAGATTTGTTTGGTTACTAGTAAAGTGATCATTATACGCATGGATCGAATTATCAAGGCTGTATTATGTATTACTATCAACCCAGTAACTGTCTAGGCCATGGAATTTAGTTGTCATGTTGGAATAGAGAAAATATTTATGTAAGAATAGTTCTTGTTTACTTTCGTTTTGGCAAACACGTTGAAATCTTGAGTATAATATTACTTCTTAGTGATTGTGGGCAAAATTATCTACATACTTAATGATATACATGTAATTGCAAGGTCCTTTGATGTAACCAATAGAGCTTGACTATATTACAATTCATATGGAGTTAAAATGGCTAAACTTGATGGCGGCGAATACTTCATTGGGATGTTCTGGTGAGAACTCAATCAGTTTGAAATGTCTGTTTTGATAGCGATGAGTACTCTTGTGTACAGAAGGACTGTGCTTTATTGTTATAAGGAAAATACCGGGTGCGGCATAGAGTCACTGACGCTCGTGCATCTTTCAATAATTTGACCAAGAGCCAGTGGTATTATACAGTGTGTTTATGTTTCTTTTCTTGGAGGTCTAATTCCACACCCTAAAGCCAAACATTTGGTCTGAATCCTTACATGGGAGATACTCGTTTCATCAACTGGTCCGGGCGCATGTCGGTCACCGTTAGTGGTTTAATTCGAAAATCAGACTGAAGTCTATTTTCTGGGACCCAAGATCATTCTGCATCATTCCCCGCTCGGAAACCCTCTTAAACATATTGATAGGTTGTGCATTACGAGTATCTCATAGTGCCTTGTTCTAAGTGGTAATATCAAGGTATAACATCTTGATATCTAACTGAAAAACATAAGAGTTTAGCGACACATTACGGGCATCAATTCATTATTTCATTATCAATCTAAAATGTAGTTGTTTATGTGAATAAAGATAGTTTACTAAAATTTTATTATTATTAAGTCTCGTATTTGCTATGATAAAATGTTGAATTGGACATGGTCTATGTTTCATTTTCTCTTTTTTCATTTTTTTAACACAGACGCACACCCTCAATTTCTCATTTGTCTTTTTCAAAATGTAGTGCATGACTATTTAAATAACACTTTTCTATCAATAATAGTTATGGTTAAAGTTGCATTCCGTAAGGTTTAAAGAAATGACTCGAGTAGTTTGGACCAAATTCATAAAGTTCTTACATTTAAAATTACCCCTAGTAGGGCCTCAATTTAATTATGAATTGTTGATGCATGATTGCACTAGCCAATGCCACTTAATTCAATATAAGATATATTCAATATAAAAATGTGTGAGTATGCATCCTTTACTCTAATTAAACTCATTCGTTTTGCAAATAACAGGTCTCGTTTTAGGTGTAAACCACGAATGGGGCCTCATTTTCTCATTTAACCGTTACAAATGTTTATAAATTGAATAAACACATTATCTGGCAAACTATAAAACTCATTTAGGGTGTTTTGCAACTCAATATTTAACACAACATAAACTACATTTCAGATGTTTTGCGTTACATTTGGTGTGTTTAAGCTAACTACATTGATAAATATAAACCTACTATACCCCTATGGGCCGCATTTGCTAAATGATGACAGGGCCTCAAGTAAATTAATTTACTATTTAGCTATGTTTATAATTACCAATATTATATCACTGAATATAAGTCTAATAATAGATATAATGAAACAATTCTTTAACATGCATCATTTACTATTTTAACCATTTGTTTGTCTAATAACGGGCCTCGTTTTAGGTGTAAACCACGAATGGGGCCTCAATTTCACAAATTATGATTGCAAATATTTATAATTTGAATAAACACATTATTTGGCATACTATAAACAACATTAAGTGGGTTATTTTGTACATTTGATAAAACAACAATATATTCCAACTGATTAATTCATGAAAATTCACATACCCCCTTTGGGGCCTCATTCTGAGAATTGCTCAATGATGACAAGGTGGCATCACTCGGATTCTGTTATGGTATGGTCCAAAGAACAAGAAAATGCAAAAACATTTTGTATAGAAGATATTGCACGGTCCCTTGCAAGTTCTGCCGGACTAATATACATTTTATTTTACTGCGTTAGTCACGCAATATATTTTCAGTGTTAAAAAGGTAATACACCGACGTTTTGCGATTATTTTTCTTCTAAATGAATAAGTCCAGATTCTTATACAAATGTAATAAGCCAAAAATGCGATTATGAGAGAGCTTTTTGGTAAATTTTGCAATTTACCAACTCGAGTTTAGTCCCTTTAAACTTCCATCTATTGCAGGGGCGTCATATACGGTCACGACATGGTTAAGTACGATAATATGGTGAATGAATACGAGATAGAAGCATACCAGAAACTGTCTCTAAAGTTACATCTACCATTAAACCATAAACAACAAAAGAGGCCGAGAAGAAATTTGATGACTGCAGAAATCGGTATCTTATTTTGAGCGATAAATTATAAGAAAAAATATATAGTCCTTGACTTTCGTTCGTATTTTAAGGGCAAGGCACACTGAGCGGGTTTCACTCCTCAAAATAGCTGTTGTGATTTGCTTTAAAATTCGGTCAGTTAAGATTCTGATCATTTTTTAAAAAATCGACCAAGTAGAGTTACCTCATACTTTGGTAAATAAGTAAACCATGATCAGTTAGTAAAATCCGATTTATTTCAACGTCAGTAAATAAAAACTCAATGCCATATTGGTCTAAGACACCACTGGAGGACTATTGACTTGTCAAGGGGGCATTCTTGCTTTACAATTAGCTAACTTGTTTCAAATAAATATTGCAGACTTATCTACCAATTAGCAGAAACGTGTTGAGTGCCGAGTCCTTATACTTATGTTTAAGATTAGATATATACGCATATTAATGTATTAGTTTCAATTTGATTAGCTTGGATTGGGTTGCTTGGAGGTTATACCATATCGGAATGTAGGGTATATTTTATATTTGTATTTATTCCTTTGCAAACACCTGTTTACAAAAATCAAAATAATGGTCTATAATTTGTTACAATTTCCAAATATTGTAAGTTTGAAATGCCAGCTCTATCCTCAAATAAAATGGGAAAATGTGATACATGCCAATTAAGGGTAATTGAAATTACCTTGGTTCGTGGGCAGCCTTGTTAAATTTAAATACTTAAAAATGTTCATGTTTGACTCTTGTGGTGTGCTGTTTGTGTTAAGCGCAGTCACTTCCCTTTTTTTAGTCTGTTATGGTCGTTTAGGTCGCAAAACAAATATTCCTTCCTTCAGACATAGAGAGCTTCAGAAACAGAATTTAATTTGCTCATTGCTCAAGTCCCTCGCGGACAATGTGTTGTATATAAACGATTAGAAGATTCTATTATTTTACTGTTGTTATTTTTTTCTAATCAATTATCAAAAGATGATCAAGTTGACACATCTACACAAGATGAAGAAGAAGGTAGTTTAAATGTAGTCCTGTTTGCACACATAAAGTATACAATGGATGTTGTTTCAGGTTGCTATTGTATGTAAAGATGTATATTACTTGTTACGCACTGGCTTATACATGGAATGCTTCACTTTGTGTTCATTTGTTTATAAAGATCACTCAATTTTAAGAAGATGTGTCTGTGATTTTTTTTGCTTTGCTTTATGGGGTCGCTGTTTATTCATTTTTGCAGCGGCTATTTAACCAATATTATTGCAAACATATCGCTGGCTTAGAACAAGAAGGTCGTAACTGCCAAATCGATATATTGAGAAAACAAGAGAAAACTTCTGTAGTTTACTCTTTACCTATGCGAAAACACGTTTTTAAAACTTCATTTTGGTCAACATGACAATTTCAGATTTTCATGAAAATATGCTCATAAGAAGCGCCTTGTCAAGCAGATTTCAAATATGTATGAGTCTTATAAGGTGGTAAGAGGTAGGTACGACCGTCTGGTTCTAAGCCATCGATATATCAATCGTCCTAGTAAAAGCAAATTACGTTTACTACCAACGAATGCCAAACGTATGAGAAATGTATTTCCAATACACTGGCATACGCTGGGTATGAATTTTGAAAACATGCGAAGTCTCCTTTTGGCCATATACACAACTAATGCACCAATTATGTCTAGCGTTTCGGTAATTTTTTCTAACTGGCTGCTTGTGAATACATAACTTATACGAGACACACAAGCGCATGGGTAGCTCGAGCGTTCATGATTTATATGCGAAACTTATGCGCAACTTACATCTATGTCGGCAAAGGCTACAAAAACTTACTTGTTTTCATCGATCGGCTGTTTAAGTTGATGGATGCCTTCCCTGTCCGGTTTTCTGTTTTCTTTTCATATGTTGACGTATTTCAGCGTGCTCCTTATGCTACGGTCACATTTGCCCTACGAGCTCCGTACGAGTTGATTTTGCTGAACTCGCACGACGTCCGTACGGAGTCCGTACGGTGCTCGCACGGATATTGATACACGTACGAGTATCGTACGGATTTTTTCGACTCGTAGAGGTCTCGGCGACATGGTAAAACTTTTTCACCGAGCTCCCGAGTTGTCTACGAGCTGTCTACGAGCTCGTATATATTTTGAGTCGGACGTATTTCGCACGGGTTTTTAACGGTCAACGTCATAGGATTAGATAGTGAACAGTAGTACAGCAGTTATGTCAACAATATTAATTGCTATGTGTATGTAACAATATGTTATAGACAATATATTGAAATTTCAACACATTTTTCAATATCGAATTGGTGCTACATGTGTTTAACTGCTATTGTGTCAATGCTGCATCTGTACCCAGTATCTAAGATCCGGTACAAAGATAATTATAACGTATCGATTTAAAAAAAACAACAACCATAAATTAGGTAATGAAATCCAAATTTAATACATAATTATAATTATGCCCTTCAATTTTAACATCTGCTATTTTTTGAATATATAGCTTTTAATACAAAACAAATATTAAGTGTAATGATTAGTATATTTATACAAAAATAAAATGACTACTAGTATTTACTTTGATATATATTGCCTATGTTTGTTTTGGTTGAAGCTGAGGGGGAAAAATGATTGGTTAGCATATCCAGAACGAAATACAGGGTGCTGACAGATTACCAATGCGTGTAGGTTTATGATTCTAGGTGGCCGGGTTTATCCATGATGTGACAAGTCTGGCCACCCAATATGGCATGTTCGGCACCCAGTAACTTTATATGTCATTGTTTGTATGATTGTTTATAAAATAGAATCAGGTATGAGCAGAGGTCTACAGGGAAGACTGGACTTTCCCAACCGAGTTGTCTCTTAAAATAAAGGTATTGCTGTTATATTATAATAATGACGCTACTAGCTTTTGAAAGACGTATTTAAATGATTTTAAGAAACTCAACATGTAAGTACGTCTACAAGTCGTTTAATATGTGATATAATCAACCATTCGGGTGACACTCAGACTGTGGTCGCGTGGGTAATTCTCTAGAATACGGATCGACAAGTCCATCAAAGGTTTTAGTCTCGACCGGGACAATGGTCTTTCGGAAATCATTTCATTGTTTCCACCCAACTAGAAATGGATTAGTTGGTAAACTCAGAGGTGGTCTACACCTAAAACGTTATAGAAACCAAGTTGTACATTCGAAAAGGGTAGGGGTCCCACATGCCGTTTAACATTCTGTCTCTTCCATCCTCCCGTGTATCCGCTGATATGTACCCGATGATGATTGATGATCGGCACAGACACCGACCGATGAGTAGCAACGTATATTGTAATTATACTTTAAATGACCCTGGCCGCCGTCATTCGATGCTACACAATCCCCCGATCTGCAGCATGACAACGTTCGGCTTCAGTCAAATTATCCAAAATGTACGACGACCGTTCATTGTATTATGAAGATATTCAACCGGTTATTTTGCAAGGTCCGACTAGCACAAGAACATAAAATAACACAAGACGTACTCGTCTCCTAATGTAAGATGGCCAAATTTTCCAACATTCCAGAAGCCTGGACCCCTCCTCACCAAACCTGGACCCGCTTATGCTCAATGTAAAATGAATTGACATGTCCGTGATTCGCGTGCACATATCTTATGTGTACACATAAATATTTGTCTATAAATCTATGTTTTCTTTTTATCTTTTACTTTATGACAACTGTGCAATATACATGTATTCCATGTACATGTACTTTAATGCATATACTCATCGTACTATAGTAAACTCTATACACGTATATAGCCCTGATCGTTCAATGTCGATCAAGAAGTAATTAAACGTTTTTTCCTTGCATTTATAAACATAACATGAAAATTCCATCATTCTTTAATCATCTTACATATAATAATAACTAAAAATAGGTAATGTCAGCTTCCTTTTGAGTTCTCTACTTCAATAATACCTACGAGCTCGTAGACTACTCGGGAGCTCGGTGGAAAATTTTCACCGAGCTCCCGAGTCCTCTACGAGTTACGAAAATCCGTACGATGCTCGTAAGAGTTTACAATGACCGTACGGACCCCGTACGGACTCCGTACGTGCTTGCTAAATTTCGACTCGCACGGAGCTCGTACGACTAATGTGACCAGGCGAAAATGAAATATGTCGAAAAATAAAATTCTTCTCGCACGGAGCTCGTACGGTCATCGTGCGGACACCTTACGGACATCGTACGGACATCGTACGAGTGACTTGCGAGCTGCGATTGACCTACGAGTACCTTGCGAGCCCCGCACGATCTCCGTACGAGCGCCGTGCGATCTCCGTACGAAGATAACGATGTCCGTACGGACCTCGTACGAGACATTCTCTTTTAATCGTACGAGGTCCGAACGAGCTGTGACCAGAAGCTAAGAACCTAAAATATTTTTAGGATTTGAAATATTTCGGACTCGTAGCCTACTCGTACGAGTTGATAAATCCGTACGGACATCGTAGGGCAAATGTGACCGTAGCATTAGTGGTTCAAAACATACTCCTGGCTACCTCTACGTACATCAGCGTGTTAGACAAAATACTTTTAAAATACGTTAGGGATCCGTTGGTGTAAAACGTTTTGTGTTTGGCATGGACATTTTGAACAAAAACGTGTATAGATAACAATTCGTCTTGTTCCATAAATGTGCTTCTTCTGCAAGTATGCACGTACATTTGTAAATGGGCATGGAAATCAAATGTGTAAACACAATTGTTATCCTTTTGATAAATCTGAAATCTAAAAAAAATGGTTCTATATTTTAACGCTAACTCTCTTTGAGAAAGCTGCATGTAGATTTTGAATTACTTCGTCGTTTATTGTATTATGCATGTATTGGGATTTCAATAAATATAAAAATGAATAGAATTATTATGTTTCTTGCATGTTGCTTTGCGGAGGGTTTTTTGTTGGCTGATGTACATGTTTAAACACGTAACGAACACGCTGGGATACGACGACATAGTTGTAGTTAGGTTTCGGGCCAAAACATAGACTAGGGTTGGTATAGCTTGACTATTTTGACCTGCGCCTGACATTTATGCAAGAATATATTACAAGGTTCTGGCTTTGAATATATCAATTTCCGCAAGCAAATGGTGCAATATCGGTATTTCAGATTTGTGTTTGTATTACATCTCGGTCGTCTTCGTGATACTCCCGGATTATGAAAACATACAATCGGATATGTAAACTTAGACAATATATCGACTGTTAAATTATGGTAATCAATAGGTCATGCTCATGTCAATGTGGCCAAGCTATATTTAGTATTGATCTTACTTGACTTGGGGATAAGGATATCCAATATAAGATCACACCATGATAAACGGTCAGTAACAGGTGATATGATAGGCAATCATTATCTTGCAATTAAATAAAATCAATATTGAATGCAAATATACTAACCCTGACCCTATAATGAAATATGCTGAACCAAATTTCGTGCTCATTTCAAAGGTTTCAAACAATACGATGTCCCGTATTTTACTGAAACTTTTATATCATACACTCTCCGAATCATCTCACATAAAAATGGATCAAAAGGCACATGCCAATAAACATTATCTTAGATTGAGATACCTCGGGAGTTCGGTGTCTGACACAGCAATATCATGAATTTGTACCAGCAATTTAATGTATTTACTGATTAAACGATGGACATGCATTTGACAGAAGCTGTGCATAAGTTTCACGTATATCATGAACGCTCTTGGCATGTGCTTGTCAAAAGCGGCCATACGCTTGGGTAAGTACGTTATATCGCTGTCTTAGAATGAGAAGGTCGTAACTTCACAATCAATATTTTTAGAAAACAAGAAAAACTGTGTGGCAATCACTCTTTACTTATGGTAACACGTGGTCAGGAGTGTCCTTATATGTACCAAAACGAACTATTGTACGAATTGTTGTCTTTAGTATTTTCACTATTATTGTAATTTCATTTATAACTGTGCATGTTTTGTGGTAATGGGTTATTCACTACATTAATAATTGTATAGAGCTTTCCCAGCATGTATGCTGGTGTTCGCCATTTTTGGCAGTGAAGATTATAATAATATGGTAAAACAAACTTATTCAACTTCAGTTGGTCAACATGACAAGAAACGCCTTATGATGAAGATTTCAAATACTAGTATGCATAAGTCTTGGCACTTACGACCTTCTCATTCTAAGCCAGCGATATATTTTATCGCCGTTCTGTTTGTTGACAATTAGGGCTTAACTATTGGCAACTGTTATATTATCACGTTTATAAATGTGTTTGTCGTTGTAAAGGTTTTTTAACATAATGATATTTTTAAATAATAAAAGTACGAATCTTCTTGGTTAAAAATAGAATGGTTGCATGGAAAACTAATGAACAATTAAACCCATGAGTAAACGTTTACGTGTCATTCGCTCACTAACCTTTCTGTTCATTATTCAGCTGAGGGTGGACACTTTCATATACGACCTATGGAGCACTCAAATAAGCAAAGAGATGTCGTAAATATCATTAAAGGGACAGCTGATGAGGGCCTCGCACGCAAAGATTCTAAACGGCATGTAAGTAAAAGAAAATATCTTATTAAGTAGGTCAATCATGTACGAAATTCAGTATGTGATCTTCTTGAGTACTCGTGATGTGAAGTAGTTTTTTTTATATCAAAACGTCGCTTAATGATTTGATATCAGGCTAAACCTGTCAAGAGCTTATGATCGATTTATCTAAAGTTTCTGTTCTAATTGCTTCTCAAGGATACGCCAGGAAGAATATGATTCAACGTCCGTAATGTAGATCTTATTGTCTATAACTTGAGTACTAAATGCTTTTAAGGATATTCTAGAACAAGAAAACTAGTAATACAAGTACGGTGCCAGTACTTAACAACGCCACTTAATGTATTGAACGTGAATCTACACGGCCATGTTGGTGACTTTAATAGTTCGACGAAGGTAATGGACTTCGTCATAGATAGTGACAATATGGCCTTAATGACTTTATGCTGAATGTATTGAACTACCGACTGATATTCAAGTGGATGACATTAATCGAATCCAGAAAAGCAATTGTATCTGAAGATCTGTTTTGTCTGTTAAGAAACACATCACTTATATATCGCTGGCTAGGCTTAGAATGAGAAGGTCGTAAGTACTTATAAGACCAATACATACATGTATTAGAATTCAGCGTCATATGGCACTTTTTATGAGCTATTTTCATGAAATTGGAACTTGTCATGTTGACCAAAACGGAAGTTTAAACAGTGATTTGATATTAGCCCTGTTATTTTGTCCTCGGGACAGACGTATTGTCCCTCGGCCTACTGCCTACGGCCTCGGGCCAATACGACTGCCCTCGAACAAATAACAGGGCTAATATCAAATCACCCATTTATTTACATATAGTATAGGTGACCGCCATACCTATGGAATATCGTCTACATGCTAAGGGAGATAATCGGCGTTGATTGATTCTGTGATATATTGTACCTGGTATATTTATCTCCCTTATATTACAGCATAGCGATGATAGTTCTGTATTGGACCACTTTGAGTATCTAGATCTAGAACGTGTGGATGAGATGACCAGCATAGCAGCATTCAGGTACACACATAATTTCAAATAGATAATTTGTTATATTTTCTCAGATAGTTTAACTACTTATTTCCATCGTATACAGACACGCAAATTGATGAATGCCTGGAACAGTAGCTATATATTAAATAAAAGTCGTATATGAACCCATGCCAGTGGATATTTGAACCACGAAGGCAACGGCGACGACGCAGTCGGTATGGTCGCAGTCATTTCTGTGCTATTCGCCGTCGCTGTTGAGGTCGAGAGTTCGAATTCCAGCCACGTGTTTGGAGTTCATATCCGTCTCATTCACTGAAGGTCGAATGAGAAACAAGTTCTTATAACTTCTATAAATCTCTCTCGACACATCATTCATGATGGCACGAGTGTAGCCATTTATGTCTTTGGTACAATATATGACGCGGTCCAGGAACGAACTTCATGCACTTGAAGCGGACGCTCTATCACTTCCATTCCGACCAATAGGCATTTTTGCAATCCAATATTTTAAAGTATGTTTACCGGAGACAAACGGAAAAGGCCGCACGATTTGGTAACTTCATCTAATAACAATGGACATTTGTTATATTTTCAGTGATTATTCTCACTCGTCAAATGAAATGGAACGAGTACCTGGAAGTGTGATTGTTCATTTGTCTAAAAATAAAGCCAATATTGGTAAGTATGAATATCATGCAGTGCCATCATGAAAATTAAAAATCGTTGAATTTTGTAATTGAAACGTTGCCGCAATTCTTTCGTATTATTGCCATAAATGCGCATGCTCGTAGATCCATGTCATCGTTTCAAACGAGTAATAAACAGGGTATGCCTAACGACTAATGAGCATATACGGAACACATACGCACACATTCAAAAAATATAAAGCATAAAAATCGAATTTTGTAACAACTGTGTGTCTGCTTACGTATGCATTAATTATTTTGGTCAGGCAATTAGTATTTGAGTCAATACTTATCTTTCCAGGAATAGATTTGGTTGAGGAGACTATCGGTGGTAATAAGGAAGTTAGAATCGGTGATATAGACCCACATGGTGCCGCTAACGATGACAGTACCATAGAGGTTCGTTATTTTACTTATCCCATAAACCACGGGACGAGAGTTTTAAAAAAGCCGTACAATTAAAACCATAGTACACTACTCACTAGTGTAATAACTATGCAAATGAGGCGGCTGATCACTTTTTTATGTATTCATACGCGCTGTCAAAAATATACATAGATAGGCAGGATAAAAACAGTCAGAGCCTCGAATTTTTTTGTCCAACTCGTTTAATAAATTCAATATGAAACGACACTCATGTAAGATCCTCTTTTTCTGTTTCCGGATGGTCATCATAAAGTTCGTCAAAGTATTTTCTTAAGGGCTTTAAATAATAGCGAATCTATTGGAACATGTGTTTCTAATTTAGCACTAAAATGCATTTCAATATGATTGATTAAAAACGTGCCGTATCATATAATTTATATCATAGTGTTGTGTTAATGTGATCAATCTAGAGATTCGTCGTACAGTGTAATGTGAGAAAAGCGACACTTGAGAAAACCGGAATATTTTGGTCCCGACACTTATCTACATTATTTAAAACGGAACCTCGCGAAATCTGAATACCAACGGTTGATTTGTCCCCCACAACTTTTATAAGTGTACGCTAATCATGACTTATCTTTTCTATCAAATATGGGGAGCATAGTTTTTTTTTATTATTTCTTTTGTAGATTGGAATGATTCTGCTTGGAGTGGACCGACATAAAGTAGAAGGCTTATCAGTGAATGAAGTATGGGCGGTGCTGGATAAATCATATATGGATAAACGCCATGTTAGCATGAAACTGGTTCTACTCAGACAAGAGAGTACAGATTTCTGATCCGAGACATTGTCGTTTCAAACAGAGGAATATCGAACAGTATACAAGAAGTCCATAAACTGACTAGTCTTAACTCAACCTGGTTGTATTCACTTCAAATTCGTAAAAGTTTGGCCATTTCCGTTTCTCTCCGGTAAAAATACTTAGTATAACTCTAACGCGATATTCTGCAATGTCAATATAAACCGAAATCACTGACCATTACATCTACATTAGGGAGAGCGGAAGTTTCTTCAACCTGCTCACTTTTATTCACCAAGTAAATTAAAATTACGGTACACATTGAAAAGATAATCTTTTTTCCAATAGCCTTGGTTGTTTTACCTGATTTACCTGTTTACTTTAGGTGGCACAGGTCCAAATACCGCGTTAGAGTTATACCCGGTAGATAAAGGCTGAGGTGATCAGAACTAAATGTTCACTTCCGTTTCTGTTGCTCTTTATGGGTGGACGTATGAAGTATCGACTGCGGACCAAACCAAACAGATCAGGGCGCTACGTAGCGCATTCCAGTGGAGGTAACCCGTGTCTTCAATATTTAATTGAACGGGATGTAACTGAATAAAGGCGCTCAGTAGCGCTTTGCTTAGACAACGGCCACCTGTACAGGGTAACATGGATGACATTTGTATATATTATATGTTATATGTATTAAGGCTAGAAGTACTTAATAAACGATGTAAAAAATGGCAATCTGTCAATCATTCACTAGTCATTCAGAAGAATTCGATTAATGTCCAAATTCGCCCATTTTTCCACATATATACCATCACTGATTCAAGTACAAATTACAAATAGTGAACAAGGCAAAATTCGACATAGAATCGACATATTATTATAGTTCATGTATACCAGGTAAAAACAAACGCCCTCAGTAAACATATAGCTGGCTTAGAATGAGCCTGTCGTAAGTACAAGATTGATATTTTGAGGGGAAAAACTGTCCGAATACTAGTACATGTATTACTCTTTATTTATGGTAAAACATGAATATAGTCTCATAAGAAGCAGGTTAATATGTTTAAAAAAAATTATATTATTGTTATGGGCTGGTGGCCAATATCAAATGAAGAATTGTCATTGTCAAGAAGCGCCTTGTGGTGCTGATTGTTAATACATGTATGTATAATGAGTATTATAAGGTCGTAACTTACTACCTTCTCATTCTAAGCCAGCGATATGGTAATACAGTACATGTACATAGCACTCATTTTGCAGCTGCCAGAACTCATTACATGTAGGTTTCCAATTAAATTTTTTCTGACGACCGAAGCATCCTTTATTATCAATACCGTATTTGACTTATTCGGGAGAAAATACGGGAAACATGCATGCTTTTCTTAATGATAAAGGGTGTCTTTGTTCATCAGCAAAAACTATTGGAAATTAACATATATTTATTGAGTAATAATAGCCGCAACATGAGCGATATAAATTACCATGTTTAATGTAGGCGTTTTTTTGCCTCGTATACAGCTATAATACGTTATGTCAATTCTGAAACAAGTTCTTGCAATTAATCACTAAGGAACCATCATTCCTGGTGGAATACATCGCCACGAGGGTATTAGAGAGAAGTCAGCCTTTTCTGTTTGTGTAATGCGCTAGTCTAGCAAGGGTTTACCCATACATATTTAGGTGGTACGGTGATCGAGCAGATAGCCTGCTTGACTGCTGATCGAGAAATCCCGGGTTCGATCCTTGGTCGGGGCACTTGATCATTTCTGAAAGGATTTTCTGTGTTTCCCACCCAACTAGAGATGAACTGGTTAGAAACCCAGAGGTAGACTCGCGTGTATCGGTGCTATATACCCGGCACGTTAAAGAACCATGGTGTCTCGGAATGAGCTAGGTCATCGCACCCGGATACCTTGTATCACACCACTGTCTCTTCCACCTGCTGTCCCTTCAGCGAAACACAGAACCGTATTGGAAATAAGTGCTTGCACTTTCATGGGTTATCCTTGACCGAAACTTATGTTGTCCTTCGGTATGACGCGGTCCACAGGTAATTTTATCATTGATTTTGAGTAAAACGAAAATAGAAATTGTATTTTTTCTATTGAAAAAGAAAATTAAAAACATGTGTTCCGCTTTTTTTGTTATCAATGATACAGTTACATGTGCCGCTGTCTGGTATCAAAATTACCACGAGGTTATTGAGGTGATATCATTCAAACTTATACACTGTCCTCAAACATTTTCTTCACAAGCCTCAAATTATACAATTTACTTCAATTGATGAACACCAATGTATTTCTTTTCATTTTCTTGCATTTGCATAATTGCATAACATTAACTAAAGAAATAACAAGATGAGTATCAATCATTTTGCAAGGTTATGGATAAACTAATCAAGAAAACAACATTATCCATAAACCAACGGAAATTTAAAGTTCTGAATCGATGAAGTGAGGATATTGTGAGAGGTTCGTTGTGTTTTATGTGTATACTATACACAACATCACTCTATTAGTATCCTAACTGGACAGTGTGTAATAACAACATAATTAAACGAACTTTAGTCCAATACAACTTCCTTAAGACGAGCATCAATATTACGAGCGACCGGCCTATGACGAGCAAATGTCAAAGTCCCGTCGAATTTGCTCTATTTTGTTTAATTATTCACACCATTCTGTTGAGCATCATATTTGCTAGCACCCAGTCTATGTCGAACACAGCTCGTCTTCCATGCAACAACTTTCCTCGATAATGACCCGAGGAAATCTTCCTAGCGTTTTGTAATTTAATATAAAAAAACTGTCACATTTCCATCCTACGTCATCACTATGGTATCCACGTTCTTTCCGGAAACTTTTTGACAAATTTTAGAATGTACTTATCTGTGATCAGATCACCGGAACAGAACCTCTCTGCTGCACCAGGGTAGCAAGCCCGGTAATGATTGATGGCAGCGACTGATGTAATGACGTTGGAGCTAAAATTGAAGAACAGCACAGCGTGATCGGGCAATCAAGATAAGACCAATACGTTCCAATTAAGGAGGATAATCGTACTTTACTTGTTAATTTAAGAAAACTGAATTGTCGGTCATAAACAGGGAGGACATACCACGTGACTTTACAGCTAAGCCTACAAGGTAAAAGGTTTAAACAAAAAATAAAAACCACCATACCTATACTAGTACATTGTATTATAGCGTCGAACATACCTCATGAAAATCGGTCAAATAAAAAGATATTTATGGTTGTTTTTATTTCATTTTTTTACATAGTTTTACTTGTAGACTTAGCCGAAAAGTCATGTGATATGTCCACTATGATAAACTATAGATGCGATGGGGATAATACAGCAAGTTTGACATGGCATAACACGTTACATTTATTATACATTTTTCTTATTTAAGTTTTAACGGTTTCTTCAGTACGGGCTTTGTGTAAAATACATGGACACTTATAATTCGCACCGGTTTCATATTGTAAGGCTGTGTGTGCACTTATAGATTGAGAAGACCTGGTTTCGAATCCCGTCTGTTTCATTATGAAATGTCTCTAAGCAAAACTATCCAACAATGTTCCTCTTTACCCAAATGCATGGCTGTGTACCCATAGAAAAACAAAAGACAATGTACTATGGCTTTTTTCACCAGCGCCGAGTGAAACTTAAGTACGTGAAATTACAACTCCCGTTTATTTAGTATCGCGTTTACAAGCATTTTACTCCGAAGCTAACAACACAAGTTCACTACATAAACTAAAATATATATACTAGTATGATAGAGTATAACCTGGTATAGTTTTTTGCATGCTTGAATTTGTGAGTGTATAATCCATCCAGTATAATTCGTGAAGGTAGAAGAATGTTCTTCATCCGCGCTATCTGGCCTTTCATTTTAGTAGTACGCCGGAAGTAGTTGACTATATCGGAACCATTTCCGGATGTAGGTGAGTTTGGTTCCCCTGTATTAACGAATATGTAGGACTGCAAGTGGAAACCAGCAGAACGAGGTCTCCTCTTCATTAAATATTTCTGAAATAGTGAATGTGTGAAACCAAAAACAGTGTGTCCTTTTGAAGTAAGTATAGCATAGTTCAGACATCCAGAAGTGCGCAAAATTAGATAGTGGACAAATTTTGTGAAAATATCTAGAATCAGCTTTATTGACACATACGTATGTGTTCCGAATACTAGTTCATGTATACGGCACTTTAATATGAAGACAGAGATGACCTCGTAATTCGAATCGTTTAACAAGGTATACGTAAATTTTGGTTCATTCTAAAATAAACAAGAGTCGTCACAGACGGGTTATGCTCCCTTTGGGTGTTTATCATAGTTAAAGTATGAAAAATTACAAACTTAAGGAGAATAACTCAATATTTGCAATATATAGTAGTTATGATTCGTGTGCACTGTACTTCCCCTCAATAAGATATATTAACATACGAAGTTTCAAACTGAATTTATACTCTCCCTCCGTGGAGCATAACAAATATAGACTATATTTACTAACATAGTGTCCATTTGTAACAAGAGTAACTAATTAAGGGTAAACATAGCACCTGACATGTGACGCGATTTTGGGCTAAGAACGCAAGCCAAAATATGTAAACATAATGATAGAACAACTGTATTTTTTTAATATTTGACGATTTTATAGAGACATCCATGACATAAGCCGAGATTTTGAAACTGTGTACTTTTCCAGTAAAGGTCACAGTTTTGGCTGACCCCCCCCCCCCCCCCCTAGATCGTAGTTCAGTAAGTTTCGTCCTATGTCACGTGGTATGTCCATCATTTATGAGTTAATCAACAACTAATGCTTGCGAATTGGAGCAAGTTGACGACTTGTGTGACTTTGTAACGATTAGTATTTAATATTTGTACAACTGATCACTTTAATAATAGTGTATGCCAAGCACAAAATTGTGTTGATATTTACGGGAAAGCATCTGACCATATTCATCACAAACGCTAGACAATAAGTTAAATACAAATGTAAGAGGTACCATTAATTCTTTAATATTTTCATGTTTTCTGGGCAGTAAGAATTCATCCATGTCAATAATGGACACATATTTATAGTCTGCCGCACGTTGCAAACAATCGAATATGATAACACGTTCATCGTCATAGTACGACATTCGCTTCTGTCCAATTTTACCTGAAATTTATTTTTAAAATACATGTAGATCTATAATATACAAATAAAGTTTGAGAAAACATAAAAATATCGCAACGCTCATTGTGTGTGTATCATATAAGTGATTGCATTTCAAACAAAGATGAATAGTGGATGAGTGGCATGTTCATGTTTGTTGCCTTCTGTTAGTGATATATAGTTTCGCTCATTGAACTCGTTGAATGAATACACTTTAAATATTGTGTGCGTGTGTGCGTGCGTGCATGCGTTCGTTCGTGTGTGTGCGATCCTGTATGCGTGCGTGTCTGAATGTGTGCGTTCGTCTGCAAGCCCGCCGATATTCACGCCTACCTGTCAGTTCGTTCGGTCGTAAGGCCAAATTCAACAAAAACAGTGTACACGTATATTCCGGTTGTAATGAAAGAAAGTGATCAATTAAGGAAGAGACTATGTATAATTTCTACATGTACTTACCAGGTGAGATCTCGGGGTGGTTGAAGGGCTTTGTCTCAACAAATCCAATACGAACGTAATGTCTTACTATTGCGTTCGTCGTTTCTGATATATTATAAGTGAACATGAAGACTTTATCAACCTTAATGACGCGGTAAAAATCCAACCAGTCTATAAATAGATTATTGTCAACATTCCCATAAACAAGTTTTAAACAGATAGCAAAGGACTCATTGTCGGCCGCTTTTTTCGGTAGATACGGCTTGATGTATGTAGTGTCGTTTGCCGAGGGACATATCTTGTTCACAGATTGTACCTTGACACCGGTGACGTCAGAGTATGACGTGTTAAATGGACAAGTAATTTGTGACGCGATAAGCCTACTTCTTTTTCGTTTTATCACAAAAGGATCGTCAAATTTTGAAATCGAACCGTTTGTCAACAAGAAACAACATTTGAGGCGTTTATCCTGATCTCGACTAGCCAGCCAACCATGGAGTTTTATAGCTCGTGAGTACGTCACGTGATCGGTAGAATTTGAACCAATCGCTGACAGTATATAAATAGCAACATCTTCTGCGTCATACTCAAGCCAGGAATTGTGGATTTCGTGCAGGAATGGTGTTAAATCTGTCTTTGGGTCAAACTCCTGGAATCCTCCTGCGAAAGTCTAAAATATGACAAATATAAGCATATAGATGAAATTAGAGCAGACTGATGTTGACATGGGCGATATGAGCAGGGCAAGTAGTTTGAGATAAACATATCGCTGGTTTAGAATATTAGAAGATCGGACCTACTACTTACCACCTTATTTATAAGACTGATGCATATAATACTTATTTAAAGTCAGCACCACAGGGGATTGACACATATTTTTTTTGTTCACGATAGCCTTATATCAGTATGTACTATATGGTCAGCACCATACGTATGCAAGGCGCTTCTATAATAATGACCCTTATTTAGGGAAGAAAGTTGAAAAGGCTGTTTTACCGTAAGTAAAGAGTGTTTTCTAGACAGTTTGTTGTTGTTTTCTCAAATATCGATTTGTTTCTTACGACCTTCTGATTCGAAGTAACGCCAGTGATATGTGTAACAAGGTACATTATATTTACAATAAGGCCATTCCAAATTGTATTTTCGTTTAGCGTCCACCCTAAGTTCGAAAACCTATCTAGCTATCCTGAGACAAAAAACAAAACACTTTAAAAAAAACAAGACATAAAGACTTCTGTCTTCATCATTATATGAATAACAAATATATGAAGCTTTCAAGCTATGGCAATCCTAATAACTTACTAAAAACAGGAAACTTGTTTTAAGTGCAACCAATTACTGTGTATGGGTTGGGGGCATGATGGTGAACAAGTATGATGAGTATGAAAGCAATATCTCAATGGATTTGAAGATATAAGAGGATAGAAACTTTGTTGTTTTTTCTTTCCCAAGATGATCAAACCTTTCCGTCCTCAGACGCTAAACGAAGAAACGATTTGGTATGGCCTAAGGCAGAGATAAACCTCTGTAATAAAAATGGGTCCCCTTATACTGATAGTTACCCGAGATTAACAGAATGGTGCATCTACATGTATGTCTATAGCTTTTGGTTGAACGCAATTCAAACTCAAATAATTTAAAATAAACACGTGCTGGACCGAAAGGTGGTGTCACTACTGAAATGCCAATGGTCGCAAAGCGGTGGGTGGGGTATACATTCACATAAATTAAACACAATGTGTTGATCTTGTATCGTATCTTAATAGGTAAAACAAAATAGCATTATTCTTACCTGAGCGCTGTTCTCGATTAAAAGGACTGTGACACCACATAAGAAAATCGAAATCAGGAAAATATGTTTCAATTGCCCAGAGTTTGGAGCTGGAAAATATGTAAAATAAGTTTTTTTAAATAACACACGTACTCTAGAAAGGTAAACATTCGGGTTTTCTGTACACCAATACGCACAATACTGCATCATAATGATAAACACATTAATTGATAGAGGCAACCCAATTTTGTTAAAAGTGGTGTTGACAGTCAAAACTTCTTATTTTCGATAAACAACTATAGTAAGCGAACATTCTAACAGTATCGACAGGTTGTAGCTATGGCCAGAGAAGCATGAAGGCAATTTGTTGCAGTCTTATGTCCTTCTGAGACAGAGGGGAAATGTATGTACAGCGTATTAATCAGACCACTGTATGACTTATTGGGATATACTTCAATCTGTATGACGTATTGCGAGAGAAAAAAGACATTAGATTTTCGACCACTATATGAATTATTTGAAGAAAAATACAATTCAACATACAAACGAAACTGATATATATATAAACAATTAATTTAAAAGATAATTCCTATTTATGCTCACATGTAACTGTATCGTTGAAAACGAAAAAAAAACGAAAGCATTTCTTTTTTGAAAATTTATAGTTTTCTTTCAAGGTCCATTTGTACAGGAATTCACGAGCCGGTTCAAGAGGTGCACTTTGTTTTTAATACAGAAACTGCTTTATGCATACTAATTATCTATAAAAAGCTGTATGTTTACACAAATAATGTTACGGGATGAATGTAAGCCTAAAATTAACTTCATATTATAAAATCCATTGCGAAAAGGTTTACTTTAACTGTCGCTTGTGTAACACGTTGTGGGGGACGGCCATATACGAGGGGTGATCAATATATTCGAGGACTTTCTTTTTTAATTTTGAAATATTGAAACTAGAGTAATGAAATTACAGGCTGATGTAGATCAATCAATTATCTCGCTATTTGTCTAATTTTCTTTATGATTACGTCACTATTTACTTGATGACGTCACTTTTTGTAACCATGGTGAAGCACGCACCGTCGAGCATCTCGGGCGTAACGTTATTTCTGAGAAACGACACGCTATGATAATTAACGCAAAAGTTGTAAAGTCCTCGCGATATTTCCAAAATGACTTTACTTAATTGTGCATGGATTCTGTGCGCCCCCAATTAACAATTTTCATATGATTCCGTTGTTTATGTGATTGTAGGGTTTATGTCAAACGGTTAAGTCGATAAAATAAGGATAAACAGCAAAAATAACACCGCGTTAGCGACACGTTCCGTTAAATTCTGCGAATTAAGACGCACAGATCTCAATCAAATGTAACTGGCGAAAACGAAGACTAGTATAGGTTTACAAAACATTCAATCGTGGACTTCAAATCAAAACGGTTATTTCGATATTGCGTCCTAAACCTGAAAGGTCGTGCTTCAGTCTTAATTGGAATAATCTAATTTTGTAAAGCCAACAACCCTTTTCCGATTTTAGTTTCCAATAACGCATCGATACTCTTTTTATTCCAACACTCATTCGAGAAATGGCTATTAACTACTTATTTCTGTAGTAAATGAAAACCTGTCTCATACATGGGACCGGGTATCAGTCCAGAAAAGAGCCATATGCAGCCCCGACGGTGACGCTTTGAATGACGTCACGTGACGTCCAACGTAACGCGTAATGAAAAGTCCTCGAATATATTGATCACCCCTCGTACATGTAGATTTGTGTTGATTGCACCACATGAATCGGCTGTGAATCCGTATCTACATTTTATAGTATAACTTTTTAACTTTTGTATCAATTTTGATAATATCTGGCATGTAAGTACTTTAGGCACTGCTGTATATGAATATAATTAGTTTATGGAGATATTGATAGTCAATTTTTGTTTTTGATTGGTTGAAATTCTGGTTCATTTAGAACAAATATAAACCTTTACATAAAAATATATAAAAAAATGTGTTTCGTTTTCAACGATACATTCACTTGTGTATATGCTGTTTCTGATTGCCAACTTACGTACGAGTTTTAATCAATTTCAATATTTTGAAAGATGTAGTAAATACTCAAGTAAATACTTTTTTATTCATCGCGGGCTCTAAAATACTAGTCGCCAAACTATCGCCGCGATAAGATATTTTGTCTTGTAACACATAGGTCATAGGAGTATATGACCTCACTTTGTGAGATTGACTCGCACTCTTCATCTTTAAATGAGAAGGTATAGGCCTATACAATGTAAAACAAAGACATTTTTACTCAATATCATTCACAAGACCATTTATTCAAATTACATGGTATCGTACTTAGAAAGAGATATTGATTTTATTCTCTACAATGTACATGTATATTTTATATTTATTTGAATTAAGCTTTAAAATATGGAGATAACTCTTCTGGGTATAATATTCAACAAAACAAACTTACATTCGAAAGATATTGATTTTATTCTCTACAATGTACATGTATGTTTTATATTTATTTGAATTAAGCTTTAAAATATGGAGATAACTCTTCTGGGTATAATATTCAACAAAACAAACTTACATTCGAAAGATAATCCCATTGTGCCTTAATATGCACTGGTACCGTAAATAATTTTTCTTCATGTTTTATGATTTTTCAATACCGTTATTTATATTTGTGTCCTCTGTCAATGCAGTTCATTCATGGTATGGTAAAGTGCCAAACACATGGTATGATTGAACAAGTCGATTTATTTTGAAAAACCTCAATAAAATGTGTTTAAACTATAACATAAAGTTGGAAATAACAAAGTCCACATTGATCAAAAGTATCAAAATGGCTGGAGCCAAAGATCCACAACTGGCCCTCATCCTAACAAATATAAAGTATACATAGCTAGTTTGCAATCGAAAAAATCGTGTTTTTAAACATTGCTCTGAAATTACGACACCTACAAGTTTGAAATTTTGCTTGAATAAATGAAATATATCTACCTTATACACACTCAAATTCGAGCATCATCAGAAATTAGTTGAAAAAGTTTTGTTCATAAGTTCTATGTAACATTTTTGTAGTTTTGTATGAATTATCAAGTAAGAAGACAGCCAATTTTACGGTCACGTGATACGCCTAACGGTAATTTTACGTTTTTGCAACCTATTTAGTATAACACACACGAGGCCCGTCTTTGAATCTGACGAAGTACAGGTTATTTTCGTTCATTGTTTACATGCGACACACCTAAATAAACCAAATCATACGGGCCTCCTAAGACTCGTCTTCCTAACAGCAATGTCAATTCCGTCGATCACGGATTGTAACGGTTAAATAATTGATAGTAAATCATCAATGTAATACCAGATTACCTCCCTGCGTTGGGTGTGTGAAGTTAGCTGTCTACTGTCCAATGTCCATTCTAGCTGTCCATTTATCAATTTGAATTAGAGAACTATCTCTAATTCATTTTTTGGACAACTGTCCACTGTCCATAAAAGCTGTTCATATATTTATATAGACTGGACAACTGTCCACTGTCCAAAATAGCAGTCCATTAATTAAATAGACTGGACAATTGACAACTGTCCAAATTCGTTGTCCAATCTGGCTATCCACTCTTGGTGCCAATCCTAGGAATCCATTCTGGCTGTGCATTCTGGCTGTCCACTCGAGGTTTATAATCTGGTTGTCCACTCTGGCTGTCCACTGGGGTTGTCCACTCTGGCTGTCCACTCTGGTTGTCAACTCTGGCTGTCCAATCTGGCTGTCCATATTGGGTGTCCACCCTGGCTGTCCACTCTGGTTGTCCACTCTGGCTGTCCACTCTCGTTGTCCATTTTGGCTGTCCACCATGGTTGTCCACTCAAGTTGACCACTCTGGCTGTCCACTCTGGTTGTTCAATCTGGCTGCCATATTGGCTGTCCACTCTGGCTGTCCACTCTGGTTGTCCACTCTGGCTGTCCACTATGGCGGCCCACTCTGGTTGTCCAATCTGGCTGTCCACTCTGGCTGTCCAATCAGGCTGTCCATATTGGCTGTCCATATTGGCTGTCCACTCTGGCTGTCCACTCTGGCTGTCCAATCTGTTTGTCCACTTTGGCTGTCCAATCTGGTTGTCCACTCTGGCTGTCCACTCTAGTTGTCCATTCTGGCTGTCGACTTTGGATGTCCACTCTGGCTGTCCACTCTGATTGTCCACACTGGCTGTCCAATCTGGCTGTCCATATTGGCTGTCCACCCTGGCTGTCCACTCTGATTCTCCAATTTGGCTGCCATATTGGCTGTCCACTCTGGTTGTCCACTCTGGCTGTCCACTCAGGCTGTACACTCTAGTTGTCCATGCTGGTTGTCCACTCTGGTTGCCACTCTGGCTGTCCACTCTGGCTGTCCAATCAGGCTGTCCACATTGGCTGTCCACTCTGGCTGTCCACTCTGGCTGTTCACTTTGGCTGTCCAATTCAGGTGTCCACTCTGGCGGTCCAATCTGGTTGTCAATCCTGGCTGTCCACTCTGGTTGTCCACTCTGCCTGTCCAATCTGGTTGTCCACTCTGGCTGTCCACTCTAGTTGTCTACTCTGGCTGTCCACTCTGGTTGTCCATTCCGGCTGTCCACTCTGGTTGTCCAATCTGGCTGCCATATTGGCTGTCCACTCTGGCTGACCACTCTGGCTGTCCACTCTGGCTGTCCACTCTTGTTGCCACTCTGGCTGTCCACTCTGGCTGTCCAATCAAGATGTCTACTCCGGCTGTCCACTCTGGCTGTCCAATCTGGCTGTCCAATCTGGTTGTCAACTCTGGCTGTCCATTCTAGTTGTCTATTCTGGCCGTCCACTCTGTTTGTCCACTCTGGCTGGCCAATCTGGCTGTCCACTCTGTCTGTCCACTCTGGCTGTCCACTCTTGCTTTATACTCTGGTTGTCCATTCTGGCTGTCCACTCTGGTTGTCCATTCTGGTTGACCACATTGGCTGTCCACTCTGGTTGACCACTCTGGCTGTCCAATCAGGCTGTCAATATTGGCTGTCCACTCTGGCTGTCCACTTTGGCTGTCCATTCTGGCAGTCCAAACTCGATGTCTACTCTGGCTGTCCATTCTGGTTGTCCAATCTGGTTGCCATATTGGCTGTCCACTCTGGCTGTCCACTCTAGTTGTCCACTCTGGCTGTCCAATCAGGCTGTCAATATTGGCTGTCCACTCTGGCTGTCCACTTTGGCTGTCCATTCTGGCAGTCCAATCTCGATGTCTACTCTGGCTGTCCACTCTGGCTGTCCAATCTGGTTGTCCACCCTGGCTGTCCACTTTGGCTGTCCATTCTGGCAGTCCAATCTCGATGTCCACTCTGGCTGTCCACTCTAGCTGTCCAATCTGGTTGTCCACCCTGGCTGTCCACCCTGGCTGTCTAATCTGGTTGTCCACTCTGGCTGTCCACTCTAGTTGTCCATTCTGGCTGTCCACTCTGGTTGCCTACTCTGGTTGTCCACGTTGGCTGTCCACTCTGGTTGTCCATTCTGGCTGTCCACTCTGTTTGTCCACTCTGGTTGACCACTCTGGCTGTCCACTCTGGTTGTCCACTCTGGTTGTCCACTCGGGTTGTCCACTCTGTTTGTCCATTCTGGCTGTCCACTCTGGTTGCCCGATCTCACTGTCAAATCAGGCAGTCCCTTCTGGCTGTCCACTCTGGCTGCCATATTGGCTGTCCACTCTGGTTGTCTACTCTGGCTGTCCACTCTGGTTGTCCACTCTAGCTGTCCACTCTGGCTGTCCACCATGGTTGTCCACTCTGGCTGTCCACTCTGGCTGTCCACTCTGGCTGTTCAACCTAGTTGTCCATTTTGGCTGTCCACTCTGGTTGTCCACTCTGGTTGTACACTATGGCTGTCCAACCTAGTTGTCCATTTCGGCTGTCCAGTCTGGTTGTCCACTATGACTGTCCAATCTAATTGTCCAATCTAATTGTCCAATCCGGCTATCCAGTCTGGCTGTCAAATCTAATTTTCCGATCTGCCTGTCCGGTCTGGCTGTCCACTCTGGCTGTCCAATCTGGCTGTCCACTCTGGTTGTCCACTCTGGCTGTCCACTCTGGCTGTCCACTCTGGCTGTCCACTCTGGCTGTCCACTCTGTCTGTCCACTCTGTGTTTTCACTATGGCTGTCCACTCTGTGTTTTCACTCTGGCTGTCCACTCTGTGTTTTCACTCTGGCTGTCCACTCTGGCTGTCCACTCTGGCTGTCCAATATGGCCGCCAATCTGGCTGTCCACTCTGGTTGTCCACTCTGGCTGTCCAATCTGGCTGTCCAGTCTGGCTGTCCAGTCTGGCTGTCCACTCTGTGTTTTCACTCTGGCTGTCCACTCTGGCTGTCCACTCTGGCTGTCCAATCTGGCTGTCCAGTCTGGCTGTCCAGTCTGGCTGTCCACTCTGTGTTTTCACTCTGGCTGTCCACTCTGGCTGTCCACTCTGGCTGTCCAATCTGGCTGTCCAGTCTGGCTGTCCACTCTGTGTTTTCACTCTGGCTGTCCAATCTGGCTGTCCAATCTGGCTGTCCACTCTGGCGGTCCACTCTGACTGTCCACTCTGGCTGTCCAGTCTGGCGGTCCACTCTGACTGTCCACTCTGGCTGTCCACTCTGGCTGTCCAGTCTGACTGTCCACTCTGGCTGTCCAGTCTGGCTGTCCACTCTGTGTGTTCACTCTGGGTGCCACTCTGGGTGTCCAATCTAACTCTCCACTCTAGTTGTCAGTCTGGCTGTCCAAGCTGGCTGTCCACTCTGGGTGTCCAATCTAACTCTCCACTCTGGTTGTCCACTATGGCTGTCCATATTGGCTGTCTACTCTGGCTGTCCACTCTAGTTGTCAGTCTCGCTGTCTAATCTGGCTGTCCACTCTGGTTGTCCACTCTGGTTGTCCGCTCTGGCTGTCTTCTATGACTGTTCAAACTGGATGTCCACTCTAGCTTTCCACTCTGCGTCCACTTTTAAATGGTTTTTCACCTGTATATATGTTTCGTTCCTCTATTAAACTATGCAAGTTTAAAAATTGAGATCCGCAAACATCACATGGTTTTTCACCAGTATGCATACTTCAGTGTCTTACCAAGTCCCATTTGAATGTAAATGCAGATCCAAAAAATTGCGATTTAAATGGTTTTTCATCAGTATTATTCTTCTGTGGCACATCGTAATATGCTTGGTTGTAAATTTGGAACGACAAACATAAACTTTAAAATGTTTTACAGTAGTACGTGTTCTTCATGAAGTTCAATATTTCTTTTGAGTTTGAATGTAGATCTACATACATTACATACACATGGTTTTTCACAGTATATTTCCTTATGTGACACTTTAATGTATTAACGCTTATGAATGTAGATACTCCAGTATGAAATTTAAGTGGTTTTTCACTAGTATGCATTATTTCTGTTATTCCAAGTTAGCTTAGTTTTTGCATGCATATACACATGTCATTTAAATGTTTTTTCATGTCCAGTCAAATTATGTTAAGTTGAAGATATAGATCCACAGACATCACATTACAATGGTTTTTCACCAGTTTGTTTTTCCTGTCAAGTCAAATTATGTTAAGTTGAAGATATAGATCCACAGACATCACATTACAATGGTTTTTCACCAGCATGCGTCCTTTGTTTGGGTGCGAATGCGGACCCAACGAATAATAACAAGTGAAACCCAATTTAAATTTCATATTAGAGTATCCACATTCAGAAGCAAATATCATTAAAAGTGCCAAAGAAGGAAATATACAGTGAAAAGCCATTTACATCTAGTGTTTGTAGATCGGTATCCAAACTCAAAAGTAATATTGAACTTCACTGAAGAACACGTACTAGTAAAAAAATATTTAAAGTTCGTGTTTGTCGATCCACCTTCGCAACCAAGCATTGAACGATATGCCACAGAAGAAGAATACTGATGAAAAACCAATTAAATCTCAATTCTATGGATCTGTATTTCAATACAGATACACTTAAGAATGCATACAGGGGTGAAAAAACGATTAATGTGATGTACATTGTATATGAATATGCTTTTATGACCCTAAGATAGTTTAATATGGCAAAGAAAAATATATACATGCGCAAAACCATTTTAAAGCGGACCCAGAGTGGAGAATCAGAGTGGACAGCCATGATGGACAACCAGAATGGACATCAAGAGTGGACAGCCGGAGTGGACAGTCAGAGTGAACAGCCAGAGTGGACAGTTAGATTGGACAGTCAGAGTGGACAGTTATATTGAACAGCCAGAGTGGACAGTCAGATTGGACAGCAAGAGTGGATACCCAGAGTGGACAGCCTGAGTGGGCAGCTAGAGTGGACAACCAGAATGGACAGCCAGAGTGGACAGCCAATATGGTAGCCAGATTGGACAGCCTGAGTGGACAACCAGAGTGGACAACCAGAGTGGACAGCCAGAGTGGACGGCCAGAGTGGACAGTCAGAGTGGACAGCCAGAGTGGACAGTTAGATAAGAGAGCCAGCGTGGACAATTAGAGAATTCAGTTAAATTGGACAGCCAGAATGGGCAGTCCGAATGGACAGCCAGAGTGGACAGTCAGACTGGACAGCCAGAGAAGAGATTAAGATTGGACAATCTGAGTGGACAGCCTGAGTAGACAGCCTGAGTGGAAAGCCAGAGTGGACAGCCAAAGTGGACAGCCAGAGTGGACAGTCAATATGGCAGCCAAATTGGACAGCCAGAGTGGACAACCAGAGTGGACAACCAGAATGGACAGCCAGAGTGGACAACCAGAGTGGACATCCAGAGTGGACAGCCAGAGTGGACAGACAGAGTGGACAGCCAGAGTGGACAGCCAGAGTGGACAACCAGAGAAGACAACCAGAGTGGACAGCCAGAATGGACAACTAGAGTGGACAGCCAGAGTGGACAACCAGATTGGACAGCCAGAGTGGACAGCCTGAACTGACAACAAGAGTGGACAGCCAGAGTGGACAGTAAGATTGGACAGCCAGAGTGGACAACCAGAGTGGACAGCCAGGTTGGACAACCAGATTGGACAGCCAGAGTGGACAGCAAGAGTGAGCATCTAGATTGGACAGCCAGAGTGGACAGTCAGAGTGGACAGCCAGATTGGACAGCCAATATGGACAACCAGAATGGACAACCAAAGTGGACATCTAGAGTGGCAACCAGTGTGGACAACCAGAATGGACAACCAAAGTGGACATCTAGATTGGACAGCCAGAGTGGACAGCCAGAATGGACAACTAATGTGGACAGCCAGAGTGGACAACCAGATTGGACAGCCAGAGTTGACAATCAGAGTGGACAGCCAGGGTGGACAACCAGATTGGATAGCCAGAGTGGACAACCAGATTGGACAGCCAGAGTGGACAGCCAGAATGGACAACTAGAGTGGATGGCCAGAGTGGACATTGGACAGTGGACAGCTAACTTCACACACCCCCCTGCGTTAAACTGTCCATCCGCATGTAATTTCAATATATAATAAATGTCTTTTAATAAGCGATGAAAAATTATGAAATTCGGAATGGGAGTAGGTAGGAAGTTATTGTAGTTCTGTGCAATTTTTTACCCAAATCTGATGAATAGATTTTCAGAAATGTTTAAAAAACATGATTTTTTTTCTATCGCAAACTAGCTATACATGTACAGTCCTTTTAAAGTCAAATAAGAACGGTTGTAAATATACTATCGTCCGACAGGTAATATATGTTTATCTAGGTTTAACTAACGGTATTCACCGCTATTCTTTCGAATGTGATAGTTCCCTCATTAGTATTATACTAATTGAATTGACTTCATCTTCTTGTTCTAGCGACGCTGTACAAATCAAATTGTATAACTTAAACCACGTGTATCCGGTGACGAGCAAAAGCACCAGATTATTGTATACTTCATGTTTAAACCATATAGGTCCATGCCAAGATTAGATAAGATAGACAAGATCAACTTCATTTAACGTCCATTAAGAAAAATAAGCTATTAGCTTGTATTCGACATACAAGCTTGTATTCGACTTGATGTCTTTTTAACTTTGCGTACTTAAAGTTACTGTCGATTCAATTAGTAATACCACTGAGGGAACTACCCCATTCCCAAGAATACAGGGTAAATCCAGTTAAACCTAGATAAACATAGTTTACTTGACACGCGAGATGATGTTTATAACTGTTCTAAATAATTATAAGCGGACTGTAACATTGAAGTTTGTGTTTGTTTTGTTACTTTCCAGGAATTTGTCCTTATTCGTGCAAAAATGCATATGACTTTATGTTTAAGTATACAATTACAATTTACACAATGAGAACACGGATTTTTCTCCCTAAGTAGACGTATCATGTAGACGTATTATGTAACACAATGACTGGTTAGATATTAAGATAAAATAGATTTTAAAACAATATATTAGCTGCTTAAAAAAGTTAAAATTCTATCAAAAAGACTCACTGTTGTTTCCGGACACAACAACTTTACGATAAATTGGAGTTTCGGGCATTTACTTAATTTGATGAAAAATGAATTAATATAATCAGTCGTTATGAAAGTACAATAAAGCAACGTCCATCTAAGATTGCATACGTATCATGCAGATACCAAGAAAAACTGTTGTGTTATTTTTGTTGTTGTTTTTTTTCGTTTAATGACAATGGACATAGAATGTCACCTTCTCAAATATTCACCTATATACAATCTAAGATTACAAATAATTAAGATACCTGGTAACCATGAAAATTTGATTTTTTTAAAATTATTTTATCATTTTTGTATCTTTTAATGACAATTGACATAATAATGTCACCTATCAAATTTACACAATATGCAAACTTACATACAATTTGTATACAATACATGAAGCCTTGAAGCTCACACAGCCGGTGTATCAATCGAAATTAACAAAATAAAATAAATTACTAGCTCCTCGACACATATTTTGTTGGAAACTGCTAAAATGACCTTTTATCGTTAATGAAACTGCAAAATCACATCAAATGACCTTTGGATTAAAAAAAAAACATGTAAACAAACACCTATGTCAAATTTTCAAGAAAATATATGCCAGATTTAAAAATGTTAAAAAACGTAGATTCTACAGGAAAATTGTAAAATATATCAATACAAATGCACTTATATATTATCGTGTACGAGTAATGCTAATGAATGAAAATTGCAGTCAATATAAAGTAAATATTTGAATAATAAATTACAAACTTTACCATTCATGATGTAACTCCGTCTCAATCATACATCAATACACCCGACCATCATTAAAGTTAGCCGTCTTATAAATGAGATATGGTCGCTTTGAATGAATATACAATTACAATGAATTCTCAATCCTTTAACTTCGGAAAATTGTGAAACATGAGAAGACCTACAGAAAAAAAACTGCCATGCAAATAAAACACTATTCTCTATTGTATATAAAGAAAATGAATAGTCAAATATAATTTACCTGTGACTTACTTTAAATATTTGAACAGGAGTAGACTTACATTGTTAAGGTAGAGGCAGCATTGAATAAGAGATTGAATTAGTAAATGAATGAACACATATCAATGTATAGCGTTTATTTTTACGAATGTTTTCTTTTTAATGCAAACGCATTTATTCAAGAACGTTATTCTGATCCATGGTGTCCCGTGTCGATAATACGATAGTGATAACACGATGATGAAAACTCGAAACAACGAAACTACGAACGTGAAAATTCGATATTATATCAAGTTATCATTATCGTACTATCGAGTTTTCACCATCATATTATGGAGTTTTCATTATAGTACTATCGACTTTTCATTATCGTACTATCAAGTTATCGAGTGAAAAGTCGATAGTACGATAGTTAAAACTCGATAACACAGTAGAGAAAACTCGATAGTACGATAATGAAAAGTCAATCGTACGATGGTGAAAACTCGATAACACGATAGAGAAAACTCGATAGTACGGTAATGAAAAAGTCGATAGTACGATCATGGTGAAAACTCGATAACACGATAGAGAAAACTCGATAGTACGGTAATGAAAAGTCAATAGTACGATGGTGAAAACTCGATAACACGATAGAGAAAACACGATAGTACGATAATGACAAGTCGATAGTACGATGGTGAAAAATCGATAATACGATAGAGAAAACTCGATAGTACGATAATGACAAGTCGATAGTACGATGATGAAAACTCGATAACACGATGGTGAAAACTCGATAGTACGGTAATGAAAAGTCGATAGTACGATGGTGAAAACTCGATAACACAGTAGAGAAAACTCGATAGTACGATAATGAAAAGTCAATAGTACGATGGTGAAAACTCGATAACACGATAGAGAAAACTCGATAGTACGGTAATGAAAAGTCGATAGTACGATAGAGAAAACTCGATAGTACGATAATGACAAGTCGATAGTATGAAACAACGATAAAAAGTTTGTGAAAAACCGATATGATATTATATGAGTTTTCATAATCGTACTATCGACTATCGTGTTTTTTGGTATACATATATGCCGTGATGGCCCTAACCGGACACCGTGCTGATGACATCGGTGTTGTGACATTCACCGAAGACCGGCCGATCTTTCACGACTAGTATGAAGTGAGGGGTACTCTGGTTACAAAGGTGATGCTAGCATTCTGAACTATGTTCTTCCCTTATTGTTTTGCATATTTATACGGAAATGAGCTTTTATCCATTTAACAACAAGTGCCATGAATGGGATGATTGTTTGCAGATTGTGTAGACTTCATTTACAGACAGATCGTTTTGTGAGGTAGAGGAATTGTATGCGTTTTGTATGCTGGACGTTTTGTAGTAATAATCATATTGCTGGCTTAGAATGAATTATAAGACAGATCAGCATCACACGGCGCTTCATATGGGCCTATTTTCATGTAAGTCGGAGAGTGTCATGTTTACCAAACTGAATGTGAAACAGCTTGTTTTACCTGAAGAAGACTTTTCTGACAGTTTTTTTTGTCTTGTTTTCTCAAAATAGCGTGTTTGAAATTGTACTTACAACCGTCTCATTCTAAGCCACCGTAATGTTTTGTCTTCGTAATTACGCGCAAGTGCTTTCTAAATGAGGATGGTGTATCGATCATATCCGATGCATACAACTATGTTTCAACATACAATGTTTATTTAAACGTTACATTTATTGTGCTGACTCTCGATTCTTAAAAAAACAAATTAAGGTTATTCTTTTTAAAATTTTAAATATAAATAACACTTACAAAAGTGCGGTCTTAGCATACGAGGGTTGTCCCAGAATAGCGTATAATTCTTGATTTATTTAGTCCACCATACCGACACAGTTATGAAATTGTTTTAATCCAGCTTCTCTAAATTTTTCGACTTCTTTCATCGTATCAGAAATGCGGGAACATTTGGTTTAGTGCCTGGAAAAGCTTAAGATGTCTCCATTTCCCTGAGAAAAACAAAAAATAAGAACAGTCGCTTTCAGTGGAATCCATAAACTATTATCAATATCAACATTCTGTACATGCGAAATGCCTGAAGTTTGTTGACAACGTGGTCTCGCGTGAAAAACAAAAAAATGTCAAAAGTGGTATCACCAAAAATGTATGGGTTTAGGGGGTCACCGGCGCACGTCCATTGGGAGTTGGTGCTGACAATTCTTTGCCTGTAAAAAAATAAAAAAAATATATAAATCACTTTTTCAAGAAAAACATATTTCTTGATCAAATTTCCGAAACCCGTGCCATAGTTTATTTAAATATTATGAATTAATATTAATTAGCAACTCATGATAGATCATCTATATAAATTATTAATTTATTATATCATGTCATGATTTCTTTTGTGTGCGCATTATGGAGTATATAGAGTGTAATATGTTATACACCATTTAATATTATATTCATTGTTAGTGGTCTTGTCTTTAAAATAATGTTTCATCGTGCTTCATGCTAATCACATTTGATGGACTAACTTATATACATGAAATAATCTAGATGTGGTTTAACAGTGGAATGTACATGTCTCAAAATTTGATGAATATATCTGCTTATCAAATTGTTATATCCACATGCCCTCAAATTTTCAAATGCATATATATTTATATATATAGCTAGCTACATTTTGTTAATTCTCTGATACAACATAATCTGTAATAAAATATAAAAAAACTACATGTTTTTGTTTGCCCTTATATATCGCTGTCTTAGAATGAGAAGGTCGTAAGTGCCATATTTGAATTCTACGTCACAATTAAGGCGCTTCTTATGAGCCTATTTTCATGAAAATCGGAATTTGTCATGTTGACCAAACTCAAGTTGAAAAGCTCGTTTTCCATAAGTAAAGAGTAATTGTCAGACAGTTTTTCTTATTTTTTATTGACTTTGTAGATACGACCTTCTCATTCTAAGCCAGCGATATGGGTATATATCATGGAGTTTATGTGCTTGTCTATATAATACCATGATTATATGAAGTGATGTAGGTGTTCTAGCTCATGAAAAATAACACTATATTTTAAATCAAATACTTCAATTGCGATACTATGTCATGAAAAATAACACTGTATTAAATTTGAATCTTTTACTCCAATAGCAAGATTAGTGGGTTTATTTTCATGAGTTAAAAAGCTATCAATATACAAAAGCATTAAGACAGAAATAATTTTAAAAATATATGGTTTTCTTTACTCAAGTTGTTTCTAAAAAATTTTTTTTTTTAATATAATATAAATCAAAGACCTAAATTACATGTAATTTAGGTCTTTGTATAAATTGAACCTTTAATTCTGTCTTAATATGTTCAATGTGCACATAACCAGGATGATTACTTTATTAAAGTGTTTCAGACATAATAAAATTGCCAATACCATCGCTCATGTTCCAACACAAAAAGTCAGAAAACATTGTAAATTTATATATTTTATTTATTAAAGTTGTGAATAATAACTTTTCATAATAAATAATAAAAAAAAATTTGAACATGTTATGGTGGCATGATTGGTACAATAAATGACAACATAAGAATCGTTTGGAATCAAATAGATATCAATAGATCTATATGAAAAAGATTTGTAAATGTCATTTAAGCATTCTCGTCCAATCAGCGTATTATTTTCAATTACATACTCTGGTATAATACTAACGAATCCCAGCGTGGTGAACGAAAATCTCCACCAATCAAATCGATTTCGTTCATTTCCTTATAAGGCAATTGATCAATTTCCGTCACAGGTGTTTTCCAAACATCCCTCGTCATTCGTCCAATCAAAATCGACGTTACATGCAGAATATAAATCGACAGTGTTTGAATTTTATTTCCGACTATTAAATCGGCGTATGAAAAAAGGTATTGTGATATTTTTGCATCGATGATCAGAAGAAGATTTTACTATCATTGCACAACATAACTGGTTATTTGTATTGAAATTAGCGGTGGTTCGTCATGCAAAACCAGAACGTACCTTTAACGTTAGCACTCCATTCGACTCGCCGTTTTTTAAATTTTATTTCCGATAAAAAAAATTCGAATCACCGGTAGATCTACATTTTCCATTTGATAACCGATATCAGGTTATTCTCTCATTCTTCATACTTTTTATACGCCGAAATCGATTCAATAGGTTTCAACTAACATCTCAGCATTTAATTTCATTCACCGTTCGCTAATTAAATAATCCATGTTCACAATTGTGTTTGTTTATAAGATAAGATAAGATATTGTTTATTTTCCAATTTTGGGCCCACATATGGGCATACAATTTTGAAATATACATGGCCTAAAGTTTGAAATATACATTAACAAATAACGATGTTTACACTACTAAACAACTCTAATAACTACAACTAAGAACATATAGAACAGTAAACAAATAAATGATAAAATCCAAAGCAACAGGAGGTATATCAATATCATTCTAATTTAAATTCAATTTTACAATCTATCGTATGTGTGTAATACCATTTCTTTTCTGAAAGCAATCAGATATATAGTTTGATAGATATATTATAACTTCTTTATTTTCATTAGACAAAAGCCAAATAAATTTATTTTTATTACTAAGGGCGACAAAATTGATCATTTTTGTATCGATACGTTTATACAATTACTGTCTCTGTGTTTTATAAAATTCATAGGATGTAATAAAATGGATCTCATCCTCAACTTTATTTAAGCTACAAAATTCACATATTCTTTCATTTGCCTCTAATTTCTTTTTGTCATGTTTAAGATATCTCCCAGTTTCAATTCTGAGTTTGTGTGTACTGATTCGAAGCTTTGTATATCATTTTCTGATATCTCTATTTTGGATAACATCTCGATACGTTTCCTTTACTATATTAGTTTTAATCAAGGCATATGTTCTTAATTTACCTGTTTCATTTTTACAACTGGTTAACATTTTATCCTTGAATTGCTTTTATACATGGCTATGAGCTTAGATTTAACAATACTATATAAACTCTTCTTATATTCATCCACAGCGCTAATTTCGAGATGTTTAAAAAGAAATTTAATGCTGATCAACCAACAAGGTTTCTTTGATTCATTCAAGAAATTGTTCTCCATAAATGCACTCTTTAATAATGTATCTGAATTTAAGGTTATCAATCTACTAAATTATTTAACAGTGGTAGTACTTACGTTAATAAGTACATGGAATCTACCTTATTCTCAATAAATGGCATCATTGGTAGCTTTCTTATTAACTCCAAGTACATACTTTAAAAACTTCAAATGTAGTTTTTCACATAGAGATCCATACCAAATACATTATAATTTGGTTGTTTTGTTTTAACAGAATTAGTATTAATAGTTCCCCATATTTCGCAAGCATATAATGACACTGGTTTAACTGTATGGTCAAACAAATGTAACACAGTTCTAACACTTGGCAATACTTCTCCAAAGCTTTTGGTTAATTTAAATTTTGCTTTTAAAGCCCTTTTATAAAGATCATTTTGACAATGTGTAAAAGTACCAGAGGATGAAAATAATATGCCTAGGTATTTGTAGCTTTTAACATGTTCTATTTCATTTTCTTGATACAAATACTTGTAAGATGACAATCTCCCAGATTTACAAAAGGTTATGATTTTAGTTTTTTTAAGATTTACTACTAATGCAGTTTGTTCGCTATACTCCGCTAACTTATTAAGACAGTTTTGCAGACCCCTCTCTCTCTGGATGATAGTAAAACAAGATCATCTGCATACAACCTATAATTACCTAGTTCTAATTGATCATCATCTTTAGAAAAAAGGTCTGGTAGATCGTTTAAAAATAGCTTAAATAAATTAGGACTTAAGTTATCACCCAGCCTTACCCCTAGTTTTGGCATAAAGGGTTCTGTTAGCATATTTCCTAGTTTAATATGAATATTATTATTACTGTACATGTCTTTGATAATTCGGTAGAAAGGACCTGATATCCCTATATCACATAATTTATTAAACAGTATTGGATGCATAACAGTATCAAAAGCTTTAGCAAAATCTATAAAACAAGCAAAGACTTTCTTATTATTAGAAAAATACTTTTCTGTCAACGTTCTTAATACAAACACATGGTCTGAGGTCCTTGCCTTTGGTTGAAATCCAATTTGTGCCTTATTTATCACATTATTTACATCAAAATACTTTTGAAGGCGTTCATTTAATACACTATTAAAAACTTTCGATAAACATGGCAATTATACTTATGCCTCGATAGTTAGATGGGTCATTTGGATCACCACCTTTAGAAATATTCCCGCGGCTGTTGTAACGCGATTTCTGATTGGACGATAGCGGGAATACACTAGAATAGAATAGAATAAATTTTATTACCAATTATAGGCCCTCTCGGGCATATAAATCACACAAAAACAGACTAACTATGTTCAAGAACATAAGATATATAAAGTAACACAGGCTTGATTCTGATTAGTAGTACAATTAACTAAGGACTAGTATAACAGTAAAGTAAAATAGGCATTTTAAATGACAAACATAATGTTATAATTATATAAACAAACTTTATCAAAATACACAATTGACTAGTGACGACATGCGAGCTATTTTTAGATTTTCACACGATATATAGCGTTGTGTATCAGAGTATAGTCTAGAGACTTGACTATACACTGATTCATGAGAATGCATTTAAGCTGTTGAATAGAATATAACAAAAAAAAATAGAATAGACCGTTTCGCGAAATTATGTCCGTTTCGTATTTGATACACCACTCGCGTTTATATAAAACTGCTACTCTTCAATGTAAATAACCACAATACACTTCCGGCGATTTCACGTGTGTAGAAAATTATTATTAAAAGAAGTCTTCAAATCGCTATGTACACTGATTTAATCGTGATATTATAATAAAATAAAATGGGAAGTAAGGCGAAGACTAGTAAGCTCCCTAAGCTACACAAGGGGAAAGGAAAACGATGGAAGAAAGGTCACAGTTCAACATCAAATCCTGAAAAGAAGAAATTCAGGGATGCTGCCAAAAATCGGTTTTTCAGCAAATCAGCAGGTAAATGATGGCGATTATATTTCTGTTTAACTGTTTCTATCAATTTATTAAAAATGTTGATACTGGAGGCTTGCAAACGTCCTATGCAGTCTTCACGAAAAACTTTTCAAAGTACTAGCCAGTCGGGCTACCAACAAGGCAGAACCAACTAGCCCGAGAAGAAATTTACTATGTAGTCAGACCATTAAATTATTTTAAATTTTCACTAGACTTTCGGACTAGTCACCTAGAGACAATTACTAGCCCCGACCCAGTTTTTACTAGCCTCAAGCTTCGGGCTAGTGGCCAAATTCGAAGACTGCTATGTGCCCGCAGTCTTCCCGAAATTGGCTGACTTCCGAGATCTATAGGTCCAGAAAAAATGTGCCTGTCCAGAAGTGTTTTGGGGTCGAAAGCATTATTATAGAATTGCTACGCTAGCTTAAAGACGATTGACAAGTTATATAGTTCTGGGTACCATAACTAAATGATCTTTTTATTGACTGACGTCGATCTTTAGTTATGGAACTGTCCTCTTTAAAAGTCAACTGTTTAAGATAAACGCTCAGAATGCAAGTTCACTGTTCGAAATTCGCCGAAAAAATTGCACATTCGTATAAAAGTAATATCAATCAAATGTTTTGTCAAAAAGTTGTCAATATATCACCTGCTTATAACCATCCCTAACCCGATGTTTCAATTCACTTCCGTGTTTACACTAACAGAGCCGCCATTGTAAATATTTACATGTGTTGCAGGTGCGCGCATGTGCGCTTTCGAAAATACGATTTTTTTATGAAACATGGTTGAAAATGTGTCTTTATGGAAACAAACCTCTAAAAAGACAAAGATCTACATAATAAATAAACACCAGTGCTCCCGCTGGCGTTCGCCAATGGCGCCATTTGCGCAAGAAATGAAAATTTGGCGCAAGATAATTCAATTTGGCGACAAACATAAAAATCAGCCATTTTTTCGATAAGACAACAATATACAGTCATGTATACTGAAGACTGCAATAAACAATCAATTAGAGCTGCTATCAGTCAGTTAATCCCATCAAAGATGTTAAAATTTGCCGACAATTTGTTTTAAATGCGTATCGGGTTGATGTTAAAGACTGTTTTCGGCCGTACTTATATTCCGGAATTTCACATGAAATGACCACATGAAATACGACCGTGATGTCAACAAAATTGGTTATGAACTCTGTGGACCGTAAAAGCTGTATTGGAAGGCATTAATTAAAGACTTGAACATTGCAAGACATAAACATGTCTTAGTAAAAAGAATTTGCCATTATAAATCACTCAAAATGTCGACAATTTGAAATGTCCTATGTTTTCGCGACCTTCACATACGATTTTGTTACAACAATAAGAATTTGACATGGCAGTAGTCAACAGAAACATTACAATACATATCAACAGATGTTTGATTAGCAACAGGTGTGTTTCTTTACCCTTCCTAGACAGTTTTGTCTTTCAAATCTCCATTATGGTGGCAAATATGTTGCATGGACCACAAGGGAGGTAACTCTGCTCTGACTGACATTCATATGCATACTGAATCAAAGCACTGGATGCATGAAATTTGAGTCAAACTTGCACACAGTTTAATATAGTTATACACATAGGCCTACAGTCTGGACTGAAATGTTAGCAATACATTATTTTTACTAGGCCTTATGATATTAAAATGTCAGCCAGCACAAATATAAGTTTAGCTTCAGTTATAAGAATATTATAAGAATAAAGAATTTATTAATTGTGCCTGGTGCAAGGGAAAGCCCACAATGTATATGAACAGTTTAACAGATTAGAAATTTATTGGACACTCAGGGATTTCCCCAGAAAATTTTGTAAGCGCAACAGGGGTGGGTACAGGAGGGGTGTCCCCTTCCGTGTTTCGGAAAAAAAAATCAAACTCAGGATGAAATGGTGCAAATTGGCGCTTCTAATTTATTATTTTTATGTTAAAAAGGTGCATACTTCATGGAGGCCTGCACTAGCCCTATTGTATTTCAAACATGCATCATAAAAGAAGACATGCTAAGATATAACATAATTAATTAAGTTTCTTTTATATTGTCAACAAATCATTATTCTCAACAGGCAGTGCACTCATTTGAATCACACAGTCTATGTCATATATGGGGGGGCTACTCAGATATAATGCTATTACTCATTTAAAACAAATCAAATGGTTTGGTTTAATAATCTCAGAACTTGTGTTGTTCTAACTTGCAAGAGAGTAACCAATATTGATTCTAAACAATCGTATCCGAAATTACGTGACATCCGAAATTGCACCACTCACGGTATAACTGCCTTCGTAAATACGACCAGTTGTCGTTATTAATGCGTAAAAACCGTTGAAGATTCGTTAAATACCTTTAGCATTTCTTAAAAGTTCATAGAATACCAGTGTTGTCATCGGAAGAATAGTTTACATTCGTTTTAACACTACACGGCATATTTGCAGAACTCGGGCTCGTCACGTGACGTGTTTACATGTCGGCATATTTTCGCCTGTAAAAAAGATCTACCAACACGTCCAATATGCGTTGCGTTCACTTTTAATATTATTTTAGCGTAAACCAAATGCATCAATTTTATTTCAGATGGTAGGTAACTAAAATAAAAAAAAGAAATGAAATTTATCAAAAAAATACGTATTTTTGATCGGGGGTCGAAAACGGTCGAGGACGAATGTTCACTCATAAAACACGTAAAATTACTTATTTTAAGACTAACATCGAGCGGGAATCAATTATTACTGAAATTTCACGAAACCAATTGCCGAAATGCCAAATACTGCGCACCAATCGTAGTCGCATGTTATAAAATCACTTGACAAAGTGGAAAAATCCCAGTGGAGAAAATCTATATATAGCACTGCACATCGATAATCACCTTACCCCTAAAACGTCTGCAGGTGTGAACAAACAACGCCGGTTGCATATTGATAACTGGACGCCTTAGGGTGTGATAAATAGGACTAAACAACAAGTAAGAAGGTCAGAAATTATTATAAAACAACGAAATTGATGAATTGTTTAGCAGAAATTTAAACGCACGGGTACGATTTTTAAGCGCAATTTATATTTTAAGCGCTACGGGGGACTTGATTTTGAAATCTAAGCGCACGGGTGCCGGACACTAATTTGGGCTGGGGAAATCCCTGACACTGCTGTAAGCATGCTATTCTCTGATGAATGATTAGCATATTGTCAATAACATAGAAAATAAAAATAAATTGTTATAATAATGCTGTAAATATATTTGTATTAAACAATGATGACTTCTAAGTTCACACTGAAGAGGAACATAAGTAATGCAATTAAGGCATTACCATGGTCACATCAAAATACACATAAAACAGAAATATATACAAAAATTACAAATACAAGATTTAGTCCATCATTTACATCATTTCAATTTTGGTCAAAGTGGCGCATAAGTGGCGACAACTTTTTTCATTTGGCGAAAGTGGTGGCGCAAGAAAAATATAAGCCAGAGGAAGCACTGAACACGTTATTATCAAAAAAAAACTTTAAACTTAAATTCGCACCAAAAAATAATGCTATTTTCGCAGACGACAATCCATGGTAACACCGGGAAACCCCGGGATTTCCCAAAATGAATCACGTGGTTTGCTTCGGAACACTTTTGTTATTATCGCTTTTCAAATAATGGCAATTTGCACCAGAAACTGTGAAATCCATAGGGTTGAAACAATCGACGGAATTGATGGTAATTCTTATGATACATTTTGTTTTTTGGTGTACATTGGTAGAATATGGTTCAATTCATAGGAAGACGATGTTTATTTTGTTGAAAACATGCGTTTTGTCATAAAATGTTAGGTTTTAAAGAAGAAAGGTCTTAGACGATGAATTGGAATAATCACTGAAATGGAATAATCATCGTCTAAGAAGCTTGGACTACAAGTTATAGAATGTTTGTGTAAAACATTTATATTGATATAATTACAAATCAAATGACTTATTTCTAACTTTAAATCGTTTTCTACTACGTTTAAAATACAGCATAGTATACTGTTTTGTGCTCCTCTAGAACTTCTAGACGTGCACGAAACATTAAACTATTCGACAAACTAAACAGTGAATCACGACAGTAAAATTTCCCATGCTACATAGTCATACACGCGATGAGCATGTGCTTGCGTTCCAGCGATCATTACCTGATTACTCACAAGATTTACCACACAAGAGGGGTAAAATAATTGGCAATTTCCAGGATATTGTTTGGTGGGGCAGCACTTTTCCACAATTACATTGATAGATTATACGCTTACTGTAAAATCATTTAATTTCGTTGGGATGAAATTTCGTGGTTTTGGTAAAAAAGACAATTTCGTTGGGACTTGAATTCGTGGATTTGCATTTCAAGTAATAAATTAAGAGTCAAAATCAATGTTCGTTGGGATTAAAGTTCGTGGATGAGGTGAACCACGAAATCCACGAAATTAAATCCCCCACGAAAATTAATGATTTTACAGTATTTCTAAACTTATCTGCATCAATTCTGGGATTTTTTTGTCGATCCAGTGGACCAATATCATGAATATACTACAAACTTTCATCGGTCCACGTCCAAGCTCAGGAGCCCATTGCATAGCCAAGGCGCTATTGTCACTTTTTGTGAGCACTTTTTTTACATGCTGCGCAATGGTCTGCTAGCCGAAAGCAGTGCTGCAGTAGTATATAAATTTTTCACTTTGCCCGCTTTGTAGCGCTTTTTTGAAGCAATGTAGTGACTGCAGTGCTTTTTTCACTATAACAGAGGTCGAAACAAGGCTACTTTACAATTTGAAGGAGGGTGCTTCATAATTCAAAATGCCAGTTTCACAAACCACATAAATGCCACTTTCACAAACGAAAAAACTTGCCCAGGTCCAAAATTTTCTTAAATTTGAAATTGACAAAACCAGAGTAACTTAAACATTTAATAATGAAATATATCAAGCCTTTAGTGAATTTCTTTACACAATAAAGGGAAATATTAGTTGCAAATTGCTTTTCACAAATTTAAAGTTAATATCGCACTTCCTCTTTCACAATTCAAAAGCAAAACAACGCTTGCATTTCACAATTTTAAGAAAAATCAGGCTTTACGTTTCACAAATCTTACAGGCTAGGGCTTCTTCACAATTTTGGCAAAAAAGCCCTAGACTGCGAATACTTACTCACTACATTAGGTGCGAGACCTATTCGGGTGCATTTTTAGCCTCCTCCCAATTCTTTTGCTAATTTTTAGCTCACCTGTCATATAGTGACAAGGTGAGCTTTTGTGATCACTCTTCGTCTAGAGGCAACAGTTTTGATCCAATCTTAATGAAACTTGATCAGAATGTTGTTCTCTATGAAATCTGGGTCAAGTTCGAAACTGGGTCATGTGGGGTCAAAAACTAGGTCACTAGGTCAAATCTTCAAAAATCTTGTGTACACTCCAGATGTCACCAATTTGTTCCAATCTTCATGAAACTTAATCAGAATGTTGTTCTCTATCAAATCTAGGCCAAGTTCGAAACTGGGTCATGTGGGGTCAAAAACTAGGTCACTAGGTTAAATCTTAGAAAAATCTTGTGTACGCTCCAGATGTCACCAATTTGTTCCAATCTTCATGAAATTGGTTAGAATGTTGTTCTCAATGAAATCTAGGCCAAGTTCAAAACTGGGTCATGTGTGGTCAAAAACTAGGTCACTAGGTCAAATCTTATAAAAACCTTGTGTACACCCTTGAGGTCACCGTTTTGATCCAATCTCCATGAAACTTTATTAGAATTTTTTTCTCCATGAAATCTAGGCCAAGATGAAACTGGGTCATGTGGGGTCAAAAACTAGGTCACTAGGTCAAATTTTAGAAAAACCTTGTGTACATTCTATGTGTCATCAATTTGATCCAATCTTCATGAAACTTGGTCAGAATGTTGTTCATCATGAAATCTAGGCCAAGGTTGAAACTGGGTCATGTGGGGTCCAAAACTAGGTCACTAGGTCAAATCTTAGAAAAACCTTATGTACACTCTAGATGTCATCAATTTGATCCAATCTTCATGAAACTTAATCAGAATGTTGTTCTCCATGAAATCTAGGCCAAGTTTGAAACTGGGTCATGTGGGGTCAAAAACTAGGTCACTATGTCAAATTTTTGAAAAACCTTGTGTTCACTCTATGTGTCATCAATTTGATCCAATCTTCATGAAACTTGGTCAGAATGTTATTCATTATGAAATCTAGGCCAAGTTCGAAACTTGGTCATGTGGGGTCAAAAACAAGGTCACTAGGTTAAATCTTAGAAAACCTAGTTTTCACACCAGAGGTCACAATTTTGATCCTATCTTCATGAAACTTGATCAGAATGTTGTTCTCTATGGACTCTAGGCCAAGTTCAAAACTAGGTTATGTTGGGTCAAAAACTAGGTCACTAGGTCAAATCTTAGAAAAACCTTGTGTACACTCTAGATGTCACCAATTTGATCCAATCTTCATGAAACTTGGTCAGAATGTTGTTCTCTATGAAATCTAGGCCAAGTTTGAAATTGGGTCATGTGGGGTCAAAAACTAGGTAACTAGGTCAAGTCTTAGAAAAACCTTGTGTTCACTCCAGAGGTCGTGGTTTTGATCCAATCATCATGAAACTGGATCAGAATGTTGTTCTCTATAAAATCTAGGCCAAGTTTGAAACTGGGTCATGTGGGGTCAAAAACTAGGTCACTAGGTCAAATCTTAGAAAAATATTGTGTTCACTCCAGGGGTACCGTTTTGATCCCATCTTCATGAAATTTATATGGTCATAATGTAGGTTGTACTGATACCTAGACCAATGTGCAATAGGTGAGCGCCCTAGGGCCTTTCAGGCCCTCTTGTTATACTGTTTAATGCTAGAGTCATTCATGACTCATGAGTAATTTTCCTCTGACAGGTCCCAGTATGCTGACTATGGATGCCCTAGCTAAACATGACAAGACAGAAGCTGATCATGATGGAGAATCCATGGCAACAGAATCTGATCAACAAACCATGGGTACATTTAAAACCTGGGCAACTAATTGGACAGAGTGTACAAATACCACATTTAATAAAGTCCATCGATATTGGGCCTCTAACTCGGCTCTTCATAAAGAGGTAATAAATTATTATTATTACAAGAACCAATTTATTTAATCACTTTACCTGCAGTCTAGCAGTGCCGTAAAGTTTGATAAACTTGTGTTTGATAAGAATGGCACTCCCAGACTGAGAGTGTGCAATTATTATTTAAATATTAAAGCTGAGATGTGACCAGGGTTGGCAAATAAAACCCGCCCTTTAAAACCTGCCTTGATAATTGCCTTTAAATTCTTGCTAGGTTTGATATACTGTGTTAAACACTGTCTGGCACCTTCAAAGGTGTTATTCAAGGCACTTCTTCATGTAATTTTATGAAATTAATAATGAAAAAAATTAGAACACAAAATTATTTTTTATAAAACCCTTTAAAACCCCTTATTGCCCTTTAAAACCCCAAAACCCATTTGAGTAGGGTTTTAAACGAAAAGTGGGTTTATGCCAGCCCTGGATATGACCTAATTCATGCCTTGATCAGCCCTTGAGGCTTGACGTATGGGTAATATAGCTTGGTAAATTTGACACAAACCTGACTTTTATGCATGAATATATTACAATGTTCTTGCTTTGAATATATCAGTTTCTGCAAGCAAATCATGCAATATATATCTGTATTTCAAATTTGTGTTTGTATTTCATCTCGAGCGTCTTCGTGATACTCCACGACTGTGGAAACATACAACAGAGGTAATAAATACAGGCAAGATATCGACTGTTAAATTATGCTAATCAAAAGGTCAGGTTTGTGTCAAATTTGCCAAACTATACCAACATTGAATACATTATCCTGATACAATTGTGGTTGAAACCTATTCAGCATACATGGTCAATTTGAGCGAAAATAAGTGTTCTCTTAGGTTGTGTGATGAATTGAATCTTACATCCTTGCTCTCAACAAACTATTCAACATGTTAACCAAACATTGACTGGGCTATAGATATTCTTGTAATGTATGTGTTCATCGTTTGATTTTGTATTGCAGATACTAGCCGTGTTAGCAGCAATAACTGAGGTGATCAAATTAGAAGGTGGAAAAGAAACAGAGACAGAATATTTTGCTGCTCTGGTGTGTAGTCCACTACATTATTATGTACCTCATATTTGAAAGGCCAGACAATGCATTTATGACCAACTCAGTTACTCATATCCTTCAATGTTAGGTACCATGATGGCATGTATATGGTATTCACTAGGGGTGTACCGTAAATACTCAGCCATAAGTCGTATGCTGCCATAAGTCGCAGGGGGACTTTTGAATGAAAAATTAAGGTTTTTATCTAAACCCTTTCATAGGTCGCATGTATAGTTTTCAATTTTTGTGAAAGCTGAAATCATGTGCCCAGTGTCAAAGTTGGTGGAAATATGGTTATTTTCAGACAAAATTGGGAGGAGGGCAGTAATTTTCAGACAAAGTTGGTGGGAATGTGGTCATTTTCAGATAAAGTCAGGGTGATGTGGTCATTTTCAGATAAAGTCGGGAGGAATGTAGTAAACTCTTCCATAAGTCGTGGTGTGACTTTTATTTTTTTTTAAGACTGTTTTTGTACGACTTATGGCTGAGCATTTACAGTAACGGTACGCTCACGATATGATACATACCGTCAATTTTTCAAACGGTTTGGTATATTTCGGTACGATTTAAACGAGTGATTCATGGTTATTATACATAATCAGAAGGTTGTCAGGCGCTGTCATTGTCTGAATATTATTTTGCTCATAAAAAACTTATACCGAACCGTACCGAAATTTAGAAGTCTTGTATCGTGAACCGTGTGGGACTGCAGTCCGCAGTATTTCTTATACCGCGGTATACCGTTACAGTCCTAGGATTCACTATATAACAAACTAGTGACTCACTGGTAGCCATATCAGATCTGACCCAAACGAGGGTTCAACAATTGTTGACAACTACTCAACTTGAGCTGACAATTCTATCATATCTGGGTTAAGAGGAACGTATTAGGTCTTCATTATGGTGAAGTGCTGCTGAAAAGCCACATTTTAACCTTTATGAAGCATACAGTACTTTGCACTCTAAGCATAAATATTTATAATTATATCCTGTACGAAATACTGTAAAATTATTAATTTTTTTATGATGATCAAATTTTGTGGTTTTCATGGTTCACCGCAACCATGATATTTGATTCAATCAAACAATCAATTTTAACCCTTGTATTTATTACCTGAGATGCAAAATTCATTAATTAACGTCCCATCGAAATGGTCTTTGTATCAAAACCACAAAATTTTGTCCTATCGAAAAAAAAAGAATTTTACAGTATCTCTTGAGATTCACTAGTCTCGTTTTTAAATTTCCGGATATTATACAAATTCTTTCCTGAATCTTGCAGATGACAGCCCTGGAGACAGCTGAAGATGAGGACTCAACCACTGCCATTGTTTATCTCTTATCTGTGGTCATCAAAAAGTAAGCACATATACTACACTGCCACACTGGAGGGTCAACTAGTGTTTCCTTGTGAATGTTTTGCATATTGAATGAGGTGAAATAACTGAACATTTAGAAAAATAATGCTACTTCAGCTTTATTGTGAGCAAATAAAGATTGCTTCAAATTGATGTCAAAGTGCTGTGTACACTCAACCTCATTTAAATGTATGTGCTGCATTCCAGCATCTGTGATATCACAAAACTGGTTCCAGCAACTACCTGTCTTGGTTATAAAACCCAAAAGAACAATGAATGAAGTAAAAATGCATGATGTATATACATTAGTTAGTATAAGACAACTTAATATGTCATACTTTTCAGGGTACCAGTGCCAGTACTTAGACGGCAGTTTTCAGAGGTTGCTAAGAGATTGCTGGATTTACTTGGGAAATATGCTGATGAAGACGCTACATCTCTCGTTAAATCTGTGAGTACCAATGAACGATTATCTTTCTTTAAAGTCACATTAAGTCTTAAACTGCTATTTCAATAAGCGATAACTTGGTAACCTCTCTGCAGAATGATGCAATTTGAGCACTTTAGTTGATTTACAAATGTGGAGAACACCATAAAATGGAAGAAAATGTAATAAAACATCTAGATGTAAACAATAAATGCACGATTTAAAGTCTAAGGGGAGCAACTCTTGCAAAATGAGTATTTTTATGCCCCCGCATCGATAGATCGGGGGGCATATAGTGATTCACCTGTCCGTTCGTCCGTCCGGCCTGGTTAACCCAAATTGACCGTTTCTTCTAGCATTAATATGGCTTGCTACAAAGCTTTCAAACTTGCATGGATGTTTTATATGACCACTCTCCACACCCCTGTATCACCTGACTCCATTTTGACCTTCACCTTGACCTAATTTTGGACTTAGACTTATTGACATGGCTTCCTCGGGGGCATAAGCGTTTATTGAACGCAGTCTTGTTTACCATACGATTTGCTAATTACGAAGAAACATGCATTCGGAAGCTCTGATATACCACATAATGTACAGAATTTGATGCACATGTATAGTTTATCAATTATATAAATTAATTAAGTTAATTGTCATTTTTCAGTTGATCATGAGTCTGTGTTTCCTATTGAGGTCCCAGGATGCAGCAGCATGGAATAACTCTTCGGTACAACATGTATATAGAGGTGTACTCACTTTCATTGTGCATAAAAAACCCAAGGTATAACTGTCTTTAATCTTTATCATCTAATTTTATTGGTCAATTTCAGTTAAATCTATTATTTTTTTGGGCACCCTTAGTTGAATTAGATAGATAAGAAACATTTTTTTTCTTAAACATACTCTTATTGTCAATGTACTAAATGTTGCCGGACTTTCACTTGCCTTCAAAAGTGCAGAGTAAAATGATGAGAACATTTGTATTATAAGTTAGTCAATCTGTCCCTCCAGCTTCAATTTCCAAAATCACATCTGGTGCCTTTGTCAAATCCAAGAGTAAAAATACAGTTTGATAAATAAGATGAAAGCCCTATGAAAAAATAATGTTTGTATGATGATGTTTGTTGGTATGTGCTACAGAAACAGTATGTATCATGCAGGGCTTTCATTTGACTCTTGAAACTGCATTTTGACTCTTGAATTTGACAAAAGTGTCTATTTTGACTCTTGAAAATTTAAGCCCAAAGAGTCAAATTTACTATACTTATAATACAAATTGTCTTGCAAAATTTTAATGACTCTTGAAAATTGAGAGTCAGGAGTCATTGACTCTTCACTTTTGGAGCCTAGTGAAAGCCCTGTGTATGTAATGTTGACTGTGATATGTTATACAGATACGTCGAGCCGCCCAGCAAGGTGTGTGTATCGTATTGAAGGGTAGTTTGTTCATGTTGGATGGTACCTGTCCACCGTATCATCCTGCTGCATCTATGACAGCCAAACATTGTATACAGCTCATAGAGACTTGTGGAGGTGAGTAATACATTGTATACAGCTCATAGAGACTTGTGGAGGTGAGTAATACATAGTGTACAGCTCATAGAGACATGTGGAGGTGAGTAATACATTGTATACAGCTCATAGAGACTTGTGGAGGTGAGTAATACATGGTATACAGCTCATAGAGACTTGTGGAGGTGAGTAATACATTGTATACAGCTCATAGAGACATGTGGAGGTGAGTAATACATTGTATACAGCTCATAGAGACATGTGGAGGTGAGTAATACATTGTGTACAGCTCATAGAGACATGTGGAGGTGAGTAATACATAGTGTACAGCTCATAGAGACATGTGGAGGTGAGTAATACATAGTGTACAGCTCATAGAGACATGTGGAGGTGAGTAATACATAGTGTACAGCTCATAGAGACTTGTGGAGGTGAGTAATACATAGTATACAGCTCATAGAGACATGTGTAGGTGAGTAATACATAGTGTACAGCTCATAGAGACATGTGGAGGTGAGTAATACATTGTATACAGCTCATAGAGACTTGTGGAGGTGAGTAATACATGGTATACAGCCCATAGAGACTTGTGGAGGTGAGTAATACATTGTATACAGCTCATAGAGACATGTGGAGGTGAGTAATACATTGTATACAGCTCATAGAGACATGTGGAGGTGAGTAATACATTGTGTACAGCTCATAGAGACATGTGGAGGTGAGTAATACATAGTGTACAGCTCATAGAGACATGTGGAGGTGAGTAATACATAGTGTACAGCTCATAGAGACATGTGGAGGTGAGTAATACATAGTGTACAGCTCATAGAGACTTGTGGAGGTGAGTAATACATAGTATACAGCTCATAGAGACATGTGTAGGTGAGTAATACATTGTGTACAGCTCATAGAGACTTGTGGAGGTGAGTAATACATTGTGTACAGCTCATAGAGACTTGTACAGCTCATAGAGACATGTGGAGGTGAGTAATACATTGTATACAGCTCATAGAGACTTGTGGAGGTGAGTAATACATAGTGTACAGCTCATAGAGACATGTGTAGGTGAGTAATACATTGTATACAGCTCATAGAGACATGTGGAGGTGAGTAATACATGGTGTACAGCTCATAGAGACATGTGGAGGTGAGTAATACATTGTATACAGCTCATAGAGACATGTGGAGGTGAGTAATACATGGTGTACAGCTCATAGAGACATGTGGAGGTGAGTATTACATTGTATACAGCTCATAGAGACATGTGGAGGTGAGTATTACATTGTATACAGCTCATAGAGACATGTGGAGGTGAGTAATACATATAGAATCTGTCATGAGTTGTCTTTGGAGATCAACATTTCTTAACTAGTCTAGAAAACGCAAGTTATTTAGCAAGCCTCTGGCAAGCTTTATTATTTGTTTCCATGATGAGTTTAAGAAAGGTTGATCTCAATGACAACAAATGACAGATTCTTTTTATCACATTGCTATAGCTACCGAGTCAAAGCAACGTCAGAAAAAAGTTTAAACCGGTGACTTGCAATTTCTCGTCGAAAAGCTGGTGGCGACACGGGTTGTAATCACACGTGTAGGAGAACATTATTCCGTAATTTGTTATCACATGGAATATCACAGTCTTCATTTGATAAACATAATTATACCTTACTTCAAACCAACAGGTGTATAGACTTGCTTTTCGCAGGTCTGTCTGTCAGTAGACAAAATGGTTTCCAAGAAATTAATAAAGAATTGAAGAATTGTGGGCCTGACATTTGTTCATTCGTCCATTCATCGGTCCTTTTGTTTGTTACAAACTTTCAAGTTGATTGACTTGTTCATATTTTTAAGGCATTGATAGAAAGATCCCTGCCACCTGGCAGTGGGCAAACTACACTAGACTATTCACTGGCCATCGTTTGTTTGTTACAAACTTTCAAGTTGATTTACTTAGCTAGTTATTATCAGCAAGGATTCCACTCGGACATGAGTGTTTACCGAACACAGTCTTGTTATTGACGTATTGTGTGTATATATTACAGGTATAGGTGAAGCATTGGACACACTACATACACTGACTATGTTCAAACAGGTACTACATGTATTCCCACACAACAGTCTGAAGTCTGTGTGTGAAACCATCTTGAAAGTGATGACACTTAGTAACGTGGTAAGTTATGTAATAAGGTCATGTTGATGAATTTCTTGATGAAGATCATTGCCAATGATTTCATTAATATTCCTTTATGTACTTATTTCTTAAATAGACAATGTGTTAATTTGCCTCTAATAATTGTGGTTCTATTTTCAAATAAAAAACATTCTATGATTTTTAAAAATACACCAAGCTTACTTATAATGGCTTCTTCTATGAATCAGTGTTTACAACTTTATAAAAATTAATATGTTTCCGTAGTCAATGGTAGGTTTGGCATGTAAGTAGACCAAATGGTTTCTGATGAATCGCTAAAATCACAAAATTTCGTGTTTTGTGTGAAAAAGAACATCTCGTGGGGCCGTAATTTCAAGGATATCTTATCCACTTAGTCATATACTATAGTATAGAAATTATTAATAATTTCGTGTTTGAGAGCATCCAAAGAATTAAACCCCCCTTGAATATGACTGACTTTACAGTATTGCAGATTTGTATTAATTATTTTCAGATGGTAACGGCTGGTGCCATGCAAGCACTACATGGTTTATTTGCTGCCAAACCAAAAGTGGATTGTTTGCCAGCTGAACTCAATGCACAGATTATATCTGTGAGTATATTTGGCTGAAAGATTGTCTGCTTATATAAGATTTCTATGTAGTAATACATTTCCTTCGGACCTAATTTACATTTTTATGAAATAATGTTTTATATAATGATAACTTAATTAATGATATATAATCACCTATGTTAAGGTGACTTATAAGCCAATTAGAGATGTGCGCACCTAGACCTATATGGACATCTGTTAATTTTAAGCGTTTAAACCTGAGGGATTGTCTCAAATGAATTTTGATATAATATTAAGCGGACAAATTTATTCATGTGTATCGATGGCAAATCAATCCATTGTTAGTACTAGTAGTAGTCATACATACCTTTGAGAAAACCCCTAGTAGATTTACGGTTAAAAGATATAGAACCTCGCATCCATCCATCTCTATTGGGCCAGGTCCTCCTTCATTTATGTATTGTAAATACGTTCGTTTTAAGAATGATCTCCATCGGCTTGATAAGGTGTCTTGTCCGATTTGATGCATAATTGGATTATCTCTTTTTGAAAAATAATTGAAGATCCACATTGAAAAAGAGCAGAAATTGATGTATCTATGGAGCAAAGTGTTAAAAAGGTCTGATTCTACTTTAGAAACACATTTACTCAAATTATCATATGTATTATATTAAATGTACCTTCTCCAGATTATTTATTACCAATGAAAAGTTTGATATAGCAGTGAGACATTGTGTTATGACAATTCTTTATTTGATAATGGCCACCAGCCGATACCAATAATATAAACATATTTACAGAACATACATAGATTAGTACCTGAAACAGACACACAAAGTTGAAAACAAGCTGTGAATCAATATTTTTAGGTCGGAACAAAAATTGAACATTAAACAAGTGATAAATACATACATATATATATATATATATGTATATATTTTATATTCTACAGGCCTTGTATGATTACCAGCCGTCTGAGAATGATGTACAACCCTCACAGGCATGGTTAGCTGTCATGGAAACGGCTCATATAAACATGGCCAGGTAAGGTCTCTAAACATATCTTAGACTCATACAGCAGATTTGGGGGGTTTTGTCTTTGTGTAGGCTTCAGAAATCATAGAATGTTTAATTATATTTCAAATCCAGACAAGATTATAGATGCCGTGACTGTGCCTTAGTGGTTGTGGCATCTGCCTTGGAAGCGGGTGGGCAAAGGTTTAAATCATGTCGAAAGCGGGGTTGTTTCTTATGAGGCCAGTTGGTGAGTCACCAGCTTGTTAAATATTTGGTACTGTAGGCCCCTCTGCCAGGATTCGGGAGTTCCTGTATGCATGAAAGATAAGTGTCTCGTTAGTCAAAATTGACTGGTTCTTGCAGTAGGCGTGACACTATATTAAACACACTTTACTTTACAGGTAACTCGATATTTATGTATACCAACCTCCATCTGTCTCCTTTACATTGTAAAGAAAAGGATGTGTATTGTTTTGCTTTTATCAGTGGGTTAATAACTGAAAATTAAAGTTCATCAAACTTGGTATGCAAATTGATTGTAACTTGTACATTGATTTTGAGGTCAGTTAGTCAAGTTGACTGTGCCATTGAGTATAAAATACTACTTGTTTTTCATGACAGGTATACATTTTCTACTCGCATCGCTGGTTTGCTCAGGGGTCTTACATTTATTCAGATTTGTTGCATTAGGAAGAAGGACCTTTTCTGCACTAAATCAAAGTTTTTTGACGACAATGTTCAAAGAATTGACAAAGTTATCGTCATTTCTAGTTCCATTAGGTAACTTGTAACATTTAAACAATGTGTGAAGACTTTTTAAGGTTTTAGGATGTGTGCTTATGGCACCCAAAACACACTTGCAACTCGTTTTCAGTATTGGGCATTACGCCTCAGTAGAACTCCTGTTGGTTTTATAGTTGTGTTTGACAGCTGCTGATGTAATGGTATATCAAATGTGACATGTCATGTTTCAGGTTGGATGCTAAACTATGTATGGGACATCTTCCCCGTTTGTTTACTGCTGGCATGGTTAGCCTTCTGTCTGTTAAACCAGAAATCACACAAGCTGCTGCTAAATCATTAAAGGTTGGTTTGTAAGAATACTATCTATAATAACATTGCTGAAATAACTTGGTTGATTTGTAAAAATAAACAGTGCAATTATTTTTGCCAGAATTATGGCCCTTTGGCGGCAGGGAGTATTTTAGTCTGCCGAAATAGCATAAAGTTTTGAAATATGAAAAAAAAATGAATATGAACAATGTGTTTTACAGTATGTTGTATATAGATGTATTGTCGGTGGACCGTATTAAAAAATGATATTTACTCTCGATGACGTAATCCACAATAAATTAAGTCATTATTACTATTATTATTACCGGTATTGTTTTCAGTCTGTGATAGCGAGTTGTATTGGACCCATGGCAGAGAGTGTTGGACCTACATTAGCACAGGAAGGGGGTAGCTCACCTATACATAAAATTGTGAAAGTGATGGAGAGTGGACTAGGCTATCAGTTCCATGCTTCATGGGGTCTCATTCTACAGATGTTTGCTGTTCTGTTTGAGGTAGATATAAGTACAATAACATCTTTATAAAATCCAGTCACAGATATCAGGGTGGACATCTCCCGAAGCAATCTCAATCTATTGGCATGTTTCTTTATATTAATTTCAATGCAAAATTGGCATCTCTAAGTAGAAATGACATTCTGAATTTATAACAGTAAAATTTGAAGAGCTGGAAGTTCAGATTTATCTATAATCTTTACTCTGGTTTTAGCAAATCTGAATTTGATTTGAGATTCCTACTTGAGATGCTTCTGGAGATTGGGGCCTGTTCTTAACAGCTGAAAATACAAAGTAAATGAGATAACAATTGTATTTATAGTGACTTAGTATTCTCGTCTTATGTAAATGTTTGTTTCCTTTACAGCATGTTGGGAAGCATAGTGGAGTCGCATTTAAAAAGGTTTGTTTTACTTTATTCAATTCATGTCAATAATGGTTGTTCTTTCCACTTACACAAATAGTTAGTACTAATTTGTAGACGAGAGACATAAAAATGTGTTACAGACCACTGCCCTTATCTCCCATTTTAAATTGTGGATCAATTCTGTTCTCTACAGAAAGTAAAGACACTACTAGTCTATTATTATTCTTAATAACTGATATTTAACCTATTAAAAGAGACCTACTTTCCTATCCTCTTTGTCCCTTGTGGGACATAAGGTCGCTATTGAAAGAGACCATCTTGTTAACAAAAACCACTTGTTGTTACCATGGTAGGTCTTTACATGTAGGTTTTACCGCAATATGTTATTTTTATTGTAGAGTTTGGCTATTATAGCGGACCTGAGAGACAGTACAAGGTTTCCATACAAGGGTGAACTAGATCATGCTGTCGGATGTGCTGTTAAATCAATGGGTCCGAGAACGGTGCTGTCCGCTATTCCTTTACAGATCACCGGACAGAGGTATTGTGTTGTTTTTTAGCTCACCTGTCACAAAGTGACAAGGTGAGCTTTTGTGATCGCTCTTCGTCCGTCGTCCGTCCGTCGTCCGTCCGTCGTCCGTTCACAATTGCTTGTGAACACACTAGAGGTCACAAATTTAGCCTGATCATTATGAAACTTGATCACAATGATCATCTCCATAAAATCTAGGTCAAGTTCGATATTGGGTCATCTGGGGTCAAAAACTAGGTCACTAGGTCAAATCAAAGGAAAACCTTGTGAACACATTAGAGGTCACAATTTGAGCCTAATCTTTATGAAACTTGATCACAATGATCATCTCTGTAAAATCTAGGTCAAGTTCGATATTGGGTCATCTGGGGTCAAAAACTAGGTCACTAGGCCAAATCATTGAAAAACCTTGTGAACACATTAGAGGTCACAATTTGTGACTAATCTTTATGAAAATTGATCACAATGATCATCTCTATAAAATCTAGGTCAAGTTCGATATTGGGTCATCTGGGGTCAAAAACTAGGTCACAAGGCCAAATCATTGAAAAAGCTTGTGAACACACTAGAGGTCACAATTTGAGACTAATCTTTATGAAAATTGATCACAATGATCATCTCTATAAAATCTACGTCAAGTTCGATATTGGGTCATCCGGGGTCAAAAACTAGGTCACAAGCCTTTGAAGGCCAAATCATTGAAAAAGCTTGTGAACACACTAGAGGTCACAATTTGAGCCTAATCTTTATGAAACTTGATCACACTGATCATCACTATAAAATTTTGGTCAAGTTCGATATTGGGTCATCCAGAGTCAAAAACTAGGTCACGAGGCCAAATCATTGAAAAAGCTTGTGAACACACTAGAGGTCACAATTTTGACCTTATCTTTATGAAACTTGATCACAATGATCATCATTATAAAATTTAGGTCAAGTTCGATATTGGGTCATCTTGGGTCAAAAACTAGGTCACGAGGCCAAATCATTGAAAAATCTTGTGAACACACTAGAGGTCACAATTTTGACTCTATCTTTATGAAACTTGGTCACAATGTTTATCTCTATAGAATCTAGGTCAAGTTAGATACTGTGTCATTTGGGCCAAAATCTAGGTCACTAGGCCAAACAGGTGAGCGACCCAGGGCCCTTTGGACCCTCTTGTTGTTGTTTTTTCTTTACAGTAATTGTTTTTTATCTTTATTAAATTAAATACTGCAATACACAGATTATTCAAAGCCATACTGCAGTGGCAGCAGTCAAAAACTATTAAATGATTACCAACTCCTCATGCTCCAATCCCTGACTGGATTATAACCAAAATCAATCAAAAATGATATAGCTAATTTGTTTGATATCGGGCATCTTGACATTGTGTTTGTATAGTCTATATTTGACTGAAGTACTACAATGTGGACTTAAAACCCAGATAAACAATGAAAAAGAAGAAAAGTTCACGAAGTTCACTCATTTTTAGGTCTTGTCACAATGATGACATCCTATTATTATATTAAAAAAAGATAAATTTACTTTGTATTTTTAGTGATGATTTGGACTTTCCACGGAGTTGGTTGTTACCTGTTATACGAGACAATGTACAAGAAGCAGAACTAGGATTCTTCACATCTTATTTCTTACCATTAGCTGCTAAACTCAGACAGCGAGGTATGTTGAACTGTCTTTAGTAGTAGAACTTGAATTGTAACATATTTATAAAGAACTGTACTTGGCTTCATCAAAATGTTCCACCTGGTTCTCACGCCAGTAATCAACTTATTGGATGACAGTTGCAGCATACTTGGTCCGACCATAATTCATTCCAATTAAATGCTGTTGCTTTACTTATGTCTACGGTTTGCAAATTAAGAATATTCTCTCGTATACTGTCAGTGGTTTTTTTTTTTCAAAATGATCCTGTTAACGACTTTAAGTAACCTATTTAAAAGATGTCTGTATAGGATAGCCCATTTATTTCAAAGAGTTGAGAATTTCTTCCTAACCTTGTAAGTAAGTAACAGGACACTTTGTCCTGTTTGGAATACTCTTGAAAGAGGGACATATGGACCTAGAACAGTAGTAGCAAACTGAAATTTGTCATGGAAAATTGAAGGTTTGGAAAACAAATATTATGAAATGGAAAATTCATGATCCATTGATTGATAACTCAGTATGAAAAATGGTTTGAAATAGTTGTTGGAATTTACCTGCATGATGTGATGTGGTTGTTATTTAAGACACTTAATTTAAATTTTGTTTCATAAATTTTTGTTGTTTTACAGCATTAGAACTATTTGATCAGCAGAACTTGGTGGCATCTAAATCCTACGAGGCTCTTCAGTTACAGATTTGGTCCTTGTTACCTGGTTTCTGTACCAAACCTACGGATCTGTCACAGGTAACGGAAATTGTTGAATAATTGTTGAGTTATTGTTGATTTTTTTTACAGGTAACAGAAACTATTTCCATTGCTCATGTTATGCATTACATGCAGTGAGTTGATAAAAGCACATTGTAAACTGTGTTTTCAGTGGATTTATATACAAATTGTCAAAATTACTAGACTTTAATGTTTCCTTTCCAGTGAATCTAAACCAAATATATGTTGTGTGAATGATACATATTACAAGCTGAACATTTACGCCAAAGGAAATCAAAGTCATTATATTAAACGAATTATGTACCATTTTGAAGTGTTAGTCTGAGTTCCAGTCTCAAGCGATTGTTAAAAGGGTCCTAGGAATGATCATGTACTTACTTTAAATATTGAAAATGAATCACCAAACATGGATAAAACTTAATACTGTTAATTTAATTTCTCATTAAATAAACAATGTATATCACATGACTTTCCTTGTATCCAGGTTAGTATAGCGAGTATGTATAATCTTATACGTAACCTGTGTAGTATGAAGTTTAAATACATAGGTGAGTTTTTCCAATAAATCAATGCATATTTTGCGTTTTAGTGGCATATAATATAAATAATTGATCACTCGTTGTCAATTGATATATTTATATTAAACCCGTTCAGGAGGCTCTCTTAATAAAATTTTCAAAACTCATTTAATACAAATTTATATCAATTGACAACTTGTGATACATCTGCTATATATACCTTCAAAGTCTACAGATCCTACTAATGTTTGTACTTACAGTCATTTAAAGGTGTAGCTAAGGTGTTGGGTACAGCTATCAGTGAGAGAGAAGATTTAAGGATGGAAGTGATGGCATCATTACGTAAACTTATCTACCAGAGCCTTACAGATGGTGAGTATATACTATAACCAGGATTATTACAAATCGAGGGCTTAGCGCAAAACTATGGTTTGTGCCTCTATAAATCAATGTAGTTACCATAGTTTTGCACTGAGCCCTCGAAATGCTGTACAATCGTTAAATTTCAATGGGACGAAATTTCGTGGTTTTGGTGAAAAACACCATTTGATGGGACGTTATTTCGTAGATTTTGCATTTCTGGTAATCAATACAAGGTTCAAAATTATTTGATGGGATTTGAATTCATGGTTAAAGGTGACCAACTGAATCCATGAAATTTAACCCTGCATGAAAATTGATGATTTTACAGTAATACAAATATCTGGAAAAAGTGAACTTTTTTTCAGAAAATAATAATTTTTGTGATGAAATAGTTCCCTAGTGTTGATGTCATTTTCATTTCTTAAGCTGTATTTTATCAAACTATAAGTTTGATCTGATGATAAAACTTGCTGTGTAGGTAGCTTAATATATGAAAACCTTGCTTTGGATTGAATGTGGGCGTCAAAGGGCCAAGGTCACTGTTAAAAAAAATATTTGCCCTCTGCAATTTCAGTAAGAATGAGATATTATGATTTAATACTTCCCATGATTGTAGCTTATGTGAATATGATGCTTGATATTAGATGTTGGGCTGGTGGTGTCAAGGTTACAAAAAAGGAGGTATATAAATAATCAGTCGGTCGATCGGTCAAGAAAATCTGGATCCTGTCATAAATCAAACAATTTTCAAGCTAGGTTTATTTAACTTGGTATGTGTATAGGGACCAATAAAGAGATTATGTATGTCTAACTATTTTTTAATCGGACAAAAATTGTGGTTACCATGGCAACAGAAACATTGACAACCTGGAAACTAGGTAGGGCCTGCTGTATTGCTTGCAATTTCTAATTACTTATTATTTATCTCTATTACAGATGCCAGTAAAGCTGAAGTGGCAAAGTTCTCCAAGAATTTTCTGCCAATCTTATTTAACCTGTACACCACAGATTCAGTGAAAGGAAAGGACTCCTCTAACCTGGCAGTGCTGGAAACAATTAAATGCTATTTTCAAATTACAGACAAACCGGTAAATGTTTATTTAATTTTATAGTGTGTCCACTTTAAGAGACAAACCGGTAAATGTTTATTTAATTTTATAGTGTGTCCACTTTAAGAGTGTTAAATAGGCTACACTGGGCCATATGATTCCTTTGTACCAATATAATCATTATTTGATGCTCAGGATTAATATTGATTGTAACAAAAAGTTGATTCATGCATGTATCAGTTAAACAGTGTAGATGCTGATCATATATGAAACCTATTTCCAGACCTAATTTGTTCTTTATTCTTGCAGGCTGTATGTACATACTGTGAAAAATGTCGGGAAAAGTTGAAAGAGAAAGATATTCCACCATGTAAAAGGTATGCAATCAAAAAGTTCTTTTTTGGGGGGCCCTTGTACTGTAAATTCATTAATTTTTGTGGGGGACTAAATTTCGAGGTTCCCCTTTGACTACAAAATCAAATCCCATTGAACACTGATTTTGGCCCTTGTATGTATTGTCTTTTTTCCAAAACCATGAAATTTCGTCCCATCGAAATTAAATGATTTTACAGTAGTGGAACCAGTTTCCACTTGTCAGGGTATCAAGAAAAGTTTGCTCTCCAGCTAATATTTGTGAACAATTACAAATAATTGTTAGGAAGAAATTACAATGCTTGCCTTAGAAGAATTAAGGTTGTAAATGCCATTCTGAGAAAACAAAAAAGGAAAAAGCGGTTGAGCTCATCCTAGTCACATCTATCGTCATGACCTTCTGAATGTTGAAAAAATTTATTCAGAAGATGCGCCTTGCAAAGCATATTTTGAGTAGATTCTAAGAAGCAATTACAGCCTTATTCCTCAAAGATGACAAATACTGTTGTCAGAGACAAACAAAGCTACAACATATTCATTTACATACATAATATATTTTAATCTAATCACTAAATCACAGAAACTAAGCACATATCTGGCATGCATTTGAGATGTAATCACAATATATCACTTTCCTGATCAATTATGTGAGTTCACTCCCTTGTTCAATAATCGGAGCTCACCCCCTTGTTCAATTATCTGAGTTCACTCCCCTGTTCAATTATTTGAGTTCACTCCATTGTTCAATTATTTGAGTTCACTCCCCTGTTCAATTATTTGAGTTCACTCCATTGTTCAATTATTTGAGTTCACTCCCTTGTTCAATTATCTGAGTTCACTCCATTGTTTAATTATCTGAGTTCACTCCCTTCTGGAATTATTTGTGTTGACTCCCTTGTTGAAGTACTGTGGTCACTCCCTTGATCAATTATCTGAGTTCACTCCCTCGTTAAATTATCTGATATCACTCCCTCGTTAAATTATCTGAGTTCACTCCCTCGTTAAATTATCTGAGTTCACTCCCTCGTTCAATTATCTGAGTTCACTCCCTTGTTCAATTATCTGAGTTCACTCCCTTGTTCAATTATCTGAGTTCACTCCCTTGTTCAATTATCTGAGTTCACTCCCTTGTTCAATTATCTGAGTTCACTCCCTTGTTCAATTATCTGAGTTCACTCCCTTGTTAAATTATCTGAGTTCATTCCCTTGTTGAATTATCTTAGTTCACTCCTTTGTAGAATTGTCAGAATTCACTTCCTTGTTGAATTATTTGAGTTCACTCCCTTGTTTTATTCTCAGCAGTTCAATAAATTTCAGCTCCTCTTTTTTCATTAAATTACACTCACTTTTTTCTATGGAAAAGTTTTCATTCCATTTGGTTGCGTTAAATTCGAAACTACTGCTTCTCTTACTATACCTGGTAAAACAGAAACTTTGTAATAAAGTTAGCATGGATTTATAATGTGATATTTCATCCCATATATCTATACTTTCTTCACTAATTTGCTTCAAAAACTTCTTATAAAAGTGATTGTATATGATATAATCCAAATGATTACGTTTTTTGAACTGATCCACATCATTTGACGTGATGTCCTCCATGCTCCATCCATGGCTATAAGTATTAACATTGTTGGAAATAAACAAGATATCTTGAAGGCTCCAATTGAAGTATCGCTTCATTAACACTAGAGATTCCTCGAAATGTTCAACAATGAGAACTAGCTTAAAAACAGAGTCTATTTTCTCAAGATAGGAGAGTATTTTTAGACTGTCAAATGTCTCAGGAAATCCAAAATCTCGTGCCATTACGTTTTTAGTCAGCGAGAAAAACTCTCGATCGTATCTTTCTGGATGCTGTATCAAGTTTTGAAGAACATTGCCAGGAATATGGGCTAAATGATAAGGAATACTTGGTTGGTGCATGTAATAATTCACAGCAGATATGAACAAAGAAAGTGGATCTCTGACGATTCCAACATATACAGTATCTTTCGGCAATATTGAAGAATATATATTATAATTAAATACTCCATGATTACATAATATATCGTAACTGGTTCTATATTTTGGTACAGCAAGTGGAATATGTTTCTTAGATGATCTAGAAAAATAGTTTGGCCGAATTGTAAACACAAAAGTCAAATTTCTTTTCAAACCAAACCGAAAAAACATATTCTGCATGGTTGAACTAGCGGCTTTATGAACTTTTAAAAATCCAATATGGCGGACTTTTACTTGTTCACCAACATTGCCATCCACTTGCGTATAACTAGGATAATCCAAGTTTTGTTGGATACCTTGTGTAGTTATATACATGATCACACTAACCACAACAGCCACAATCACCAGGGAACTGAAAAACATCAATAATAACATACTTACACATGTGTTCAACCTCATTGAATAAAAATAGTTTGGCTCTAGTGGGGTTTGAACCCATGCCCTATAGCAACCTCAATGAATAAAAATATTTTGGCTCTAGTGGGGTTTGAACCCATGCCCTATAGCAACCTCAATGAATAAAATTATTTTGGCTCTAGTGGGATTGAACCCGCGCCCACTAGGAAATCCGTCAATTTATCATAAAAATAACTGAACTTGAGTTCTCTTCATAAGGAGATTCTTTATTAAACCCTGACAGCCTTAATGTAAAATAATTGGAAAACTTCTTATGTCATAAAATAGTATTATTGAAATTGGTAGTTTCAGTTTCCAACCACACAAATAGATACATAAATTCAAGTATTTAGTTTTGTCCAAAGTGTACAATGTGTAAGTAGACAGCTATTGTCATAGTTCAATGTTTAATAACAGCAGGCTGCAGGTCAAATTGACTGCTTAAAACTATTTTGGGCCAGCTGAAAATGTGAAATTTATACACAATTTTAAGAAAATAGTTGCACTAAGTACCTTATTGGGCCTGTTGGTTAAGCATTTCGCCCTAAGGACCTCATTTTGCCTGTTGGTTAAGCATTTAGGCCTGCTAGGTTAAAATTCATTGAGAACATAGTTCCTGTGTAACAAGAGAAATAAACTGGTGAATCATTACCTGAATCGAACATAGGTTGCACAAACTCTACTCCCATACATATAACTTGGCAACATTGTACGTCCGTAGTTTGACACACTATGTCCTAGACAGTTTGAAAGGTTACCAACAAATAATCTGACTGTGGAAAGTACAAATAAATGACTAGTATTTTTAAATACTGTAACCAGTATAAATTTAATACTGTAAAATCATTTAATTTCAATGGGATGAAATTTCGTGGTTTTGGTAAAAAAACTATTACAATGGGACGTTTTATAGTGTTTTTGCATTTCAGGTAATAAATACAATGTCAACATTATTGTTTAATGGGATTTGATTTTGTGGTTGATGGTGAACCACAAAATCTATGAAATTTATTCAACCAAGAAAATTTATTATTTTACAGTAACATCCAGACCATTATCTTGAAAATATGGCTGACCTTCTTTATCTCAAATAGAATCTATAGTATGTTCAATTATATTATAATTAATTAAATTATAAAGTGCAAAACTGTTGTGTTAGCCCAAGGCCACTTTACGACTTGATAGCATTTTAATAGATCTAGTTTTCATTTTTGCCTAGGTATCATCAATATAAACATTCTTACCAGTTTTCAGGACTAAACAATATGTTTGAAAGATTTGGTTAGCTGATTAAGTTGTTTACTGGATGTGACCTACAATCTGATTGTCCTTACATTTCCTATAGAAGTTTTTAAAGGACATGATGAGTAGTGTAGTCTCTAGTCTGTTTGCAAACTCTAACATGGCCTACATAGCTCAGTGGTTAGTGCACTTGACCGGTGTCTAAACCGGTGACCCAGGTTCAAATCCAGTTGGAAGGAAAAACACACTGGTGTACGCTATGTTAAAAGTGGTTAAAAACGATTATTTGCAATAAATATTTCTTAAAGCAACAGTCAACAATGTTCTTTTATATAAATACTTGATTTGGTAAGAAAAGTATACTTTTTAAAAAAAATCGCTCCATCTGTGAGACAGGCCCTTTAAAGGCCCTGTCTCACAGATGGAGCGATTTTTTAAAAAAAGTATATTTTTTAACCACCTTCAACATATCACACACTACTGTGTTTTTCCTTTTAAAAACAGCATATTTTTTCCTTTCATCATGATTTGTGAGTAATATTATTCACTAGATTGGTCAGTAACATAAACAAACTTCAGTCTAAACATCTATGAAGTATTTGGTTTGTTTTTAAATTCGTTTTCATCACACGCAAGTAAATTTCAGGCAATTGAAATGTGAGTAGTTAAAAATCCGTATTAATACGGTATAGAATTTTGGAGGTAAAATACCTTAATAATTACAAATCCTGATGTTTCACAAGTTATGCTTTATATCAGTGTGCTTGTTTATGAGATATACAGGTATCCATGCCAAAATTAAGGGAATATTGGACAATTTTATTTTATTTTTGCTATACGCTAAAACGTGACGCAGTCCCTTTAACAACACATAATCAATGAGCCATACTTCAAACTGCTGAATGCCAGACTGCTCTAGGTCACCAATGATGAACTAATAAATAAATCAAACAAGACTGCTTTCAGTAAATGCTTATGCAATGGTGGAATTTTTGTCCATAACAAATAGCTTCATTCAGGGGCCGTAATTCTGTTGAAATGTTTTATATTGTTACGAGGTTTTGACAGTGTAATGTGTTAATGATGATAAACTAGTATGCCAAGTTTGAAAGCAATGTATTGATGGTCTTAAAAAAAATTTCAACATGTTGTAACGGATGAATGAATATACAAACAGACAAAAGGACAGGTGCATCACTATATGCCTCCGCATAAAGGCCCCAGAAATTGTTCTCTTCCTCTTTTGTAAGTTTTCTTTTAAGAAATCTTTGACCAAAAATCCTGAAAATTGGCCATATCCTTTGTAATATCTCAGGTTTTCAAATAGTGTATATTTTCTATTTTCAGACTTGCCTTACATGACTTGTTGATAGCTACAATACCGTATGTAAACAGGAAGGAGTTACTAGCTATATTTAACCTAGCTATAGACCATCTACAGGTAGGTTCATCCAATCCAGGGGTATCATATAGGGGCGTATCTACCATGACCTCTCATATCAGTAATGACCCGTCGAGAGATAGAATACAAAAGTACTTACTAGTCACGCCTCAACTTGTTGTAGACCTATACTACTGTTAAACGGATCTTTAATAAAAAACTCCATCATGCACATGATACAATGTCAGGGTAGCCACAGACGCTAAAAAACTAGGAAAACAGGACAAAAACTTGAAAAAGGTACAATTCTGTGTGCATCATTTCAGACAAATTTTCCATTTGCATTATTACAGACAATTTCCAAGCGCATCATTTCAGACAATTTTGTGCATCATAATTTTGACCCTTGCATTTATTACCTGAAATGCAAAATCCACAAATTCAAGTCCCATCGCAATACCGGTAGTCTCTTTTATCAAAACCACGAAATTTCATCCCATTGAAATTAAATGATTTTACAGTATCTACTGGATGTTTATGAAACTTAGTATGTAGATAGTGACTGATTAGGAGATTATGCACGTATAGTTATTTTTTATTCAGACAAAAATTGTGGTTACCATGGCAATTGATACATTGATAACCTGAAAACCAGGTAGGGGACTTCTGTATTGCTTGCTATAATTTATTCCTAATTACTTATTTTACTTGATGTATATTACAGGATATGGATAAGTCGTTACAGAAGAAATGTTATCGTATATTGGAGGATATATGTTCTGGCAAGTCAGGTGATTGTCGTGAGTTTGTGTTAGAGAATCTAGAGACCATACAGAAATCATTGTTAGCTTCCTTGTCCTCTTCCAGTCCTTCATCTAAAGCTGTAAGTAACATTCTCTCTAACTACTATTATTTTATGAGAGAATTAATAAATACGATTTTCTTCCACAAATTTTACAATGTTGTTGTTGCATAGGCTGCTTAAAGGAAGAGGAAGTTGGTCCCATAGACTATGTTTCGTTTTCTCGAATTAACACTTCTTTCCGACTGTTAAACGTTGATTAATTGAGAATCATCCACCTTTGGATACCTTGTATTGGGCTTTATCGTGGATCGAGCTAAAAAAACAGCTGTGTATCTATAACTTACCAAAACGAAAACGACAAATAACTAAAAAATATGTGTTGTTATGATTATGCATCATAACGATTACTGAATCATGGTAATAGAGTGAGAACCCAGATGTGTTGGTCCAACTAAAACACTCTAATTGGTTGGCCAAAACTATGTCTTGTTGTCCAAATTATATCCTCAGTAACTCTACCTTGTGGGATTGTTTTGCCCCCGCATCTACTGATGCAGGAGGTATAATTATAGTGATTTTCTTGTCCAATTGTTTGTTTATTCCGTTACAAAATGGAGGAGTGGCATACATGGTGTGCTTACAGAATCATTTTGATGTACATGTATTAGTTTATTTCAGCCTCGGTTAAGATGCCTGGTAAATGTGTTTCAACTGTTAGATACACGTCAGGATGACTTCCTATTATCTGTAGTTCCAGAGGTAAGGCTTCTTGACTTCATGCATTCACTGACATATTAAATTAACTCCCTTTGTTAAAGTAAACCCAAGGTAGACCAATTAATGTTGCTCCTACTATAATATCATTAATATTCGAGGGGGATTTAATTTCGTGGATGGTCTCAACCATGAAATTAAATCCCAACCACAATTTCTATAGTATATGACTAAGTGGATAGGTATCCTTGAAATTACGTCACCACAAAATGGTCGATTTCACCCAAACCACGAAATTATGTCCAAATGAAATTAAATGATTTTACAGTATATATTAGTTAAGCAACATTCTAATTGGCCTATCTTTGGTTTAGCCTTGATAGCCAAGTACTGGAGCATCTGTTTGAAGTGCATTATGTTTATGGTTGGATAATGTAATCTGGTGGCTTGCATATGACTGAAATAATGTTTGACGAGTTGTACTTGAAACAGTTGTATAATTTTTCTCATGCAACTACCATGGTAACTGCCTGATAACACATGACCTGAGATAAGTATGTGTTCTCAGGTCAATAGCCTGAGAACACTTTTTGGCTCCGCCCACAAATAACGGACTATTTTGCAATATGGCATTCCGTCTTAAATTGTCAAAAATATCATTGAAAACAACAGAATTGTGCATTTAATAGCTATTATTTATTCAACGTTTAGTTTTACACTCCAGATTAGCAATGCTTCTTCGCCAGGTAGGGCTACGCCACAGTAATTGTTCTTGAATTCATACGGGTCGCCCACGGATCGATCGTTTTGAAAGGCCCTGAAATAAACCAAAAAACACAGATAAATACACTGGCTAAGCATCGTCAAAGATAAATAAACGTTAAAATAGTCATAGCTATCCACTCTATATCCAGTTTTTTGGCCTAAAGGAATTTTTAATCTCATTTTCACGACTCGCGAAGGTTGACCTACAAAACGAAAACCATGAGACACCGGGCTTTTTTTGTGAATCAAAACATTGTTACATTCAGTACACAACCCTACAATTTATACAAACAATAGAACAAACTTTAATAGACTCTTCAACGAACCAATGTCTTACTCACCATTGTGTATTGCCATCTGTTTTCATCAGCATTCTGTCGTGATAAAGTTGATCTTGATGAAAACTGTTCTCCACCCACTCGGTTCTACAAGCATGTCTAAACTGTTCATTCTTGAAGTTATTTCCATTTCACGGGATACAATTTTGCACTGTCCGTTGCCACACACAATCCAGTATTTAAATCAATCCGTATTTTGTCATTGTGTGATTCATAACATAAGAAAGTTTGACATAATTAGCGACCTTCTCCACACACACTACGTCATTGATGACGTTTCATTGATGCATCATCCAGAAGAAAAAAACATCAAAATTCATGAGCGGAATTTTATTCTACTTTTACGACACGATGTTCTTATTTTGGTAATACTTATAATTTGCTTAGATTTCTAGTTTTGACTAAAAACTGAAATAGATCTTATTTATTTTTTAAGTATTTTTGTTAATTGAACAGCGTAGAATTGAGAACTATATTTTGTGTACGGAAGCAAATGAAGTTGTGTTAGTCGGCGGGCGGTCTAAGGACGATCGACAACTCCAGTTTAAAATTAAAAAATATGCCTCTAAATTGTGTCCCGTTGTTGGTTTCATGAGAAATAGAAACTCGGGTCCCTGTCCGGCTCGAACAATGTTATCAGGCTTGGCGATATCGCCCGGGATGGCTCGGTAAACCTCGCCACCCGAACGATATCACCTCGCCTGATAACATTGTTCTCACCGGACAGGGACCCGAGTTTCTCTATGTACTGTATGTGTTGCAGGCTTTATATTGAGAATTACCATTTGAATTTTATTGTGTTATCACTGCATTAACTAATAGTGATGATAATAATTAGGAATTTATATATAGAGGCAACATAGTTAGGAGTTTTCCCAATCTTCCTGTAAATGCCTCTAATTCTGATATATTCTGTTACATTAGGCCATATTGTGTACGAAGGAAGTGGCAGAGAGAGCTAGAGCAGCTTCTTATAGCTTGCTGGTAGAAATGGGACACACAGCAATACGATGGTCAGATAATGATACTGGTCAGTATTTAAATATTGATATTAGCATTTTCCTAACTTGTGTCCAAAAGTTTATAATTTTATTCCTGAAAAACATTTCTTATTTCATTTCAAAATGTTACTTCGCTTGAATTAATGTTTAATTTGTATTGTGATTTCTTTTAAAATTTGTGTAACAAATTTATTTGCAAAATGCATATCAAAATGATTATGATATTTTAATACAGAATAAAAAGCCCAGTTGTTAGGGTCTAGTGTAAGTACACAGTGATATTCTGGAGCATGTTTAGGGACTCAAAGGTTTGCTCTGGGACCTTCCACCTGCTAGTGATGACATGAGAGTGAAAGCATAGTATATGATTTTGTATGTTATATTACAGTGTTAGAAGAATACTTTAAGATGGTGATGGCTGGGTTTGCTGGCTCCCCATTGATGATCAGTGCTACATTACTTGCTCTCACTAGAATCATGTATGAGTTTAAAGGTACGCTTTATCATTATCCCACATATAAAGTTTGTGTTTAAAATTGACTTTACACATCAACTTTGCGAGCTGCAAATATGGCCAATGCATAGAGGCTATTACTCTACAGAGACATAATTTAGAGTAAATATCTGCTTACGGAAAGTTTGAAGGTGTTGTTATAGAGAGATTGTTGCTCTACCGAGAAAAGTGTGTCTCATTTTCTGAGATTCAACTACTGTATAGCGGGTATATTTCACGGTGTCCAATTTTCGCGTTAATTGGATCCTTTTGAATTCACGGTGTCTTGATTTCACGCTAACGGCCTTGACCGCGAAATTAAAACCTTTTTTGTAAACATGGAAGGGGCGGTAAACGTTAGAGTACGATTATAATAGTCACTACTGATCTCAGGCTTTTGGGTTCGAAAATTACTGATAGTCTTTTGGGTGAGACTTTAAACCGAGGTCCCATGTATGGGTGCTATAAATATGGCACGCAAAAAGAATCAAGGATGCTTCTGAAATCAGGGCATCTTCTGTATAATGCACTATCCCCCAAAAAACTAAAAGTCATATGGAGGCCTCACCCATAAGGATTATCCGGTGATGAGGATAAAGAAACACAATAAACCAAACATACTGATTATTAACTGCTAACATAAGAAAAATATGTAGATCTATTTACAAACAAATCATTATTTCGGCAAACATTTGCACATTCCGCAAACAAAACTGTTGGTGAAATTGAACAAATGTGACGAAACTGCTTACAATTCAAATCTTCAAACGATATTGATATGCAAGCATAGGGATTTAAACACGTTCTTTACAAATATCCAATTTCTAACCATACTTTATACATGACGTAGTCTATTTATTATTACCGTAATTTACAGAAGCTACACAATGTGTCGTTTTGTACGTCTTGCAAAGTAATTGTGGAGTATTTCTTAAAGTTCCTTGATGCATTGTGTCCCTTTATAAAATTTGAAAAATTTTAGTGATTATTTCGCGGGGTGTAGATTTCGCGCATTCGATGTTGACCGCGAATATAGCGAAAATTAAACCCCCACGAAATATACCCCGCTATACAGTAAGTAAGAATGCCATAAAAGCCTAAGAGTTGTTTAGATATGCCTTGAACTTCACTTTTTACCAACTTAAAAATCAATTGATGGTTATATATACCTTATCAACAAATAAGTATTTAGGACTTGTGTTGAAATTTCAGATCGTATATCTGGGGATATGTTGGAATCGATTATAGAGAATGTGTGTTTGTTACTAAAGTCTAAATCTCGGGAAGTGGTACAAAGTGCTCTAGCATTTACTAAAGTGACTGTATCAACATTCCCAGTTACAACTCTAGCACAACATTTGAAAACTATCGTAAGTATAGTGTTGTTATGTCTTCCAATTACAGTGGAGGTATATAGTTCGGTGCCTGGCTTAGTAATATGTCTGTCTGTCTGTCGGTATAGATTGTATGATTTCACAATGTTTGTCCCTGTACTTTCTCCTTAACTAGTACTAGTAGTTAGATATCATTGAAACTTTACATGATTACAAGCCTAATTACTGGCCATTAGTTTTCCTTATGTAAGTGTTAACAATGTGGCTTCTTTTACTGAGTTACACATGTTATGTTCTTCTTATGATATATGGAGAAATGTCAGATTCTTGTTAAAGATTGACTTCAGGAAACCGTGTTAGGATAATTACTGTACTGGTACATTGAAAACCTTTTTATTGGGCCCTTGACTTCAGTGTGACATGTAAGATGGAGGGTTGTCAATTGTCAAGGACACAGTGACTTTAAACGCCCAGAGATTTCCCCAGGGCATTTTAATGTCTGGGCCCAGTGCGCTTGGATTCCAAAATCAAGTTTGCCAGTGCGCTTACAATTTGAATTGCGCTTAAAATTGCACTTAAAAAGTCATAAAACTTCCTTAATTTGCTCCATTTCATGACTTTCACCCCTCAAATTGATTTTTTTCCCCAACATACGGGACGGGACACCCCTCCAGTTCCCACCCCTATTGCGCTTAGAAAAAATTCTGGGGAAATCCCTGAACGCCTAATTTTGAAAACTAATTCCATTTAATCACCAGGGAACCTATCGAGAAATTGGTTTTGAGGTTGGCAGGTCAAAAATCAAGCTTACAGTGACCTTAAGCATGAAATGACAAATGTTGATATGTGTAGGGAAGAGGTATATGTGTTTTACGCACATCTTTTGTTATCTTACAGATGTCCAGTTTGACGAGTATGAAGGAAGATTGTCATCATCATTTCAGATTTAAATCAAAGGAGGTTTACACTAAACTTGTACGCAAATTTGGGTAGGTTAATCATTAATTTGTGAATAATATTTTGATGAAATAGCCAAAATGTGTTGCTTTATTTATACATGTATGTGTCGTTTCTTTAACACTATTATAATGGCAGAATCTGGCAAGTCTGTCACATCTAATAAATGGTTGGTGAGTCATAATACATCTCTTTGAGTAAACTGTCAATGACGCTGTCGTCTGTCTGTCTGTCCATATGCTATGCAAATCTTGTGTGTTGAATTCCTTATAAAGGGTTGGGAGTAATTTGTTCAAACTTTCACAGATGATCATCCCTAATGTGTTTATGGCCGTAAAGGCAACATCAATTTTTACCAGAGTTATCGCCCTTGGTTATTTTTAGCTCACCTGAGCACGAAGTGCTCAAGGTGAGCTATTGTGATCGCCCAATGTCCGTCGTACGTCGTACGTCGTCAACATTTTGACTTGTAAGCACTGTAGAGGTCACAGTTTTCATTAAATCTTAATGAAACTTGATCACAGTGTTTGTCTCTATAAAATCTAGGTCAAGTTCGCAACTGGGTCATCTGCGGTCGAAAACTAGGTCACCAGGTCATATCAAAGAAAAACCTTGTAAGCACTCTAGAGGTCACAGTTTTCACTTAACCTTTATGAAACTTGATCACAATGTTTGTCTCTGTAAAATCTAGGCCAAGTTCGATATTGGGTCATCTGGGGTCAAAAACTAGGTCACTAGGTCAAATCAAAGGAAAACCTTGTGAACACATTAGAGGTCACAATTTGAGTCTAATCTTTATGAAACTTGATCACAATGATCATCTCCATAAAATCTAGGTCAAGTTCGATATTGGGTCATCTGGGGTCAAAAACTAGGTCACTAGGCCAAATCAAAGGAAAACCTTGTGAACACATTAGAGGTCACAATTTGAGCCTAATCTTTATGAAACTTGATCACAATGATCAACTCCATATAATCTAGGTCAAGTTTGATATTGGGTCATCTGGGGTCAAAAACTAGGTCACTAGGTCAAATCAAAGGAAAACCTTGTGAACACATTAGAGGTCACAATTTGAGCCTAATCTTTATGAAACTTGATCACAATGATCATCTTCATAAAATCTAGGTCTAGTTCGATATTGGGTCATCTGGGGTCAAAAACTAGGTCACTAGGTCAAATCAAAGGAAACCCTTGTGAACACATTAGAGGTCACAATTTGAGCCTAATCTTTATGAAACTTGATCACAATGATCATCTCCATAAATTCTAGGTCAAGTTCGATATTGGGTCATCTGGGGTCAAAAACTAGGTCACTAGGTCAAATCAAAGAAAAACCTTGTGAACACATTAGAGGTCACAATTTGAGCCTAATCTTTATGAAACTTGATCACAATGATCATCTCCATAAAATCTAGGTCAAGTTCGATATTGGGTCATCTGGGGTCAAAAACTAGGTCACTAGGTCAAATCAAAGGAAAACATTGTGAACACATTAGAGGTCACAATTTGAGCCTAATCTTTATGAAACTTGATCACAATGATCATCTCTGTAAAATCTAGGTCAAGTTCGATATTGGGTCATCTGGGGTCAAAAACTAGGTCACTAGGCCAAATCATTGAAAAACCTTGTGAACACATTAGAGGTCACAATTTGTGACTTATCTTTATGAAAATTGATCACAATGACCATCTCTATAAAATCTAGGTCAAGTTCGATATTGGGTCATCTGGGGTCAAAAACTAGGTCACAAGGCCAAATCATTGAAAAAGCTTGTGAACACACTAGAGGTCACAATTTGAGACTAATCCTTATGAAAATTGATCACAATGATCATCTCTATAAAATCTACGTCAAGTTGGATATTGGGTCATCTGGGGTCAAAAACTAGGTCACAAGCCTTTTAAGCCAAATCATTGAAAAAGCTTGTGAACACACTAGAGGTCACAATTTGAGCCTAATTTTTATGAAACTTGATCACACTGATCATCACTATAAAATTTTGGTCAAGTTCGATATTGGGTCATCCGGAGTCAAAAACTAGGTCACGAGGCCAAATCATTGAAAAAGCTTGTGAACACACTAGAGGTCACAATTTTGACCTTATCTTTATGAAACTTGATCACAATGATCATCATTATAAAATTTAGGTCAAGTTCGATATTGGGTCATCTGGGGTCAAAAACTAGGTCACGAGGCCAAATCATTGAAAAATCTTGTGAACACACTAGAGGTCACAATTTGGACTCTATCTTTATGAAACTTGGTCACAATGTTTATCTCTATAAAATCTAGGTCAAGTTAGATACTGTGTCATTTGGGCCAAAATCTAGGTCACTAGGCCAAACAGGTGAGCGACCCAGGGCCCTTTGGGCCCTCTTGTTTCTATATACCCATAACAAACAAATGCCCTTTACTTCCCATTTCAATATGTGCTAAAATGGTGGCATCCGTGTTCCATGAACACACCTCTAGTTTTGCTATAATTTGATATTTTGTGTATCTCTAGGTATGAGACAATCTACAATCTTTCACCTGATGGAATACGTAAAGTTTTGGTAAACATACGTAAAACACAGGAACGAGCCAAGAAGAAGAAGAAATCACAGGATGATGAGAGCGACAGTGAGGAAGAGACGGAACGTTATAACACACAGCCAGATAGGTAACCGGAACATTATAATACACAGTCAGATAGGTAACCGGAACATTATAATGCACAGTCAGATAGGTAACCGGAACATTATAATGCACAGCCAGATAGGTAACCGGAACATTATAATGCACAGCCAGATAGGTAACCGGAACATTATAATGCACAGCCAGATAGGTAACCGGAACATTGTAATGCACAGCCAGATAGGTAACCGGAACATTGTAATGCACAGCCAGATAGGTAACCAGAACATTATAATGCACAGCCAGATAGGTAAAAACATTGTAATGCACAGCCAGATAGGTAACCGGAACATTGTAATGCACAGCCAGATAGGTAACCGGAACATTGTAATGCACAGCCAGATAGGTAACCGGAACATTGTAATGCACAGCCAGATAGGTAACCGGAACATTGTAATGCACAGCCAGATAGGTAACCGGAACATTGTAATGCACAGCCAGATAGGTAACCGGAACATTGTAATGCAAAGCCAGATAGGTAACCGGAACATTGTAATGCACAGCCAGATAGGTAACCGGAACATTATAATGCACAGCCAGATAGGTAACCGGAACATTATAATGCACAGCCAGATAGGTAACCGGAACATTATAATGCACAGCCAGATAGGTAACCGGAACATTATAATGCACAGCCAGATAGGTAACCGGAACATTATAATGTAACAGCCAGATAGGTAATGTGACTTTTTGTAACTTGTTGTATTTCAGTATTGATGACCTTTTGAAAGATTCAGACTCGGAACCAGAAGATGATCAGAAAGAGAAGTCCAAGGTCAAGAAACAAAAAACCAAGGTTGTTGCCAAGGAGACTGGAAAGGCGTGGTTACATGAAGGTGGTGATGATGACATTACTGATTTCATGGATACGTCTGCTGCAAAAAAAGTGATGGGTAAGTGTTCCACTAAAATCCTATTCAAATAAACCCCCCAACGTCCTTGTAAAAGCCAAAAAATGGGGTTGTGACGACTGGATTTGATATAAAAAGATCTAGAAATTCCTTCATTTGATGGCAATCTTGGATCTCTCGCTGACCATTTTGGACTGTGTGAATATTTCTTGCTGACTATTTAGTATTCTTGGAAAATAATTCACCTTTTGTTCAAGTATTTATATCATATTTTATAACTTTATATTTTATTTGTTGTAGCCACTAAACCAATAGAAAAGAAGACAAAGAAGTCTGATGCTGGATTTAAGACTGCTCCTGATGGTCGTCTGATAATCACTGAATCTAGTGATGATGAGGGTATGTGTATATACTGTTTTATATCTCACTGTTTATCAACATTTAAAGTCTGAAACTCAGACTAGTACTTAAAATTGACTACATTTATGATTACTGCCATTTCTTTGCAATTACATTTAACCATATGAAATTCTACCTGATTATTTGTTGTTACCCACTGAACATGTTTTTGATGGCATTGGTTTATTTATCTTCTCTGTGGTTCTACTATGGCATAATTCCCAATCCTGAAAACGTTTTGGGTGCTATATAAAGACATCCCAACACATTAACAAGGCTTCAAACATTGTTTTATTGTTAGTTTATGGAACTTCAAATGATAAATTGTCAAAAGAAGAAAAACTGAAATGTGTAAATTGTTACGGAAGTGACATGGTATGTAGTTTAATGTATACATGGACATTACATATTACAGGTGGAGACTCTGATGATGAAGATATAGATGATCTGTTAGAAGCCTTAGAGAAAGGTCGAGATACTGGCAAGGTAGGTTTACTGATGCGTTGCCAGGCAACATGTGAGGTCATCATAAATCAGTTACTAGTTAATCATCTAAATTTAGTCTTAAAAAAGATTGTGATAGGAAGGACATTAAATCTTCTTCAATTTGTCTTCTTGGAAAAACTAGATATATTTTATTAGTTTGACAGTAGAAGTCCCAAGACAAACAAACTTATCTATAGTCTTGGTGACAGTATACAGCTGGTTTCTTGAATTATTCTTATTCTATGAATATTGCCTGATTTATGGTCCATTGTGGGAGACTTGCCTTGTTTTATCTAAATACCTTCTAGGTTACTTTCAAGAACGGTCCTTCAGCTAAACTGAAGAATGGGAGTTAACTCTTGATATTATATTTCTTACAAAATGTGCATGAGAGGTGTATACATTCTAGTCACCGCTAATTGGGAGAGTAGGGTGTTGAGAGTTAAGGGTTAATGAGATAGTCATTATACATTTTCAAGGGAGACCATTCTTTATATTTGTCTCAAAATGCTGCACATGTAGTCTAGCTTTATATATTATCTGAATGGTCAAGAGCTTTTGTTGAAAAGTCTGAATAAATATTCAGCAGTTAATTTTGAACAATTTCCTGTATATGGTAACTTACCAGGACAGTATGTATATTTCAGATCAAACAGACAAAAAAGAGAAAGTTAGAGGATCTTGGTGGCTCTGATGATGATGAAACCAGTCCACCCAAATACAGAGGTAGGATTCTATACTATATGTCTCCCAACATGTTGATACAAAGCCTGGTTTTTTAGAAACTTGGTTGGAACTTAAGTTGTATGCAGGTACTGTAAAATTGGATATTTCTGAATGTTGAGGCCTTGGCAATGTGTGTATATAATGTTATACCTCCTGCATAACGTAGGTTGTAAGAGGGTAATTACAGTTTCAGCATGTCTGTCTGTCTGTCCGTAAGGACGCAACTCCTCCTACAGTTTTGCAGGATTTCCCTCAAACTTTCACACATGAACAATCTTAACATGCTTTACAATGCTTTTTGCCTAAATTAAGGCCCTTTGCCGACAGGGGGTATATTAGTCTGCCAAAAGGCGACAGCTCTAGTTCCTTTAGCCCTCGTTTGATTAGTTCACATGAGGATATAAATCTTACTATTTCAGCTGGAGGGCATGGTATTCACAGACCATTAAATAAACAAGACAAACCAGATCGTAAACCTGCAGAATTTGGATCCGAATATAAATCAAAGGTATAAACTACTTTCTCGTGGATTGGAGCCCGTAAGAGCCAAATGTCTTTCATGCACACTTCCTGCAGTTTACATTTTTGCTCATTTTATTTTTACAGACTGAGAAATTACTTAACTTTATTAAAACAAAATAGTTTTGCCATTAAAATTCTTCTATTGTAAAATGCCATAAAGCAAGTACCAGTCAAGAGCCTAAATCATTCAGAAACTTTCTCATCGACTCGAGCCCTCGGATTGGTCAGCCTGTATATTTAACCAAAAGACTGAAAACTCTTCACGATACACATTTGTGACTTAAAGTAAGATCGTCATAGATGCTTTTCACTAACTAAGAAAATGTGAACGAGTCTGTTGACAAAAAGAAAATCCCATGGCAACAAACGTAGGTGTTGGTGCTAACCAAAGATTTCCGGGGGTTGATTGTTATTAATGATCACAAAATGATTACAAGTAGCTATGCTGCTGAAACAGAAATAAGTCCACTAGCAAACCTGCATTTGTTTTGGATAAGAACCATCTCTGTACGTGTGTATATTCGACCAAAACAATTAAGGCTTGAGTCCATGAGTGTTGATAAGAATCAAATATATATACACTGAGCGGCAATGAAAACGCAACACTTTTGAAACTTGAATATTTCTAACTTATAAACTTGAAATTTTGTATGCTCACTTCGATATATATTATCTACAAAATTTAGCTTTTTCCGTAAAATACTTTAAGAATCACTCGTCCATAGCGGAATAGCCTTAAACCGCATTTTCACGCGTGCCGATAGGTGGCTAGAGATTTGCTCGCATATTTTGCAAGTATTTTGAAGAATATGGATGGATTAGTTGGAAAACAAAATAACTAGTAGAAAACATGGTGCATATGTCAAAGGCAGTCTCCGAAAGATCGGTCGTAATGCTCAATTGTGGGATATCCGTATTAAAAATCAAAGTTTCGTTGATTTAAATGACCGAAGTCATTATTTCATTTATTCAACACATGTTTGAATAAATATACACCTGTTAAGAAAGCTAAAAATGCATTGAAAATCATAGGATGCAAGAAAAATGTGCAAGTCAAGTGCGATAACTTTTTTAGATTAATCACCAAACTTTTACCCAAAATTGTATTACTGGATATTATTGAACTAGTCTACAGGCTCAAGTTATGGTGTTCATTAATATTTAGACGTAAATTGTGTTTTGAAAATTAAGCACGCCATTCAAAAGCGCATTTTTTCTCCATTGAGTGCAATAATCAGTCTTAAAAGAATATCTAAAGCGTTCATGCAATTTATTTCAAGTTACAAATGGTGATACGTCAACAGTCCTTGGGACAAAATTTAATATAATAATTTTTTATTAATCTAAAAACGAGCAGAGGCACAAGGTTTGAAGCAGTGTTATAAAGAAACTGGCAAGTTAATTATTTAATCATTTTATTACTCCAAGATTATCTCCCTTTGACCATAGAAAATACATCATAGATAAAACAGACGATGTTATTAGCTCACCTGTCACATAGTGACAAGGTGAGCTTTTGTGATCACTCTTCGTCCGTCTGTCCGCACACACGAAAAGCTACATTAGGTGGTCGGAGGTGTGGCCTAACACAATAGAAATCTATTCAATTCATTCCGTGACCACTTAATTCTTTTGTCCTTTAAGTGGTCGTTCCTTTGATCTTAAACAATTGAATGACCACCTAAGGTAGCGATCGTGGGAGCGTCTGTCCGTCAACAATTGGATTGTGTTCACTCTAGAGGCAACAGTTTTTATGCAATCTTCATGAAACTTGGTCAGAATGTTGTTCTCTATAAAATCTAGACCAAGTTCGAAACTGGGTCAGGTGGGGTCAAAACTAGGTCACTAGGTCAAATTTTAGAAAAACCTTGTGTTCACTTCAGAGGTCACCGTTTTGATCCAATCTTCATGAAGCCTGGTCAGAATGTTGTTCTCTATAAAATCTAGACCAAGTTTGAAACTGGGTCAGGTGGGGTCAAAAACTAGGTCACTAGGTCAAATCTTAGAAAAACCATGTGTTCACTCCAGAGGTCACCGTTTTGATCAAATCTTCATGAAACCTGGCCAGAATGTTGTTCTCCATAAAATCTAAACCAAGTTCGAAACTGGGTCATGTGGGGTCAAAAACTAGGTCACTAGGTTAAATCTTAGAAAAAGCTTGTGTTCACTACAGAAGCCGCTATTTTGATCCAATCTTCATGTAACTTGGTCAGAATGTTGTTCCTAAAAAAATTTAGACCAAGTTCGAAACTGGGTCATGTTGGGTCAAAAACTAGGTCACAAGGTCAAATCTTGGAAAAACATTGTGTTCACTCCAGAGGTCACCGTTTTGATCCAATCTTCATGAAACTTGGTCAGAATGTTGATCTCTATAAAATCAAGGCCAAGTTTGAAACTATGTCATGTGGGGTCAATAATCAGGTCACTAGGTTAAATCTTAGAAAAAGCTTGTGTTCAATCCATAGGTCGCCGTTTTGATCCAATCTTCATGAAATTTGGTCAGAATGTTGTTCTCCAAAAAATCTATGCCAAGTTCGAAATTGGGTCATGTGGGGTAAAAAACTAGGTCAATAGGTCAAGTATTAGAAAAAGCTTGTGTTCATTCAAGAGGTCACCGTTTGATCCAATCTTCATGAAACTTGGTCAGAATGTTGTTCTTCACAAGATCTAGGCCAAGTTCAAAACTGGGTCATGTGGGGTCAAAAACTAGGTCACTAGGTCAAATCTTAGAAAAATCTTGTGCTCACTCTACAGACCCCTGTTTAAAAAATGTTTTGATCCAAACTTCATGAAATATGGTCAGAATGTCAGTTGTACTGATACCTAGACCAATGTGCAACAGGTGAGCGACCTAGGGCCCTTTGGGCCCTCTTGTTTTATTGAGTGGTTGTGCGCGAAATAGTGTATAGGCCCCTTAAAAGTACCCAAACTTCACATAGCCCTTCTGCAACAACGGCACAGCTTCCTTCTAGCATTTAATGAACGTTTCATAAGATTAATATGTCGTACATGCACACGATGGATCGCTCATGGCGGTTGTTTTAAAAGATTAAAAAATGCGACTTTCTGTTTTATACTGACCCCAAATCAACCAGTAAAAAACTATGTTGCTAAACAAATATTATCTAATTCGAAGTGATATTCATGTGTCATTTGCATATATCTATTCCATGACAAAATTTCGCGATGCTAACATACCTATCAAATGTGTTATGCTGTACAATGTAAGTGTTGCGTTTTCATTGCCGCTCAGTGTATAATATGACCATTGATCAAATTTAAATATTGACTACTGCTTACTATTATACTGATTTACAAACACTGCCATAAAAAGTCTGTACAAAGATTTGTGTGATTGTATTTTACCATCATCTTGGATAATCAATTTAACTCAGAATTTAAACAGATTGACACAAACTGTAAGCCACATTTCGTACCACAATTAAGTCAGCATTTGGTTTTGATCAGACAAAATGTGTAGATGTGCTGTTAACCTTAGTGTGTCAATGCTATAAGATGTATATCTTTTTACAGAAGGGAGGCGGTGATATCAAGAGAAAAGGAAAGCCAGATCCATATGCTTATGTACCACTTGACTTCAAGAGTTTAAACAAAAGGTAGTGTGAAGTTTCTTTGTTTCTGGATTTGCGGTAGAGGTTTGTGAGTTTTGTTAAGTCATTTAGTAAGACTTTGCTGAAACCAATCTCGGAGGGTTTATCATATTGTGTCAGCATGTATTTGAGAATAATTCAAGAACTTGTTTTGTTACAGGAAACAAGCCAAGGTGAAGGGACAGTTCAAGAATTTGGTTCATGGTGCCAGGAAAGGAGCGGCTAAGGGAAAAAAAGGAAAAGCCAAGAAATGAATGGACGTTGACGACATTATAACTTCTTGATATCAACTTTCTGTGTATTTCGTGAACATAATTTTATTAATGTTGAGCTATTAAACTGGATTGTTCTTGCAACAGTGATATTTAATGATATAACAACACAATTATTGTTTAATAACGCTAGATTCCCCAGACAGTGATGCCTAAGTGGCAGGTCTATGTGTTGTCAAGATATGTGATAACAAGATTGCATTCAGTAAACACTTATACCCCAGTGCAAGCCTCGCCCGTAACAAATAGCCAAGTCAGTCAGGGGCAATAATTGTGTTTCCAAATGTTGATTTGACATGGCCATGTGTATGACATGACAACGTGTCATTATATTAGTCAAAAACGATTTGATTTTGAAGTTACTTCCAATTTTTGAGATGGACCAACAGTGGCAACAAACCTTAGCTCTCCTCCTTTAATAGACCATCGTCGGATACCCACAGTACACATTGCGTACAACTTCATTTGGTACCGTGGATTTTTTGACTGCCGAATTCTCGTTCCTCAGCTCAAAGGGAAATAACTCTTCAAACCGTGTCCAATGAAATCGCTCCTTACAAACAGAATACTCTTCAATCGGAGATTTAACCTTGCGTCATTAGGGGGGGGGGGGAGTTTGTTACTTTAAATAGATATTTCATTATGGACACGAGTGGCGTGACGACGAGAACTTGACTGGCACTGCACTGTTGTTTAATAAACTGATACACTTGATAGACTATGCTTTTTCCCCCACCGGTCCGGGTGCTTAGAAATATATCACGTCCTTCTAGTAGAAATTCACTTAGTTTCTCTATTTTAAAATGTTGACAGACTTCGGCGAAATACTCTTTCATGGGGGCCGGCATTAAGGAGAATGAAATGAAGGCCGAATGTAACATGTAATTTCATTGGCTGAGCTTCCAAAGTGGAAATCCTTTGGAAACCAATGAAATTGCACCATTTATCTATAACGTTTACGATATTTTGCTAGCCAAATAACCCACGGTCGATGTACGAGTATAACGTAATGCAATCGAACTTGGGTATCCGACGATATTAATAGACCTACTCGGGATCTTCACTTATCTGTAGGTAAAAAATTTACCTTGACGATGTTTGGATCAGTTATGTTTATATACTGAGTTCCAAAAGTTCTGCATCTTAATTAAAAAATCATTTTTTTGGAATAGTTAACTTATAAGATTTTTTTACGAACACTGTCCATTTGCGTACCCTTAGTGTTTATGTTGGACCTATTACCGTTGGATTTCGTCACGCTTGAATGATCACACCGTCACAAAATGGTAAAACGTCTATTCAATGACGCATAATTTGGGTTTTTCATTTTCGACTTTATTTTCACTTTCAATTTACTTGCAACGTGTCTGTGATACGAAAAAACACAATAAGTTAGTCAAGTAAGTTAGAAATGTACGCTTAATTGGATTGCAAAAATGGATATGGCGTACGTACTCGTGTATATAAGACGCTAGAGGCTGGTGTTTCACTAAAACTGCTTTGTGTCGGATAATATTGGTATGCCTCTATCATAATAAGACTGTTGTATCATCTCCAACCAAAAAACCTGTTTATGACGTACCACGTGACAACAGGTCAAGGGTCAATGACGCTATCAAAGACATGAAATGCTGCTATATTTTTGCACCAAGTACAACGGCATTGTTGTAGCTTAATTGTAGTCCACCCAACATTCAAATCATGGGAATATTTCTTTCATTTTGTGATTTTTATGACAAGGCGGCTGTTTCTTAAAATCTGACCTGTTGTACAGACTCTATTAAAACATCAACACTTGTCTGTGGTCAAATATAGATAATTTGTGGTATTTATGTACTTAAATTACCTCCCTTACACTGCAAAATAGTAGTTTCTCGTGGTGTGTACTTTGGAATCGTGGTATGGCGTCACATGTTGGTTTATTATGGATCAATACATATCTTTAAATCGATAAATGCCATGGATTTATATCAAGTACACATAGATCTACGCATGCGCACTTGAATCATCATAAATAAGTGGGAGATTTTAATAAAAAAGACACACACTATGTTGGATGCAGAACTTTTGGAACTCAGTATATATAGCTTGACCAGATTAAACTGAGACTCATCAGTCCGTAAGCATGTCCGCCTTTACTCGGCTGTATTTGATTTGTATGTTTATTTACTAAATACCGTTATCTCCTTTGAGGACAGACTTAATTGTATAGCTTGACCAGATTTAGTAGGCACTCAGGACATATTCCGTGCATATTTCGGACAAAGTCGGTGCAAAGATAAACAAATATTTCCGATAAGTACCGACTACGCTTACGGAAAATAATACACGCTTCTGAAGTTTAATGAGTGCCTACTAAATCTGGTCAAGCTATAAGTATATATTTTAATAACTTCCGAAGTTTCCGGATTTGAACGAATTATGCAAGGAGTCTCAGTCTGTTTAATCTGGTTGGACAATATGAATACAAAACTAGGCCAGATTTGTTTGTACCTACATGTAAATCAAGGAAAACCACCTTGCACAAAGTACAGCCCATGTGAGGCAAGATAGTTAAAGGATAGAGTAGTTGTCCTGGAAGTTATTGTCAACCAGTACTGACTTACTATTCTGCAAGTTCTCCACATGTGGAGGATGTAAATGTAACCAGGTGTTTGTTAACTGAGGCAACCCTTAAGGCATATGTTGCGCTAGTTGAGGTTTATGGATCACAAGTTGGTAGATAGTTTCTTAAGCAAAGGGCTACCAAGCACTATTTTGTAATTTAATCAAAGAAGTCATGGATTACCTCCCGTGAAAAGCGCTACATAGTGCTTTGCTAGCTAGGTGTCTTCCTAGCTCGGATAGGATATAATATATACATCAAATAGAAAATAAACATGGAGTGAGTAATACGCTTTTATTAAGTTGAAGATAAGAATGAGAAATACAAAGGTAGAAATCCAAAGAAAAGTACAGAAAAAATGTCTGCATCTATTTATTATAATTATTTTTTAATAAATTTAATTGGGCAATAATTCAAATACACAAGTTAATATTTTCCATAATGTTTTTCCAGTTAACAAATGAGTTGGTGAATGGGAACTTGTTTATTGGTATTTTCTTGTTTGTTGGTTAAAAAAGTAATTGATGGTGTTCGTATCCCAAGAAAAAGTGAGTTCCCATCCATGTTTCCAGGACACTTCCTTATAATTTTATAAATAGAAGAAGTTTGTAATAAACACAAGAATGTAATACATACACAAATTCCATTCAAGATATTGAAAGTATGTAAAACAAGAAATCAATTTAATATTCGACCATATACTGATATTTATATGGTTTTATTTATCTTCAAAATACAATTTGATAATATTAAAAATTTACAAAATAGGTTGCTACTTTTAGCTTTCACAGACAAACAAACTGAGAATAATAGTTACAATACATCCCGCTTAAATCTCATAATACTGAGAACATTGATTGATCTAATAAATATTTCATATAATTTCCTTTCATGCCTTGCTGATAAATCCTGGCAACCAAAAATGACAGATAATGCTGAACAGGATGCAAAATAAAACTTTACCGGACAAATAAAATATAAACTACAGACAGACACAAGTATAGCTTGGCAAATTTAACACGAACCTGACCTTTAAGTAACATAATTTAACAGTCAATATCTTGTCTGTATTTATAACTTCAGTGGTATGTTTTCATAGTCAGGGAGTATCACAAAGACGCTCAAGATGTAATACAAGCACAAATCTGAAATACCAATGTAACAAGCTTTGCTTGCGGAAATTTAAATATTCAAATCAAGAACCTTGTAATATATTCATGCATAAAGGTCAGGCTCAGGTCAAATTTGCCAAGCTATATGAACAACAGAAAAGTACAAGAATGAACAACAGATGAATAATGAACCAGAAGAAGCCACACAAGATAAGTGTATGAACAACAATCGTTATCAGTGATGTGACTTGCATTCAATCTAGGCATGTCTACCATCATGGATACAAGAGTCCAAAGAATGTTCAAGGTCACAGGACATCAATATTATATAATACTCAACTTTAAACTAGCAGTAACCCACTCAATCTAAAATTGCCAACCTAATAAAAACTAGCTCGTTTCAAAATTGTGTGATCAGATCTTCCCTATAACTAGTTCTACTTTACTGAGTGAAAAGAAAAAAGTCAATAGTGGCCCTTTACAGAGAGCCATCAGTTTAAACATTGTAAAATATTGGCAATATTATGACACCATTTTGCCTGTCTCTATGACAGGTTACTTTTTTTCTTTCTTTTTTCATGCTCTCAAAGGAGCACTATAAGATTAATTAAAAATCCACAATTTATGAGGGTATTGAGGTAGGGCTAAGCTTTCGGGATTGCTGATTGTTCGTCTGTCCATCAATTTTATTCTCACTACTATTTAATAGTCCATTGATCGAAGGGTTCCTGACAGGTACTAGTTGAAACTTCTAGAATACGAGCATGTTTGATACAACTGTCTACTTCCTGTCGGTTGACCTTGAAGTTGTTCTTGTTGGTCTGAAAGCAGAAAATACGCTCAATCAGTTAAACGTAAACCAATGGACATAATTAATATTTTTGCAATATCGCTACCGTCTATGTTTGTAAGTTTATGAGGAAATGGTTGAGAAATTATCATGACTACATGGAATGGTGCTCATACATGTTTGAAATTTTATTTGAACCGTTACACAAACTGTGGAATTAATCAGTTCCAATTATCTTCTGTGGAAGACCAACCAACTGGCCAACAGCATCAAACCTACTATTATATGATTATAGTTTGAGAGAATGTCAAATGTGTGTAGGGATATAAAATCACATAGAAGTTTAAAATAAACTCACCTTTTCAGTTGCCCTGGCTGTGGTCTAGCAGGACGTGTAGGTATAGCTGAGCGAGTCACCTTCGAATCTACAGGTTTCGTGGCTTTGGCAGACATACTGAAAGTAAATTTTGAGAGTTAAACCATGGTTTTGAAACTTAAATACTAAAGGTAAAGTCAAAATGGTAAACTTGTGCAAAGTTCAGATCTATTCAAATAAATGTGAATCCATTCAGGCAACCATAATTTCATTCTTGAAACGTGAGAACAAACTTGTTTCCATAAATCAGACAATTCCTGTTTAGCACTGTTTGCATTTTAATAGTGATTTTTATAAAGTTTAATCTGGAAACTGGGATCAAAGTGATATCAGACATAAAAATTCCATGTGTTTACTAGGAGAATTTTCCACAACATTTTCCCTAAGTGTGTAACTGTTGCACCAATGAGAAAGAGTTCTGTAATTAGGCCCCTACAGGTTTTCAACTGGAGGGGACTATAGGTTTGCCCTCAGTCTGTCTGTCAAGAAAATCTGGATACTGTCCGATCTCAAACAATTTTCAAGCTAGGTTTATGAAACTTGGTATGTGGATAGAAACTAATAAGGAGATTATGCACATCTTATTATTTTTTATTCATGGCAACCGACACATTGACAACCAGGAAACCAGGTAGGGGCCTTCTGTATTGCTTGCAATTTCTAATTACTTGTTATACCATGGTGTAACTTCACCACTAACTTACCTTGAAGATGTTGACTTTGACCTTGAATCAACCGTTCTCTTAGGGACACCAGATGATTGACTCTTTGCTACAAAGTACAAACATGATGTGTAAGAAATACGCTACAAAGTACAAACATTATGTGTAAGAAATATTGGTATCAAAATGTTGAATACAGGTTTTTCACACAACACAGATGTCCTACAGAGGCATAATGCCCAATCCTGAAAACAAATCGCAAGTCGTTTTTCATGCCATTCGCATACATCCTTACACCTTATTCATGCTTCTAACATTTTTTATTGTTGAAATACAGATCATGACCATAACTTCTTTGAAATTTTTTATCAAATAACTTATTTTGGGCAGAAAATGGGCGGAAAAGATAGTTCTTTCAAATACGGGAAGCTTTACCAGAAATCTGGATTATTCAAGACCTGTAGGACCCCTGGTGTCAACAACATTTTACCAACACATTCGGAGGACAAATTGACCTTATGATGTAGAATTTTTGGTGGATAAAAACAAGTAGGTGCTTTAATTTATATAAACTGATCAGCAGTTCATCAAAGTGAATGTACGTAAGATGGGCGCTGATAGAACATAGGAAGAGGATATTTACTGAAGATATAAGTATATCTAAAATATTTACTTGATGATGCTGAAGACTTCTGAGATGATATCAAGGAAATTGTTTCCTGAGAGCTTTCTACTGGTCCTGGAAATATAGTAAGGCTTGTTGGTATAACATGATCTAATTCTCCTTTAGAAGAGGTTAAACCTAACCTAAATTACTGCAATATCATTAATTTTCACGGGGGATTTAATTTTTATGGATTTCATGGTTCACCTTCAAGCATGAAATCAAATCCCATTGAACAATAATTTGGTCCCATCAAAATTAATTGATTTTACAGAAGGATTTAGTTTTAATCCGCTAGATCTTCAATGGATGAGTTTTCACTGGTCACATTCCGACTCTGATCATTGGAGTACAATTTAAGACACATAATTCAGACTTAATGCTTTCAGACTTGAGAGATTATCAGACACTTTATTCAGGACTTGATCTTAGCAGACACATTATTCAAACTTCAGCTGATCAGACATTCATGTTATTTAAACGTGAACTTGCATGGAATATCTCATTACCTTTCTTGTTTCTACGAGAAGCTGCTCTCTGAGAAGAAGGTGATTCTACTGTAGGTGAGTCGATAGAGGATTGAGACAGTGATGCTCGTGTAGCACGTCCAGTAACTGGAGGCGACATCAGCGTTGATGAGGTGGCTGTAACAAGATTTCTTCAAATGATAATAACCTTTCAAGAGTACAAGACTGTGTTATGTCCCAGTAGAAGGCTTGTCCTTAATAACTTTAGCTTAGTCAATCAACTTGAACATTTTGTAACAAACGGATGGACAGGGGCATAAAAACAAGAGATTTTAACTGTTAAATTAGTATGTTCCCATGTCAGCCAAAAAGTTTATATATGTTCAAGGCGATGGATGGAAATGTGAATTGATGTAATAAACAAGATATATATGTATGATTCATGGAAGAGTGTAACTTTTAACCGTGATCCTACAGTTATCTACAACGCAGGATTTCTGAAACCCGACATATCTTGCAAAATCACATTAGACTGACATCATCGAAATCAGTTGACACGTCTGGCAACCTTTTTGTATTTGGTAGATTTATTGATCAGACCAGATCATTTATCAGTCAAACTGAGTGGCCTAAATGATGATCGACAGATGGATGAGCATTTGCGAAGGGGCAAAGTTCCCTTAAAACAAACAAAATACTACAATACAAAACCACTAACAGGGGTTCTACTATGGCATAATTCCCAATCCTAAAAATGAGTCGCGAATCAGTTTTGGGCACCATAAGAACACATTCTCATTCAACCAGCATGTTTTTCATCCGTAATACAGGGACTTGACTATACACTGATTCATGAGAATGTAAGAACATATCTCAACACCTTAACAAGGCTTCAAACATTGTTTATTGTAAAAATTTAGTTTATGGAACTTCCAATGACCATAACTTTGTCAATTCTTAGAATTTTTCAAATAACTTGTATTGTGTTCAGAAAACATAGTTCTTTCTAATGCAGCCAATCCGGAATTGTAGAACCCCTGCACTAAGATACTATGATAGAAAGGAGAAAACCAATGCATTATGCATACCAGTGTTACTGCGTCGGGAAGGTTTTGCACGTCGTCTCAGTGAGTCTTCTTCTTCTTCATCATCTGATACAATCTTCAACTCCTTGGATAAATTCTTCACAGGACTTGCCTTACTTGCTGCTGAAATAGCCAATAGGCAATTTTACAAGACAAAGTTTACTAATTATCCAGCCTCATTGTGATAATTTTCCAATTAAGGCTATTTATAAATTTCAGTGATCCATGGCTCCTGAATAACACCTGAAAAGATCATTGTTCATTAATGATAGACTGAACAGCATTTAATAACCTGTTGTGAAGACTGCGTTCATGGATAACAAAATTTGTAACATACAGTCATGTAATTCTACATCAAGCTTATTTTGAAATTCCCAAACCACCCACAATTTGATTTTGACTAAGGCCCAGATCGCAAAGGTTAAACAAGACAGCATTCAGTAAATGCTTATGCCTTGGTGGTAGCCTGGTCCATAATATAATTAGCTTAGCCAATCAACTTGTTTAAAAACATTTTGTAAAGACAGACAATTAAATGGACAGTAAAAAAGAACAGACTGACAATCACTATATGCCTCCGCATCAATGGATGCCTGGGCATAAAAAATCTCACGAAGCATATAAATATTTACCTGGTTTAATTTTGGTAGATCTTGAGGAACTAGCAGATCCTGGTGTAGAACTTTCAGAACCAGCAACTTTACCTCGAGTATATCGTGATGTTTTAGTAGCTGGTTTCTCCGGTGATGAATCAGAAGTGGATGATGATGTCGATGCTGCTGTACGTTTTGTAGGTTTCCTACTGTTAGTGGTTGGTGTGACTGTACTGGGAGTACCCCGTAAACGAGATGACCGTAAACCACTTGAGCTGACATCAGGCGTTCCTCGAGCTGTTCTGGTAGTTGCCTTTTGTCCTGATTTCATGGTGTCGGTTTTATTGCCGAGCCTTACGTTGGTATCATTCTCCGGTGTTTCTGGTACTGATATATCTGAGCCTTGACTTCTTGGTGTACTCACACTAGGTGAACTAGCTACTGATCTTCCTGAACTTCTTCTAACAACATGCTCAGGTGTATCAGCTACGGTTTGGTCCGCAGCACGTCCAAGTCTAGGAGAATTTCTGGCAGACACTTTACTGGCTCCAACTATTTCATTTGTCTTTGATTTTGCTGAAGCAACCGCCTTTCCAGGCTTGTCCTTGCCTTGTACTGGTGATTTAACAGTTCTAGAAGAAACTCTATTCTCCGCTACCCTGGTAGTAGCTGTTCTGATGTCCTTTCTCACACCTGTATCAGTCTTACCTTTCACAGCTGTATCAGTCCTCCCTTTCACAGCTGTGTCAGTCTTCCCTACAGTAGATTGCGACTTCTTGCCAGCTGTATTCAATTTAGACAGTACAACCACGGGTGAGTTTGGTCCTCTTTTCCTTGAACCAATAGGGTTCTTATCAGGCATTTGACTGCCAGTTCTAGTAGCTGACCTAGCATTCCTGATATTCGAACCACTTGGTTTTTCAGGCACAGATTTAACATTTCTGTCCTTTGAAGACTTAGCAGGTGATTTAGGTGATTTTTTCTTCGCATCAGTTGAATCAGTATCACTGACAGATTTCTTTTTCTGTGGAGATTTAACAGGAGAATCTCCATCACTGGCCGACTTCTTCTTTTGTGGAGATTTGGCAGGAGGACTAGTCAAGCTTTTCCTTTTTGTAGGAGATGCTGAACCCTTTCTTCCTCCAGACTTTACTGGAGATCGGGTAGAGCTTCTTTCCCTGATTGGTGACTTCGATGATTTCTTATCTGGTGACTTAGATCCTTTCCGAGCATTAGACGCTGATCTTGATGGTGATTTTGACATTCTTTTCCTCTCTCTAGATGGTGATTTAGAAGCTTTTCGTTTTTCTTGGCTCTTTTTAACAGGAGATTCTGAGGCCACTCGTTTGGAAGCAGGACTTGCTGGAGATTTTGATGCTTTGCGTTTCTCTTGATTTTTAACAGGGGATTTTTTGTCCCCTTTCTTCGGCGAGGATTTCTTCGCAGCAGATCTCCCGGGTCGTTCAGGTGACTTGGACTTTTTATTGCTCTTTTCTTCAGCATCATCTGAAGTGATTTCAGAAGCCTGTGATTGGGAACTACTGACATTATCCTCGGCTTGATCCCCGGCCATCTGTGTTACAACCTGATCATCATCTGTACTAGTAGAACTGATCTGCTGCTCCGAGGATGTGGTCGTTGCTGAAAGACAGTAATATACATTGATAGATACTCACATATGGATGCATGCTTTAAGTTAAATTTATTAGTGATACAGTACAATTTGATACCTCAAACTACCTTCGAAATGGGAAAATAGTTTGAGTCATCTATGGTGTACGACTACATACGCAATGTAAGTTTGAATTCATGTTGTCACATGTAAATGGAAAATTGACAACCCTGTATAGATAAATGTTACAGACTTTAATGTATGATTGAAGTACACTCACTCTGGACCTCATTCCCACCATCATCCTCTGCTAGTTCCGTCGTCGTGTTCTTACGTGGCCGAGGTCGTGATGGGGTATCACTTGTAGAACGACTCATCAAACATGAAGCATCCACCTCTACCATTGGATCACCAGCAATGTCAAGTTCTGTCTCTGAATCCATAGCTAACGTCATGTTCTGACTGTATAGACCTCGTATACCTGCACGGTAGAAAATCATGTTTTATTCGTTTCAACACATTGTCTCAATAATTACTCAGTGGCAAATAAACATAACCAATTTTCGTAAATTGAATACTAATTGTATTCTTAATCTATACAAATTTACAAACAAATCCACAACAGAAGGAATATTTTCATAGGAGGGTATTATCTGTATTACTCACGTTTACGTTTCGGTGTCTGCAATGTTGAGTCTTGGATGCTTTCTTCTTCAACAACTTCTAAAAGACAACAACAAAAAGATAATTTTTATGACATAAATTATTTTTTGTAGTATAACTATTCATAATCAGACAGAAATTAAAATGACAGTAAAAAAATTGACTTCAACCGTTAATCACAAAATAAATAAAGGCCAATGACAATTTTGAGCAGGGGTACAACCGCTAGTTATCAAATTCTACCATTTTTTATGACGATGAACACTTTTTATTTATGTAACATTAGCACCCATTACGAGTGCTGGACGCTTGACTTCCTCGGTTTTTTTATGGAAACAAGGGTAGATAATTCAATAAATATAGGTCAAAGGGTTATCAGCTTTGTCGGTATGGACTCCTCTTGTGACCGTGAACAACTATGCCAAGTTTCAAGTGAATACGTTTGATAGTCTTTGAGAAAGTGATTCTGACAATAAACATAACCTACACAGCCGATCACATCATGAACGTGTTCAACTTTTTTCTTCAAAAAAGACGAGCTAAAAATAAAATGATTCTCGATCATATTCTACTGGTTCCTATGTAACAAAATCTTACCTGTATTTTCCACTGGTTCAACAATCATATTTTCTATATCATCGTTCTCAGAAATAAATTTCTCAGCCAGTTTGTTGATTCTCTCCTGGAACTTCTGTAATCCCTTCAAACACATCTTCTCCTTTACCAACTGTAATATACATTAAATATTGGATTGTATGTATAAATTACTGAACTTAATTTACAAGATCACAGACTCAATCAGCGCCAAAAAGTCCTCCGGTAAGTTGAATTTGTGTTTTAAACAAGACTGTTCAGTAGAAGCTTATGCTCTGGTGAAAGCCTTTTCCATAAAAACTAGCTAAGTCAATCAACTTAAGTTTTGTAACAGTCAGAAAGACAAGCTAACAAATAGAAAGACAGGTGCTTGGCCATACATATGTAGATGCTGGGGCATAAACATTTCATTTTTAAATGGCAGCACAAGAATCCCTCATGAGGAATGTTTCAGTAAAATACAAGTTGCATGTTTTAGTCTTTATATAGATAGATCTAAAAGTGAAGTCTACCAATACAAAAAAACACACACTAAAGTACCAATAGTTTTTCTCAAAATAAAGGGTTTATGCTTCATATGCCAAATAGGCAGAAAGCTGTGAACAATAGGGGTCGTCTAAGGCAACATACCAAATCCTAACAAGAGTGCCAAAATGTCACAAAATACGCCCGTCTTGGGTGTGCTAGTGAAAAAAAATTTTGATTCTGAAATAAAAGCCCATATGAGGTCAAAACCTTTTTTTAGTAAAAGATGTTTTAGTAAAAGAAGGACATTAACCCAAGAAGGCCAGCACCGATTTGGCCTAAAATCTAACTTGGCCCATATATTATGCCAATAAGCGTTGTCATCAAGTTTGAAGACGATCGGACAAAAACTGTCAGAGTAAGAGTACAGACAATTAAGGCCAATTTCACATTTTTTTTGGTAAAAGAAGGACCATAACCCAAGAAGGCCTGCACCGATTTGGCCTATAATCGAACTTGGCCTAGATATTATGCCCATAAGCATTGTCAGCAAGTTTGAAGACGATCGGAAAAAAACCGTTTGAGTTAGAGTACAGACAAGGCCAATTTCACGTTTTTTTGGTAAAAGAAGGACCATAACCCAAGAAGGCCTGCACCGATTTGGCCTATAATCGAACTTGGCCTAGGTATTATGCCCATAAGCATTGTCAGCAAGTTTGAAGACGATCGGACAAAAACTGTTTGAGTTAGAGTACAGACAAATTTCTGGACGCCGCCGCCCGCCCGCCCGCCAAGGGTGTTCACATAATACGTCCTGTTTTTCAACGGGCGTATAAAAACGAGCCAAAATTCTGTTTCGAGTGACATGAGCACAAATCCCTACACCTTAACTTAGTTTCAAACATAATGATAAAATTCAAATTATGAAACTTCAAATGACCATATCTTCATCAATTCTGTGAATTTTTTCATCAAATAACTTTTATTTTGGGCAAAAAGGTTTTCCTTCCTAATGCTATGTAATCCAATTTCCTGATTATTCCAGAATTGTAGAAACCCTAGAACAAATTTCTCAATTATCACCAAGTCTAAATGTACAAACCTTAACCATCTTGTAGGCCAGAACACGTAAATCTTTCAAAACGACTTCATTGTCCGGACTCACTTCCATCTGGTTCAAGATACGAACCCAAAGTTTCAAATGTGACGACTCGGGTCCAGATAGGATCTCATTACAAACACGTTCTGACAGATTGTCATGTCCAGGATTGTCCTGAAATAAGTCAAAACGACATCAGTACAATTAATATTACTAGTATCAACAATAACTAAAGGGTTATATTTGAGACCAGAATATTTTGAAGAGCCACATTTGGAGCTTACTAATTCTGGCTGAATTTTTTTTGTAATTTGTTATCAGGTTATTTGTTATCAGGTAATTTTGTGGTATCAACTATTGATTCACACATAAGGCCTGTTCTTCCGAAGCATCCTAAGTCAAAATGTTTACTCAAATTTAGAATGTTGCTTAAATCAAATTTTGAGATAGAGACAGATCTCATTTTGCCATCCATATTTCAACAGAAAGCTGACTGGGAAAATAAACCCTGCACATGTATGAATTATAAGCAAATTAATTTTATTTAACATTCCCATCTAATACCTAATTCTGCAACCTCTTCAAACAAAATTTAAAACAAAGTTCAGATTTAAACAAGAATGTTGAAAGGATTGTATAGTGCGCCCAGCATAGCGAAAGGTGGGAAAATTTGGTATAAGCCATGTAGGTGAAAAATCAAGCCTGGAAGATTTATCAGTGTTATTTTTGTATAGATATGATCATATATGTGTTTATTTAAGTAATCAACTTTGCAACAATAGAACAATCAAATCAATGTAAAAACTTTGTAAATATCACATTATCCTGAGAACACTATAGTACTCGTATGATAACTATAACATGTAAACAACAAAATAAACACAATCAAACAAACATGAATCATGAACTAATTACCTCCACACTGCTTGTATCATGTAATGTCTGGGAATGGAACATAACATTACTGTACACTAATGGTTTCTATTTCTAGAATTTGTTCAATAAATATGTCGCATAATGTTGAAAACTATATCCAGCGCTCGACACTTACACTGGTCTGAGGGCAGTGAAAATCAAGAAGGGTCAGTGAAAGTCTTGAAGGACTAGTAGCTGTTTTGTATACAAATTTTAGGTTCATTTCTGTCTGACCAGTGACCATATTGTCTAGCCCTGATATCCCATACATGATTATATACTGTAATATCAATACAAATAAGTTCATTACATCCTGGCAATCCCACTAGAAGCAAAACCCAATACTATACTTAACACTGGTATAAAATGTAATACTCTTATAGGGTTAACAAGACACCCACATTAGCCTTTCTGAATCCTTGACAAATTTTGTGGGTCCTATTTTAAATGCTGCGAAAACTTTCTGGAATGATCACAAGTTCAGCACTAAAGTTTACTTTGAATATAAGAGAATATTTAGTATGATTAAAACTATGATGAGGGCACAGCGCAAAACTATAGTACATGCCCTTATAAATTGATGTAGTCACCATACTTTTGCACTGAGCCCTTGATTTGAAAATGTACGAAAACTGCATATTTACCAAAGTTGCATCATTTTCTGTGCGATTTGCAGTCAACAGTTTAGTGTTAGTTAACTGTACAAGAAGTTCAGCAACATTATTAACATCTACTTCAGCTAGTGGACTCGATGCAGGAGCATTGAGTAATGTACGTAGTGTAGGTAAAAATGCTTCCTCTACAACTTCCTGGTTGGATCTGAAACATACAACAGTAAACATGGAACCAGCAGAACCCCAGATATATCGCTGGCTTAGAATGAGAAGGTCGCAAGTACTACTTATACTTACCTCCTTATAAGACTCATAAATATTTTCATGATAATCGGCACAGGTAATGTTGACAAAACGTTTTTTTTTGTTTTCTCAAAACTGAGTTTTTGTACTTTATACAAAACTCTTATAATTCTAAGCCAGTGATTTGAAAGGTTGAACTAAAAGCAACCAAAGTATAACTCACAAACACCTAGATACTGACAGAAAGGTCAAACTATCTTTAAATTGAAACACAGTTTTGACTTGAAAACTAGAAGGGTACAAATGGAGTTAATGGAAACAAAAGCGGTACATCACCCATACAGGGCCTGGCACTATTTAAGCTAGAAATGTGTCCATGGGACACGGGAACCTCCATTGGGGCATATAGTAAAAGTAACAAAGGTAAAAATTAACTCAGCAAATATTCCATCCTTATCAGTCAACCACACATTAAGCTTGTTAACCTATGAAGAAATTCCGCCCAACGGTTTGTGAGGAGTTCAATACGCAAGAATTGTGTCATAGACGGACATACTGACAGCATCAATGCTATCGCCCCCCCCCCCCCCATTTATAAATAATTTATAAGTTGGGGAGGGCACAATAAAATTCCTTACAATGTGAACAAGTCAAGAGTAACAATGTGTGTGAGTAAACGAGACAAAACCTTGAAGGTGTCTGTAGGTGTACTACATACCTGGATGCGAGGGCATACAATGGGAAATATGTTCCTAGACAATCTCTAAGATGTGTATCATCCTCAGATAGTGGATTATACCACAACAATATGAGATGTGACAATATCTTGGATGATACAACACGACCAGTCAGTAACAATTTACACAAGCCTTCAGCAGCACATGTTCGTAGTTCTGAACTCTGAAATAACAAGACATTTGTAAACTGTTGTCAATTTTCATGTGCTTAGCAAACTGTATTTGTTTATTCTTTTAGTATTCTTTCCTCCAAAACAGTTACCAATACGATATCTACCATCCGTGTTTTGAATAGTAACAACTTACCAGTCAGTGAATTTAGGATTTGAAACTATTTGCTTAAAGGAGTAAAGTTGAATAGTTTTCCTCTATACATAATTAAGTACTGCAAAAGTTACTAGCCCTAATCAACAATGACTTGTCCCGGACAACCGGATAAGAGATAATTTGGCAGGCTGCTTACCATTTCACATAATAATGAATGCAAGGTTAATATAACTTAAATGCAAGATCCATCACCATATCTTTGAAGGGGAGGGGGGGGGGGACAAAATAGACACAATATTTGTACACACCTCTCCATCTAGGAATGAGCATATGATTGCTACAAGTTTACTACCCACACCAGCACGTGTATCACTCCCTCTACTAGTTGTATCAGTAGTAGTCGAGTCCAGTGTATCACCATCTTGCTGGTCGTCCGAGGAATCGGTCGATGATTCACTGGCATCTATAATCTCTAGTCCATAGATCAACAATAGATCAAACAGAACTCTCAGAGCTGTAACACGCACTTCCTCCACATCGATTTGAGACGCCTACAAATATACCAATCTTATCATGAGTAAAACTTCTCACCATGCAGGCTTCTCACTAAGTTTTAACCTAGCAACCCAAAATGCTTAACCTACCTAATGTCCTTAATGCACCTATTTTCTTCAAATTGTGTATCAATTTACCGTTTTCAGCCAGCCAAAAATTATTTTTAAGCAGTCAATTTGGCAAACACACGGGTGGTAATCACGTGACTTCGTCTTGTATGAAGCACGTATAATGGCGGACATTCAGCCTCGGTAAGTACCTATTTTTCTTGGTGTTATATGTCTTCCATCCTCTATATCGAAACTTCACATAGCCTATCATATGCGGATTGCTTTTTTACTAACGTTACAAGTTAGTTTGGTCTCCTAAGTTGAACAGATTATGAGAACACTCGTTGAATTTGGTCCGGAGTTTCATCGCAAGACACGTAAGTTGCACGTCAAGTGTAAATAGTTGACCAATTATGGAAAATAAAGGTTTTTGTGACAAGAAAGGTAAAAAATCATAACTGTTGTTTGATTATATCACGAAAGAACCATGTACCGATTTTTTGCAAGGATTTTTCGGCCGTATATTTACATTTTACGAAAGTAGTATGATACACGTTCGATTTTGTAAAGTAAATCACACGAACAAATATCGCCATGGTTATATATGGTTTTAACATATACCAACCCATAATTGTATCTATGTATGTACTACGTTTACAAAGTTTGATTTAAATGAATTTCAGTCATACTGTGAACAACAAACATCAACCATACAGAAAGAGCATTGAATTCAATGCATGTATGTTTACGTAATCAAATGATATGTTTGACTGATACTGTTGGTTTATACGTGTCCATGCCTGATGCTCGATACTATGCATATTACGATCATTATATACATATCTACAACATTAATGCATATCACGTGAAGCACACTAGTCCATTTGTAAGCTAGCTTGTTTCCATTACTATTACCAGAGTCTTTATTTTAACAAGTCCTGCTTCAAAACAGCCATAACAAAAACTGCACAAATCAAGTACATGGTCCACATACATGTACCGACCATTGTAAATGTTACATGTCAGTTTCATACACATTGTACTTACTTTTTCAGATAATGACGAAGGCAAAGTCACGCCTCACCAAACAGAGGCCAAAAAACATCTATAGGAAAATTAAGTCGTCAACTATATTAGAAAATAACAACTCTGTCAAAAGACCTTTAAGTAAAACTCCACTGAAATCGCTATACAAGTCTACTAGCAGCTTCAAATCACCACCAGCTACATGTATAAAAAAAGGAAGGTCGGATCATCCCGGTGTCTTTTCCGAGACACCATCGATTGATTCTGATGATATATTATTTGCTAGACCACTATCATACGAGGAATGCGTTTCATTTGCTAACCAACCAAATGAATCGGCAGAAGAAAGAACTGGGGCGAAGGCACAAGTGTTGGATGAATTGAAAGCTCTTTTGCCGGAGGTGATGGCTATATTAGCAAGCAATGGAGACATTGATAGGTCGATTCTATCATTCTTCCAGCAGGTCAAGGACGACAGATTTCCATTGAATAACATGTCGTTTCAATTGTGGCTGGAAGTCGTCAGGTGGTTTGACAACAAATCTACAACAAACATGAGATAATCTGGGCGGGTAACCCGCTATTTATTGATTTCAATAGTCATGGTTTAAAGATATGATACTTACTAATATGTGTAATTTATCAATTGGCAATTTAACACAGTCAATGCCGTAACAAGCTTTATCGGCGAATTGATTAAACTTTAAAAGTGCAGTCACGGCTCAATGCTCGAAATCGAACTATACATGTATAGAGTCAACTTAGTTAAAGTATACTCATCAAAACACGAAGACGTAATAATGTAGTTGACCCGCTGGCCCAGTGATGCATTTAAAAACAATTGGATTCATGCGGTCACAGCCGGAAAACTTGTTTGACAAAAGTTGAGTATGGGGACGCCTATGTTTGTGACATATTTTCTAATTTCTTATCTAACGGTGTTGATCCTAGATCTACCTTAACTACCGTATGTTAAAAATAATGTTAGACGATAAACACTTTAAAACGAATACTACAACAAATAAAGTGTGATAATGCAACATATTTACGTTTAAAGAGGCATTCCCTATTTCTTGCATATTATTACTACCTATCGCATTTTATGACATAAATGAACATAAAACACTAAATCGTTTTAACATGTAAAAAGAACATATGCCGAAAGTTGTCTCCATAATGATCAAAATATATATTTAAATTTCTAAAATAATAAATCGCTTCCAGCCTTTTATTCGACAACAACAACCACAGAACAGTGTGATTAAAATCCGAAACGGACATTGTTCAACGAAGCGGACGCAACGGAGATGACAAAATACGATATCGTTGATTTCTTTTGTTTTACACGCATATAATCTCAACGAAATGAATATAATGTACTATTTTGTTCTTAATCAACTCGAATATCATCTTATAGATAGATCTACATCAAAATAATTATTTCAAAACGTGTATTTGTCTTTCCCATTTTAGTCACTGTCGTCCGATTCGTAGAAAAATGGCTTTTCTTGTTTTAATCAGGCAGTACTAAAGGCTAAGCGTTTGGCGTCTCAATCCACCTAATCCACTTGTTATGGAAATATATTTTTATTAATTTTTTAATAACTGTTGGGATTTTTTGGGCGAAATTTGGTGTTTTTGTAGCATTCGTAATTCTGATTAATGTCTAGTATGTTTTAAATCAATAAGAACGGTCGAAGTTATAGGGAACGCCTCTTTAAACTGGAGCCGCTATTTCTAATTGACGTGTGACGTAAACGGTGCGATATACAACATGTAGTTACGTTAAAATTACTATATTTAAAAAATAAGTATTGTATATTTGCAAACAAACGTTTAATGCAATCAGTGTTTACATTGGTGAGTCTACTCACACTTACATGTTTTGCATTGAAATGTAGTATCGAAACCAGCATCTTTAATATACACGAAGAAGATAAATAACATTATAAAAGTAAGTACTGATTAAACGGGTCCGTAGCCACATTGATGCACACCCGGTAAAATTGGAAGAATTGTCAAAATATATAAGGAAAAAATAGACCATATAAACAATGTGTCTCGGTGAATTTGGCCTATAGATACTGCCATGGAACATGTTTTTTAGAAATGTTCTCAGTATATTCATTGAAGGCAATTAAATATCTGCGACGAAAGAAAATAGCCTACATTCCCCGAAACTTATTGTACATAACGACAATCCTATCGTTGAAGAAAAACATTTTCGAACGGAAATCGACCGTAACGTTGTGTGGTAATTTTCTCGCACAAAAGTCGGACTTCGTATAACCCACATATGGCAGTTTAATGCGTCTTTTATACATGGCAGTTTAAAGACTGTTTGATGTTAATATCAAAACGGTTCTTCAGCTTGGTTTAAAGTTAGTTATACATCGTCTGTACCATGAATCGCCAAGGTTAGTCCAGATTAACTAGCGTTTGAGTAGGTTTCTTGGATGTTGTATCAGTGGTTGGATGTATGGTGTTTCTTAAATTGCCGTAATCTAAATTAAAAGTACACTGATGCCTGTAAATAATGCTTGTTTGAAAAGCATATTTAGGCTTGTTCGATGGTATATTGGGGTGGTTTCAACAAACTCTTGACGATCTGAACCATGGCGATATTTGTTCGTGTGATTTACTTTACAAAATCGAACGTGTATCATACTACTTTCGTTAAATGTAAATATATGGCCGAAAAATCCTTGCAAAAAATCGGTACATGGTTCTTTCGTGATATAATCAAAAAACAGTTATGATTTTTTACCTTTCTTGTCACAAAAACCTTTATTTTCCATAATTAGTCAACTTTTTACACTTGACGTGCAACTTACGTGTCTTGCGATGAAACTCCGGACCAAATTCAACGAGTGTTCTCATAATCTGTTCAACTTAGGAGACCAAACTAACTTGTAACGTTAGTAAAAAAGCAATGCGCATATGATAGGATATGTGAAGTTTCGATATAGAGGATGGAAGACATATAACACCAAGAAAAATAGGTACTTACCGAGGCTGAATGTCCGCCATTATACGTGCTTCATACAAGACGAAGTCACGTGATTACCACCCGTGAAACAGGCCACAGACTTCTGTTATTGAGAACCCTGCCATGTCAGAAATATTCAACAAATTACTCCAGGCATCATTCTTAAAAATTTTCATCCATTTAATATTAGTGTTCTAAGCACCATCGCTATGACAGATTGCTAAAGGTCACAGAAGTTTGGAAATCCAACGAAATCATCAATTTTTAATACCAAACGTTATATGAACAAAATGAAGTAAAAGTTGAGTGTAACAATATATGTTTATATAAACAAGTAGGCCCCATGGAAGCTTATAGTCGAAAATGGTAAAGGTCAGTGACCTACTGTTGCTGGCTAACCTTCAGGTAGTTTGACGATCATAGGACAAAGCTGTCTGGGGTTATTGATGGGACCCAGTTGATCTACTGACCGAGAGACATGAGCAAAGCAATATATCTCCTCATCAAAGATGGGGGGGGGGAGAAAAGTAGATAAAGTCACAAGAAACCAAGCAAATTTCATAAATTTACCTGCATGAATAGAGGTAATATCAGAAATGAGGAGATTCTTGCTATGGTAACAGCACAATCATAATGTTTGCATGGCCATATTTACCTGCATGAATAGAGGGAATATTTACCTGCATGAATAGAGGGACTATTTACCTGCATGAATAGTGGGACTATTTACCTGCATGAATAGAGGGACTATTTACCTGCATGAATAGAGGGACTATTTACCTGCATGAATAGTGGGACTATTTACCTGCATGAATAGAGGGACTATTTACCTGCATGAATAGAGGGACTATTTACCTGCATGAATAGAGGGACTATTTACCTGCATGAATAGTGGGACTATTTACCTGCATGAATAGAGGGACTATTTACCTGCATGAATAGAGGGACTATTTACCTGCATGAATAGAGGGACCATTTACCTGCATGAATAGAGGGACTATTTACCTGCATAAATAGGGGGACTATTTACCTGCATGAGGGGGACTATTTACCTGCATGAATAGAGGGACTATTTACCTGCATGAATAGAGGGACTATTTACCTGCATGAATAGAGGGACTATTTACCTGCATGAATAGAGGGACTTTTTACCTGCATGAATAGAGGGATGTAAGTAACAAGTAGATCCTTGCTATGGTAACAGCACAATCCTAATGTTTGCATGGCCATATTTCTCACATCAGCATCTTCATTCTGTATGCCAGGAACTATCTGTAAGTACACCATAACATCAATTAGGTAAAGTTTTCAATAAATCATCAGAAACTTTTTGACAATAAAATGATAAAATCCTGTATTTAGTAACTTTGAGGTTTATTATAACAACCTTCAATGTTCTGCCTCAAATTGTTCAGCCTCTAATTTATCACATAAATCACGTGATATTCAATGTCTTACAAATGATGGAACAATGTTCTCCAACACGTGTGATAACAAACAGTGACGACATCAGCTTTTCGACTCATTTAGTTATTTCTGGCGTTGTTTTGACTCGGTAACTATGGCAATGTGAAAAAAGAATCCGTCATTTGCTGTCTTTGGAGATCAACATTTCTTAAACAAGTCTAGAAAACACAAATTATTAAGCTTGCCAAAGGCTCGCTAAATAACTTGTGTTTTCTAGATTTGTTTATGAAATATTGATCTCTAAAGACAACTCATGTATTATCAACAGTTTGATAAGCAGATTCTTACGGAACATAAAGTTACTAATTTCTGTGAAAGATTACCCGCCTGTTTACACACAAAGTGAAACATTACCTGAGATTCAATCATCATCTGTAATGTGGCACCAACTGTGTTCACTTTCAACAGTTGTAGCATCTCGGAGATAATTGTCTGACATTTCAACAGAGTCAATGGATCGTTCTGAAAACAGAACACACACCAATATATTAATGTTATCATGTACAATCGCTAACATTTTCACAATTATTCCTTTTAGTCCCTGACCAAAAATAGAAATTTTTTGTAACCAAATTGGGCCATTATCAGCCAATATCAGAGGAACTTCTCGTACTCGTACCCATTATTAATCATACGAAGTCAAAATAAAAGCTTGAATTTACACAAAATGTTATCTTTATATGGCAAATTCTTATTTAGTGAGTAAGTACACTTAAATGTAAGAGATAAAGGAGATTGTGCAGCAAATAAAAGATATCATCATGGAGTAAAGTGCTATCACCAACAGTACTTAACTCGCCGGCGGTAATTATAAGCACAATATACATTTGGATTATATTCATCGATGTGCTAGAGTCTTGTATTCTTCCTTGAGTTCACGTAGGTTTGTCTGTCTACACAGCTGGCTGGTGTTTGCCTGCCATCGAGCCCCCGCTCACGCTCTGACGTAATAATCTGGTCTTTTGGCCCCCCCACGGAATTTTGCCGTTAAACCAGGAATTCGCTCGATATGTACAACAGTCCAATAACAAACCTTTTCTGTGCGTATTTCCTCCCTGACTGGTTCACTGGTTTCCAGTAGTTCTTTCTTTTCCGCATCTAGTTGAGCTATGGTGGTCTTCAGTTGTCCAGCTTGTTCAAAGTTCTGTTCTCTCACTGCTGTTTCTAGATCTTCACGACACTGATTTATCTGAACTCTAATACTAGCAATCTGTAAGAATATTACACAAACGATAAAAAATGGGACGAAATATAGAACTTAAAACATGATGTTTTGCTAAATATATGTTGAATTAATGTTTGTGTTCAACTGAGACAGTCAGGTGGTCATTCATGTTTCCAGCTTAATTGGTCAATAACCTCTGACTTCAAGAGAAGAGGCAGATGTTTGATATAAGAACTCCAGGAAGACCTGAGCCAGAGACTTTTTTGGATAAAGACTTTCTGAATAGACTCTTTGATTCTTTAACTTGTCCAAGTACATGGTTCATTACCCCAGTTCATCTCTAGTAGAATGAGAAACATTGTAAAGTGTGTCAGGATTTCAGACAATACCCCAGCCCAGAAACGCACCAGGGGCCTCTCAATACTAAGTCAAACGTGATACTTTATCCACTGGACCACTATGCCACCGCCAACTTCATGAACTACCAGTCCAACTTACAAAACTTGGTACCTTTTTCATTGTCTATTTACCTTTATATTGTTTAGACAGATCTGTTTTATGGGACAGATCCGATTTTTGACAGGTGTAAGAAACTTTCAGCAAGTGTATGAAGTATACTGTAAAATCATTTAATTTTGATCGGACAATATTTCGTAGTTTTGGTAAAAAAGGCCATTTCGATGGGACGTTAATTCTTGGATATTGCATTTCAAGTAATAAATAAATACAAGGGCCAAAATTATTGTTTGATGTGATTTGATTTGGTGGTTTAAGAAAATTAATGATTTTACAGTATATAACCTTGAGATTAATCTGTCTCTTCTGTTCAGCTTCCACATCTTTCTCTATGACAGTGATAGGTTCACGTATCTCTGATACCGTCTCAGCAAAATATGGTACCAATGTATCCCCGGTACCTCTCACAGCACATATACGTGCAACCACTGACTTCACCAGTCTGTGACTAACATAGTCAGCCATTAACATGTTGTGCAGAAGTGTTTCCAAAGCTTTCCTGTAATAACATACCAAATACACTAATAACATGCCATAACTTTCATTGTGTGTAGCACCATATTTTCAACTGGCTCACCTGTGGAAGACAGCTGAGCTAAACACTTGCTTTGAGAACCATATGTCATACCATTTTTAAGTTATTGATCAACAAGTAATTTTTCTAATGTTTCTGTTTCCATGGCAACCCAGCATGTCCATTCCAAAAAAATAGACATAGATCTCCTTATTGGTCACAATCCACACACCAAGTTTTAAACTTGCTTCCAAACTGTTAGTTATCACAGGATATAGACTTTTTGACAGACAGACTGACAAAGGGCAAACCTATAATCTCATCTGGTTGAAATCCAGTAGGGAACAAAAAACAAATTTTGTATACAGACTCTCATATACCCCTTCATAGAAGTGAGGAGAGGGGAATGGTAAACTCATGAGTCTCAAAACGAATGTTACAATATTAGAACTTACTTGCTAGCAGCATCAGCCGTATCCATATAACTTGTCATCAACAGTAACTGTTCAATGATAAACTCTCGACCAAGTTGTATCTCAGGATCATCTATTGTCTTCAATGTCTCAATGTATCTGTGAAATGTTAATATATGAGAAATAAACAGGTATAACATTCTACATCCAAATATAGTCGAAGGATTCACTTGGTATTTAATCAAAACAGGAATTTTGACAAGAAAACTTTGTAAGTTAAATGCTACCATTTCATAGCTAAACAAGACAACATTCAGTAAATGCTTACGTCCTGGTGGTAGCTTGTCCATAATAACTAGTTAAGTTTTATAACAATCAGACGATGGGTGCATCACAATATGTCTCAGCACCAGTAGATCCTCAGGCATAAGACGGAAGAACAAGGGTCAAACAAACCCCTAATAAAATTTCCTAATTTGAAGACAAATACAGCTTATTTCCTCAATTCATCGGTTTAATAAGACAATCCCAAAATAGTAAAAAATGTCGCAGAAAGTTTCAAGATAAATACCTTTGCATGAACGCACAGAAGTCTACCACAGTTGGCATAACTTTCTCCAAATACTCGTCGCCATCTGTACCCATAGCATGTATGTATTTACAGATAACTTGCCAATAGAGGGCGCTTTCACTCGTCAACATTTCATCAGGTACCAACATACTGAAGTCACAAAGACATAAATATATTGGTCCAGGGATATCAATAGGGCCAGATTAAAAACATTTTTGCCAAACAAGGGGCCTTCAATGACATTTTTTTTCATGTTTTTATCAAACAAAATTCTTCAGAGCAGATTAAATTTATGATAATTTTGTCAAAACTTGAGATATTTTCATAACAGAACTTTTATTTTGTTCAGTAGGAATTGCAATTTCAGGAATGATAAATCTCAAAAAATGGATAAATTAAAAATTTTGATACCCCTGTTGGTATCAAGACTCTAAGATTGAAATGAAACTAATGAAGTGAATCGAACATTCTGCAAATAAAAGATATCGGGTAACACAAAAGATAATTTAGGAATTAATCTAAGAACTAGAAGGGTTTTTGACATAAAAATATTTTTCCACAAAGGTTGATATTCTAGCAATAATCAACAAATAGTTGATATCAGCTGAAACAAGGAAACATCCTACACCCTGTCTGTAACTCAGGCTTTACTCAGCACTTACTTTTCATTGAGAATATCAAATCTCTCGATGATATCAGGAACGGTAGAAGCTTTAAACAAAGTCTCCAGTACACAGGTGCAGACATCGGTAGAATCTTCAACATCCAGACTTTTCAGCAATTCCAGAATATTACCATTCAACGTTCTCATCCATGATTGTAACAATTTACCAGAACATGCTTGTTTTACAGACTCTGCAAAATATGTAATTATATATTCAGTACTGAGGTTATATCAACTAAATTGACATTGTGCTAGTTTTCAATCAACACCAATGTTGGACAGTTAACATCGGGCATGGGGTAAGCACCAGAATACTGGCATTGTTTTTTTAATGAAAATGGTCTGTCTTAGAAATGGTGAAATTTTGCTACAATGGGTCCATCCAGTTTTGTTTATCAAACTACTACAACACATGTTTATCCTAATTTTAATATCTATTCATAAACAACCAATTATCTGTGATTTGATGCCACTTACCAGATCGATCCTTCAATCCTTCATTCACAAGCTGTAATCTAAGAGCAATAGACATAGCTTTGATATGAATCTTCTCAGCCAATACTTCATAGGCAGTCTTTCTTACCGTATCTACAATACAATACAGCATGTCAATTAACAACAATTTACCATGTCCATTGTCCAACAGGACGAACATTGACAAAACTGTCAGGACACAGAAACATCCTTGATTATTGATATTTTTCTGATTACAAGAAGTAACACAAGAAACACTTATGGCCCAGAAATGTCTTCTAAGTTCTACAGTGCTTTCACTGAAGAGTTAAAATGACAATTTTGTGAGACAAATTGCATTTAATTTATAAGTATAGTATTTTTGACTCTTGAGCTTCAAATCAAGAGTCAAAATGCAGTTTCAAGAGTCAAATGAAAGCCCTGGTTCCAGGCTTGATGCAACAATGCTTACAGTGTTCCTTAAGCAGCTCAGTATAAGTTGAATTTCTACTGAAAATCTGCTAATTTCATAACGTCATAGATGAAGGTTGAACATGAATTGTTGAAAAAAACCATCAAATCAATTTAATCGTCAAAAAAAGGAAGGTACAGCAGTCAAAGAAGTTAATTCCAGACTCAGATATTTATCTATTGCATCAAGTATAAACAAACCTTTGACATCTCTGGTACGATCAATGATACTAGCCAATGTTTTAGATGACGGTGCTATAGCAGCCAACACTGCACGTCGTACATCCGGGTTAGGATCACAATTCAGTAAAAACAAAAACGCTGAAATACAAGAAAACCAAAAATAACTAGAACTGTCACATTTCGCCAGACTAATATTCCTCTGCCAACAAAGGGCCAGGCCATAATTCTGGCAAAACTCATCTGATTGCTAATTCTTTACTTCATACCTATCTACATGTTAAGGTTGTTCATCTGTTTAAGTTTGAAGGAAATCCATTAAAAACTGTAGGACTCTATTGTGCAGTATAATGAACATTCAACAGAATCTAGGGTTTTATACAATTACCACAAATCTTTTAAAGCTGAATTGAAGTCCCTTCGAAATGGTATTTTTTATCCAAAAAAAATGAAATTTCCTCCAAATTAAATGATTTTACAAACTAACCTTTAATAACAGGGCAGTTCTCATCTGAAGGATCTTGAAGTCTCGTCATAGCCATTACAGCATGGTATCGTACAACGGGACATTTATCCTTGAGTCGTTCTAACATACACTCATACAATCTATCATATAGATCATCGTCTATCTGAGCTTCTTCACCAAGATTTGTTAACAGTTTGTTAACTAGTTGACAAACTCGGAATCTTACACCACGATCTTTAGCACTGTGAGACTGAAAACATAACAAGAAGTTTGTAAAACACAATTATATGCCCAAATAGTCGAAAATGGCAGAGGTCACAGGTCGCTGACCCCAAAATTATTAGGAGTCATCTACTGTTGCTGACCAACCAGCGTTTTTGAGTTATTGAACAGAAATCATTTGGTCTACCGACCGACATGTGCAAAGCAATATAGGGGCCTACCCTCTATCAAAGAAGGGAAGGGGGAATAAAAACGGGGCATAAAAGGGTGATTATTAATGTCAGTTCACAGAATGGAAACTCATCAGACCTGCTGATAACGTAACAAGTCCAGTCAAGAAATTTTCATTTTTCAAAGCTTGAAACCTGATTACTCACTCTAGTTTTTTCAGAAATACTTCTATCAAAGTTTGAAATCAGGACCTTGTATTTAATGTATGAATTTATTCAAAAATTATCAATGAGAAATGATCTCAGATAAGCTTTTAGCTTCCATTCAAGTCTCATTTCTGTATGTCATATTGTTTGTAAATTGTACATTGAAAATTTATGTGAAAAAGAATCATAAACTAAACTAGGACCAGGAAATAGAACAGGCCGGATCCATATACCAAGCTACAGCTGACGGACATTCAACATTGTAAAAGTTTGATGAGGTAAGAAAGTATGATTCATACATTGAGAAGAAAGTCAAACATTTCCTGGAGTAGTTTGTTATCTGCCACACTGTCTTCTTCCTCCTCTCTACCCTCATCTGCTGAATCATCACCTGTAATCATACATGATTAAGCAATCAATCAGTCAATGTAGTGATTAATCAATTAATGAAGTGATCAAGAAATAAAAGTAGTGATAAATCAATTTATTCATCACAGTACTTCCACTAGCCTCCAAAAGTGGAGAGTCAAAATGACTGCTGACTCTCAGTCTCAATTTTCAAAGACCATGTGTGTTATAAGTAAAGTATATTTGACTCTTCAGTTTAAATGTTCAGGAGTGAAAAGAGACTTTTGTAAAAATTCAGGAGTCAAAATGCAGTTTCAAGAGTCAACTGAAAGGCCTGAATCAATGAAGTGATCAAGCAATTAACGTAGTGATGAATCAATCAATATAGTAACAAATCATTCAATTAAGTGATTAATCAAGTGACGATTCTATCAAAATAATCATGCTCGAAAATAGTAGGTGACTAGCTGTGTAACAATCTTTAAAGTTTAAACACCTGACCATGAATAAATGGTGACTGGCTCACTTTCACAAAATTCAAAAGCCACTTGATAAAAACGGAAGTACTTTGTATTCATACATAATAAAAAATATACATACATGTACACTGTACAGGTTATAAAACTAAGTACCTTTTTCAGTCGACTTCTTGCAAAGACTGGTGACAAAGTTTGATACAAAGTCAATCACTCTTTCAACAGCTGGCTCTCGTTTGAATACGATCATTGCATATCTCAGATAATGGGAAAATTCTGACCAGAAAGTCGGGAATTCAGTCTGTAACAATACATAATAATTACATTTTACACAGTCAAACTATTTTTGACATTTCTTACTAAAAATATTGTTATGCAAATTTATTTAAAACCCTTTCTGATATGTTTAGTAAGCAATGGCCATTTTTTAAACATGTGTGTAAAATTTAAACTTTTAAGTTATTAAAGGCTTTATTTTTCATGATACATGCATTTTAACATGCTTTTTCTGAACACAGATTATAAAACTAATTTCAAACAATATTTCTGTTGACCAACAGTTAATAATGAAAACCCAGCAGGGATTTCCCTGATGCAGGTTTTCTGCATCCCTGATGCAACTTTGTGGGAAGGGACCCTCATTTCTGCATTACTGTGCATCCTTGGGACCCCCAATAGGATCCCTCAAACAGACATTTTCGTTTTTCTTGTTATTACACAAATTCTTGAGGTTTATTGAGCAATCTGAATTTGCTGATTATTTATTTATTCATTCATTTGATACTCACTGTAATAATGAACTTGAAATGCATAAACATACTTGAAGGGACCCCCAAAATTTGTCAGGCCTCAGGGACTCCCTAAATATAAACCTTAAGGGTCCTGGGAATCTCGTATGATAATTCCTAGTGAAAACATTGAAACCCAGTATACCATTCTGTCATAATTGACATTACGCCAGTTGTCAATCAATACCCTTTAAATCAATTTTAACAGTATTAGCTCATAATCACATAGTCCAATTAAAAACCTTCGCCAAGCAACCTTCGACAAACAATCAGACGGAATGATCTCTCATTCTCTGTTCTTGCGTAATGTCAATTGTTTTAACCAGTTAGCAACCACACTCAATCAATAAATCGATGGCTTATCAGCTGGAATTCTCTGAAAATCCTATACCTACTAGACTCTTTGGGTCATAAAACTATTTTATTGCTGTCAGAATTTCTTACTTCATACACCAAATTAAAGCCAATAAAATTATCTTTCTAACCATATAAATCATTTTATGATCATTAATTATGCAATACAAGATGCCCCAGGCAATATAAGGTTGAATGGTCAATTTCACTCTAATCGGCTAATTAGTATCATGTAAAGAACACGTGGAGCGCATATATGTTTACAATTAAGATGCGACCTACTAAAATTGATGTCACATGCATCGATCAAGCATCAGAAGACAGCTGATTGGCTGAGCTATCTGACGGTGTTTTTATAATTTGCATAATCCCCCTACGCCCCGAAATATAGTCCGCCAAAGTCTGGACGTATTTCTCATTTTATTTTTTGCAAAATCACACATTTAAAATAAGTTTCTGATTCACAATAATCTAACAATTAATTTGATATAAAAATCATAATTCTGCGACATCGGGAAGCGCATCGTATTTGCGGATGAAAACGAACTACTCGAAAGTTGACCCGACCTGTCAGCTCGGCCGCCATTTTTGTTTACATAGAAAATTATTATTATTACTGCACGATTAAAAATCAATCGATCTACGTTAAAGATACACAAATAAATCAAGATTTCGACAGTAATGGACAGGTAAGCTATTTATTTTAGTATAAATATACTTTTTATTAACAAATATAGTTTGTAATGACCAAAGTCGTCGTTTTTGAGCGGCGCTGACATGAAAATAACAAGTTACGAAACCCCTGCGATTTTGCGTCATTTTTTATACGTAAACTCGCCGTAATACACATTTACTGTTTGAATTAGTGAAATAAAAACAATTATTATATCATATACGACCAATGAATAAATCATTTGGAGAGTTTAATGAAGCGATCGGCGTTTTACTCAACTTTCTAGTTCAGCGTTTTTCGTCCTCGATAAATTTCGTACCCGAGGGCGAAAAATTCATAAACTTGTTTAAACTTTATTTCTTATTGAAAAGTATCAATTAAACAATTCTCAACTACCCTATTGTGAGATATTTATAGGAAAATTATTTGGCTGCCCAGCGGCTAGAGCGGAAGCTATGGCCAAATTTTCAGTCAGTTTTAATGACAAGTTTAACATGTTCTTTTAATATTTTTAGATGAAGTTCAAGGATGTCGACGCTTGGTCCATTTTGTCTGTCAGCTGGAATAACCGTTGATGTAATTGAACGACAGGAACTTCCTCATTTAGAAGAAATCCCGAACGGACTTGCTCTGGAATTAAAGTCGTATTGTGATGGACATAATTACAATTTGTTTCACTGTTGCGTGACGTTAATATTGAATTCCAAGTTGCCAGTGTACCAGCAATTGTAAATAAACTGAAATAGATGAAAGATCAAAAAAAGAAAATTTCACATTATAAGAAAAAAGTGAAAGGTTTTAAGTCCCATACTTACAACTGTCCAAGCATGTAGATGAAATTGTGCAGTTCCTGGAAACTATAGAATTAGACCCTGCTCAACTCTTAAGAAAGGACCAACAATTGAATAAATCCACTTCTAATAATTTAATGTTCAGACTAGTAAATTTCTTCTCCGGCTAGTAAGTTCTGCCTTGTTGGTAGCCCAACTGGGCTAGTACTTTGAAAAGTTTTTCGTGAAGACTGATCTTGTTTTACTTGAAAATTGATATATTTTATATTTAAGAGCATCATTGTTTTTGTTGTTATATACATGCTATATCTATTATGTAATTGATGTTTATGATTCAACACATTAAAAATTCGAAAACTTGCTTGGTATTTTTTAACATTTCAACTCTAAATCGCTTTGCAATGATTAATCCAACATTAAAATAAGTTGAAAAAATGGAAAGAGCATGAAAAATGCCACAAGACTGCAAAGTTTCATGTAGATACCTTGAAAATTACAGAAGTTATGACAATTTGAAAGAAATTTTGGTCGTTATCGGGTCCGCGAGCGCGCGAATAAATTCTCTTTATAAGTACCCTTAAAATTCCAGAAAAACGCTTGATTTCACAAACTTTCAATTGTCATAACTTTTTTATTTTTCAAGATATTTAAAAAAACTAAAAAGTTCCAAGATTGTTTGCTTTGTGGCTTGACATAGCAATTGACAAATACACTATACAAGGTACTTTAAAAATTGAGTGTGGTTGCTAAACCAGTTACCTAGAACTATTACTTGACACTTTTGACAGCAAATATATGTGATGACATTAACAATATTCCATGTGTATACGGACTAATGGAGCAGTAAAGATAAATAAACAGTTTTTCAGTTTTACCTTGTCATATATTTTGTGTAAGGTTTTCATCAGTTTACCATGTCCTTGCATGCCTGTCTGACATTGGTTGAACACCTCCTTGATGGTGCCACGGTCCCCCATCCTTCCCTCAACTGAAACATAATCATGTAATGATTTAAATCTTAACATACCAGATCAGAATTTGGGTATCCTGGGACACCATTAGTGTCGAGGCCTGCATACAATCCTCAATTATAGCGTTTTCCAATATATTCTTGACACATTCATTTACTTTATAACTACATTAACTTTAATACCAAAAATATATTTAAAGTCCAGAGCTCCAGATAATTTTTAGGTGCAATGAGTTGTTCACTCACTGTTTCCATAACTAAGGAGTGAAAAACTTTTGGGAAAACTAGCAGGTGAATAGGCTGCTGCAAACAAATCTTTCTGACCATCAGGAATTTGAGTCTTTTGACAACCTTATTGATGCCTACTGCGGCCTAGTCCAGTCTTCGAAATAAGGACTCGCCCAACCGCCATGGCGGGTAAATTTCGATTCAGGCTTGTAACATTTTCCATTAATCATTTAATGTCGCCCGATCTGGTGAGTATAAATTTACCAATGGACATTGCCTAAATGTTTAAAAACACATCTTTTTAACCCAATCTTTAAAAAAGTTCGCGAAAATCTGCAGCCATGTTTTTTAGAATGGTTAAAGACCGTTCCAAACCTGAAATCTGTTCATAATTCAGATAGGATTTACCTCCCTTTGCACAACTGCAAAGCTTACACGATCATCACTAACAAAAATCGTAAATACCCAAAACTTGCGGGTACAGATACACACTTTTAAAAATTCCAGTGTGCAGGCTGCTACTATGAATGTCATGACATACATGTGATCTCTATGATCAGTTGATGAAAAAAATTAAACAGTTTTTTATTGTTTATTTGTTAATGAGACCATTGCTACATTATGTCGAAAAATTGTCCGGCGGGTACTTTTTATTTTTAACCCGCCCGACCGACTAGCAAAATTGAAAAGCCAATTTCGATGACTGCTAGTCCCAGGAAATGGATCATTGTTTGTTCCAAGACCGTGATTACGTTTCCATACCCAGTAAGCATTGACTTCAGGGGGGTAGCCCCTCCAGGGTGGAGATTTAGACACCAAAAAATTGAAAATGTCCAATTCCCCCACAGACTGTGAAAGAGGATTTTTCTCAAAAAAAATATGATGACTTTTAAAGCATATCACTCAATATATCCAGTTGCTTTACTTCTTTATTACACATTAAGACATTTAAGTGGCCCGATAAAGCGAGAATCCATAATTTGTCATACGTTTTCGCGATGTTATTTTTTCAAGGCGCTGTCGCCAACTTACCTGACTTTACATGGTGTGATACTTTCATACTTAAAACTCTAAAACGTTTTTAATCAATTAAATTTAATGAGACAATGGCGTTAGTGAGCCTATCATAAAATTTTCCTGAAGTCAAGCAAAACGGCAAAATGTCGGCCATTCAACTTTTCTTGTCAAATTTCGTGATTTGATTTTCCGGTGGTTAGCGAAGGATGTTTGTGCGAAATCCAATGAACGACCGATAGAACCAGTGCCAATTTTTTATTTAAAGAAAAAACATGATCATGTACGATAATATTTTAACTAAAACACCATTTACTTACAAATAAACACTCGATTTATTTTGCAGCGGCCAACTTCAAAATTTCCGCCTCCCTTCGTATCACGTGATCTAATTTAGCGAAATGTGTTATTATACGGATATGAGCCTTTTCGCGAGTCAACATTCACCGGAAGGTATCCTCTTCAATTGGATTTAACGCTTAGATATTAAATGGAGCTACATAAAATAAACATGCGTGGATATTACAACATTCTAGATGTATCAATTAGATTTGAAATAATTTCATGAAACAAAAAATATTGTAGAAGGCCTATTTTAAATTATTCAAAGCGGATTGCACCACGGCTCGACTCATCCTCACAAACTTTATCTGAGTAGTTAGTCAAGTCTCCAAAAAATATTTATAAAGGTCTAAAAGTCACTGAAAGTTATTGATGGACGGAATACCTTAATGTTGAATACACAAGAATACATTTCGTTTGCGATAATGTCCAAGAGTGGGTCCTGCAAATTAATTGGAAGAATTAAGTAGATAAATGACGCAAAAATGCAAAGAGATAACGTTTGTGACGTCATGACTACGTCATTAAGGACACAAATGGCAAACATGATACACCATTGAATTGCATCCAACTGTACCATTTATTATAAGGTTATCTGCACTGAGAGCAAGCAGGCAAACAATAACAGCAACCAATAATATCCAGCAAACAATAATATTCAGTTACTTCCCCTGAATTTTCTAGCCGTCAATAAGGATGAGGCCCGTCATAGGATAAGAGTGTTTGTCAATAATTATTTAATCTTAAGCGGCATAATCAGATAATAAGATACGTTGTACATAATGTTACCTTGAATTTTTAGCCCTCAAACGGTTGAGGCCCGTAACAGGATACGTGTGAATATACAGTCGTTTCGGGTAATTCTGCGCATCGGGTAATTCTGCGCACCTGAGCTTTCTATTTCTTACAGACTTTACTGAGTCGTTTTTCTTCGGTCCTCCAGTGTTTTTGTAGTTGTGTGCTACTTATGTAAAGTTTTATAATCATTTCAACAAAATCGGAAAAGTATTTTCACGAAAATTTGACCAAAATGAGTGTCAACGGCGATTTTCGTTAATTTGACATACCACGTGACACATAAATTGAATAAAAACACTTTTGTAATGGATGATGACTTTTCCTTTTTTTGTCAAAATTGTCTTAATGACTTACTCTTTCGATACTGTGATAAATTTCTTGTGAAACAAATCTTTGAAACAGACTATACAAAAAAACAACCACACCTGCGCAGAATTAGCCGAAAAAATTTACGTCATGAAAACCGGAAGTCATCTTGTTTTGTGACGAAATTTGACCTAATTTAGCGAAGGTATGATGTTTTGAATTGCCTACATTTGTCAATTAAGGTTGTTTCTATCCAAACAGCACCAAAATGTATTATAAAAATAAAATTATCTCAAATGTAGAAAGCCAATACCCGTTAGGTGCGCAGAATTACCCGACAGCACTGTAAATGGGTGGCTTAGAACGAGAGGGTCGTAAGCAACTTGTAAGTGCCGCTTAATTACGACTACTAATAATGCATATTTGAAATCTACCTTATAAGGCGCTTCTTATTTGAGCCTATTTTCATGAAAATCGTCATGTCATGTTGACCAAACTGAAGTTAAAAAGCTTGTTTAGTAAATAGTATTTTTCGGACTGTAAATGTTTCGTGTTTTCTCAAAATATCGACTTTGTACTTATGATCTTTAATTCTCATTCTAAGCCCGCGCTATGTGTATGCCGGTCTTAATACTTTGGAATGTGATCAATACGACTAGGTATATACAGGTAGCGCTAAGTGCCATGGAGGAGCTCAACCAGTGCAGCCGTTTACACTGGTCATCCGTAGGATAATAATAATAATAATGACTTTATTTATAGTGGATAACATATTTGGTTCTAGACCAATTTTCAATACGGTCCACGTACATTAACATGAAAATATACAGAAATGTACAAGAAAACATTATATGCAAAAAAATCAATATTTACAGCAATGCATAATTGAATTTACAAGTAATAGTTTTAATATTGATACCTAAAGTAGATGTTTAGGAGTATAATAATTGCGTTTCGAGTTAACAAGTAATAGTTTTCCTATTGTCACCTAAATAAGATGTTAAGGTGTACAAAAATTGAGTTTACAAGTAATAGTTTTTAAATTGATACCTAAAGCTGAGGTTTAGGAGTGTAATAATTAAGTTTACAAGTAATAGTTTCATATTGACATCTAAATCAGATGTTTAGGTGTACAATATCTGCATTTACAAGTAATAGTTTCATATATTGACACCTAAATAAGATGTTAAGGTGTACAATAATTGAGTTTACAAGTAATAGTTTTTATATTGATACCTAAAGCTGATGTTTAGGAGCAGTTTTCATATCCTAAATCAGTTGTTTAGGTGTATATATCAGGTGTTTTGTATAGTATTCCACACAATATTATCATGATAAATAGTTATAAATTAATTATATATATAAAAGAGTTATAATTATGAAAGTATAGTGAATATCCATCTAAAATAATATGTCAGTTAAATAGTGAAATTTAGTGTTCATGTACTTTGCATTTAATTGGTAGATTAGTCCAATCTTTAACACTTGAGGATTATGGATTTTGAGAATTTCACTCTCAGCTTTGGAACGTAAAATGATTGAGAATAAGTCTGTCCTTAAATAGTCTTGATTCAGTAGCACGGTCGTGATCGTAATGCAGGCATCCATTGGTTTTCTGACCAGTACCTCTGGGGTGCTGGCCAGTACCTGTGGGGCACTGGTTAGTACGGATTTGGTGCCCTGTACCGCTGATTTGGGTCTGAGTATTGAGTATATGGAATCTGCAAGCCTTGTTGTGCATATTGTCTCATCCAGAGGTTCCGTTTGAGGCTCGCAGATCGATACGATTGTTTATGATTCCTTCGTTTTGCGGCACAAGTATTTTGAGGCTGAGTTAGTGTTTTAGAGGTAGGCACGTTTTTGGTAGAGGTGAGAATCGTTTTACATCGAAAAACAGACACACAGTCAAATACATGGGGATATCGACACTGAGAGCAAGCAGGCAAACAATAACAGCATAGGATGGACTGTCCTGGTGGACTGTCCTGGTACTCAAACGTGTACTGACAAACACTGTACTTATTTATGACCGTTTTTGTCTCTAGTGAATGAGAAACAGATAATATATAGTTATGTTTAATATTATAAAATAAGATATAGTGCGTAACATATGACATGATGGTACAAAACTACTCATATTTTGTTTGAAGAGGAATTATACAAGGATATATAATATATAATGTTTCCATCATTTAGTTTACATTGTCGAAACGAAATACAGGGTAAACTTAATGGCGTGTTGTTACATTCGTAAACGATTTGGGAAGCATACGTATTTAGAAAAAAAACACAATTTCAATACATGTTATGCTGTGTATGACAAATGACAATAAATTAACTACAATAACCCAACATTTTTGAAAGAGTTGGTTTAAATATATGTCAAACATAGATGACCATTTTAAAATACATTTACGATACCATAAGATGTAGTTACGGAAGCCATGGAGGGACATTTATTATTTAACAATTATAAACAATTATTATTTATAATTTACAACTTATTATCTATAGTTTATTATTTATTACTCAACACTACTGTTTCTGGCGGGAAATAAATATACGACTCGTGTCGATTAGTCAAAAGGATATACACAGCGTAACACAAGTATAATTTATTTTATGTGAAAGGCGTTCTACTCATATCCATTGCAAAGCAAAATAAGTCACTAGGGATTAGTCATGTTTGTTGTCATTCAACTTTAATTAAGCTTTAATCTCATGGTCCATTTCCAGGGTGTCTGGGTTAGGCGGAGCTGTAAGTTCGCGAGTTAGGCGAAGCTGTAAGTTCGCAACCGACAACTAGCTACAGTAACTGGGAACTTGGCATTGGCCCAACATGTGACTATCGTTGGATATGATATGTCGCGACGTCGGCAACCAAAACCAAATGACCGTACGACACCCGACATCGAAATCCCAATGTTGATGTGCTCCGACGTCGGCACGGTGAATATTTGATATCATGACCTTCAATATATTATAACGATATATGATGGTATGTTTAAATACTTGACATGGCCATCTCAATAAGTGGACGATTAAAATGAGTATCCTATTAAAAACTGATAGTAATGCCAATTACCAAACGATAAACTCATATATTATTGTTAGATGTCTGTTGTTCAAAAGTATTAACACCAGAGTGATGATGACAGGCTTTATAAATGTGATTTTGTAAAATTATTATTATTAATTATAGGAAATTTGAAAAGGTATTGGAGTGGAAGAACTGACTTTTCTCGAAAGTGTTGATGTGGTGAATAAGTCACACAGGAGATGTGGTGCCTCGATATCTGCCATCAGAGAATTAAATACACAATCCTGGACTTAACTTGGAGATGGAATACGTTAACGCTGGTTTTAAGTTTGGTGAAATTGTTCTTCTAATGTTTTATGAACATAATGTTGTTGAGAATGCGGCATTTGAAGTAAATACTTTACATCTTTGGGGATATTTACTCTAACGTCGCAAGAAAACATCAGATACTTGATAGAGAGAAAAAAATACAACTCAGTAGAAAATGTATCTGTTTTAGAAGACTTTAGTATGTTATCTAAGATCTTAGAAAAGCATGTGAGTGACGCTTTAAAAGAATATCTTGAAAGACACTCACTTATTCATAAAACCCAATCTGGCTTTCGTTCTAATCACTCCTGTGAAACTGCTCTCACATCTGTTGTAGACTCATGGATTGATGCTATTAACAGGAACCACATTGTTGGAACAGTCTTTCTGGACCTTACAAAGGCATTTGATCTGATAAATCATTCTCTTTTACTTGACAAAATGGTAGAATACAATATTTCCCTCAGTTCTCGGAACTGGTTTAAGTCATATCTATCAGAACGGTGCCAAAAACTGTCAATACAAGGAAAGTTATCATCTTCACTTGAAATAACATCAGGCGTTCCCCAAGGTTCTGTCCTTGGGCCCACACTATTCATTCTTTACATTAATGATTTGCCATTGCACTTACAAAATTCTTCTACAGACATGTTTGCCGATGATACAACTATCACTGCAGTTGGGCCATCTTTACACACTGTGTGTGTAACCCTACAAACTAGTCTTAACACTGTCCATGATTGGTGTCATAGAAATTCAATGATACCAAATCCTCATAAGACTAAAGCCATGGTGATCTCACCAGCAAACAATATCTATAAACTGTCCTTAAAAGAGGACCATAAACTTCTGCTCCATGATCAAAATATTGACTTTACTGAAGTTGAAAAAATACTAGGAGTCTATGTTGACCACAAGCTTAGTTGGAATACTCAAGTTGAACTCACACTTAAAAAGTGTAATTCACTTTTATACCTGCTTTTAAGAATAAAACCATTTCTTTCTATCCATATGAGAAAACTATTTTTCAATGCCTACATTCTACCACATCTTGATAACTGCTGTACAATATGGGGTAACTGTAGTGATAAATTGGTTGATAAACTATACAAATTTCAGAAAAGAGCAGCGCGAATAATGCTTGACCAACCATACGATGCACCTTCTCAAAACTTATTTCAAGAACTAAAATGGATGAAATTTCATGACCGCATTATCTACAAAAAGGCAATTTTCGTATATAAATCACTGAACAATATTTTTCCAGAATACATATCAAATCTGTTTAAAGAATCAGACAACAAATCTTTACGATCACACTCAAACAACACACTATATGTACCAAAACCACGTCTTGAATTTTGTAGAAAATCACTAGCCTATTCAGGACCAGTTGTATGGAACAATATACCCCTCTATGTCCGCCAGTCGAATTCACTTACATCCTTCAAAAGGTCGTACCTATCATGGTTCTACTTTGATGGACAAACTTAATTTAAATGATTTCTGAGATTTTTGTAAATAATATGATGTTACATTCTAATATTTTATGATGTTAATGTTTTATGTATATTCAGTTTTTATACCTGTCGCAGGTCACCCAGGCCATTAGTAATGAGAACATACTATTTCACTTACAGGTATCTTGCCTGAACCCAAACAAATTGTCATCATGTAAAATTATAATTAACTTTGTTTAAGTTATCATTATTCATTGATTAATCATATCCCTATCAACACATCCAATTCATATCCAATGCCAAATTGACTGCGACAGGTGGAAAGATATTGACAGATGCCATTGTTAAATTTTGTTGTTGTATTTCTAACTATCTATTATTTATGTCATACTCTTTGTAAACATGTTTTGTTATAGAGGCTCACAGGGAAGACTGGGCTTGTCCAACTGTGTCGCCTCTTAAAATAAAGTCGTTATTATTATTATTATTATTATTATTATTATTATTATTATGTGCTTTTCCTGGATGAAAGGCTTGAATGCCACATATACAAAGAAACTGTACAAAAGGTTAAACGATATTTGGCACATTGGTGGATATGACCAAGAAACATTTTTTTAATGCATTCATGCAGAAATAGAGATTGGAAATAACCGGGCATAGTCGTATAGTGATGTATGTTGTTAAAGGTTTAATGACCAATCCTAAATGTATGGTTATTTTGTCAATTACCATATTGAATCAATAAAAACATTGAAGCGTGTTCCTTGTATTTTATGAGCTGACTGTGGCACTAAAAACACAGATGTTAAGTTTTTTACAACCGTTTTTTTTGACAAAGCCACTGCGAGTGAACAAATTCAAGCGTGGTGGAGCTACCACCAGCCATGACTTCTATAATAGGCTTTCATATTATCCATATATCAAAATTTTAATGGACGTCTTTATGAATTGTCCAAATTATAACTCCGTAATAATATCCACTATGCTTACTTGTCCGAATATAAGTCTATGGGAACTTGCAATTCCCTGCGGTGGTTTCAAAATGATCTGGTGTCATTATTTGAGCAATTTATATTAGAATGCCCCATGATGTTATATAAAAATGTTATATAAAAATCAAGCTATGTAGGAGAATATCCCTGACAGCACGAACACTTAAGACTTCTTATCACCTGGTGACAGGTGAGTCAGGCATTTCTCTGTCACTCCATTAGGGTCAAATATGAGACAGCCACTTAAAGATTCTTGACCTGTATAACTGATGTATTTTCGAGACAAAATACAATAAAGCAATAGACTGCCAACTATCTTATTTTTTTTTAAAACAAAAACACCATACTTGGACACAAACACTTTGACACAATGTGCCGTAAACGCAAGTCATATGGTCAATGCTCTAAATAACCTCCTTAAAGTAAAATGTTTGTCCTTCTTCAATACGTTCATTCACAACATTTTTCATTATTTTTCCCCCTCCATGAATTCCTCAGTACTTCTCCTGAAAGGCCGCTAACGTATTTGCACATTGTATTCTGATTTCCTCTCCACTCAAGACCACGTCTTTCATATGAACCAACGCTATGAAAAACAACACCAGAATAATTTATTTAAAATATATAAGACTACTTATTTGTTATTATTATTTATCTAATATCAAAATTTATAACTTAAAACTTATTATTTAAAAGTTATTACTTAACACTTATAATTTAAAATGTTTTACTTAACTTATAATTTAAATGTATTACTTAAAACTTATTATTTAAAATTTATTGCTTAAAACTGATTGTTTGTGATTGATTGGTTTAAATGGCAATTTCAAATGCTATGTCACTTAAGACAGATGGGCAGATTCCCTAACTATCTTTCCTGGGAAGACCCAGCACCACACCCCTTTCTCCCTCATGAACTGCCAAATTATTCACATTAACAGTCATGGTTTGAAGGGTTTACTAGTTGAGATGCAACACCTGGACCGAGTTACACAAAGAATGAAGCAAAACTAAACTGATAAACCCTGCCAAATATTAACACATTGTTCTTTGGCCTGAAGCTTAATAAGGACCATCCCGGTTGTGCAAACCAGGTTTAGAAACCTATATCTAGGCCCATGCACTTTACAGACTAATAACACATGTGGTGGAAGATACTTTTGCTAATTAACTATTGCATCCTACATAGTCTGAGAGTGCTCCAGTACCCATCAATGAGGTTCTAAAATTAAAAGATTCTTGGGAGCATGCCTTGGATCCCATGCACTGCATTGGATGCATTTGCATAAAGGTGTGAATGGCAGTGCAGTGTTAACGGTGGTACAAAATAGTTGCAAAACTCACTAACGATGTCGTTGAAGTAAAAACAAATCCAGTGGAGCATCCCAACGGACACCCCAAACAAGATTTTTCGTTCTCCCATATAAAATTCTGCTCAGTGTAAGGCTCGTATCCACTTCCTTCAAATACCAATCCCCAGAGCTCTATGGCATACATCATCCAACCAAGAATGAAACTCTATCAAACGTTTGTACACATATATCTTTCTTTATTTCCGTCTCATTTATGTACATACTTATACAATACATCATATAACAAAACAAATAAAATAAGTACACAACCATTCAAACTTAAATTATAAGAGACTCTTAGTGAAAACTTTGAAAACAATCTGAATATAATAAATTCATCATATCATTATATACTAGTAACTGAAAAAAAAGGTATAGCTAGTCACAACTAATAGGTGATATATACAAAGGTAAAACTAAGAGATTGTCGTTAATACGTTGTATTAAAATAATGCTAAATCAATTGTTAAGAAACTTGAAATTTGTAAATAGGCACTAATGCGCTGATTAAAAAACAATGTTAATAAATCGTTTATCACCCGGTCAGACCGTAGATGAACTGATTAACAACAGTCTCTTAGATGTCAGTAAAACTAGCAAGAATAAATAAGAAAATACAAATACATTATTTACACAGATAAAAAAGGGTTCTTTGCAAAATCATAAAACAGGTTTTGGCACAAATTCTTAAAACGTTTTTCTCTGTAAAAAGAACCCTTAATTTATCAATACCATTTAATAAATAAAAATCTGGACGAACAGGTAGAACTTGTTCAAACAGGGTATTTGTCAAATCTGTGTAGAAATCACAATTTAAAAGAACATTATTTTTTTATTTTATCATTATACCATATTTATATAGCCCTTTTTTCATGTATATATGGAAGCTCTGGCGGGACATTTGAAATTTATACTTTATAATTCTTTCTCAATAATTAAAATTTATATTTTCAAAAGTATTGCTTTATAATTAATATGTAGGATATGACGTTATGTAGGGATAACTTGCTGAACTTAGTTAGGTGTCGGACGCCACTGAGAGCTTGTCATTCAAATTCGCTTCGTCTGTGTAGCAGCATTATTGGTTTTAGCCTAAAATCATAGTTCTGACATGTGAAAAACAGAGAACGTCTTTATAAAACTGAGCTATTGTTAAAAAAAGACGATTAAAAAGAATAAATTGAACTGAACATTTACGTGGAAGAGCATTTAATACACTGAAAAAAGCCGGAGATGTGTGTTTGGAAAAAATCTCTGCTATCTGCATGTACTGCAACAAGCCATGCATTATGGCGGGACCTGCAGTAACAGGATCAATGCATGACATACGCATATATCTCCCTTTCAACATATGCGAGAGCTAAAAAAGTTTAATTGAGCTTTATTCTTGATTGAATGTTGTATATCATAGAGCTCATGGGGATTGGTTTTCGAAGGGAGTATATGAACAAGTTTAAAGGACCTTGCATATGCAAGGGTACCTAATAATGGTTGTTCAAATAATAATTTAATTATTAGAAATATAGGTTAAATATTTAAATATAATTATCAAAATCTTAAAATTTAAATTAACAATAACAATGCTTAAAAGTTAAATTTGAATGATTAAATATTAATATTTAACCATAACTGTAATAACAGTATTATAAATACATTTTATTGGTCGTATCGTGGGCATACGGCTTCTGATAGCCCTTTTTGTTATTTCACGACGGACACTAATCCTGGTCCATCTGTACACCCATACTTCTGCAAAATCTTGCAAACTTCCTAATACAAAGAGTTTGTGCCTAGAGATGTATGCCGAGCATAGCCTTTATTTGCTTTCTGCTGAAATATGGCAGGTATATATGAGTACCTCCATCGGGCTGCTAGGTTAGGCGGCAATCACCTGGCTGTATGAACCAAGCGGTTATCAAAAGCATTCCCATCGGCATTTACCAAAAACAGAAGTCAGCCTTTCTTGTTAGTAAACGCACTTGTTTCAGATCGAATGCAAATAAACAACGAATTGACAATGGATAACTCCGTGGCTTTCTGGTGGAGGACACTTCCCTGGCAAACAGTACTAGGCACTCTAACATCTGCAAGATCTTGCAACCATTCTCATTTAACATATTTAGGGTACGAACCCACATTCTCAAGAAGCTATTCGTCATTTACAATAACAAACGCTCAGGTCTCGGTGGCTTACACACATGAAAGTATTGATACAGAAAAGAACGTAACGGCCGTCAATAATAATAATAAAACAGTAAAATATTGGTTTTTGTACATTGTTTTATTGTTTAAGACGATTGTATTCGAATGGACGCATGCTTTTGTTCGTATACAGTCCTTTTTAGCACAGACCCAGACGTTGAACGTGCAAATGCTGCTATTCAAAGACAGTTCGAAACCGTATGACACGATTGTCAGGTGAATTAATTGTCTGAAGGTTAGCTTAAATTTCAAATGTTGATTATTAAATTTGTAAATATAAATTTTAAATTTCAAAAAAGAATTTAATTTCAAATGTCCCGCCAGAGCTTCCATATGTATACACACGTTCAAAAGTGCTGTACAGTCCCGACTAATACATGTTTAAAACAATATACAATGTACATAAAATATACAAAAACATTTTTATCAACGCTATTTAGTCTCCCATCAGTATCATATTGCCGAAACGAAATGCAACATAAAACTTAGGAGACATGGTATATAGAAATACTTTGCTACAATAAGATAGTGGTGTACAACGATTTGAGTATCTGTAGGGGTATTAACTGAATGTAAACCTCAACTAGGACAAGGATAACGTCAAGTACCATTACCACATGTCCTTAACCCTTAAAGGAATAGTGATACTTCCTTTAAAAGGGGGATGACTCACAGATGACATAAAGTTACTATCATCATATGAGTTACAAAGGTCGAGCTTCATCTTCTAAAACTTGACAATTTTGACAGACTCGTTCCAACAAAGGTAAACTTTCGTAACGTTCGTAAACGTTCCTCCCCAACCTTTCCTTTCCAGTACATGAACACTAAATAAATTTATTATGTATAATTCTTCCTTTTTTAAAAGTATTTCAGTTTTATGAAGACGTATCCTGTATTGCACATGCCCGAACTATGATTTCCTGGCCAAAACAAGTAATGCTAAACAGGACACCAATTAGACTTAAATAAAGAATATGATATATGACGTATGCAATGCCAATATGGATTTGCGATCGAAAATGTATCACCTTTTTACTATAGAACTTTGGCGATAACGAATAAATGTTCGAGGTTCTAAATTACTGCAGAGATAATCATGTACGTTTCGATCACAAAATTAGTTCTAAGCCAAAGGAATTATGTCTAGGTAAGTAAAAGCCCCCGCACTAAAGGGAGGTAAGCACTGTAAGGTGTGTTAATTTCACCAATTTCAATTCTTACGAATATTACTTGCTGGCTTTCCAAAAATTGGCACCGGTCAAAAAATAGAATAATTAGTAAATATCAATTTTGAATTATTTTTTGGATTCTATAATTATTGAAATTGATGGTTATGGAGCCAATTTAAATATTTTACACATTTTTCAGTGATAGAATCCTAACATTCGAATCTAAGGATAAACAAAAGTCGAAACGACCAAATACCCTCAGCTACCCGTGTATACCCGGTCTTATGGCGTCACATTCCCTGCTAAGGCCTCTAAACAGAGGTTGAAATGACCGCATATTATAGTTCCGAGTTGTTCTTAATTGTTTGCTACCAATTAATACGTACATAGGTCCGTGCGCGAGCCTCTGCAGCGGTCGCCCTACGGTTGACCGGTGGTATTGGCGCCCGTGGTTCGACTCCCAACACCCTCAGCTACCCGTGTATACCCGGTCTTATGGCGTCACATTCCCTGCTAAGGCCTCTAAACAGAGGTTGAAATGACCGCATATTATAGTTCCGAGTTGTTCTTAATTGTTTGCTACCAATTAATACGTATATAGGTCCGTGCGCGAGCCTCTGCAGCGGTCGCCCTACGGTTGACCGGTGGTATTGGCGCCCGTGGTTCGACTCCCAACACCCTCAGCTACCCGTGTATACCCGGTCTTATGGCGTCACATTCCCTGCTAAGGCCTCTAAACAGAGGTTGAAATGACCGCATATTATAGTTCCGAGTTGTTCTTAATTGTTTGCTACCAATTAATACGTACATAGGTCCGTGCGCGAGCCTCTGCAGCGGTCGCCCTACGGTTGACCGGTGGTATTGGCGCCCGTGGTTCGACTCCCAACACCCTCAGTTACCCGTGCACCCTAATAAGACCGCAATTACTATCATAATTTTTGACACCCGTAAGGGGCCTCATATCGCTATTGATTGCTGGAAGGGAGGTAACTGCGGTTGTCTTAATTTGCTTATTGTTTGCTACTATTGGTGGCTGCCTTATTGATTGCTGGCTTAGCTTTAGCGTTATCTGCAATTGTTTAAAAGTACCCTTCAACACCTCATTGAATTGAAATTCTTGAGCTACTGATGGATTATTCCCGAATAAATTAACATTTTAGTTCTTATAACACAGATTTGACACAGTGTCACTCAATTGATAATAAATAAGTCCGTCATGCAGTGGTTAGTGTGCTTGCTGGCTAATCCGGCGGCACGGCAGGCACAAATATACCTGCCATATTCATCAGAAAGCTGACCGGCAAATACAAGCTATACTGCAGGCCCTATGCCTGGAACAATGCTATGGTAGCAGAACTTTGATATACATTTCTAAATTGCTAGGATAAAGTTGCAGTATTAATATGATCGACGATACTTAAACTATAGTATTTAGAAAGAAGCGAACAAGCACTTACTATTTTTGGACTATAAATTCTACATTTCAACTTTATGTGGGCGTGGATGGGCCTTCCTTGTCTTTAGATTTCGATCATTTTAATGTTTATTTATTACCGTAATTTAATAATGCCTGTTTTTTATGGACACATGCTACCACCCAGCCATTGACGTCATACGAGACACATTGCTTGAAAATGTTATCTTTTTAATTCGCTAGCATAATTTTCTTAGTGATCACTTTCGTAGTGTAGGACTGCGTCACAGATGGAGCTTTTTTTAAAGTATGCGGGGGGGGGGTAGCTGATTGCCGGTATCTCCCGGCCTATGACAACTAAATAATACTGGTTTGAAGAAAAAAATCCCAACATTTCCCCGGTGGCGCCGTGGATTTTGGAAGGTAAAAAACACGACAGTTTCCCCGGCTATCCACCACCATCCACAGGTGAGAGGTGTGGATGCAACTGACTGGTGGCCGTGAATAACCCCAACTAGAAATGAACTGATCTGTAACCCAGAATCTTTATGCAACTATATATTGAGGTTGCGAATTCTTAACTTCATAAAGTAATATATCGAGAGAGAATCTATCGCGAGTTGTCAATTGATATAAATTTGTATCAAATGCTTTTTTGAAAATTTATTTTAAGCGAGTCTTTGGCGAGCTTAATACTATTTCCTGAACGAATTTAATATAAACATATCAATTGACATCGAATAATAGATTCTTTATATCATATGGCATAAACACACAACATATGCATTGCTTTTTTAACTCACCTATGTATTTAAACTTTATACCACACGTGTTATGTATAAGATTATACGTACACGCTATACTTACCTGGATACGAGGAAAATAAGTTGATACAATTCAATCTTGAGTTTTGTATCACACGTTTGTTACATAAGAGAACGTCATTGGGGTACATTCTTCAGAGCAAAAAAATCACTAGTTTTATACTTATATGTATCCTCATATGTATCGCATTTCTCACTTCAATGTAATCCATTAACCTACTTTCTTTGTGGTTTCATATCCGTAACGCCATTATAATTATAGTCAGCAAAACAGAAAGTTTTAAATACGTACTTTTCAGTACCCAGTCACACACACACAGGTAACTGTATCGTTAACCACGAAAAAAAACACGAACAAATGGTGTGTTTTTAATTTATATATTTCTGTCAAGGTCCATTTGTACAGAAATCCACGAGCCGGTTCAAGAGGTGCATTTTGTTTTTAATAAATAAACTGCTTTATGCATACCAATTACCTATAAAAGGCCGTGTGTTTATGGGATGAATGTAAGCCTTCTTAACTTCTTATTATAAAATCCATTGCTTAAACGTTTACTTTAAATGTCGCTGGTGTAACACGCTGTGAGAGAAGGCCATATAGATTTGTGTTGATTGCACCATATGAATCGGCTTTGAAACAGTATCTAAATTTTATAGTATAACTTTTTAACTATTGAATAAATTTTGATAGGATCTGGCATGTAAGTACTTTAAGCATTGCTGTATATGAAAATAATTAGTTGATGGAGATATTGAAAGTAAATTTTTGTTTTTGATTGGTTGAAATTCTGGTTACTTTAGAACAAATACACCTTTATAGAAAAATATATGTTAATTTTATTTTCATTTTCAACGATACAGTTACCTGTGGTCACACACAGTCAATGTTTACGTCAATAATGCCACTTTCACACAGAAAATTCCGGGTTACGGTCAGGGTTGTAGGCTACATTAATTTGGTTTCTATTTTAAACTTTTTAAGAATTGTTTTTTTCTATAGAGAAGATATTTTTTCTATTGCTGTCGTATGTATACCAGTATGACTGGGATGGGTGTTCGATGAATTGTAGGACAGTTGCTGCAAAACGCCGATGAGCAAAAATATAACTCGTCAAAGTAACTACCCTTAGTAGGAATACTTAGCTTGGGTACTAACTATATTTGAAGAATGCAGTCATGTGTTAGTGGCCACGTAAGTCAAGCAGCCACATGGCTTACAAAAGCAGTCAATATACGAGTAGTAAAAACAAAAATGGCGGGTTTTTTATTCAATAAACCTGTACTTACATGCATGCGTATCGCTGGCTCAGCATGTCGTTATGAGAAGGTCGTTACTACTACTTACAACCTTATAAGACTCGCACATATTTTAAATCTGTATTACATAGTGCTTCTTATGAGCCTATAATCATGAAAATCGAAACTAATCATGATGACCAAACTTGTGTTGAATCAACTTGTCTTGAAGTATAACAAGTCAATAGTTAAACAGACATATTGCAACCAGTATCCCATAAATGAAGACATTCATGCCCTGTGCGCATACAGTAAGGCAGATGTTCATTGTGGAAAACATCAACAGGAAAAAACATTTTGCAAATTCAACGTAATATAACCGTCGCAATTACTTAAGTGTATGACAAAGAATTGTTTATTGCCGCAATCAACATAACGAGGCAAGTAGCCAGGTCATGTTCCAGTATACACAGTTGCTGATGAAGATGGCGTGTTGTGTTACATACCGACCGACAAAACTACCGGGCTGTTTCAAGGTTTATCCAATATAGATATTCTTCATTTTACCTCCCAAGTAAAGGATATTTATTATTTAGCTCTTCTTAGCACTTCAATGAGCACCGTGTGCTGTCTTATGATAATACTGGCGGCAACAGTGATTTCAAAAGGAAAGGACATCTCTGTAGTGGTAAAATGAAACACTTGTGACACTAGTCTGTGTCCTCATAAAATAAAGACTTTACTGACTTTACTGACTTTACTTACTTACTTGCTTTCTTGCTTGCTTTCATGTAAGACCATAGTTGAATCCAAAATAGACGCATATCACAAGATGCACCTGAGTGTGATTTTATTTAGTCCAGTAGTTAAAAGTATTGTTAAGAAGATCATAAATTGAATCAAATGGACATTTGTGCAATGGTATGTGAACTTGGAAAACCCGAAATTAACAACGGAAATAGGAGTAACTCAACTTAAATAGGGGTACTTGGCAGGTGTAAGCAAGACACTTCATTACACAATCAACAGCCATACAGCCATACAACCATAGCAGGTGGTCATACGTGTTACTTGCCAGTACCAATCAAAGCCATATCTGCCCCAGATTGGCTCTTAAACCCACTGAGTATGGTCATATAAGACCGTAAGGGTTACTCTGCACCACTAAATATAGTCATATTGGGTCAAGGGAGTATTGAGTTCAGCCACATTAGATCATATAAGGTATTCATCTGACTACTGAATGCAGCGAAACAATGTGGTTTGCGGAAAACATGATTCAAAAGTACAGCCATTCAAGGCTCAACCCCACCATCAGATACAGTCATACTATACTCATACCATTGAGTATAATCATATAAGTACATATACCTGGCCCAATGTGGTACTTGTCACCACCTGTAATAGCCATATAATGTCCAAAAGAGTACTTGCACTAACTGACTACAGCCATTCCAGATCGTATTAGGTACTCAATGCCACCAATTACAGCCACACCAGAATTTAGGGACAGTCATCATAGGCTCTATTGAGTAATCACCCCTAATTAGTGGAATGTTAAGCTGTAATATGGTAGTCTCATCCTCTAAATGCATTCCTACCTGACCCTACCTGATACAATCCATTACCAAGTACAACCATCCTAGACCCTATTAAGTACTCACAACTATTGTGTACAGCCACACTATGCCATAGGGATACTCAAATACGCTGAGGTAAGTCATTCAATGTCCTGTTTGTTATTTAACACAGTAAAATCCAGCCATCACATGCCATATATAGATTTCAACTCCATACCTTTCTGTAATTCCAGAACCTAGTTGGTACCAACCATAAGCCATCATAGCCAAATACAGCCATATCAGAATTAGGTACTTACCACTACTAGTTACCCAGCATAAAGGGATACCCAACCAGCACAGAGTATAGTTGTGTAAGGCCCAATAGATACTTACCTGTAGTCCCATCATGTAAAGTCACAATAGGCCCTTACTGGGTCTCGTGGATATATGCAATACTTACCAACCTTGCATGCGATAGTATCTCACACACAATTAGGTCCAATAGGTCCAAATACATATATGACACACCAATTCATACCCTGGTGGCAATGGATAACATTAGGAATGGGGGTATTGAGAGTGATTAATATTTATAAGTTGAAAACTTGTTTCACAATCGACCTTAAAAAATTAGTATAAACCTTAATTTGTGGTTTCATAAAGTGACTGGAACAGCCATTCGTGGCTACTAGTTAATAAGTCTCTATTTGACGGTATTGTCCTAGTTGCTGCACCAAAAGAACAAGTTTCTTTATAACGTGTGTTAAACACAAAAACATTACTGACAGATATAGAAATATTAGCCAAGCTTTTAAAACAAATGTCGAAAGCAGACAGCCGAGTACGGAAACAATAAACAACAGTACTTCCAGGAAATAATGTTCTGTCACGATATTGTTTATATATTTTATGTTTCCCTTAAATATAATCTTCTTCTAATGAAATCAATTATCTAATTATTAAATCTTCAGGTAAGTTTGTAATTTTACATTGATATGACATTGACATTGAGTGGTCCTTTTCAAGTCAGTTTAAAATACATGATGATGGAAAAGTTTATAGGAATAACATTTAAACATACATTTAATAATACCATTACAACAAAAATTTATATTTGAAAACTTGGAATTTTAAAAATAGAAGCATTTATCTAGAAATGTCATCTCGGCCAACGTGTCAATGCATAATAATGTCAGTTTTTTTATATATTTTGAATCACAAATCTGAACTTATATTATTACAGTATATTTGCTTACAACGTATTTTATCGCTTTAAATACCAATTGGACTACACAACATCAGCTAAAACAAGAAAAAAAGAATGAAATAACCAATTTTCATAATTTGACATTGAAGTGACCTTGACCTTGTGGTCGGATTCAAGTTCATTTAGAGAATATTATAGAGTAGATACCAGCAAGGTTGATACAAACACTTATTTATACATGTACCATTTAATTAGAATGGCAACATTATATGAGAACACTTAGAATTTTAAATTATGGATGCAGCTACCTAAAAATACCTTCTCACTCAACGTGTACATGCATAATAATGTCAGATTTAGTATTTTGAATTGAAAACTGATCTAATAATTAAAGAATATATGTGAACAAATTATTTTATAAAATATAATGCCCACTTTAAACATTTGCTAAAACAAGAAAGTTAGAGAGGAAAAATCTATTTTTCAGCAATTTTTCATGATTTGACCTTGAAATGGCATTGACCTTGACCTTTTAGTGGTCAGTTCAGCATGTCCAATTAATGTTAATCATCAAATGAATAATATCCAGGCTAATACATGTCAGTAAATACATAAATAAAAAAAATCACATTACATAATATACTATCAGGTGTATTCATAAATTATGGTGGCCATCTTGGACGCCATCTTGGATTACACAAAATGCTATATCGTCCCATGAAAGGCTCCCACCTTTTTTGAATCAGAAGACCTTCCCGAAAATTTTGGTATATATATAACACCTTTTGTTGCCTTTCATGGTAAGGTAAAGTTGAAAATAGAGCACTTTTATCCTAATAGTCACCAGACTAGCTAATATTGATTATTTTCAAAGTTTTTTTTTGTTCAAAATACGTTTGGAATTCTTGTCCAGACCTTATAACAATAAAATAAGTACTACACATTTTGTGAGAATTCTTTAGCTTACATACAATTTAGAGGCGATATGTATTTTTTTTCATTTTTGGCGGCCATTTTGGCAGCCATTTTGAATATTTCTATATGCTCAGTGATGCCTAATTGTTCATTGCCTTAGTAGGAACATGCTTTAGAACCAATATCCAGTATGCATATTTTTTAACATAATGTGGTTTATAATGATAAAAACAATATATCACATTTTCCCTATTCAGTAGTCATTTTGTCGGTCATTTTGAATGTTTTCGACCTTTTTGTTTCCAATACTTTTCAAGAATGTCTTACAATAATAAACTATGTATTTGTTCAGAATTTTGCTTTTTACCAACAATATAAAATTCTTTACGGAATTAGCCTAAGTCCGAAAAAAGTCTAGTTCCGTATAGGATGGACTTTATCCTGTCTAATTTATCAATGCAACTTCCGCTAAACAGTGACTTCCGGTTGAACAAATTAGACAAAATTTATGATTTTTTGGCAATTGACAGTTATAGATGGATTCTTATGATGTGATTGCCAACCAGCCTGTTGTAATAGACAATGTAAGTAACGCTGGTACCAGGAGGACGCTGTAGTATGTATGAAAGTCCATAAATGTCATCGCATGAGTCATACTGAACGGTTGCAGCTGCTGCAGCCTATTTTATAGGTTGTATTTACATTTGATCATTTTCATGATTATGACAATAACATATCCCATTTATAGGCAGACTTGTAGGCCTATAAATAAAGTATTTCCTACTTCATTATAGCAATTGCCCAGTTTGATCAGAGGCAAGGGTTTCTCAGCCCCCCCCCCCCACACACACCCTGGGCAACTATAGTCTATAAAAAGGCTTGTGACGTCAGAACCATCCGAGTGATGGGAAGGCTTGCAGACTGACTAGGAACAGATCATGTGCGGGTCTTGACATGACGTCAAGACAGGACTTTTTGCCTAGCCCAGCTACACACTCGCTAACAAAGTAACATAGTCCAAGCTTCTTTGACAATGATTATTCCATTTCAGTGATTATTCCATCAGGGTTCGAATTTAAGCTTGCATACTCGCTAATAGCTTGTAGAAATTCTGAATAGGGATTGACATTTAAAGTCACTCGCATATTTTAGTGAGTATGAAAACAAGTAGTCAAACAATCTCGACTTAGAGACTATCCTCTAAGTCGAGACCCATTGTGCACTTTTCTGGTCAGTATTCAAGTTTCATGAATCTTGTCTTTTACGCCAAAATAGAGCCATTTTCAGCATTGAACATGTAAAATATATTAAAAATAAACAAATGGCACAGAATACCTGATAATATTGGTCCTTATAATATATGGTTTTTTGGTCTATTATAGTTAATCACTTGCTTAAAACTTGAGATTTATCTTAGTGTAGTTTTTATAACATTCATTGTCAAGTATTTACTGTAAATTTCTTTATTTCAATTTTCCAGGGGTCTGGTATCATCAAAGCAGGTTTTGCTGGTGATCAAGTACCAAAATACCATTTTCCAAATAAGTAAGTATATGACACAATGTACGCTGAGACAACGTTCTATTAAATTGATAGAAGTTATCAATAAAAGCTTAACAACTATACTTGATGAATACCTTCACACAGGGTGGAATTGTGAGTCGTTCATCTTACACCATCACCCCAATGTCTGCGATGAACTCTGTCTTCCACAGATCATCAGCATCTTCATAGAGCTCTTGAAGAGTTGTGTCTGTAGGCCACGTTGCAGATTGCTCCTGATTGTGTCATGCCTACATGATCTACCAATGACGGGCAGTATAATACTTACAAGTATATTAACTTGAATAAGTTGCCTATTCAAGGTATTAAAATATGTACAATACAGTAAAACCACACATGCCAACAATTCAGAATCTCAATTACAAATTGGTAAATTTTTGAATTTTCAATCTCAATTAAGTTTTCAATACTGAAAGTCTGAATAGTATCAAGCACTGTCTCAGTGTTCCCAAACAACCAAATGAGGGTGTTTTATCTCCAAAATGCTTGCTGAACACCAAGTTTTGATGCACTCTACTATATTAATCAGTGTTACTCAGTGAGTAGAAGATTTTGTTAGAAGACTTGTGTTTGCCCCCCCCCCCCTCCCATTATTAAATATTGTTAAAAAAATGTTTAAGCTACTTTTTTGTATTTCAGCCTTGGAAGACCAAAGCATGTACGGGTGATGGCTGGTGCCCTGGAGGGGGACATTTTCCTTGGTCCAGAAGCTGAAGTATGTAAAACAAATAATAAACATATGCTCTGATAAATATATTAATTCTACCAAAAGTGTTCATTGAAAGCAATGCTGACTTGTTCATAAAATTGTTTTATTTCTATTTCTATAATTATAATTGTTCGATAAATTTTTATCACAGGCAATGCACTTCCAGTGCATTTGTAAAAGAAGCCTAATGTAAGTTATTTTAAGCATTTGGCTCCATGTTGTAACATATATAACCAATACTAATTAATGTACAATGTAGTTATTTGCATGTTTGTTTGAAAGCTATTAAGTGAAGATTTATATGAATCTTCATTTATAATTAGACATCATTTTATTAGTACATCATCATCATGTACGTATATATAATACTTGTAGGAACACAGAGGTCTGCTGACTATCCGATATCCTATGGAACATGGTATTGTCAAAGACTGGAATGATATGGAAAGAATTTGGCAATATATTTACTCCAAAGACCAACTTCAAACATTTTCAGAAGAAGTAAGTTAGATTTGATAAATTTTATGAATAACGCTTTACTACATCAGTACATGATTACAGTCTACAGCTGATTCACTAGAAGTGTTACCATGGGGTTACTCCAGAATGGAAAGTTCCATGAAGATACCAGGAGAAATAAAAAATGACACACTGTTGTTCTGCAAAGAGTTCCATGATAAGCCTTCGGGTTTCTAATAATTCAAGTTACCCTGCACAGCAAAGTTTTTGTGTCGTCTGAAAAGGCAACATATAGGTGTTACTTTTGTCGGCGGTTGAGGCGGCTGCGTCCGGATTCGGTTGTCCGGGCTGTATCTCACTCATGCATTAATACTTTTTTAAATAACTTGGCATACTTGTTAAACACCATAAGGCAGGGATTTCCCTGATGCAGGTTTTCTGCGTCCTTGACGCAACTTTGTGGCTTGGGACCCTCATTTCTGCATTACTGTGCATCCTTGGGACCCCCAATAGGACCCATCAAATGGACATTTTTGTCTCTGCTAAAGCATTTTTCTTTCTGCTATTTATTTCACTTGTTGTTCATTGAGCAATCTATATCGTCTACATGCTATACTTTTTATTAATAATAACTTTGATACTGTAAAATGATCTTGAAATTCATACCCGCATTGGATGGGACCCCCAAAATTTCTCAGGGACTCCCTAAATATAAAACTCAAGGGTCCTGGGACCCTCGTAAAAAAATTCCTAGGGAAAACCCTGATAAGGCAGTGTGCACTGCGCAAGATCCAGGTCTCTTGCTCAAATGTCAAGGTCACACTTATAGACCATTATAGACCTTACAAATTCGCTTGTCTGGGACATATTTTTGTCACCATAAGTTTGAATGAATTGAAACTTGGTATGCATGTTTCTTGTAATGATTCGAAGTGCAGTGCACAATAACCGTAGTTCTACCTTGTGCCGTTTTGGAATTATTTCCCTTTGATTGATTTTTATGGAGCACTTCTTGTCAGGAACATATCTTTGTCACCATTAGGTTGATTGACTGGAAACTTGGTATGCTTGTTTCTTACAATGACTTGAAGTGCAGTGCACAAGAACCGTAACTCACAACTCACACAAAAAGTGCGCTTTCCGACATTATTGCTCATATTTCGTCAGGCGACACATCCAGCTCCCGGAACTTCTAGTGTAATTACAATTATAATTATAGTAAACCTGATCATATGTGATGCTAGATTTGTTCTATTGTGTAACATTATAATATTTTATGTTATACTATTTATTGTTCTACATTCTTTCAGCACCCTGTATTATTAACAGAAGCTCCGTTAAATCCAAGAAGGAACAGAGAAAAGGCGGCTGAAATATTTTTTGAGACATTCAATGTACCAGCCCTTTTTATGTCAATGCAAGCTGTGTTAAGTTTGTAAGTATGACCGTTTGTACTAAACAAAGTAAAAAGCCTGCCCAACTCTTCATATTATGATCAAAATGATATGAGAAAATCAGATAGGGAAGGCAGCACTCAACTTAACCAGTTGAGCATAGAAATGAGTACCATCACAACACAAATACACGGAGCAATGCCCACACACAACCCAAAGAAATGATTAAAAGCCCAAGTCCTGCCGTAAAAATGCAGTATGACCCAAGAAGTAACCGAGGACAGATATCCAATCATAATCATTTAAAGTTTAAATCTGTACACATCACCAAATAATTACAGAATTGCTGAAGGCAAAAATATATTGCATTTAAGAATTGAAGAAAAACAATGCATGTTCAGTAAATTTATTGGGTGTTAAACCTGTGACTAGCAGATGAACCTTTTACTTATGAGGTTACAATGTCTATGGGCAAGGTCATAGTCACCTTTACTTGTTAACAGAGAAAGAGAGACATGTTTAACATATTATAAATCTTGTTTGTTTTCTAGATATGCTACTGGTCGTACCACTGGGGTAGTGTTAGATGTAGGTGATGGTGTGGCCCATGCTGTACCTATATATGAAGGCTTTGCTATGCCACACAGTGTGATGCGTGTTGATATCGCTGGCAGAGATGTAACCAGATATTTAAGATTACTTCTACGTAAAGAAGGATATGACTTTCATACATCAGCTGAGTTAGAAATTGTTCGAACAATCAAAGAAGTAAGTACTCCCTTCACCCAACATAACAAATAATAGGCTTCTATAACTGTAATGATTGTAAATGAAACCTGCTTAATGTTTTGAGTTGACCTGTCACAAGTGGTCAATCATGGACACAGTTGACCCATCATGGTACGTTTATGAAACAGACAGGTCTTGTAGAATGTATAACACAAAATTGATAATCAGGGGGAAATCGCATAATTTTGATTTATATTATCAATTGAATAAAGTATGTATGTGTTACTGAAAAATTATCAACATAAAAACACGGAAAATTGTTAACTTACCTAACTTACTCATCCTCTTCATAAGGCTGCTACCAGGTCCACCCACTGACTTCCGTCTTTTGCAGTGTTCTCAACTTTGCTATGGTTTATATACTAGTAGTATTTTATTATTGCAGAAAGCTTGCTACTTGTCAATAAATCCGTTGAAAGAGGAATCATCAGAGATAGAGAAATCACAATATACATTACCGGATGGTAGTTCTATAGAGGTATGTCTTCGTACAAGTGTATGTTTGGTTTGTCAGTGTTGGTTAGGTTTATTTCAATCAGGCGTTTCACATATTCCTGAATTTCAAGGGTTATTGTGATTGGTTTTGTTCTGGATTTTATCGTTTAACTTTTATATCAAAGCATATTTTTACTTTGATCTTTGGTTTCATTTGACTTTGACATATAAAAAAGGCTTTCTGCATTTTATGATTCAATTGTGCAGAAATTTTGTTGGAAAATGATGGCAGGCATAGAATAAGAGCATGGATTAACATATATATGGATTGAAGGGTTAATAATGGCTATTTTGCACATTATTTTAAAATAATCAATTGTGGCTGTTCTTTTAATGGAACTATTCTGAATGATATTACTAATTTACAATTGCAGTGATTATACCCCCGCATAACATATGAGGGTATACTGTTTTCAGCTTGTCTGTCTGTCAACTGATTCTTGTTGATGCAACTTTTACAGTTTTTGTCAGTTTTCTTTGAAACTTTCACACATCAGCAACCATAACTTAACATGTAGATGTGCATGGAGGAAAGAATTTGCGTTGCGATTATTTTGAATTATGGCCTTTTGTTCGCGGGGTTAAATTAATCACCTAATGGAGACATTTCTAGTTGTAAACATATAAACATGAACCAACTTATATTTTAAACTTGTATTATTTCTCAGATTGGACCAGCTCGTTATCGAGCACCTGAGTTATTATTTAGACCAGATCTGATAGGAGAGGAATGTGAGGGGGTACATGAAGTGTTAACATATTCAATACAAAAATCTGACATGGATCTACGGAGGACTCTCTTCTCTAATATAGTGCTTTCAGGAGGATCAACTCTATTTAAAGGTACACTAATTTTTTTATTGCCAAGCATAGCCTTTATTTGCCACTCGGCTTTCTGCTGAATATGGCAGGCATATGTTTGCCTCCACGCGGATTTGAACCCGGGTTGCTGGATTAGGCGGTAGGCACTCTAATCACTGAGCTACGGGGGCCACACTGTAAAATCATTAATTATTGCGGGGGATTAATTTTCGTGGATTTCATGGTTCGCCGTCTGCCACAAAAATAAAACCATCGAAAATACTTTTGACCCTTGAATTTATTACCTGAAATGCAAAATCCATGAAATAACACCCCATCACAATTTTCATTTTTACCAAAACCACGAAACATCGTCCCATCGAAATTAAAAGATTTACAGTATACATTGGGCTATCATTAGGGGCTTCTGAATCTCTCAAGTCTTATTTTGATAATAAAAGAGTAGGGGTACATTACTGTGCACATGTCTGTCTGTGTGTCTGTTGGTTAGTCAGTTAACCAGATGGTTTCCTTTCAAAACCTCTAGCACACTTGACCCTAGTCTCATCAAACTTTATATCGAGGTCAGTCATCAACAGTAAATGACTATAAACATCAATGAAATAAATAGATCAAGTGCTTTCCAATTAATAATTATCAATAATTAATTACAGTTAACTCTTGTACCTCAGACTTGGCCATGTCATGCAGATGAGACAGATGTGGTAAATGCCATATTAGCTTCTAATAAAGGGGCAAAGATGTTTTACAAACATCCTCATTTAGATTTTCAATCTGTTCTGATTGCATGAATTTTAATTTATGTATTACTAAATGCATTTTGTGACTTATTGTGATTGTTATTTCTTTCTTTTCAGGATTTGGTGATAGGTTACTTAGTGAAGTGAAAAAGTTATCACCTAAAGATTTAAAGATTAGGGTTTGTATTTAATGCAATCTATTTCTGAATTTATTCAAAAATGCAAAGGTTAAAAATATAAGATGTTCAATATTGATAAATGGTGGCTTACGAGAGGTGATCAATATATTCGAGGACTTTCCCTCTCAATTTTGAAATATTTTAACTAGATAAATGAAATTACAAGCTGGCATAGATCAATCAATTATCTCGCGATTTGTTTAATTTACTTTATGATAACGTCATTATTTACTTGATGACGTCACTTTTCGTAACCATGGTGAAGTAGACACAGTCGAGCATCTTGGACGTAATGTTACTTCTGAGTAACGACATGCTAAGGAAATTAACGCGGAACTTGTAAATCCTCGCGATATCTCCAAAATTACTTGACTAAATTCTGTATGGATTCTATGCGCTCCCAATTGGCCATTCTCATATGATTCCGTTGTTTATGTGATTGTTGAGGCTCTGCCAAACGGTTGAGTCGATAAAATAAGAATAAACAGCAAAAATAACACCGCGTTAGGGACACTTTCCGTTAAATTCTGCGAAATAGGATGCACAAATCTCAACCAAATGTAACTGGCGAAAACGGAGACTAGTATAGGCTACAAACTATTAAATCGTTGACTCCAAATCAAAAGGGTTATTTCGATATTGCGTCCTAAACCTGATAGGTCGTGCTTTATTCTTAATTGGAATAATCTATTTTTGTACAGCCAACCGCCATTTTCCAAGTTTTGTTCCCAATAATGCATCGCTACTCTTTTTATTCCACCTAACATTTCAGAATTGACTATTAATTACTTATTTCAGTAGTAAAAGAATACCAGTCTCATACATGGGACCAGGTATCAGTCCAGAAAGGAGCTATGTGCCGCTCCGACGGTAAGGCTTGGAATGACGTCGTGCGACGTCCAGCGTCACGCACCCCTTGTATGAATCAAATAATTTTATTAGTGCATTCGGTCGGACACATCCTACTCTGAATGATGTTAAATGGATTTGAGCCTTGCTGCCAATATAAAATTGCTAGATGAAAAGTCCTCGAATATATTGATCACCCCTCGTACAACTAAACAAGCATACAGCACTGTTATATTCTGCCTATTCAATATGCAAGACTCATTTTATGAATAGAATATGCATTATGTACTGGAGCCTGCTTAAATAGCACAAGGATAGTGTGCACATTTGTCGTCACTGAAATGGTTTGAAACCTTGTTGGGCTGTTTTCATTTTCCATGTCTCTATTCATGTGTAACACATGTTAAACATTTAACAGTCGGTTGTTACAGAACAAGTTAGTCCTGATTGAAAAAATCCTGGAATTATGATGGAAAAATTGTTTAAAAACACAATGAGCACAATAAAAACCTTTAATGTAATGCTATGAATAGTAGTCTAGGAAACTGTGAAAACTCATTCTCTTCCTTGCATTAATCTGATGTTATTTATATATTTCAGATTTCTGCACCGCAAGAACGACTGTACTCAACTTGGATTGGGTTTGTATTCTTTTGTCAATATAAAGTTAAACTGTAAACTTGTGTATTCAAATAAATCTTAAAGGACTTGTTTATCTATACTTTTTATACCCTCGCAAACAAAGTTTGAAGGGGGTATACTGGAGTCACCATGTTGGTCTGACTCTGTGGTCTGTTGGTCTGTCGGTCTGTCGTTACGTTAGCATCGTGTCCGCTCTGTAGCATTGTCATTTCTTACTGGATTTTAAAATTGCTTGGTACAAATGTTCACGACATCAAGACATTGTGTCATGCGCAAGACCCAGGTCCCTATCTCAAAGGTCAAGGTCACACTTACAGGTCAAAGGTTATATAGTCATGCAAATCGTGTCCACTCTGTAACTTTGTCATTTCTTACTGGATTTTAAAATTGCTTGGTACAAATGTTCACCCCATCAAGACGATGTGTCATGCACAAGACCCAGGTCCCTATCTCAAAGGTCAAGGTCACACTTAGAGGTCAAAGGTTATATAGTCATGCAAATCGTGTCCGCTCTGTAACTTCGTCATTTCTTACTGGATTTTAAAATTGCTTGGTACAAAGTCATGAAATTTCAATCATGGTGTTTTTCAATCTGTATAGCAACAGATTTCCATCAAATGTGTTGTTTAGACTATAATTTTAAACAATATTCCTGTGTCAAGGCGGTGCTGCGGGGGTAGGATTCATCACTCCTGTGATAGCTCTAGTTTTAGTAAAAGTTAATTTACAATTACTTACATAAATGCTTGAATCTACAAACATGTATTAAATAATAAAAAATCAAACAGGGTAGATAATACTCCTTTTCATGGACATGTCTATGTAGTATACTATAATAACGCATACCGGGTATCAATAACTTTTGATTTTTATTGCTTTTACATGACACGAAGTCTAATCATGAAATTTTTCTCACTTTTTCAGGGGATCAATTTTAGCATCTTTAGATACATTTAAAAAGATGTGGGTTTCCAAGCGAGAATATAATGAAGAAGGAGTAAAAGCTATACACAGAAAAACTTTCTAGCCGATGGAACAACACTGGTTGTGTTTTGTGAACATTTTTTGTGACCGCCGACTACAACAATTTGAAATAGTCAACTTTAACTTATTTTATGTTATTTGAATTTTGAGTTTCATTACTGTAAAATTCTGCCCCGATAGAATGTTTGTTCTTTATTTTCATGATAAATGGAGAATCATACAATCATACATTCTGTAGGCTGACTATATAAATGAGCATATGTCCATTTGTTAGAGGCGGCATTGAACAAGCATGCATGGCAATATGTAATTGTTAGTATGATGGTAATATTTAAGAGGCAATGGCATTATGGCAGTGTATTGTTCATGTATTTTTGATGTTATGAATTGTACTTGGGATACGATCAAGGAAGACTGTTAGAGATTGGTGTAACTGTTCATGATTCATGCCCGTATGAGGTTATTGTATCGTATTTTATTGGCTTCATTCAATCATACATGTGTATCATTATGTATGCCCATGGAACAAGTTTTCCTGTGTCCTTTCAAACCCTTAGTATTTATGTTTAAGAATTGAGTCGGCAATTTAACCATGTGTATGATTTAGAGTAATTGACAAGACACACAAGTTTTTGACACATTCTGTTGTATGTTGACCATTTTAAGCAACATGATGTTCACAGTCAAGACATGCCCTCTGTTTTGGCTCAACCTCTTTTATACCTGTCAAGGCTGTGTATGTAGTGTATGTTACATATTTATAAATTTCATAAATACTGTATAAGGATTGAACTGAGGTACAATACTAAGGTTGACATCATTTAGACAAACCCTTAGGTGATTTGGGTCCAGATTGATGCGGTCATTTATTTAGTTATCTTGAAACAGCAATGCTAATAGTGATTTTATTAATTGATAAAATAGTCAAACTAGAGATACATATGTTGCTATAAAACAAAGAGAAAATTGTTGTCTTCAAATTAATATGTATGATAGAATATGAGTGTTTGTTGTGTTTTATCATAAATAAACACATGTACTAGGCAAACTGGTGATATAGTGTGTATGTGTTTATGTCATGGAAAATGCTAAATTGTTTTGTTCACTGCCTTAAACTTGTCATACTATACATGACCGATACATTATTTATACCAGTTTTCAGCTGTTAATTCTTCTGGCAATTAAGTAATGATTTGTATTGTAAATAGCTTACCTTCAATACTAAGTCTTGCTCCGAATAATTTATTTTCTTAATAATCATTCAACTCACTCTATTTTATTTGTCATGTCCCCAACCTTATTTATTTCCTTTAAAATAGATATATAGTCCATTATAATCAATCATGAAAGTGATTATGTCTAGTTTGAAATCGTAAAACTGCCAATTTAATCCGATAGAAGTTCAAAAATAAAATTAAAAGAAAGAAAATTGGACAGATAGAAACTGATCAGTTTAAAAAAATGCATAAATTTCTTCAGCTCTTTTTGGATGATGTTTACCTATTGATCATAATGGTAGTTAGACATTTTAAACTTAAATAGACTTTAAATTTAATATGAAATACTTAACATACTGGGTTATGTCACCACTGGTAACCAACTTTATTATTGTTAAAAAAAAGCATGAGTTTATCTATGTAAAAATAAAATTTATAAGTGATCCAGTTATGGTTTCTGTGGATGTTACAGCACTGACAGCTTGGTTGTCTGAGGGGAATCCCTGGAACTTACCTTTGTCTTGAATACTCAAATCTTAGGTGTATATGATATCATTTCTGCTATTCTCAATCTTCTATCAAGATATCTTCCAGTTACTTCATTATGCCTCTGATTATATGTACTCCTTATAAATACATGTATTATATAACTTTGTGCAATAGAATTTTGTCATTGTAATGCCTATGTAATCAGGTTGATCATTTTCAAACATTTGACTTCTTACTCACTGAGGTAAGTGAGAACAAGTCTGAATCTTCCGAAGTAACTGAATATGTGCTAAATCTCAGCTCAAATATTGTCCCAAAATCTGACTCAATTTAGATATTTCTTTCTCATAAGAATTTTATGGGATCCAAATTGAGATTTATCTCAAGCTTTGACTCAGATTTGAGCAAAATCTTAATTTTTGAATTGAGATTAGATAGTCATTGTTTGAGATGCTTTGGGTAAGATTTGTAACAGATTGAGATCAAATGTATGATGTGCACTTAACTGGTCGTCCCTTGATCACATGATAATTCCGGTGTAGAGAATTTCCATGGGTCAGAAAGTTCAAGAGTCTCCCAGGTTGAGAATCTTTGGTGGAACTCTGTCATTATACTTAAATAATTTTTTCGTTGTGGATATAGATTCCTGACTTTTCGTTCATTGGGATTCTCATCACAAGACCTGTTGTACTTGTCTTCACTGCATGCCATGCCCAAAGAGAGTCTGTATGGTCTGGCATGTCATGTGATCTTGGTTTGACTTTTTGTTTACCTTGACATTGCAATATTTTGAACATATCTGTCAAGTTTATCTATTGTATGCCTTGTTAATGGTCTCCATGTGCTAAAACAAGCACTTTCAGAGGTTAGCATTAACCATGAAATATTATGACAAGATAAAAGAAATTTTTGAAAGAAATTATTGTAAACTACGGTTAATATGATATTATTTGGATGTGTGACTTCTCTTGAGAAACACGTAACATAATATTTGAAGTATCAATTTTGCAGATTTTCAAAACTGGGATTAGGTTTATCAGATATTATTTCATGCTTATTGGTGGTTTACTGCGGAATAACGGTGGATTATTCCCCGATAATTTCACTGTTCATAATTTCACAGTTCATAATTTCACGGAAGCGGACTAATTTTTAAAAAACAAATTTCCCTTCCGCCAAAAATAAAATAATAAGCATTTTCACTCGCTCTCTTAATCTTTGACAAATCACAGAACATTTTATGTACATAAATGTAAAACAAATGGACAAAATTGAAGCCATTGCAGAAGAACTATTTGATTGCAACTCGACGCGTGCATGGCAGGAAAACGACGTCACGCAAAACATTTCAGGTATATAGTAGAGTATTTCCATAATTTAAGCTATTTGAAGCATGAAATAAATAGAATATTAGTATTTTTTCGTGTATGATCGTTTGATAATTCACCTCGTGAGCAGCTGACTAATATTTTCACTCGTGGCTACGCCACTCGTGAAAATATTACATCAGCTGCTCACTCGGTGAATTATCAGCCGATCATACACGGAAAAATACAAATATCCTCTATTTGTTTATAAATGTTGAGATTTTTGTATAGGGATTCCATGACTTTTTATTCTTCAAGTTTTTGTTGTAGCCTTGTATTAATTGGGTGACAGTTTTTCATTATTGATAGCTTCAAAGAGCTTTAAAGTTATATGTGGGTAATACAAGTATGTATTCAAGTTTTAAAATATTACCTATCACATGCTTGCAAATGAAGTTTAGAAGGGCATTGGGGGTTTCTACATATGAGACATCTTACGATTTTTCAATCTATTATCAAATAATTTATGGCACATACAACTTCACACAGTTTTAAAGATATTTAAAAGAAGCTAAAAGAAGTCCCCAGACTAGATTGTTTCAGACTAAAAAACATGCTGGTTGAACAAGGATGAAAATACCTGAACTTACCATCAATTGCAAATGTGTGAAGCTAATTTCATACGCACCAGTCCAGGCCTCCCAGTGTTTATTGCCAGTTGATTTTAAGATGGATAGCTGAAAAATGTGAATTGCTCCGTGGTATTGCGGAGATGTATATCACTTTTTGTGATAACTTAATATCGTATTGCTACACTGGATAGTGTATAAAGCATGATGACTGTTTGATCATATACTGCCATTGTATTTCTACTTATTTAACATCTAGTCTTGCAAACGAATAGTACCGGTATGTAGAGAAATATAAGTCATTCACAGAGTTTGTAGATTTCTCTATTCATGGTGCAGCAAATTGTACTTATACATGTATGCTAAAATATGTGTTCATTATAGTTCTACACTACGATAATGTCAACTTGCAAATGATATTTATCTGCAGGCGAAGCTCAAAACCGATTTTACACCAAAAACTGAAAATTTAATTGATTCAGAAAATACAAGAATGGTAACTCACAAAGTTGATACATGTTTATCCTGTTTATCAGTGCATGCTGTGAGGCTTGATCAAGATGCATGTGCTCACTTTGCCATGAATTATATTTAAAAAAAATAGACTTTATTACTTTTTTGCAAATTGCTTAAATTTTAATTAATAATTATCATCATGCATCCTTATACATCAGTGTTTAGTCCAGTCAAAGATTTTTGTGTCTGAATAATATGCAGTTAGAAGAAAATGGGATCATAATACAGTGTATGAATACATGTACATGATAAATTATGATTTTGTTTCTTATCTATTGTTAGATGAAGGATTTGTATAGACTTAATGCTGTTTGAGGGAGAATAACTTTTTTTGTCGGATATCATGTTTGAGAAAATTTAGTTTATTAAGATTAGCGTAGAATAAAACCATATTTGCTCTGCTTTTATATCAATTATATTTAACACACACTATTGTATATATGTCTTATCTAAGGTGTTGTTCTCTGGTATTGAGTGTAAGCTTCAACCATAAATTATTAAAACATGCATCTGTCTTTGACTTGTTCTTATATTCTTATACCATGTGATAATATTCTGCTTCTGAATACATCTGATTTAAAGATAAAAACATCTGCCAAAGATTAGGTCACTTTGCGTTCTGTAAGGGTTGCTATTACAAATGTAGGTTTGAATTTACAAACAGTAGACCCTTTTATGTGCATCAAAACTGGCACCATGGACTTGTGTTCTCAACTGGTGATGTCTGCTTAATTTGACTTGGACAACATTCATGAGATAGAAAATAAAGGTCATTCATCTGAAATAAGATTTGGAAATGGTTAGTAATATAAATAAATTATGTCCCACTGGTCTTTCAGTAATAATATTCATTGTGACCAGGCTACTCGGGCACAAAATGCTGACATGGGTCAAGCCGCCATGCATTTACCTTGACCTTACTTTGCTGAGCATCACAAAAGATTGATTCACCAACTTTGCCCTGTCACTGCTAGAGTGAATTAGATCCAACTTGAGATATCTAGCAACCACTCGGCTATCAAGGTAGACGACTAAGTCTTAGTCAAGTACTTACTCAGCAAATACTGGTGAAACACTAGAGCTTTCTGAAATATGTAGATCCGTAATGAATTGAGGAGTTACCACTTATATGGTTTAATCTGAAGTAAGATGCCAATCCTTACATGTAACTTCGGGGATGGGTGCGCTCTAATCTCGAGCCTGTATGGCACTCTTGAATGCCTCAACGGATGTGGCACATACAGTGCTCTCGTCCAGATGGTTCCAGTTCTCTACTGTTCTGACAAAGAATGAGTTTTTATATTGGTCACTACTCGCGCTAATATCTATTTCGTAGCACTTGGAATTGTTTGTAACCTGACTATCTAAAATGTTAATTGTCACACAATCAGAATAAAAATTAATTTTACGACGGGGCCTTTTTCTGGCTAAAAATTCACAGGCGTCTTTTGCCGGCACCATACCCTCCACTATCTTGAACATCATCGTGAGTCTGTTGTACTCTCGCTGTTGTTGTAAGGTTGGAAGCTTGAGCTCCTGGAAACACATGCAGCCCTCGTCTCGGGATCTGTAGTCCTTCTTGATGAAACGTGCCGCTTGTCGTTGTATGCGTTCGATGGCATTCACATCCTTTGTGAGGTAGGGGTCCCAGATGGCTGATCCATATTCAAGAGTGGATTGTACGAGGGAGATGTAGGCCAGCTTGCTGCACTCTAGCGGACAGTTTTGGAGGTTGCGCCGTAGAAAGCCTAGGTTGGAGTTGGCTTTCTTACATATGTTGTTGATATGTGTGCCCCATTGTAGGTTGTCTTATATGGTGACACAAAGGTAGGGGTTGCATGGTACTTGTTGAAGAAAGGTGTTGTTTAGCTGGTAGAAGTGGGATGAAGATTGTCGGATGCCGAGTCATGGGCGTAGGAGCAGGGGGGGGCCAGGCCCCCCCAATGTCTGGACAGGGGGGGCCAACATATCTTTTGGCCCCCCCAATAATTCAGACGAAAAATTATAATTTACGACGTAATATATCTCGTTATAGGCAATTTGCCTTCAGTTCTTGGTAAAAACGTATCAAAATATTTTTTTGCTCGCTTCGCTCGCAAAATAACTTCCTTTTATTCAAAAACGTCATCACCCATTGTTTACAAGAATACACTTGTGCCATAAATTGTACTATTAACGTCCCCCAACCCTCCTATATCACTTTGGGACGTTGTCATTATATATAAAGCCTTTGAAACAAAGGTTTTCACCTTAAGCTTCAATCTCAAAATCTAGCAATTTAAATTTTATGCAAGCACTTAATTGTGTTTTTTGTAAGAACTTAAATTCCCTGTATTAAGGTCGATCCTTTTTTAATGCCAAATAAGGTATCTCAGAACGCATGGAATGCACTAGATTTATCCATAGTTTAGAAAAATTTCCGGAGGGCTATGCCCCTGGACCCGTGTATACTGAACGGATTAACTTTCAGTTACGACGTAATTACTTAACCCAATGACCACAGAACCATAAACTCAGTTAGTATATAGATATAGGAGTGTTTTGGACGTTTAAGAGTACAGTTTGTGTCTAGAACAGTTTTGTGCACATATTGCGTGTTGACTAATTGATATACAGAAGTATTATTGCGAGCTTAGCGAGCAAAAAATTTTTTTTACCCCAAGTTGCCAAATGTTTGGCCCCCCCCCCCCCCCCGAATGTTGAAGACGCTCCTACGCCCATGTGAGTACATAGCATTTCTTGGATTTGTTCAAAGTGCATGCCCCATGCGTCGGCCTATTTCTGGAGTTGTAGGAGGTCATCTTCTTCTCTTCTTCTTCCAATTAAAGAGCAGGAGTCCTACCGGACTGTATAAAGCTCAGCGAATACTGTATTAACACATGCGTGAACAACTGTCTCTAATTCACTCTTATAAAAACTGTTAAAACTATATACAGAATATTGTCTCAGGCCTTGATCATTCTCTGGAAACTCTCCAGGTTGTCGGTAGCTGTCACCTTTGATTGAAGTCGGTTCCAGTCTTTGGCGGTTCGGTGGAAGAACGAGGTTTCTAAAGTCTTGTGATGGTGGCGCTCCTGGAAAAACTTCAGGCCTCCTCTGGTACGCGAGTCCCCAGGCTTCAGAAACTGGCTTGTCTCGATGTCCACTAGTTTGTGGTGTATCTTGAACAGCATCTGAAGCCTGGCTTGTCTCCGACGGCTTTCCAGGGATACCCACTGGAGGTCCTCAATCATCTTCGTGACGCATCCAGGGGTTTTTGACGAATAGTCGTTGGTGACAAACCTAGCAGCCCTTCTTTGTACCTGTTCCAGGGCTTTGATGTTGTTCTGGGTCGTGGGGTCCCACACTGCAGCAGCATACTCCATTGTTGGCCTAGCTATGGTCTTGTAAGCAGCTGCTTTGACTTCTGGAGTGCATTCCCGCAGGTTTCGACGCAAGAATCCCACCGTCTGGTTGCCCTTGTTTACCACGTTGCGGACATGGGTGTCCCAGCTCCATGTGTCTGATAGGGTCACCCCTAGGCATTTGCTGGCTTCGACAGTCTCCAGGGTATGGCCATGGAGTTGGTAGCTGGTTTCGATGAGTTTGGCCTTCTTCGTAGTAATTCTGAGCACTACACATTTTGCTGGATGGAAGCTCATCTGCCATCTACTTTCCCACGATTCCAGGGCTGTAAGGTCCTCTTGAAGAAGTTTACTATCTTCCTGGCTGTGGATGGTCTTGTATAGCAGACTGTCATCAGCAAACAGTTTGGAGGTGGATGACTTTATCGACTGTGGTAGGTCGTTTATGTAGGCCAGGAATAGTAGTGGGCCTAACACAGATCCCTGTGGTACACCAGACTTCACCCTCGCCTTGTCTGACTGCGCTCCGTCCAATACCACGAGCTGGTTCCTGTCTAGTAGGAATGACTGTATCCAGGATAGGGTCTTGTTCTTGATGCCATAGTGACTCATCTTGAGGAGAAGACGCTGATGTGGCACTTTGTCGAAAGCTTTGGCAAAGTCCAGCAGAATGGCATCAACCTGGTTTCCGGATGCCATCCCAGAGGCAATCTCATGGGCGGTGGTGATCAGGTGAGTTTCACAGCTCCTTTTCCGTCGAAAACCATGTTGATTGTCCGATAGTATGCCATTCTGGTCAAAGTGCTTCATGATACTGCTATGTATGATGTGCTCCAGTAGTTTGCAGACTATCGATGTAAGCGAGACTGGGCGATAGTTGGATGCTTGGTGCCTATCTCCCTTCTTGAAGATCGGTACAACTACTGCTTCTCTCCATTCTCTAGGTATTTCGCCAAGGTTGAGAGATAGCTGGAACAGCTTTGCTAGTGCTGGAGCAAGTTCTGTTGCAGCCGTCTTCAAGATGAAAGATGGGACTGAGTCCGGTCCTGCTGCTGTGAAGGGACGAAGATTGACTAGTAGCTTGTGCACACCTTTCCAGTTGACTGCTATGTCGGGCATCATTGGTACTTGGCTGGTGCCAAGGTCAGGCATGTCTGAGAGATCTTCTTCTGTGAAGACCGACTGAAACTGATCGTTCAGTATGTTTGCTCGTGCTGTTGGGTCACTTTGTAGATATACATTGGTATTCTTTAGTGGTGCAACTCCAACGGCTTCCTGTCTCCGGCTCTTCACATACGTCCAGAAGCGCTTGTTGTTTTCTTTGTAGTCACCGCTAACAGTGTCTTCTAGGTATTTCTTGTGTGCCTTTCTAGTCATGTACTGCACCTCTTTCTGTAACCTCCTATATCTGTCTCTGTCCCTCTTAATTTTTGTTCTTCTGGCTTTCTTAAATGCTCTTTGTTTCCTCTTGATCGTCCTCTTTATATCGGTGTTCATCCAGGGGTTTGTGTATTTACTGGTAGTCATCTTAGAAGGAACTCTCTTTTTTATAGTTTCTAATATTGTAGATTTAACAAGGGTCCAGGCTTCATTGATGTCCATTAGGTTATTAAGTTGATCTTGTAGAGTGGATAAGTCTGTCTTAATTCCTTCGATGTCTGCCTTTTTCCACAAGTTGATTTCCCTTTTGACTGGTTTAGGGCGTTTGGCTATGATGTTGGTATCCAGTAGCACTATGTCATGGTCAGAGTTACCTATGGAAGGCATGGGTTTGCAGCGATTTATGAAAGTTGGATGAGTGGTCATGATCAGATCTAAAGTGTTGTCTAGACGGGTCGGGAAGTTCACAATCTGCTCGAAGTTGTTGTCAGCAATAACATCAAGGAAGGTTTTGTTGACGCGAGATGGGTACTTGGAGCTGGTGATTGTTAGCGAGTCCCACTTGATATCTGGCAGATTGAAGTCGCCAGCCACTAAAACGATGTTCTTCTTGGCTTTTCTACGGATTCCTCCAATTTCTTTCTTGACGGTGTTCAGGTAGTCCGTATCAGTCTGATTTGGTGGCCTGTAGAAAGCAGAGATGAAGACTTTCCTGTTATCCGCCATCTTGTAGTATGTTAATAAAAAAAATGGTTGGTTATTCTCCACAGGAATTTCATGTACTAACCATGTATTTATACAGTAAACCAGGTTCTGGTCTGCTATAATTAAATTTATAACGGGCAAATAAGGGAGACAACCGCTACTACATTAAGAAGTTGTTTTCACGACTGTGTAAATATTATGCGACACAAAACGGGAATTTCCCAAACTTTTGTTTTGTTCTTCCAATTACTTTTTTGTAAATTGGAATTTCCACTGGTATTCGATGACTAACACGACGTTTCTGAAATAGTGCAGTTTGCTTCAAGAGTTCTCTGGACAAATGCAGTAAGTTGTCTTATTCTAAATTTTGCAAAAAATGATGTAGGGTAGCATTGTCATTATATACTAAAATTATGCAAAATTATGACAACATTACTGTATATTGTAATATTCTGCATTAGGCAGCCATTTAAGGAGGATTAATGCATTGATCAGTCAGTTTTGCCACAGGAGCCTGATATTTACAGTCGTTTCGGGTAATTCTGCGCATCGGGTAATTCTGCGCACCCTAACTTTCTATTTCCTAGAGACTTTGCTGGGTCGTTTTTCTACGGTCCTCCAGTGTTTTTGTAGATGTGGGTTACTTATGTAAAGTTTTATAATCATTTCAACAAAATCGGAAAAGTATTTCTACGAATATTTGACCAAAATGAGTGTCAACGGCGATTTTCGTTAATTTGATATACCACGTGACACATAAATTGAATAAAAGCACTTTTGTAATGGGTGATGACTTTTCCTTTTTTGTCAACATTGGCTTAATGACTTATTCTTTCGATACTGTGATAAATTTCTCGTGAAACAAATCTTTGAAACAGACTATACAAAAACACAACTCCACCTGCGCAGAATTAGCCGAAAAAAATTACGTCATGAAAACCGGAAGTCATCTTGTTTTCAGACGACATTTGACCTAGTTTAGCGAAGGTATGATGTTTTGAATTGTTAACATTTGTCAATGAAGGTTGTTTCTATCCAAACAGCACCATACTCTATTCTAAAAATCAAATAATCTGTAATGTAGAAAGCCAATACCCGTTAGGTGCGCAGAATTACCCGACAGCACTGTATATAAATGGCACCAAAACACTATCCAAAGACCTAAACTGCTAAATTGCATAGTCCTTGCACTATCCAATACCCCGTTACTGACAAGCACCCATATAAATAAAAGATTTATTAATATCATGTTCCTGTGGTTTTGCAATTAACTATTTTTGGGGGTCGGTAACGAAGCGGCCGATAAAATGGTTACGAACGGTTACGAAATAGCCGAAAATGCACGGTTACGAATAAGCCTAGAAACAGAATGTTATATCTACAACCACTGCCTCACTGGTAGAATGTCGTTGCATCTACAATAATAACAAATTACATAGTAAAGCGCAACCAAAAGTATTTCTGTGACTGTATCAACATATGAATTGTATGTAGTTTACTAGTTATGTTTCTTTACAGATATGAGTAATCCTGACAAGTGTCCAGTCTTGATTGATCAAAATAGAAATACAATTGGAACAAACTTCACCTGCAAAAAATCCTCAGGTAAGGTTACTATTAATCCAAATGGGCCATGGATGATTTAATACGCTAAGCTTGTTGCTCGTTATGAGAATAGCTTATTTTAGCCGATTTGTATTAAAATTACTAAAACCATGTTAACTTAATTGAATGACTGAAACTAGTCAAATTTCACTTTGCCCCGTAAATAATATCGTAAACATTATTTTTTAAAACTCACAAATTTGATCAATCAGAAACTTAATTGTATCAAATGACTATAACCCTTAATTGTCTTCAGAAATGGTTTGTATACAAAAGATAAAAAAATATTTCAAAAGGTCAGGGCTTTCAATTGACTCTTGTAAAGTTCTGTGCTATGACTCTTGAATTTGTCAAAAGTGGCTATTTGACTCATGAAAATTAAAGCCCAAGAGTCAAATTTTCTTGCAATACTTTGATGACTCTTGAAAATTGAGAGTCAGTAATCATATTGGAAGGTATTCCATCAATCAGTCAGACTAATGCTTGCTTTGTTTTTATTTGATTATAAGTCAAGTGAATATTATTTTTAGATTCACAGTTTATGACTCAGTGTGATGGTATTCTCAGGCCGACACATAAATCATCCGTCATGAAATCTCCTACACGGACTGTACCACTTCCTAGTTGCAGTAGTAAGTATACCTTAATCAAACAATTATGCTTTACTCGTAGTGAAATAGAATTTTTGAAAATGATCGCAGATTTAACAGTGATTTTTTTTACAAATTTCAATGAACGAGTCCTGGGACTCAATAAATTGCTAATCCACAAGTCCAAAAATTAACAAACAAGTCTAAGAGACCAATTATATCATAAAACGTTAGACATAAAAGTAACCTGTTTAAGAAATGGGGAAAACTGGCTTCTTTTAACACGATTAGTAGTTGAAAACCAGAGTACTGATAATAAATAAGGTATGAAGTAATCTTCAAAATTATTCCTTTTGAAATCTCAATGCATTATTGGGACTCACATAATTTTAAACTTTGCATCCTCACTGATTTTTGTGAGTGCAGGATTCGGGACTCGCAGGTAAAAAATCACAGAGCATACATAAGCATAGTTACGCAAAAGTACAGTCTATAGTATTAGTATAGATGTCTTGCCATTGTAATATGGGGTGGTATTCACAAAGCATCTTCAATGCAAACTTAAATATTTTGACCTAAGTTAAAATATTGAGCTGAATATATTTCCTAAGCAACAAAAAATAAACCTATGTTTTCTATGTGATTACTGTAGCTCTATATACATAATGCTTCTAAACAAAGTAAACATTTCGATGGCTTAGTATTAGAAGGTCGAAACTACCAAAACGATATTTTGAGAAAACACGGAAAAACTGTCTGACATTTACTCTTTACTTATGGTAAAACAAACTTTTACAACTTTATTTTGGTCAACATGACAAGTTCAGATTTTTATGAAAATGGGCTCATAAGAAGTGCCTTGTGACGCTTATTCTAAATATGTATGAATCATAAAAGGTCGTAAGTGGTACTTACGACATTCTAATTCTAAGCCATCAATTTGTTAATCTTGATTCTGCTGTTAAGCTGATACACTTTAGGAAAATTTGAGATTTTTAGAAAATTCTAAGATTTCACTTAAGATGCTTTGTGAATACCACCACAGGATACTGTTTTATCAACATAGTTATGCAAATCTTAAACTTCTTAAAATTCTGTTTAATTTATTAACAACTACAATTTGGGAAAAGAAATTGTTTATAGGAGTTCATTCACTGAATCTTGATTAGTATTACAGCTCCATTTACCACATTTTATATTTGCTAACGTATTATTAAGAATCCTAATAATGGATTTTGATTTTTGTTGCAATTTACAATTTGAAGAGTTTTGGCCCCTTTTATACTTAGTAAATTTTTTGGCGTGTGGGATTATTATTACTTGATACATGATATGCAGATAATACCAATATATATTTATAAAAATGTCAATTCTGTACTATTTAAGATAATACAGTGATACCAAAATGCAAGGAGCAGTTATCTGATCCAGCATCTACTGGTAATTGTCTAGACATCACAGGTATGTTCTCTCATAATGTATATGTATGCTGAATGCGTGGCCTGTAAATAGAGCATTCAGTTATCACCCAAGCAATTTGCATCTCTTCCTTGAATAGAACCTGCAGCCTCCACAGAGGAAAAATTATGATCTATCTGACTACGTACTATTGAATTATATATAACACATATACCATAATTTTTTGACTATGAGTCTTTCCTCTGTGGCAACCTCCCATTCTGAAGTGGTGATCATCTATAGACATTCATTGTCAGACTATTATGATTGTTAAAAATACTGCCTATTCAATGTGTTGCTAAAATAAAACTGTTATAAAGCAATAAACAACTGCTTTCAATCATTTAAAAAAAAAAATTGAATAATGAATTCTTTGACTATAACTTATGTTTATGTTTACCTTAAAGTGTATAGAGCTGTATCGGAAGATATTTTTTTTTAAAAGTTCAAAAACTGAAAAACAATTACAGGTATGCTTTCATATCCATTGGATCATTTTTCGCTTCAGTTTTAACAGAAACTCTCTCTGTGATTTATTGGACATGCGAACTGTCCATTTTCATACGAACATGTTCTAGAACACCGTATGAAACTATAAGAATCGTCTATTTTCGACGATTGAATAAAAGTACTCAGAAACCATCCAAAGTTTTAATTTGCAATTAAGGTAGTCTAGAATCATACTAAAAACGATGCAAGTAATTATTTTGACATTGAATGACTATTACAATATAGCCACGAGGGGTGATCAATATATTCGAGGACTTTCTTTCTCAATTTTGAAATATTGGAACTAGAGTAATGAAATTACACGCTGATGTAGATCAATCAATTATCTCACGATTTGTCTGATTTTCTTTATGATATCGCCACTATTTACTTGATGACGTCACTTTTTGTAACCATGGTGAAGCGCGCACCGTCGAGCATCTCGGGCGTAACGTTATTTCTGAGAAATGACACGCAATGAAAATTAATGCAAAACTTGTAAATTCCTCGCGATACCTCCAAAATGACTTTACTAAATTGTTCATGGATTCTATGCGCTCCCAATTAGCCATTTTCATATGATTCCGTTGTTTATGTGATTGTAGGGTCTCTGCCAAACGGTTGAGTCAATAAAATAAGGATAAACAACAAAAATAACACCGCGTTAGGGACACGTTCCGTTAAATTCTTCGAAATAAGACGCACAGACCTCAATCAAAATTAATGCAACTGTTAAAAAAGAAGACTAGTATAGGCTACAACAAAAAAAAATCGTTGACTCCAAATCAAAAGGGTTATTTAGATATTGCTTCCTCAACCTGATAGGTCCTGTTTCAGTCTAAATTGAAATAATCTAATTTTGTAAAGCCAACCGCCCTTTTCCGAGTTTTGTTTCCAATAACGCATCGATATTCTATTTATTCCACCTGACATTCAAGAATCGGCTATTAACTACTTATTTCAGTAATAAAAGACAACCAGTCTAATACATGGAACCGGGTATCAGTCCAGAAAGGAGCTATGTGCTTCTCCGACGGTGACGCTTGGAATGACGTCGCGTGACGTCCAACGTCACGCGTCCCTCGAATGAATCAAATAATTCAATTAGTGCATTCGGTCGGAGACATCTTACATCGATTGATGTTAAATTTCTTTGAGCCTTGCTGCCAATATGAACTTGCTTGATGAAAAGTCCTCGAATATATTGATCACCCCTCGTATATACACTTAAAAAGTTTCTTATTTTCCTTGACAGAGTTATCTGATGTTGAATTAGTTGAACTCCAGAGAAAACGTGTTTGTCTAGTGAAACTGTATGCCTGGATTAAAGATGAAATGACAAAAACTGCTGCTGGCACTATTGCCAACTATCTGTTTGAGAACCAGTATAAGCTACTGTCAGCTGCAGCACATGAGAGTATACATCGTTGTACAAGAAGACGTGAAGCGGTGGAGCAACTTTTGAAGAAGGTACCGTTAGTTTATACTAATTTGTTTTAGATAAATTGTGAAACAAGGTCTTACAACTTATATTATTCAATTTCATCATCTCACTCCTGTTGATACCCATCATAACAGCGTTCCATTTTAGATGCCATGCATTTAGCAATAGAGTTAATGTTGCCATTGTATTTTGCCTAACATGGCATAACATGGCTTGGGGATCGAATCCGGGACCTCCGGCACTGGAAGTGGACACTCTGCAACCAGGATATCAAGGCGGTTTTACTTGAAGGTATTGTTAATCAAGAGAGATATTCACGTTAGCATATACATGTTTGTGTTAACCGTATTTAAAACAGTATGTTCTATTTTTATGCCCCCGTATCGATAGATCGGGAGGCATATAGTGATTCACCTGTCCGTCCGTCCGTTCGTTCGTCCGTCCGTCCGGCGTGGTTAACCCAAATTGACCGTTTCTTCTAGCATTAATATGGCTTGCTACAAAGCTTTCAAACTTGCATGGATGTTGTATATGACCACTCTCCACACGCCTGTATCACCTGACTCCATTTTGACCTTCACCTTGACCTAATTTTGGACTTGGACGTATTGAAATGGCTCCCATAGGGGGCATAAGCGTTTATTGAATGCAGTCTTGTTGCCATTATTATGTTGAGGATTTTGCTTTATTCTAAGATCTGTTTGAATGTTGTATTTACCAGGTGTTGATGGGTCCAGCTGATATCTATGATGTATTTATTTATGCTGTAAAACGTCAAGAAGATACGTACATTGCTGACAGATTGGCCAAGGAAACTGTCTCTGATGAAGAGATTGCTGGTTGGTACAATATTCAGTTGTTTTCAATATTTCATACCTACCGGTACATTCAATTTAATCAAATACACCGAAGATTGGCATAGGGGTTTTATAAACAACATTAATGTAAACTGGGAATATTTAAACCTTTTCTGTAGGAATTTTGAATATGATTTTTCAATAAATTTGTTATATACTGAGTTCCAAAAGTTCTGCATCCAACATAGTGTGTGTCTTTTTTATTAGAATCTCCCACTTATTTATGATGATTCAAATGCGCATGCGTAGATCGATGCGTACTTGATATAAATCCATGACATTTATCGATTTAAAGATATGTATTGATCCATAATAAAACCACATGTGACACCATCTAACGATTCCAAAGTACACACAACGATAAACTACTATTTTGCAGTATAAGGGAGGTAATTTAAGTACATAAATACCACAAATTATCTATATTTGACCACAGACAAGTGTTGATGTTGTAATAGAGTCTGTACAACAGATCAGATTTTAAGAAACAGCCGCCTTGTCATAAAAATCACAAAATGAAAGAAATATTCCCATGATTTGAATGTTGGGTGGACTACAATTAAGCTACAACAATGCCGTTGTACTTGATGCAAAAATAAAGCAGCATTTCATGTCTTTGTCAGCGGCATTGACCCTTGACCTGTTGTCACGTGGTACGTCATAAACAGGTTTTTTTGGTTGGAGATGATACAACAGTCTTATTATGATAGAGGCATACCAATTTTATCCGATACAAAGCAGTTTTAGTGAAACACCAGCCTCTAGCGTCTTATATACACGAGTACGTACGCCATATCCATTTTTGCAATCCAATTAAGCGTACATTTCTAACTTACTTGACTAACTTATTGTGTTTTTTCGTATCACAGACACGTTGCAAGTAAATTGAAAGTGAAAATAAAGTCGAAAATAAAAAACCCAAATTATGCGTGCTTGAATAGACGTTTTACCATTTTGTGACGGTGTGATCACTCAAGCGTGACGAAATCCAACGGTAATAGGTCCAACATAAACACTAAGGGTATGCAAATGGACAGTGTTCGTAAAAAGTTCTTATAAGTTAACTATTCCAAAAAAAATGAATTTTTAATTAAGATGCAGAACTTTTGGAACTCAGTATAGTATGGCCGATTTTGATGTAGTAATATCTATAATATACTGAGTGTGCTGTTGGTTTTCAGTCGATACAATTTCAGTGTTCTGGAGGTTGTCATAATGAACTTGTTAATAACAGTAAACATTTACTTATATGAATGATTATTACTTGACAACATAAAACACCTTGATATGATAAAAAGCCATTTGAATTTAGGACCTTTAGACAGCCTAGTTTTACTTATTAAAGTGATTTTTGCACTTTTTTCAATACTACTATGTATATGCAGCACACAACAATCAATTCTAGACAAATTGTGCATGAATTCTAGAAAAAATGGCAAACACGCATATGCGCCTTTAAGGAGAAATTTGGCCAGCGCCTGCAAAATATTATGAATAGTGATTTTAAATTGGGTTTTATTTGTGAAAAACTGTTTCACTGAACACTAATTATGCTTTAGATGCCTAATAATGTGTCTATTCTTCATATTTAATCACAATTACCCCTGTCTGACACTAAAATAAGGTCAATTTTGGCATACAAATGTCAATTTTAGACGAAAAAAATCTGAAATTTTCTAGATTTTCATGATAAAAATCAAAATTTTCACTTTTTTAGACAATTTAAACAGATAAAAGTGGTCAAAACCCTATCTGGGATGCATTTCCATACATTTGAATGCAAAAAAATGAAAACATGAATTTAATAGAATTTTGCCCTTCTTTAGGTTAGAAACCACCAAATAGATTTGCTCTATAGCTCAATGTAAATTGGCCATAGTAGGCCCCAATTTTCAACTTTTTTTAGTCTATGGCCACCTGGACCACATATATCATTGTAAAGAGGGGCAGTGAAGCTTCAAAATAATGCAATAAAAAAGGGGGGTCATGTATCTTCTAAGAAAGTTTTTGTCCTTCAAACACGGTCTATCCGTTTTTACGCATGTCCGGATTTATAAGTTCTGGGTTTTACCCTAGTCTACTTTCACTTTGGTATCAAGAACAAAATAGCGGAATAATACAAATATTACAGTTTTACTACACCACATGCATATTTACCAACCATTTAAACTCAATTTCATCATTCAACTCCACATTTGTCAAGAAATATCTCCATTTACAGGCAAACCAAAGTTTTTTTAAGGACTACTTGAGTGTATCACCACTTGGTCCGTGGAGGTATTTAGTGGTTCTTTACCTTTATGACGCTGAAATAAAAGTTGTTTGGACTCAAGCATAAGTTACAATTGAAGTTGCCATTGAACCTTGGCAGGTACGGTGCTTTCACTCTAACTAGTATACATCTATGTTTGTTTTTCAGTATTTCTCAAGTTAGAGCAATCATCATTGGGTAAATGTCAGCGTCCAGATCATCACTTACCTCGACTCACATTCTCAACCAGCGATGAACAAACATTGTTATACCATCTTTATGATAAAGATATTATAGAACAAGTCAACGATCACTTCCTCTCATTGCTTGTATTCAGTGTTCGTGAACATACTAACATCATTAACTCATCCTTAGATAAAGAAAAGAAAGCTAAAGCTTTGGTTAAAACAATGTGTAAATGTGCCGATTGTGTATATAAAGATTTCTGTGAGATTTTGGTATCTATTGAGGAGCCGCATGTAGTCCAGAAACTTGAGAAAAGAGTTTGTGATTCAATGAAAATCAAACAAAGGAAGAAACGGAAGTCACCTACTACTGCCAAAGAAGGTTGGTGTAATATAAAACTTAGTATATTATACTACTTGATAATATAGCTCACATTTTGTTCAACCAATCATATTAAAGTTAACCAGGGGTGTGGAAATCCTCAAATTTTTGGACTGAAAATTCCACTTGCCCGAAGACTCAATCTACTTGCCCAGGAAAACACAAAAAGCAACAAAATTTCAGTTAACAAAATAACAAAGCTCAGATTTGGTTCAACCAACTATATCTTAGATAACAAGTTCAGATCTTGTTTGACCAATCATATGTGAGGTAACAAAGCTCAAATTTGGTTTAACCAATCATATCATAGATAACAAACACATTGTTCCATTTTAGATGAAGCAGATTCAGAACCACCACCTGTGAAACGGTCATGTATGTCATCTAAAACAGAATATACTCTGGTCTCATCATTACGTAAATCCCCGTCGAAACTTCAAGATGCCATCAATAGCATGGGTAGGTATATGTATTGCAGTTTCAACAGGGAGCTCAAAGGTTGCTTTGATAATTTTGTGGACCTAACACTCCATAGCTCAGTGGTTAGCATGCTTGTTGCCTAATTAGGAGACCCAGGTTCTAATCTAAACTCATATGGCTGCCATATTTCAGCAAAAAGCTAACTGGCTATGGTCAGTAAAGGCTATACTCAACAGGAGGCACAAGAATTAACAAATCACTTTACAACCCCTGTGTCTGTTTAATAATAGTTTCTCTATACTTACCAGAACAATCTCTTTACACGTTTTAGAAAAGAAATAAAACAAACTTTCATGTTGAACATTGTTAAAGTACACAGTTGGTGTGTGCTTTGAAATTCATTTGCATAGAAAGTAGGTCAATGGTAAACCAAAAATAAAATAGAGTTGTACCAGTATTTCCCTTGTTAAACACCAAGTTGCTTAGCATATTAAGGCAAAGCTGGCTGCCACCTGGCATGAGGTGTTGAGAGTGATTTATAAAAGTTGAATAAACTTGTTTTACCATTGATATTTAATAAATTAGTAAAAACTATAATTGGATGACTCAGTGCAAAACTATGGTACATGCCTCTATAAATTGATGTAGTTACCATAGTTCAGCACCGAGCCCAGTCAGCCCACTGCAACTTTAAACAAAAATGATTATACAATCTTGCTGATATTTCAGGATTTGATCTGGAGGGTATAAATAAAGGCTCAATCGTGATTCAAGTAACTCCAAAGAATCAGGACTCGTGGCTTCAGTTGGAGGAGAATTGTCGTACTGGGAAGATAAAGGATTTTATACCAGCTGTGTATGGTAACGAGGTACTGGAAGAACTGATGGAAGAGGGAGAATATAGAATCAAGTTTACCATCTATACACTACCATCTTCACCCAAATCTGAAAGTAAATATTAGTTTCCATGTACCCCCGAATACCCACCATGGGCCATGCAGTTTGCAAAAATTTAAAGACAAATTTTGTACAAAAAAGGGGGGGTATTAGGGTGGGAGATATAATTCCAGGGAATATGGTATATCTATGTAATCTACTTATATCTGAATCTTTCTGGGCTATCCTATGTGGCGGATTATGATCATTTTGTACCAGACTTATAGTCCAAATTCTTGTACATGGAGGAAATATGACCTTTGGTCTGATTTATGAGGATCATGTTTTGAAATTTCAGGGGTCAAATGCCCAAACTGAAATGACAAATAAAATGCTTGCTTTTAAGCTTGAACATGTTTCAAATCTTAGATAGTATTAATTTTAGAAGAGCAAGTAAGACTCGGGTCACTAAGTACTAATTGATAATTAATAATTAATGTAAAACAACTCAAATCAAGATTAAAATCAAACAAGACCAAGTTCACAATATATATTGTGTTATATTTGTAGGTAATAAAGCCATGTTCCATCTAGAAACAGTTGAGGAAGACCAGGAAGGTAAGAAATGGGTTTTATAAGGAGTAAAAATAATTTTATATAGTTTTGTAAATTCCCAAAACATTCAATGCGAGCCTACCATTTTTCCTTTTACTAAGACCAGGCATTGACTTGCAAAAAGGCCTCTATTCGCATTTGCAATAAAGTAAAAACTTTAAAAAAAGTCTGGCTAGTTATCTTGCACATTCAAAACTTAACATTTTGAGATCTTGGATGAGATACTTTAAAATTAATAACTAGAAAAATCCTGAATTTACTGAACAGGTATTTGACTTACAGACATATGTTTATTATTTTAGCAAAATCATCATCCAAAGTATCTACTGATCACCCTGGTAACCTGTTAGAAGAGAATTCTGATCTGCTATGTGAGGAATTAGAAATCACAAAAGATCTTTTAGCTATATTAAAAGACAAAGGACTTGTATCTGCTAATATCAAACAAGAGCTGGATAAAGTTGGATCCAGAGGAAAGAAAATCAAGTCCCTGTTGAAAAAATTAGGTTCCCATGGAAACAAGGGGTAAGTGGCCCTTACTGGTGAATATAGAATAGGTTTCGAATATCAGTAGTGTGAGTTTATCTGTTGAGTTGTATTACCTCAAGAACATGTAGGCATTGTGATGAGTTACAGTCTGTCATTCTTGCATTTGCCAAACAGTATGACATCTTCAGTTATGGCTTACAGTAAACGTCATTATCTCGGGTAGTAATCGGGACAGGTAAAATGCTTCAGATAAACTGGGTGCTTGAAATAACCCAAGGGCATGTATTGATGATACAAACGAATATTGGTTTAAAACTTGCTCGAGATATCGATGCTCGTCATAATGACTGAGTTATGACATTCAGTCACGACATATTCAGTAATAACAACATCAGTTAGGAAATCCTTGAACAAATGTTTCATAACAGATACTTGTAGTTGATTATTTCATTCACTGAGAGATGAAAAGACTTTCACATGATTGAAGAATTATTGAAATAAGTTGTAAAACTGCATGAAATAAAAAAAGCAAGAACGATTTCTTATTTGTACTTATAACAAATTTAACTTTACTCTATATTTTATTCCAGGTTTAATGCTATTAAAGATTATGTGAAGGAACAAAATCAGGATTTATATAAAGCCTTGGTAACTAGAGAAGAGGTTAAGTCTATTGATGATAAAATGGATTCCAGTGCCAAGGTTACCAAGACTGTCCAGGTGCCTTCTGGGAAACATAGAGCAGTATTCAAGAAGGAAGTTTTCTTTCAGGCTACTTTAGTAATACGCATAGCGAAAAATGGTGAATATATTCAAGCTGTAATGTTTATGTGGCATTAATCGTGAAAATGACACATAAATTATTTCTGGAATGTTTGGTCAATTATTGCTTGAGTTATGGCCCTTAGATTGTAAAACATTATAATTTTGTTACTTCAAGCTTTATCTGTAGAATGCTTTCCTGTTGTATTTCACTCAAAATGTAATGCATTAGTTGTCCCAGCTATCCGAAAAAATTGTCTGCTTGGTGATTGTGAGCTTAGGTCATTCAGTGCTACACTTAATTTTTGTCATAAGACATTTATTAGTTTACAGTAACTTAGAATTAATTAATGTATTTACATTTGTTTAACTGAACTGTCTTATAGAAAGGGAAGTAACTGAGGGACACATGTGTTAAAGCAGTCGTAGTAACAGATTTGTTCTTTGTTTATTAAATTTTATTGTTTGTTGTATTACAGATGGAAGAAAGTCAGAATGTAAGAGTAAACACATTGTTACGTGTACTGATATCGTCGATCCTGTGTGTAACTTCCAAGGAAGAGGTTGGTATAAATAATTAATCATTCTTCTTCTGCCAAATAATTTTGAGGGCCCATTTTTATTTTTTGGGCAATATCACATATTTAGAGACTGAGGTGAGATACTTGGAATTTGCATGTGTTACCCTTGCTGGTTTAGAATAGCTACCTTGGTTCTTTAACATGCCCAGTGTAAAGAACCAATACACCTGTGACTATGCCTGGGTAGCCCTTTACTCCATAGATATATACATTCCCTACCAAATAACTGGAGACCTTTGTTAATAACAAATTCTTTCCCAATTACGAATTATAAAGGGAGACAATCAAAGTACAAATCTTTAAGGTCATTGTGATAAGTCTGTACTGGATTTGACCATTTTATAGCCAATAAATTAAATACTGTAAAGCCATTTAATTTAAATGGGACAAAATTTTGTCGTTTGTTTTGTGTGAAAAATATCATTTTGTGGGGACGTAATGTCAATGATACTCTATTCAATAAGTCAGATACTATAAAATCATAAATATACTTTGGGGATTTCATTTTGAAAGAATTTTAATCACTCAAAAATAATAATGATTTTACAGTATAAAAATTGAATGAACATTTGACAAATAAGTTGACTCATCAGCCAAAATCGTGAGGGGCAAAAGTTTTTTTTTTAAAAGTCTCATTGGTCAAATAGTCAATTCAAAGGTAAAAAGTACCCTTTTCATTTGTCAGTTCATATCTATTTAGTGACTGAATGTCTCATTATTCTGTAGGGAAAGAAAATGAAAGTGAAACAGATCAAGCCACGCTGGTGTTTGAAGATGCTTGGAGTTTGAATTCTAAGAAGGCCGAAAGAAAAATAGGTATGCATTGTACACTATGTTTTCCATTGTGTTTTCATTGCAAGCATATTTATTTATCACATACAAGTAGATTAGTCTGTTTTTTGCCCCTGGAACTTAGTAGGAAAGATAGTATTTTGAAAACATAGGGAAAGTGCCTTATCTTCTTATAATGGCCCTACTATATAAAAAACCAACCCTTTTTGTTGATGACTGACCAATTTGTAGATACAAACATAGTAGTCCTGTTCAGAGTTGATTGTTATATTTCTGTAAACATTGTATTTGTTGGTGTTTCACAAACATCTCTTGTTTTCATTATAGCTGAAAGTACAAGTTCTAGAAAACGGAAAAATGAACAAGAAAAAGGTTTGTCTTATACTCATTTTCTGTGTTTATTTCTATATTTATATTCCATGAGTACTGCCCTTCACAATTTATTTCATATTTTTGTCCACACTGTCTTTCTGTTACTGTGTTCCTCCGTAGATCAGTGGTTAGTGCACTTGGTGTCTAATCCGGTGACCTTGTTTCTAATCCAGTCGGAGGAACTCATATACATGTATATGCCTGCCATATTGCAATAGAAAGCTGATTAGCAAATAAAGGCTATGCTTGGCATGTTGGTGGGATTTTAACAAAACATTCAAGATGCTGAAGTGGTGCATGTGGTATTTTAGAGATGTATGGTCTGTATTTATAGATGGAGGATGTAAACGTGCTGCAAGCAGTGAACAATCTGACAGTGCTGACGATGAACATGTGGAACTGATCCCTTCCAAACCAGAATGTAAGTTATCCCTTGTCTTCTATCCATAATCTTGTAAACTTCATATGGTGAAAATCTGATAAATAGAGGATCTTGCATGATTCTTTTTATCATAAAATCGTAGTGAACGCTCTTTGAAAATGATGATGTATGTTGCTTGGGTTTCAACCAAAATTTAGCAGTAAGCTTTCTTGGAGTGTAACACACAGCTTTGCGGCACTCCCAGACCACCAAAAAGACTTAACGGACCTTTATGAAACTGAAAGCGAATTGGTTATAAATAAATAAGTCAATGTGCAGAACCTATGTTACAACTGTGATAGCTTAAGATCACTGTTCAATTTGATAGGTTGGAGTCTTAAATTTTGCTCCACTGCCCTGGCCCAAATTGGATGAAACTTATAGCAGCTTTGGGCCAGTTATATCCACAGAGAGTCAGAGACTATACCACCCACATGTGAGACAAGTTTTAATGCAGTATGTACTGCTAACCGTCTGGTTACTGTTTTATCAAAGCATTTACGGTGATTGTAAATTTACGCTCTTTGAATTCTTTATAATTATTCAACTGCTAAAAGTTTTGGTAAAACAACATATTAATATCAATAGTTAATTAATCCAGTTAACAATTTCAAATAAGATGTCTCCCCTATTTGTAGATGCAAAAGCATTATTATAATAAGGAATTTAAATTTTAGCAAAATTTTTCGATTTTCGTAAGTACTTTTGATAAAACAGTACCCTGGTAACTACAAACGTTTGATGGTTTAAGTGTCTCTGTGTTGTGATTTATAACTCAGTATATGTCCATGTATTGTTCACACTTTCTGCTTTGTAATATTGTAGATGACAGAATATTTGATAGAATGGTAGTATTTACACAATCGTGTTCTAGTTTTGTTAGTTTGAGTTTTTAAGACTTTGCTGTTTTCCTTTAGTGTTTTTATGTTAACTTTGTGTTTGTTTTACTAACTTTTATGTACTTTTAAGGTCTACCCACATGTTTGGAGACTTTTACAAAAAGAAATTTAAGTTACCAATTTTGAGGGCTGCTTTCAGCTGTGCAGCCGCTCCACGGCTCTTTGACATTTTAACTTCCCCTTGTCATTGGGCTACCTAACTGAAACCTGAGTTTTAGAGAATATTTATCTGTTTGGGTTACATGTGAACCTCACACAAATAGAGTAAATTGGGATATGTTAGGGGTATCTTGAATTTGTAGTTAGTTGGTCTCATTCAAATGATTCAGATTTAGTATTGATGGTTCATTGTGGCAGGAACTATGTCTCTTATTAGTCCACTAGCGGCTTTCAACCGGATGGGACTGTAGATTTGCCCTCTGTCCATAAAAGATCTGGATCCTGCTATAACTCAAACCGTTTTTCCAACTAGTTACATGAAACTTGGTATGTGGATAGGAACCAATAAGGAGATTATGAATGTCTAATTTGGTTTCGATTCGGCAACAGAAACATTGAAGACCTGAAAACTGGGAAGGAGACTTCTGTTTTGCTTGCAATTCCTAATTACTTGTTTCAAATGGATTTCAATGAAACTGTAGTTGCATGATCATCGTTAAGTGTAGAAACGTGTGATGCAATTTAATATGTGTGTCAATAAAGGCACAACAGTGTTTGTACTTGGGACATGAAATATTGCTGGGATAGTGCTGGTTTTAGTTAGAACAAATTTTCACTGGGAGTAGGATATGTTCAGAAAATGATGAACATGATGCACTATTATAAACGTCATTATTGTACATGTGACAATATATGATAATTAACCTTTGTAATTTCTGTAAGTGTAATATAAATAAGAGTATGGCTATCTAAATTTAACTTTGTCTCCAATTTTTATTTTTGTCTAACAGTGACCATATTGTGATCTTTTCTTATTCAATATAATGTACATAGGGGATCTATCACGAGTTGTCAATTGATATAAATTTATATTAAACGAGTTTTGGAAATTTTATTATGCGAGCCTTTGGCGAGCTTAATAATATTTCCTGAACGAGTTTAATATAAATATATCAATTGACAACGAGTGATAGATTCTTTATAGCATATGACACTAAAAACGTAAAATATGTATCAAATTATTGGAAAAAACACGCCTGTGTAGTATAAAAAAAATACGTATAAGATTATTAGTACTCGCTATACTAACCCGGATACAAGGAAATTCATGTGATATATAAATTATATTATAGAAGAAGTACCTTTATCATGATTGGTTACATGTGGTCTGGTTATCTTAAATTAACTACTATGGATCTAATTTTTGACTGGATATTAAAATCTAACTTTGACTCTAATATGCTTGTTAACTACATTTAAGTTTGGCTCTTATAGCTTTTTTTGATACCATTATTCACTAACTGAGGTAATGAACTTGTGTGCATACAAAAGGCAAGAATTTGCCTATATGATTATGTCGCATTGATGCATTTGTGAAGTCATTTGATATGGTGACACATTTGATGTGATGATGTGCAAAAATCACTGTTTGTTGGTTCCTTTTAATGGTTAATAATAGCTACATGCATTATTGTCATTGGAGTTATGTGTGTGGATGTGTTGTAAGGAATAGTCACAGTGGATAGGTGAATGGACTACTATATGTAACAAAAATATTTATGAGAAATGGCTTCAAACTCAAACAAAAATAAATGAAGATTTTTTTATTATTATTTAGCGCATTTCTTTATCCTCGCCACTGGATAATCCATATGGGCGAGGCCACCAGAAAGTTTTTAGTACTTTTAGTTTTTGGGGGATAGTACAAAATATAGAATATGCCCAAATTCCAGAAGCATCCCTGGTTCTTTTATATGCCGAGTGTATAGCACCCATACATGGGACCTCGGTTTAAAGTCTCATCCGAAAGAGTATTAGTAATTTTAGTTGGCCAGTCCGGGATTCGAACCCACTACCCCAAGATCAGTAGTGACTACTAGTCTCGTGCTCTACCGACTGAGCTCAGCGAGTTAAATGGAGAAACAGATAAAAAATCATTTATATTTACTAGCACCACATTATTAACAAAGGCATAACAAACAACTAGCTATCCTGGTTTTTGTTGGATGACTTATTAGGAATGAAATATCTTGATAAATCTAAAGTTGAAGGTAACTTTCATGCTTTAAATTAAACGTGGGGTCATTGGGGTCAAGGTCACTTTAACTACTTGCTGTGTAAGTAACTGGGCTGACATAAAATCTGGTTTTCATGGAATTTCCACATCTTGTATTTCTTTTTTTCAGTGAAAAAGAGCACATCGAAAGAAAACATGAAAAGTAAAACCGGCAAAGAAGAAAACAGCAAGGTTGAACGAGACAGTACTGTTGATGCTGATACTGCTCCATCCTGATGATAGAAACCAGTACCTTTACTGTGCATGGAGCAACCAGGACTAAAACTAGGTTTGTGGAGGATTAAAAATACACAACCAATGGGTCAGCTCATGAATTGTGGACTGTACCATTTGTGTTGAGATGATGACCACTTCACTGAGAGATCATGATGCTTGTGTCTTGGAATAGGATGGTTTGCAGAATGTAGGCAGTTTAAACAATGGTAAAGTTACTAACTGTTAGATTTTATATGATCTGTCATCTAACTCCAAAAGCATCTCATGAAGAAATCTCTACTCAATGTAGAGATTGTGCTCAATGCCCAGTTTGAGTTTGAGAACATTCTCAGATTGAAGCTTTTGAAACTCTGCACTGCGTTTATATTTTATAAAATCTTTTTTGAGTCAGGTCTCCGTTGAAAATAACATAAAGAGGAGGGTGATAACATCATTCATATTTCAATGTGTGAGAAAATTTAAGAAAGAGCTATAACACCTCATAAAATTAAATTTAGATAGAATTTGCATTTTTGACAGTATTTTAGGCTTTGTTTGTCAGTCACATATTCTACATAATTTATAGTAGTCACAGTATGTGATATATGTATGTATCTGCTTTCACTTTACATGTTGTGGTTTTCACTGTGTATAAACAAGTCGATTTCTGGCAATTGCAATAAGGCATACACTTGAAATATATAGTATGGCAATAAGTCATACAGTGATCGGAATTTACATGTGCTTTCAATAGCAATAAATGGTACAAGTTGAATTTTTATAGTAACCTGAGAAGTCATACAGTGATTTAGTTTAAACTCTGTGGTATTTGTAAGTATTTGTATCACTTGCGCCATGCTCTTTGATTCTGTGGCTATTTCCATAATATGATGTCATCCAGAAATCATGTCAAATTTTATTGTGAAATTCATGTTACTACTTTCTTACATTTGGTTTAAAATGCTTCCAAAAAATTTCTTATGATATTCGATATTTGTTTAAGTCTGGGGAAACATGTATTTTCTTTCAAATTCGGAGTAGTTTTGTCAAATATGTTCGTAAGTGCACCAGACCCATCTCATTATATTTAGTTTTTGTACTTATGTGTGAAAAAGTGCTGAATATTTTTATTGAATGGTATGGGTTCCATGGTTATGAAAGAAATTTGTAAATGATTTTATGGTTAACTGTTGTTAGATGTGTGTTTTGTTATTCATGTACATATAGTGTGTACATTTTGCTACTTCCATTGAATGGAGTTTTTACTTCTAAGGAATTCCATGTTGCTATATAGGAGGTATTTTAGACTGATCTAATCATTCACTTACTTCAATTTATTGCCGATTTGTTATGCCCAGACCTAATGGTGAATTTTTTAAACCGAAGCAATGGAAATTTGAGGTGCTGTCATAAGTTTTTACAAGTTATTGCAGCAGTGATCATGAAACTTTGTGAAAATGTGTGTCAGCACATACAGTACATGTATAATGAATTTGTGCACCTGTTTACTTTATGTTGGAACCATGTTACAGTAGAGATACTTTCCTTGTTGGTAAATCTAGTTTTCATCAAATTTCTATGTTTCTTGTTTTTGTAATTCTACATTGTTTTCAGACTACGCAAAGGTATTGTTTTAGATGATTGTATATTGCAGTACTGGCTACATAAGCTTATTCTTTTTCGATAATTTTGTTTTATTTGTGGATAAATTATCTAAAGAATACAATACCCTTTGTTAATGATCATTTTTTATGTGATTTTTTATGTGTGTATTTTGTTAGATGTTTTAACTTTCATCTTCAGCATAGTTTAAGTGTGGTTTTTTTTATGAGTTTACAATTTTTGCACAATTTATAATCATTAATGCTAGCACTATTTTCATAATCAATGTGATAGAATGTGTGTGTACATCTCATTTGCAGCTTTTTGAGCAAAAAAATGATCAAGAATGATCTCCCTTGAAAAGTTATCTATTTCAAGTGTCTATAACTGGGTGCCGCAGATAGATGATGGCTGTCACACCCACAGGAGTGAAATAGTCTTCCAAGGGAGACACACATGTAGGTTTCCATAGACAGCCCAATGGCCAGGGCAACTTAAAATGTTAAAGGGTGCTTGAGCTGCCTAACAGCTGAAAAGAGCCCTAGAAAATTAGTAACTTAACATTTTTTTGTCTCTAAAATCGGGTTGTCTCCCCTGCATAAGTTTGTGTCAGGCATGAAATGTTGATAGGGATGTGAATTATAGACAATTCTTGGAGCTGGCCCCGATCTGCCTCAATATCTCAATCTGAGTTAAATCTCATCTCAAATATTGTCATGTGTTATTTTAATGATAAAGGTAATTTCTTTGCGAGACTGGACTCAAAATATGCATCACAAAACAGAAAGCAACAATCATAGTTTATTACATTTTAAAAATTAACAAGCTTGGAACTTCAGATTGATCTCTAATTCACACTCTGATTTGAGCAAAATCTCTATTAGAGATTTCTAGTTGAGTTGCTTCCTGAGATCGAGTTCATGTGTTTTCATTAGAGGGTAGGGGCCAATCATTTAGTGTATAGTTATTCATTTTCACCACCATGCACATGTGTGTATGACACATATTATATTTATCAGTTTTATACAAATTTCAGAAATACCGAAAAAGTAATTTGTTTTTAGGGTATTAAGTTGTCTTTGCATGTTTTAGTAGTGTCTACACAATTGCTGATGTTTGTCAATTGAATGCAAGTTGCATGTAATAATTCTTGTAAATGTTTTACAATTTACTTATCATGTATTCCTTAGCATTAGTCCGGCCTGTGTGTGTTCAATATTTTTACGGGTATACCACTTTCTTTTAAGCAGCTTGTTTTTTTTTGTTTCAAAATCATTATTTTGCTCACTTTCTCACCATCTCATTAAAATCTAATAAAAGACTAATATACAGTCATGTATTTCATGTCACAAATTATCTACAGCGAATTTGAGGTATATCAATTCAAGATGACTGAAGAAATGTCTAAAATAAAAAACAAGCCAATTTCCTGGAAAGCCAACAATATGAAGACCAGTTTTCAAGGGTCCCATTTAATGTTGTTGTGCGACCCCTCCCCCTTACTTATTTATATGTGTAGGGGCAAATAGTATTGTTGGTGTCCGTCATTCGTACATCTGTACGTAAAGCAAATGTGTTGATGTCCTCAAACCATTAGGCCAAATTTCTTTAAACATTCACAGAGTAACAACGTTAATGTATAGTTTGTTGGGTCAATTTTTACCAGAGTTATTGCCCATTGTTATTTTAGTATATACACCAATGGGGACACCCTTGTCACATGGACACATTTCTAGTTTTAGTCATAGGTGGCAGTATCAGTGTTTGGAAAAGAAAAAGAAAAAATCCGTCTCTGAGCTAATACACTACATGGACCGTATATATATCGATTGTCTATTGAACTCCATGTACACTATCAAGGTATAAAGCATAGTATATGTCTATGTCCAAAGATTGTGGAACATCGCATAGGCTTGGTTCCCAACAATAATTACGATACTGTGAGCGCAACGGGTAACCAGTGCATAAATAAAATGACCTTGAGCGAAGTTAAATAACGAAAGTAGCACCGTTTTGCTGTTTCGCAGTTATAACTAAAGTTTAAGATACAACTGAACGAGATTTTCGGTAAGAATGCATATCTTATAGTTTATTTGAATGACTTGTATAGCGATTTTTCTTCAGCGCCCGTATTTTATGTTGAAACAACGAGATGCAATGTTCAACAATCTTTGGCATATAGACATATAGTACGCTTTATACTGTAACTTATGTCCTTTTATTACAATATTAGGGGACACAAAGTTTGTGTTGTGGTTCTATATGTCCATGTACAGACAGTGAATATAAAGGAGTAATACTGTTTATAGTTCATATACTGTTTAATATTTCCACGATGACAATAAGCATATAAGCTTAAACCGTACGAGCTTACACCCTGAAAATATACAAATAACCTAACATTAACATTACATTTACATTCCTATTATACATATATTACTGTAGCATGCGGTCAATTACCTTAATACAACTGTACATATTCCCTATATACATCTCGGTAGCCTCTATACCTAGCAGGCGGCTATAACATGACAATTCGACACATTACAATTACATCACATAACACAATATCACATGACATCGCTATAGTCTTTCACATACTTCTAGGTAACAATACATCACATGACACAGCCCAATAATATACATAACATCACATGACTCAGCATAGTAGTTTACATAATAACACATATCACATGACACAACATAGTATTTTACATTAAAAGCACATCACATGACACAACACTTACCAATCTATGGGATTGAGTGTCTCTAAACAGCTCTCAAAGTACAACACTTCCTAGCTCTCCCGTGAATGTAAAATCTGTAAATAATGGAATTAGCTATTAATGGTGAAGGAATAGGGTTGAGGAAATGTGATCATAGAATATAATAGAATGAAGAGGTAGAGTTTAATTACAGGTAGATTCCTAAGCCACGCCCGAAAGCCACAATTAAATATCTGGATGCCTGAGCATAAATCAGGTCTTGGATCTACTTATATAAATAACTTTACTTATATCATTTACAATGAACTGACCAGAATAAATACAAGGGAATGATTCATAAAATACTTGACCAATACACAAACCATCAAGAGTATCATCAATCCATTTCCCATAAAATCTCAACAATAAAACATCTGCATACACAGACTTCTCTGTTTGTTCTGACACAAGTTTTAGAGGGAAAACATACTGACCAATCAGAACCAAAATCATCAACCGTGACTAATCCACACCTGGCATAACTCCAGTCATAATTGGAATTACCTAATTCTCTCCCTTTGACCAGTATCAACTACACTGAACAATGCACAATAATAGCAGGGTTACATACTTCCCCGGCCACAGAAATGACGTCCCGTCATTTGCTACTCTACATGTTCCTATCTCTACATATGTAGGATATCTACATAATATTATTCTACACGGTCACTCCGTACTTATATGTTTATTCATATAAATCAAATACATAACATAATCATCAGATTATACTTATGTAATATTCACCTGGTAATGTTCCCTGTTTCACCCCCTTAACTTAGGTCCCAATTAAAATAAAATAAATCCTTACAATGATATAGGCTATAGTCATAACCATATGTTCTAAACCTGAACATAGTATAAAATTACATATTAATACAGTTAACATAGAATCACATAATACTTTACTTACTGCATTATGGCATTAACCACTCGCCTAGCAGTGTCAATGTCCAAATTGTTTAAAATACCTGAATTCATCAGTTCCTCTAGTGCCTGAACTCGGCTATCCCTAGGTCTACTGGTTACCATACTATACATGTGATAGTCCTGAAATCTATCAGGTGGTTTCTTTCTTCTTTCTGATCTTCTTTGTGGTACTATTGGTAGTTGGCGTTTTCTTTTTGTCCTTCTGTTTAGTTCGCCTTCCTCTTCTGTTGTGTTGACTGTCGTATCAGCGTCTGCATTCCTTCCTTCCGCCTCTGTATCTCTAGAGTCTGTAGTTACTTCTGTCTCTTCCTCTGTCATAGCAATTGGTTCGTCCGTCGGCTCTTCTACTTCTTCTGACCTATCACTTTCAGTGGATATGTTTGTACCGACTGTTTCGTCTAGAGTGTCGTCACTTGCTTCTTCTTCACTTACTACTACATGCTGTTTGTTGGTGGCACAGGCGTCCCCGTGATTACTTGTTTCTTTAACAAGATAAAACCCAACATCCTCACTTGAATCTGTGACATCACTATCTCTAGACTTCTCCATATCTGTTACTTCTACTGTTTCTGGTGGCTCTACCAATTGCTTTGACGCTTCAACCGGTACAGGTTCTTCGGCATCGTTATCTGCTGTTTCCTCCCGGTCATTAACTGGGAACAAGTGATTACGATGCAAAATTCTGTACTTCCCGGTCTTGCTTCTAACTTTGTAAACTGGTATGTCTGCTCTTGCCTGTTCTACCACGGAATAAAGATCTTCTTCGAATCGGTCAGCCAGTTTGTGTTTTCCTTCACCGTGTGACAAAATCCTTACTAAGACCTGGTCGCCTATTTCCACCTTTGCCCCTCTTACTTTCTTGTTATAATACTTTTTCTGCTTCTGTTTGGCTTTCTCTGTATGTATGTTGACAATCTCCCTGGCTTGCTCAATTCTCTGTTTTAAATCTGCTATATATTCTTGGGTTGTTTTCTTGGTTGGTGCTTCTGTCGCGTTTTCAAACATCAGGTCGATTGGTAATTTTGGCTTTCTTCCAAAAACTAGTTCATAGGGTGATATCTTTGTCGTTTCATGCGGAGTACAATTGTAGGCGTAGACAAGTGAGTTTATATACTTTTTCCAGTCCGGCTTTTTTGAATTTTCTAACGTTCCAAGCATTTCTAGCAGTGTCCTGTTGAAACGTTCAGGTCCGGCGTTGCCTTGTGGATGGTAGCTTGAAGTGTGTGATTTTTTCATGTTGGTAATATGACATAGTTCCTTAATAATTTCTGATTCGAAATTTGCTCCTTGATCAGAGTGGAGTCTAGTGGGTATTCCATATGTGAGAATAAAGTGATTGAAAAAGGCTTCCGCCGTGGTCTTAGCTGTCTGATTTCGTGTGGGTATGGCTACAGCAAACTTGGTAAAATGGTCAGTAATGACTAGTATGTTGCCATACCCTCCTTTGGATGGTTCCAAGCTGAGAAAGTCAAAGCAGACCAATTCCAGTGGATAAGTTGAGGTCACACTTATGAGTGGAGCTCTGGAATTGGTGTTGCTTTTCCTTCTCAAGCATCTGTCACATCTTGAAACAAACTGATCCACCTCTATGGTCATACACGGCCAAAAGAACCGATCCCTGATAATTCTCAGAGTACGTTCTCGGCCTGGATGTCCCATGTCTGAGTGTAGGCCTGTCAGTACATCTTGTTTGAAAAACTCAGGGATGACCAGTTGTTCGATGATTTGCCCATCTTCTTCAATGTCTCTGAATAGGAGGCCTCTCTTCATCTTGAGGTGTTTGAAGTTCTTCTTCATGATTGTATCTTGTTTTGAGCCGGTGGACGGCATGGCCTGGTCAATGACGGCCTTCCTCCATTTCTCAATGGTTGGGTCTTCTCTCTGTCTTTTCCTAATTTCTCTCATCTCTAATTGCGCCATTGGCTGTCCAGGGAGTTCTGTGGCTTCTAAGATATCTAAATTGACCGATGGTAGGCTGCTACATACTGGTACGGTAACTACACTGCAAATAGCCTTCACTTCAGGGTTCTCTAACAAATGATATGGATAGCGACTCATGGCGTCTGCATCAGAGTTTTTCAATCCCGGCCTGTAGTAGATGTCAAAGTTGAATTCGCCCAGTGCTGCAGCCCATCTCTGTCCTGTTGCATCTAACTTTGCTGTAGTTAGGATATAAGTGAGGGGATTGTTGTCTGTCAGCACCGTGAAGTGGTTGATAGCCAAGTAGTCACTGAACTTCTCAGTCACCGACCACTTCAGGGCAAGGAATTCCAACTTGTATGCCGAGTAGTTTTTCTCTGATTTGGTGAGAGCTCTCGATGCATAAGAAATGACTCGCTTTCCCTCTTTTCCCTCTTCCTGTTGTTGGTATAAGACAGCACCAAGTGCTACTGTTGATGCATCAGTGTGTAACTCAAAGGGCTTCTGGAAGTCGGGGTATGCTAATATTGGAGGTGAAGATAACGTCAACTTCAGTTCTTCAAATATCTTTTGATGTTCCCCTGTCCAGTTCCATTCTACTTGGTTCTTCTTAGGTCCTTTCTTCGAGGTTGGATGTGGAATTAGTTCTGCAAGTGGTCTTGTGATTTTACTGAAGTCCTGTATAAATCTTCTGTAGTAACCAGCAAACGCTATGAAGGATCTCAATTCATCGGAGTTCTTTGGTGTAGGCCAATTCCTTACTTTGTCCATCTTCTCAGGATCGGTCTCTATACCTTCTTCACTTACTATATGACCCAGGAAGTGAACCTTGTCTTGGATGAAGAAGCATTTCTCCGGTGATAACTTAAGCTGACATTCCTTCAATCTGGTAATAACTAGTTCTAAATGTTGGAGATGTTCTTCAAAGGTTTTTGAAAATATTATTAAATCATCCAGGTATATCACGCAGATCTTCAAGTTGTAGTCTCCCAGACATTCCTCCATCAGTCTTTGGTAGGTAGCTGGGCTGTTAGATAATCCAAATGGCATTTTCACAAATTCGTAAAATCCTAACGGTCCAACTGTGAAAGCTGTTCTTTCCTTGTGGGTGTCTTCGATCTCAACCTGATGGTAGCCTGACTTCATATCTATCGTAGAGAAATATTTGCTTCCTTGTAGTACATCAAACACTTCTTCAATGCGGGGAAGGGCATACGCATCTTTCACACTACGTTGATTCAACATCCTATAATCCACGCACATTCTAAGTTTGCCTGATTTCTTGCGAACTAACACTATATTACTGGCCCATGGTGATTTGGATTTACGAATAATTCCAGCCGAAAGTAGAACTTCTAGGTGATTCTTCACTTCTTCTATCATCTGAGGTGGAATCCTCCTATGACGTTGTTTAAAAGGTGTTTCGTAGCCTGGAATTAAATCTATTCGATGTTTGATTTGATCACAATGTCCAATATCTAGATCATTGGTGGAAAATACGTCCTTGTGACGTCTGAGTAGTGTCTCTATCTTCTCCAGTTGTTCTGTGTTAAGTTTGGAATGGCTATCAATGTGAATCCCTAGTAATACATCTTTCTGTTCCTGTTGACTTGCTTCTTGTTGATCTGGGTGGTCTATTGTTACCGGTTGTAGTTCACAAAGAACTGCTTTTGGTTGTATCACTACTGTATTTGTGGTCAGGTTTGTAAGGGTAACTGTCACCTCACATTGTCCTCCAGGCTGATAATTCACAATTGCTGGGGTGATATCAATATCTGATGGTAAACTGGAGGCTTCTGATTCATGAATGATGGCGGCAGTTGTCACATAATCTACTTCTTTATCACAGTATCCTTCTATGTGTTTACTTTCATTTGGTTTCAAGATAATCTTGTCCATCTGCCCATTTCTCACAATTGCTATCCTGTTATTATTTCGCTTCAATTCCTTCTCTCTAATAGTTAGACATCTGAATGATAAATACCATGGAGTATGTAGACCTTCTTTTTGTGCTCTTTGAATGAACTGTTCACCATAATTCTGCTTGCATTGCTTCATTAGTTCTACTAGGATGTTGGTTCCTAATATAACCGGAGTATTTTCTGAATAGTTGGTATCAGCTGCAATCAGGAATAAACTAGTGTGTGTTCCGGACTGTGGTAGGCCATCTACCACGCCCAGTTCCACTTCAATATAACCTTCATATGGTAGATTTCCTCCATCTGCACATTCAATCTTGATTAAATCTTGTAAAGGATGTATTTCTAAGTCTGCAAGATGGTCACTGTAGTAGGATTTAGCGATGATACTAACACAACTTCCGGTATCTAGTAATGCTTTGACTTCATTATTGTTGATCGAAATATTCACTTCATTGGTATCTCCTATAAGTTTGGGATCCTCCTGTTTGGTGCTCTTGTTTGATCCCTCAACACGAGCACTTAGGCTTTTGGGCAGTCCTTAGCTAAATGTCCCATATCGTTGCAAGTATAACATGGTCCTAATTCAAATCCTGATCTACGTGGTCGTCGGCCTCTGTAGTTTCCTCTGCCTCTAAATCGTGGTCTATAACTGCCTCCTCTTGACTCGTGGTACTCTGAACTCTCCTGGTTGAATGTTGGGGGTTGATTCTGTCTCTCTTGTTCTTTCTCTATGTGATCTATCCTCTCATTTAGCTTCTTTAGCAGCTCCTTTACTTCGTCCAGTTCAGTATGTTCTTTTTCCACATTCACCGCCGAGTGGCATGTCTTCGTGCGCTGCTCCGTGGTTTTCTTTTCCGCTTCTATCTTTCGTAGTTCGATTTTAAAACGATCGTAATCTTCGATGGTGTCTTGTTTATAGGCAGACAGTTGTTTAAATTCTGGAGTCAGACCTTCGTAAAATACCCTCTTCAATAGTTTGTCATCTTTCTTCGTGGCACCTAACTGTATCGCTTGTGCAAAGAGTTCTTCCAATCTTGAAGAATATGCTGAGATGGATTCATGAACTTTCTGCTCACAGCAGTAAAACTTCTTCATGACGCTTTCTCGTGTCTCTACGTTTCCAAAAGTTCCTTCCAATTTCTCCATGACTGTATGGACATCTACCCCTGTCCCAAGTCTTCTAAGTACATCTGCAGCATTTCCTTTAAGTGCTCTTCTAACTCCAAGTAAAATTTGTTCTTTAGAAAAACTCTTCTCCACTATTAACGCATCTACTTCAAATTTGAATGTTGCCCAACTACTGTCAGCCTTGCTGTCATCCCCCTGAAAGGATGGTAATTTGGGAAAATGGTAGCTTCTAGTATCCGAATGTGTCTCTGGATCGCTATGTAATGAATGGGTCTTAATTAGCTTTATTAAATCTTCCGGGCGTTCTAGACCTAATGTCTTACAGGTGACCAAGACTTGTCGTTCAGTTTCTGTGAGTGTTGTCGTAATTCCTTCTTTGTCAGTCTTAATGTCTTCTTTGACATCCTTGCTAGCCATGGTGTAACCCTCAATTCAATCCCTTAATTGAAAAATTACTGTATGTAATTCTAACTTCAAGTAAGTTCAAATCCTAGATGTGGAAGAATTAATTCAAACAAATTCCACTCCCTTCGGTTGAATAAGGAATTACCAAGTTCAACTAATAATTCACATCCGTTCAAATCCCTTTGGGTTGAATGAATAATTAATTCCTGCGTTCCCCTTCCTGTGGTTAAATGAATAAATAGTTCACACAAGTACAACTAATAATTCACACCAGTGCAACTCCTGGTTGAAAAATAATGTTCAAGTTCAACTCCCTGTGGTTAACTAAATAATTTACACAAGTTCAACTCCCTGTGGTTGACTAAATAATTCACACAAGTTCAAAACTCTGTGTTTGAACCAATAATTTCCACAAGTTCAACTCTCTGTGGTTAACTAAATAATTCACACCAGTTCAAAACTCTGTGGTTCAAACAATAAGTTACACAATTTCAAATCCCTGTGGTTGAACAAATCTGTTACACAAGTTCAACTCCCTAGGGTTGACTAGATAATTCCAGTAAGTTCTGATCCTTGAGATTGAACCAATAATTCACACCAGTTCAACCAATAGTTCACCAGAGTTCAACTTCCTGTGGTTGACTAACCAATTTACACAATTTCAAAACCCTGTGGTTGAACAAATAATTCACACAAATTCAATTCCTGGGCTTGCATAAATATTTCACAAGTTCAACAAATAATTCACCAGAGTTCAACTCCCTGTGGTTGAATAAATAATTTACACAAGTTCCACCAATAGTTCACCCGAGTTCAACTCCCTGTGGTTCACTAAAACATTTACACAAGTTCAAAACACTGTTGTTGAACAAATAATACAGACAAGTTCAACAAATAATTCACCTGAGTTCAACTCCCTGTGGTTCACTAATAAATTCATGTAAGTTCAAACACAATAATTAATTCACAGTTCTACACCAGTGGTTGACTAAATAATTTGCAAGTACTGAACAACTGAGTTAATTCAATCAAATTCAATTATCAACATCCGCTTAAGTTCAATTCTCAAACGATCAATCCATTCGTCCGCTCAAGTTCAATTCGCGAACAATAGATACAGTATAACTCAATTAAGTTCACTCAACTAATCGATCTAGTGACTCACTTGTACGTTCAACTCTTAACCAATCACAGAAGTTACTCCCTTAAGTCCAACTCTCAAACAATCAAGATAGTAATTCACTAGAGTTCACTTCTCAAACATTCAATCTAGCAAATCCCTCAAGTTCAATTCTCAATATAGTAACTCCCTTAGTTCAACAGTTGAACTCTCCACCACTCAATCTAGTAATGCACTCAGACAATCAATCTAGTCCCTCACTAATTTTTTTTTTTCTCAAAAATCAATTAAGTTAATTTCTCAACTTAGCAATCTAGTAATTCCCTCAAACCATCCATCTATAGACTCACTTAAATTCAATTCTCACATGAATGAAATAACTCACTTAAGTTAAATTCTCAAATGATTGATTCTCTAATTCACTCAAGTTCAATCCCCAATTGATCGATTCATTAATTCACCTAAGTTAAATTCTCAAATGATCGATTCACTAATTCACTCAAGTTAAATTCTCAAATGATCGATTCACTAATTCACTTAAGTTAAATTCTCAAATGATTGATTCTCTAATTCACTCAAGTTCAATCCCCAATTGATCGATTCATTAATTCACCTAAGTTAAATTCTCAAATGATCGATTCACTAATTCACTCAAGTTAAATTCTCAAATGATCGATTCACTAATTCACTTAAGTTAAATTCTCAAATGATCGATTCACTAATTCACTCAATTTCAATCCTCAAATGATCGATTCATTAATTCACTTAAGTTAAATTCTCAAATGATCGATTCACTAATTCACCGAAGTACGATTTCTCAAACGATCGACCTACTAATTCACTTAAGTTCAACTTCTCTCCCTGCATGGAGTACCCAATTCTCAATGTTACTAAACTAGGTCAACAGTATAATGTCTATCAATCCACTTAACCACTTATTAATAGTTTCAGTGTATAAGTCACCACCCACCAATTCCGGATTTCATACATTCAATAAAACAATAATACATTAATAATCCAATTTTTTCTTCAGTATCAATATTCAATATATTCCTGCAATTCAAATGTTCAATATTCCTAAAAAAATAATTCCCGCACAATAAATATTCAATATACCAGAGGAATAATATGTTTCCACTATTCCTGCAAAATTTAATTACTGTACAATCAATATGCAATATACCTGAAAAATGAATAGCCAATATATATTCCTGAAAAATCAAATATTGTTACCCTGGAACTTTAATGTCCCTGTATATTATACAGCATTGGTACTGACACCAATAAAAGGTGAAATCAAAGGAATCCAATATATTTGTGATAGTCAATGTTTCTGGGTATTATAAATATGCTACCTTGTTAAAAGTCATTTTACCATGGTGTCATATTTATTTGAAATAAAAGTGCACTTTTTCTTACTTTCTTAAATTGAAATATAATTATGTTAATTATATTTCACATGTATCATCCGACTATCTTTATTCCCTGGTGTTATGTAATTATATTACATGGGTAATTGAAATAATCACTTCTGAAATGTAAGCTCAACTTCAATGTTTACTAATGTACACTAATCTATAATGATCTAAATACTGACCCCTATATACTATTACTATCAGCTGGTCAATACACTAAAGTACTCTTCAAGGTCTAGTAACTACCTGACTACACTATAATCACAAAATTTCTCTGGTCTAATACCTGTATGAGTTTACCAAATCGTCACAATACTGGTCAATGTTTATAAAATGATGACAACCAATGAAAACACAGAATGGAAACACACCTCCAGCAAATTTGCATAAAGATACACTGGCGAATGAATACAATAATAGGATCACACAATATAGTTCCCCAATATCTTACACTTGTACACAAAACAGATGATATCTGACTGGATCAATGTTATTAAACCTGAAACAGGGCAAGTTCACCAATATTTACTGAATACACTTTACTCAGATGAATATGAAAATTATGAGCCGAATCCCTCGTACTTATATGAAAACGAAAGTAGAAATCATGAAATATATACTGTAGGCAAAGTGAAAGTAGGATATATAATATGCTTTTTAAAGAAAATGAATTCAAGAGTGACTTCCGGAGTGGCTCTGGTTGGGCATATAGTGGTTCTAGATAGATTTATAGATAGGGTACCGTCACCAACAAGTTATATTTGGGTATCATGCAAAGTGAAGTTTTCTTTCATTCTTACAATAATCACACAATATAATAAATATCATTAACTGCAGTCACTATAGCAACAAGTCAGATAGTATTCTAGTAATATTTAATATAAAGCGATACAGACTGTTTAAACAAAGATAAGTAACTGCAATTTATGAGTATTTATGAAGGTTTTTGGTACTCACGCTCTATAGTTGTCAATACACAAACAATACACTATGAATTTAAAATTGAGTTTCACCATGTCACACATATAACTAATCACATATATAAACTATTAATTGTCCAGATTGTTCCTGATTGCTTCCTCCTGGCTAACGAAAACTGTCCACAGTTTGGTAAAATCCTTGTTATGAAGAAGTTCAATGTTGAAGTTCACCGTTAAGCTGTTAAGTCAAATTATGACTTCCAATGATGAATTTCTGGGTTAATTAAGCTCTATGATGAAGTTCACTGATTAAGGTCAAAAGTTAATTTCACTGATGTAGTCCAATGGTGTGTGAAAGCAATACTGCACTGGTTAATCATTCACAACTTAATGATGTCCACAATTCCTGATGAATATCTCTATATAATCCGGTACTCCTTATTAATACTGCTGTTCAAACCGTTGGGGCGCCATTTGTAACTCATGTCCTTTTATTACAATATTAGGGGACACAAAGTTTGTGTTGTGGTTCTATATGTCCATGTACAGACAGTGAATATAAAGGAGTAATACTGTTTATAGTTCATATACTGTTTAATATTTCCACGATGACAATAAGCATATAAGCTTAAACCGTACGAGCTTACACCCTGAAAATATACAAATAACCTAACATTAACATTACATTTACATTCCTATTATACATATATTACTGTAGCATGCGGTCAATTACCTTAATACAACTGTACATATTCCCTATATACATCTCGGTAGCCTCTATACCTAGCAGGCGGCTATAACATGACAATTCGACACATTACAATTACATCACATAACACAATATCACATGACATCGCTATAGTCTTTCACATACTTCTAGGTAACAATACATCACATGACACAGCCCAATAATATACATAACATCACATGACTCAGCATAGTAGTTTACATAATAACACATATCACATGACACAACATAGTATTTTACATTAAAAGCACATCACATGACACAACACTTACCAATCTATGGGATTGAGTGTCTCTAAACAGCTCTCAAAGTACAACACTTCCTAGCTCTCCCGTGAATGTAAAATCTGTAAATAATGGAATTAGCTATTAATGGTGAAGGAATAGGGTTGAGGAAATGTGATCATAGAATATAATAGAATGAAGAGGTAGAGTTTAATTACAGGTAGATTCCTAAGCCACGCCCGAAAGCCACAATTAAATATCTGGATGCCTGAGCATAAATCAGGTCTTGGATCTACTTATATAAATAACTTTACTTATATCATTTACAATGAACTGACCAGAATAAATACAAGGGAATGATTCATAAAATACTTGACCAATACACAAACCATCAAGAGTATCATCAATCCATTTCCCATAAAATCTCAACAATAAAACATCTGCATACACAGACTTCTCTGTTTGTTCTGACACAAGTTTTAGAGGGAAAACATACTGACCAATCAGAACCAAAATCATCAACCGTGACTAATCCACACCTGGCATAACTCCAGTCATAATTGGAATTACCTAATTCTCTCCCTTTGACCAGTATCAACTACACTGAACAATGCACAATAATAGCAGGGTTACAATACCTTGATAGTATATTAGCTCAGTACGGAAATGTTTTTATATTTTTTTATTACTTTTTTTTAAGCGTTTGCAGACAAAACACTGATACTGCCACCTGTGGTTTTAGTCAGTGTCTATTCTAGTAAAACTTAGTCTTCCTTGGTCAAGGTTATTATACACTGTTCTTTGTACATAATACATACTGTTGATACAGTTTCTTATTCTGTCTTAGGTTTAGTTTATTTTGGATACTTTTACAGGATGTGTTTTCTGCTGTGTGGTCTTCAAATCCTTTAACAAAAAGTATCTGAAGTTTTAAAAGGTGACAAGGGCGGCTTTCAGCCCCTACAATCATTTTTACCATCAACTTATGATGTAGTACCATACAATTTCTTGTAGATTCATTTGAAAAATATTTAGAGATTGTAATACAATTATGTTTTGGAGTTTTTATGATGTTAGAGTAATAGTTTCCGGTGGCTGTTGGTTCTAGATTGAGTTTATGTATGTTGATTTTGATAGTGTATGTTTGTGTGCTTAAGTGGTGTGTTATTTTTTCATATGCACAGCTTTAGATATTGTTATGACGAATAAATTGTACAATGAGTTTAAAGATCAGTTGTTATTCTCTTTAATTGTACCCCTGCACAACAGAAGTCTTACGGTTTTCAGCTTTCGCGTCTGTCCTTCCGGTCCGTCCATAAACAGATTCTTAGGAACGTAACTTCTCCTACAATTTTTGCCGGATTTTCCTCAAACTTTCACACACGAACAACCTAAACATGCAGATGTTCGAGTAGGAAGGAATTAGTGCTGATATCATTATTCCCAGCATGATGACTCTTTGCTGACGGACCGAAAAGGGTGTTTCATTTTCAGAAAAAAATCAGAGAACATTTTCAAAAAATGAAACACCCTAAGTGACAGTTCTAGATGATCAAACATGTTTGACTGCTCAGGAACACGTCCCCTGTGTACCTATATACCCTTATATACACTCAATCAACATTTGCCCTCTTCAATGACTATCAATGATCTTCTCTTCAGAAGCTACAAAAATGACCACCTCTTCGACCGTTCTGAAATACTTCTTGACCAACACCCCCTCGTGAACATCACTAATATGACCATCTCTTCAAATCTGTTTTGTGTGACCCACATCTTTTTTCAACAACCAGTGTTGGCCAATGCCCACACTAGAACTGCAATTCAAAAACCACAGCATGCCAATGCATACATAATTCATCACTCGAGATTTTCAAAATTTAAAAGCAGATTAGATTATTTTTTCTTTGTGAATTCCTCACACGAAGTAATGCGGAAATAAATGAATTTCTTGACCCTTAAAAATTGAGCAATATATTTTGGAAGTTGAATTTCACTAGGAAATAAACGTATAGCTTAATATATTTCTTATTGCTTCATACAATTCTACAATTCGATTAACTCCCTTGCCTTGTGTGAAATACGGAGTATAAACAATGATATCCAGAAACACCCATATCAGCAGTCAAACTGGTATAACGTGTACGTATTTAATTTCTAACGGACATATCGCTGGTTTAGAATGAGAAGGTACTTATAAGGCTGATACATATATTTTGTATTTCACATCTTTTTATGAAAATCCGAACTTGTAATGTTGACCAAAATGAAGATGTAAAAGCTTGTTTTACTGTAAATAAAGAGTAAATTTCAGACAAGCTTTTCCTTATTTTCTCAAAATATCGATTTTGTATTTACGACCTCATTCTAAGGCAGCGATATACTTATTTGCTCATACAAAAATACAAGCAGCATTGATTCATCGTATATTTTCACCATTGTGACAAAACTTTACAGTAAATCACCAAAAGTGCGCAATTTAATAAGACCGCCGTTTGGACTCGTGAAAACTGGCCTCTTGATTTTGCCTTCAAAAAAAGATAACTAAAGAACAATACTTCGAACTATAACCGCATACAACATAATATGCTACCATGCCTCGTGCATTACTAGCCAAGCCGGAATACACGATCGTACAGAACAAAGTGAAGTTTTCATGTTTCTATGGACTTTATGGATAAGGAATCTAAGACTACTTTTAAAAAGATATTGAAGATCTCCATGCCAAAAATCGTATTGTCATTTTTAAACAATTTGACAGTTTATTGAACTGCCAATAGTAAGACGAGTTTAAACAAAGACAACTCTTGTGAAAGAAACATGACAGTCATTAGTTAGTTTCAGTCTCATGAAAAGGTATATTCGTAATGTTTGTTGTTGTTGTTGTTGTTGTTGTTGATATTATGCAATTAATTACAGAAATGTACAAGGAACACAACATTCTGCATTAAAATGGATGCAAATTCAAAGTAGCAATACTAGAACATAATTTATATATCCACTGCATAAATTCCTGCCACTATAGACATTTGGACATACCACGTGACCAGCTGATAATAGGTTACATCGATGGCTTAGAACAAGAAGGTCGTAACTACCAAATCGATATTTTGAGAAAACACGGAAAAACTGTCTGACATTTAATCTTCACTTATCGTAAAACAAACTTTTACAACGTCATTTTGGTCAACATGACAAGTTCAGATTTTTATGAAAATGGGCTCATAAGAAGCGCATTGTGTTGCTTATTCTAAATATGTATGAATCTTAAAAGGTCGTAAGTGGCACATGTTTACGACCTTCTAATTCTAAGCCATCGATATGTAGGTGAACACTGGCTACATTGCCTTGTCGGCTTCTAGATAATACGTGAAACATACCAACATTGTACATGTATAAGCTGTTGCAAGATTAATGAAATGTAGAAGAAGTTCATATTGAATATGAAGACATCATAGAAATGTGGTAGAGTAACTGCCAGAATTGGAGAGGAATACAAATACTTTATCTTATTACCACAACGGTCATTTGAGATCGCTAAACAATGCGTGGATTTATGAGCAGAAGAGCAAACTGGGATTCCTTCATCCAGGCTACTATATTCACAGTAGAACAATCATTAGATTGACACTGACTTCAAGAAATCATTTGTCATTGTAGAGAAGTATGATGTATTGTTAAATAGTTCACAGCCCTGACAAGATCACCTGGTTCCAATTTCTTTGAATTTGCCGCTACGACACGGATAATGTTATATTGAGCGCTGCAGTGAGTATTCAAAGACAGGTAAGACAAACGATATTAGCTAGTGTCCCACCACATTCAAGACAACACTACTCCATGTTCATGTAGTCTTTGTTTTTGGCATGAGATCAACGTCACTAGTTCTAAGATAAAACCGTACTCTGTGTCCCAATCATGCAAAATGCTTAGCAGATTGTCAAAACATGAGAATTGAACAGAATAGGCAGCGTGCAACTTAGCCAAGTTTTTTCTATGATGTGTCCTTATTTTGAAGCTCGGATGATCCAATATTAAACAGCATAAACCAAGACATAAAACTAAGGACTGAGGCAACACATGGCAGAAACAATAGGACACGAAAGGCACGAAAGGCTTCACGAAAAAAAAGAAGACACAGAAAATGCACACCGTAACTCAAAAGGGCACATGCAATGTCCAACACAAAAAAACTAGGACATTGCACTACTTTATGACAAAAAAGGCTTAGGCAATGCCCAACGCAAATAAATACAAAAATACATTTCTTCCCCAACAATGTACCACTATATACAGTGAAACTATTAAATATAAATCTGCAAGAACCTGGTGAAAAGATAATGACGAACGCACGGCACACATCACAAGGACATCACATTGCAGATACAGTGTGCACCTTCTTTATAAAAAATACGAAACAGCCTTATGCTGGGCAACGGAATTGCAAAAGGGCACACAAAAAATGAAATCAGTTGTAAACACAAAAAGGCACGTTGCTAAATATTTTTTTGTAGTTTTCAGATTTTATTATAAAGCGGACAATACATACATCATAAAGGAATATTGACTGAGACGCTTCAGTCTAGGTACGGACACTGGGGGCAGTATCAGTGTTTGAATAATAGAATAAAAAATGAAAAAAAATCCGTCACTGAGCTAATACATTAATAGTTTATTAGATCAGTGACGGAATTTTTAAAATATTTATTTTGTTTTATTTTTTAATCGTTTGTGGACCAAACACTGATACTGCCGCCTGTGGGTACGGACATCGACAATAGTCTACGTGGTTTTAAACGTTTAATGTGTACCAAACCACACATTTACCTTGTGAACCCCTACATACTATCACAGGCCTAAGAAATTATATCACACATTACAATTTCACTTCCCGAAATGTTCATCAATTCAATATAGTAAATTTTTATATCTAATGAATGAGTGAACATTTAGGGATATTAGACTCTGTTTTTGTGATATAATTTCTTAGGCCTGTGATATTATAATGTTTTGAATCAGCGATGTGAATTGGAACTACTGCTAGTAATTGACGGAAAGTATTGTACATAAAGAGATGGTATTTGTATTTGGCTCAATTGGCACATTCCATTACAAGTCAGACAAGACAAGTTATATTTCAATGATAATTCAAATAATTATAAAACCGTAGATAATGTCCAGGAACACCGAGTTGTAACTGGAACCCTTGTAGACAAACATAGTTATTCAAAATTCAAAGCAAATTAATTATATATTTCCGTTTTCGGGTGTGCAATTACGCAATTAAACAACATTCTGGAGCTTATGCCATACCAAATAAGGTGTATGTTTAGCGTCAGGTCTGGTTTTCTGAAACCTAGCTCCATACCATATTCACAAAAAAAACCAGCAGATTCCAAAAAAAGATTGGAGCAGTATAGCTCCATTTACACACCTGAATGACAATACATGTACTTGTACCCAATAGGCTGTTAAGGGATTGAGCAAAGCCGTAAAACTAATGTATTCTTAATAGCATTGATGTTGGCTTTTGTTTGAAAATTCAAATGAAACACAACTTGACCCGAGCAAAATACATACACTTAGCGGCACTTCTAACGCTGCCACTTATATATTTCAGTTTTCTTTAAAAGTCCTCAATGAATTGTAATGAAATTTGGCACGCTTGAAAATCAAAATTTGATACAGGTTCTGGCGAATTTTCTGCTCGATGCGACAATAGAATATTGCACGATACGTCTTCAACTGACTGAATACTTATATTTAAAGTCGCATTTTAATCACTCAATATCGGTCATCTGATTGTTATGTATGCGTGTAGGTGTCCTTATTTCCTATAATGGTTGTGCATATCAACATTTTATTCGCTCATGGTTTTTAATGGTTATTAACAATATTTACCAAGATGCTAGAAAACGAAAATTGTTGGTTTTGCTGCAAAATATAGTGTTTTCCGTACCCATAGCGTGTCTGTCGAGAAAATACGATTCTTGCGAGTAACGTAGGCTGCGCTCAACTTGAAATTTAAATTTATGGTGACTGATTATTATATCAAACTGAATAAATTCAACTCTACTGCGTACTATTAACATTCGTTATTCAGACGAAATGTGAATTTTACCATTCAAGTAGAATTATTTGAGGTTAAACGTTTATTTTAAGCTGATCGGTTTTATATTCGAATTATGAGCTGATTTTGAGGCAGTCTAAGCTTACCAACTGCCATTTGGTTACCTAGGAAATTGTAACGTAGATGAAATTTATGTTTACTTTTAGTGTGTACACTCATTACATAACACTTGAAGCTACAAAGAAATAAAATATTGAAAATACTCAATTGACCCCTAAAAAATACGCTGTTTAATTTTGTGACTTTGTAATTCCGGGTGACGTAAATTACGCTTTTACCACGCATTTTCATATACACCATTTTCTACATTAACACGTGCAGCAATAGGCGCATGCCTAAAACTAAAACTGGTGAAAATTTGATAAAGTTAGCTCAAACGGTTTACAAATTATCAAGAATAATCAAGTGGCAGCGTTAGAAGTGCCGCCAAGTATATACAGCATGAAAATTGAGAACTTTTTATTTTTTTTATTTCGACTTCAAAACCAGGACGCACGACAACACTAGTAAACATACCAACCGATTGGTATGGCCTTATGTTGCCGGATTTGCCTTCATGGAAATCTACATACTGTCCGTAAAACTTATCAAGTGCAGGGCAATGTTACGTCATTTACTGTTAAAAATCAATTCATCATTCCATATACGAATGTATATAGTTTGACTCATTAGGGCAGTGATTAAGGTTATATACACAGCTTTTGTGTATTCATTTATTTTACACCTAATAATGTTTTAAAACCTTACAGAGCGTAGCTACAATTAAGATATGTATCACGTGCTCAAAACAATAGCCACAGTCAAGACCACCCATACATATAACCACAATAAATCAGCTTAAATTGACGATCAACACATTGTGGGTGACTTAGCTTTATCAAATAGTATAATTAAAGCTTAATGAGCCAATTAGACAATACAACATAAGCTATTTAGGACTATTCAATGATACGACATGACATTTGAATATATCTTTGAAATTTATCTAAGGTTACGTTAGTGGCCCTCATACAATCTCCTCATTAATTAAATTACATTATGCATGATGACACTAAAGTATAGGGCAACCGTGATTAAAGCGGTCTTCTCTCCCGATCAATATGTTTGTTATTTAAAGCCTTGCAGTATGTACGTCATTCCGAATAGTTTAGATGTTCATGAATTTAAAGCGATGTGCTATACTTAGTCTGTATAACCCCAGTGCAATACGTTGCAATGCAGTATAGACATGATAGCTTTTTGGTCCATGTAAACAGAACATAAAATTACAGAGCAGTTTTATGGGGGTTTTTTTGCAGTGCAAATTATAACAATTGAATGATATGTATTATTGAATTGTGCCGAGCATAACCTTTATTTGCTTTATTTCTACTGAAACATGACAGGCATATATATGTACCTCCACCCGGATTTGAACCCGGGTCGCCAGATTAGACGACAAGCGCACCAACCACTGAGCTACGGAGGCACATTATTATTATTATTATTATTATACAGGCTGCGCATGACACTTGAACGAATGTAGATTAACTGGTCAGCAAACAATCTGAAACTCTGGTTCCTGATCTCTATATTGCCAAATGAACTTCTGACAACGAGGACACATTATTTATAAACTAATTGTAAATACTTGACTATAAATTGATCTGAGATCTGAGGAAATTAGTCAGGGAATGCAACACGCAACTTAACCAACCGAGCTAAGAAAACAGTAACACCACAACATGACACAATTACAAAAATGTCCACGGAGCTATGCCCACACATAATCTGACGAAAATAAGAGCCCAAGTCCCCACTGTAAAAGAGCAGAATGACCTAGTTTAACAAAGAAACTCCAAAAACGTTGAATCCCCGTGACCGAATGAAATGCAGCTAAGACCCGATCTAAGTTACCCAAATCCCAAGCTTGTATAATGATAGATACTGATGGCACTGTTAACAGAGAATGGTAATACTGGGTTTATTAATGAATAGCCAGTCAAAGGGACAACAATCAAGAATGGCTAAATTTGACACTTTTTCTCTCATAAATATATAAATGAATGTTACTAGCGTGTTAAGTTATGAGAAATATAGAGAACAGACATATAAGAATACGTATTATAGAAAAAATATGTGTCTATGTTGTGAAAAAAATCAAACGAAATTAAGCCAGTCGTGAAGTTTGTCTTAAAAAGTTTGTTATTTACAAACATTATTATGCCAAAATTCTTCCTTTCCAATCAAACATAATCATATTACGTTTTTCATTAAGTTTCATTGCAGTGTCACCAGAACACAACATATCAAACGACAAATTTGACAAATAACAAACACTAGGACTCATTAGGACTCATTACCACATGTTCTTTACATCGACTATCAAAGACCTTTTCAATCTAGCTTTTATTCTTAACAAGTATTTCTACCCTAATCTATATAACACAATCAGGCTTCATCTAAACGTCCACAACCATCAAAACTGTTTTCATTTGTTCACTGGACTACAAACAAAAGAAACAAAAAGCAATGGCCTTCTAATGATTACTACTAGCTGTTTGACAGATTACTGATTACCGTATCATATGGTAAATACTTTTTGTGTCAAGTTACAGTCAGCAAATGAATCTAAAGTCCCACCTGATGAATAAATGAATGACCAAAGACGTAGGTAGCTTAAACAGTAATGCTTTGGAAACTGCGCATGTATTATGGGTGATGAATGAATGAATGACCATAGGAGTGGCTTAAACAGTATTGTTTTGGCAACTGTACATGTGTTATGGGTCCCGGTAACTTGGTTTGTTGTAGTAACCAAGTTGTTGCAATTCGGCAAGCGTGGTCATCCGGGGTTGTCTTGCCTGATTGGCCAATGACCTCGGACTATGACGTGAAAAGCCCAGCAATTATTGTAAGATATTCGTGAAGTACATATTCATGCAGGTCATTAAGCAGGATTGGACTCATTTTGAAAAGAATATATGAGGAAATTGGACAAGAAAGACAGTGCCCAATTTAACCAGCCGAGCCTAAAAGCCCAAGTCCATTCGGGCATCATACATAAATTGTGCCATTCCACTTAATATCCGTACTCGGAGGCATACACCTAAGCATCCGTTAACATACTGTAACATTATGAGAAGGGTTTTAAAATCTGTTCAAAATATAACACCATCGGGAGGTCTGTTTTGCACGACCAACTGCATGATGAAATAATCACAAATGTTGATAGGCTAGAAAGACTTATAAATGTTCTTGGCACAAAGGTCAGCAAAGCTAGCATTAATGGTCAACTCATAGGATGGATACAAGACAAGGTGTTTATATTGTAACTGTATGAGTAAAAGTCTCTGTGAAACTAAACTGTGTGCCCAACATTTGAATTTTATTCACCGTTCTCAGCTTACTATGTGTATATATAATGGTTCACACGTTGCTGGGGAATGTGAAATTTGGCAGTTGTTAAAACAAAACCATTGCTATCGGTGTATATTAATACTGTTGAAAACTATACAAAAATACTGGTAAACGCCTAGATATCAACACAGTTTTCTATTTCTATGGTATTGTTGTTGACTAAACGCATTAAGTTATGTATTGAATCACAGCTGTGGCAATTCGGAAATCGTATACGGGTTACGTTCATTTCACCAACATATCCAGCCCTAATGACATCTACCTTTTGCTAATTTATTTCCATACAATGTTGCTATTAAATTGGACGTATAGGGTTTAGATACATAATCCTTTAATGAGAAATTGATATATTTGCACCGCGTTGTATTCTACTAAAACGTCCGGGAAAGCTTCTTGTAGAGGAATGTTTTGTCATTAAAGGGCTTGTTAACGTAAGTGACATTTTGTAGACCGCTGAAGATTAGTTTTCAGTCAATGAAATTGAGACAAAGTTAAAGTTGTCATAATCACGAACAAAAGAGGTTTTGGAAAGATGAATGTTCAACGTGGTTCGGGGTCTTGTAAACAATATCGTGTTGTAGAAAATTAACTCCCATGTGTTTAATAGGCAACAAAACATGTTTTGATCACTACCTATTGAAGCGTAAGGCAATATGGCCGATACGGAGTCATCACAAGTAGGCAGCTAATAAAATCTACACGGCATTCTCTTGTTTTTGTTTATTAACCAATCAAAAGTGTGCATCAGATTGAGCTATTGAAGTTTTAAAATTGCTTTTTTGATTGACATGCTTGTCGAAGTAATACATTAAGTACTGTTCGATGTCGTAATAAAAGACCCGCTTAAAACGTAACTTACGCAATCTCGTTTTGAACCCAATTTGGAATGTTACTATATATGGAATAAATATACACTAGAAGAAAACATGAGTCAGTCGGATACGATTGTGGTTTATAATTAACTTAAATAAGTTATGGTGTCAGTTCTTATTCCTAACTATGGATTACTCAACAAGTTTGATATGAATTCTAACCTGGACAATAACAAATCACGTATGTCAACGTTCGCGACGGAATTTCAACATAATTCGGAATCAGCATTCAAAGCCCTAAAGGCTGCAACCAAAGACGCGTGTACAAACGTTCCGGGGATGTCTGCGCCCGGTGGCTACCCCATTAACAATGCTGACCACGGTAATGGGGCGACACAACACATACACAGAGATAGTGAATTTTGTAGCCAATGTTTTGACTCGGCGGCATCTCATATTCACGACAATTTGTTACACAGTGTGAGACCATACGAAATGTCGTCACAAAATATACCCAACATAAATAATGTGAATACGGGCAATTTAATCAGATCAGCGGGGTTATCGACCAACCCGTGGTCTTTTATTGAATCGGCGACCCCGAATATACCGACACATGACATCAGAACTCATCATAACCTCGGAAACTTTGGTCTAAAATTTCATAACAGTTTGATGCAATTCGACAATTTATCTAACCTGTCAAATATTCAAAACATTGCCAGTATTGCGAATAATTATTCACCACTTTCCAGTTTGTATTCACCAATCGGACAAGGTCAGCTAAGCTCACAGGTTGTTCCCTCCAGGCTTGATCACGGGGTTACTGGCCCCGCCTTCACATGGCCATCAACACGAGGGGCTGGCTTCTTAACCCCACGTTGCCCGGGTAAGTAAATAATTAAAAATAATCATATTTCAATAAAAACATACTTTATTTTAATTCTAGTTTTTATGAAGATATTTGTAAAAAGAATCGAATAAAATGGACGTGTCTTAATATACAATCTTCCCTTTCCAAATAATTAATAAAAAAAACCCCGACAAACTACGTAGGTAAACCAATTCATACCAGATTATTAAGGTTACTAACATCACCTTGTCTTACATAACATTTTAATAAAATTATATAACAAATAAATAAATCTAATAAGAAATAATATGCTATAAATTTATTTTCATACCCGGTTTTGAAAATGCAAATTTTATCATACACCTTGCCAAATTAGTGTTTAAATGTGTAATTAGCGACTGCTCGTTGCATTCTCTTAATCATTCTCTTAATTAAACTATTATTTTCTAATACTTAATTCATCAATAAAAATATTTATAATAATACAATATTGTATTTGAAAATGGGCATTTTCTGGTTAACATATTTTAGGGTTTTTTTTCTACACATATTATTTGATGTTATATGTGTTCTGTGGACGGGAAATGAATCAGGACATACACTTGTTTTACCAAATTCAAGATGCTCATTTGATTCTTGGCTCACCTTAAGTATGACAACAGCTTCATATTGGTCTATAATAATTAGCTGCTATAACATAACATTTAGTGTTTATAAACATAAACATATCATACTCAAGCATTGAACAGTTTTTGTAGAATTGTGCAGCACAACCTAAACCGACAGTTACTTGTAGCAAATGATCTAATTAAGAAAAGTAAGAACCCTATTTATAAAACATGTTTCTATTCAGTTAAAGAGGTTACACCAGGTTTTGTAACTAAGAACATGCTCCAATTGGGGGTACCGAGTATAATATATTCTCCAATGTTCATAAGCACGAAACCTGGCGTTTATTCTGGGACCAGATCATGCCAAAAATACAAGGGTACCAGTAATCCATGCACATTGTAAAGAAAATCACAATAATTTATTAATATATTATTTGAAATCTTCCCACATTCTATTTACGGTATATTCGCTGCGCTGTATTTAAAATAGGTGTAATGGTTGCACATAATATATTTTCGTCTCTCCATACAAACTTGTTCTAAAACATATTTTCGTCTCCTATACAAACTTGTTCCAAAATATATTTTCGTCTCTCCATACAAACTTGTTCTAAAATATATTTTCGTCTCTCCATACAAACTTGTTCAAAAAAGCAAAACAAAAGGAATAATTTTGACATTACATGTAACAATACAATATATCCACACAATTCACTAGATTATATACGTACAAGCCGTGTGCTGCACTTTGAAAAGCTTGAACACCCCTCTGTAAAATACATGCACATTCTTTGAAGTTGGAATTTTCATACATGTGTAACTTTGGAAATAATACTACAAAATTGTAACCTCTTTATTTTACAAAGGTAATGTATAAGATATAAATAACTCCTACTACATATAATTATAATTTTTTATTGGTCCTCAAAAAATATTAAAATTTGCCATTTTAAAAATATACTGTTAATATGTTTCTTTTATTATTTTTAAATATATATATTTGCCTTTTTTTAATATGTACCGTAAAACATGGTTCTTATTCTTTTTTTTTTAAATTAAAATATTCAAAAATCATTTTGGTAAAACTACGGTTCTGTATAAAAGTAGAATATGTACCACAGTTACCACTATGTGTGTCTTATAATAATAATAATAATAATAGTAATAATAATAATAATGATATTAATAATAATAATAATAATAATAATAATAATAATAATAATAATAATAATAATAATAACAATGATTATGTTGGGTGTTTGCTGCAGACCAGCAATCTGTCCATGTTGACTCAGTACAAACAAATGCAATCGGGGATATCAAAGCAGTAAATAACTAAACACATTCATGTATGAAATCTAGGAGTGGTTATTAATCACACCAACACGTTATACGGTTTGCGTGTTGGAAATCGCTAATTGGGTATCAAGTTCCAAATAAGGTGAAAATGGATAAAAAAATGAAACAAATGTCACTAATCTTGCGTGCATGCTAACAGTATGCTAACAGATTGTCAATTGTTCGTGGGTTCATAGATAACACGAACATCAACCTGGTTTGTTTGTTATCAAAATTATTCGCTAAGGCAAATGCTAAAATACTTTTTTTCTTGTTTTGAACTATTTATGGCGGTCCGTTTTTCGATAAAATGAACAATATATACAAAACATAGAACTATAGTATATTACTAAAATTAATACAATACGTTTAATTATGATTTCAACATTGTTTTATTTAGTATATGTTAATCAACATGATAAACATCTATTGACATAATGGTCTCCAGATAAAACATATTTACATGGTGAGAAAATATAGGCTACTATACTTGAAGTTACAGTGATTAACTTGTGCATTTATTCAAAAGAAACATGGTAAATACTATTAAGCAACAATTGTAAATATGACAGGAATTCTACAGCACACCTTTTTTTATCAAATTAAATATTCGTGTACAATTCAATATTGAGTGGTTATGCACATATCAATGGGGTTTGTGTATTAGATAGTCATATTTGTGTACACAAATGAGAGTGAAATAAAGATGGAATATATGAATTGTTTTGTTTTGTCATTATAGTTTATGTTGTCCTATTGACCTATTGTCATATGTGCAATTAATCAACGATCGCCCTATTGCAAGTAAATACATATCTATATACATGAACTATTATGAAAGCTAATGCTGTTCATAGTTAGTTATGGTATTCCAAATCAGTAAATATTTATGACATAATGACAGGTGGAAATGGCTTCATTTTGGCCCTGTGGTTTCTTAAAAAATGCAAATGCATAAATGTAAAATGACATATATTTCTAACACATTTCACTGCATTTCAAATAATAAAGTACGCATATTCGACTTTATATTTCTGTTGCATAGGCACTTACGAAGTGCAGTATTAAGCCCGTGTTACTTTGGCAATGCAGTTCATTTATGGCATGATAAATAAACTAAAACTACACCAACACCAAAGTGGATTGAACACGTCTGACAATGTCAGACGTTTTATGTTTAACACTAATAAAATTATGCAAGCAAAATTAAGCACAATAAAGTCATGTTAGCAAATTATGACATAACGTTGGACATAACATAGTCCACGTAATCAAATAATGACATAAAGTGGGAACAAAACAAAGTCCACACAAACCGTTTTCACTGTTAACTGCAGACAAAGCTCAAGTACTAAAGATTGAAAAAAGACTTTTGTATCCATATTCATGACGATTTATGACACAAACCCTTCTCACAACACATACTCAGGTTATTCTTCATAACCCCCGAATAATAGCCCCCTCTAATAGTCGTCCCCCTCTTTTTGGAAAAAAACCGTTTCTGTTTTGAAAAATCATATACTAATTGATGTTTTCGATAATGGGAATCAATATCGTATTGTTGCTTCATCAATGAATTAGACATTTATAATGATTTTTTTTTCACCATTTTCATTAAGAATAAATTCAAATATTCAATATATTTCAGAATTGAGACTCCAAATAAAAGTCCACCTTTTGCAAAATGCATGACCCGGGGGGAGGGCGTTTATTTGGGGGTATACAGTATTTGTGTGTAGAATATTAATATATAAAAAATATGAACGTGACACGTCCGTCTGACATCGTTGGTGTCATTTCTTTCTGCTGCATAGCTCTGTGCTTAAAGCTCCACTTTCCTAAATACCTCTCTGAACAAGAATATTAATATTTCTGGTTGTATTCATCATTTATAGTCTTATGACATTTGCAAATTTTGCAACGTAAATGATGTTGAAGATGGCACTCATTGGATTAAAATGTTCTCACACAAAAATGTTAAGTCTTTATTCATACCGAGAACTCATTTGTGTATGGGTATTACACATACTCATGAATAACATTTAAGTGTTGTTATTAGTACTAAATTGGTAAACACGTAATTAATTGTGGTACATGCTATTTGCTTTAACTAAATTGTTTCCTCATTGCAATGTTTAGCATACATGTGACACATTTAACCATAACAGTACCACTGTGCTCATCCATGGCACACTTGGTTACAAGTAATTAAGCTTTGTCTCACATCTTCTGTTTACAATGCTCAGTGAAAGAAGATAACACACGGCTATTTTAATGCCTACATGTATAGATAAACCATGTTTTTGAGCTGTGACTAATTTACGCAGGAAGGTTGATTTGCCCTCAAAGGATAGATATAGTGTATGTGTTAAGGCTTAAGCAATTAAATATATGTGATCAATGAAAGTAACCAATCCATGGCCCAAAGAGATTTTAACATGTATATTCACATACCATGACTAAGAAGTGTACCCTTCCGTCACGGCTCAAAAAACATGGTTTGTCTATAGATTATTCGTATATGTACTATTGACATGTTTTTGTTATTATCTCTATGTTTATTTTATCATCTGGTCTGATTTGAATGTTTTCATTGGCTCAACATAAAGAACAACAAATAAATTCCCTGAAATATTCATATTTTGAATGGGGCATTGGTTACACCAATTTAATCATAAATAAAAGCTCATTGAGAGGTGCTTTGGGATATTTGTGTTACTTTTGTATAATTTGGCTAAACAGAAGGGTAACATTGAAGCTACTTTTGTGTAATTCTGCGAAATAGAAATGTATCATTGTTGTTACTTTTGTGCAATTTTGCGAGACAGAAGGGTAACATGTCTGTTACTTTGTGTAATTTGGCGATACAGAAGGGTAACATGTCTGTTACTTTGTGTAATTTGGCGATACAGAAGGGATTACATGTCTGTTACTTTGTGTAATTTGGCGATACAGAAGGGTAACATGTCTGTTACTTTGTGTAATTTGGCGATACAGAAGGGTAACATGTCTGTTACTTTGTGTAATTTGGCGATACAGAAGGGTAACATTTTTGTTACTTTGTGTAATTTGGTGGAACAGAAGGGTAACATTTTTGTTGCCTTTGTGTAATTCGGCGAAACAAAAGGGTATAAAAATAATCAGAGGTGAGAATACATCTTTGGCCCTGTATTCGTGAAGTCATAGACATACATTATGCTGTTCATATATTTCATTATAGCAACAGATAAGAAACAAACACCATGTCAAGTAAGGTAAATGCAGAAATAGCCACACTTTGAATAAGATTTGCTTTCGGGTCAGGTATTAGTCAATCGACCAGAAAAATATTAATTGACAGATAATTAAAGATGACATTGCAACAATATCCTACAAATCAACAGAAGAGGAAAGTAATATCACCAAACGTGGCATCAAATTGCCTATATACTGTTTGCATTTATACAAAGTTATACTATTATATAACACTTATTTTGGGATAAACGTCTTTCACATGCTTCTGCTAGGAATTTGTCTTTCTAGTGCCAATATCGGGTTGACGATCCCATCTTTCACGTGGTTCTGCTAGGAATTTTTCTTTCAAGTGTCAAAATCTCAATTCCAGTTTTAAAGTGTGTGGTTCATACAAAACAATATAAAACGACAAGACAATTAGCAGTCTACTCTGCTGTTAATGGTTCGGTAAATGTTGACATAATTTATAATCTTCAGCAAACACTTCAATATTTGTTTAACTATTGTGATTAAGCATAATGTTCTAAAATTAGTCATTAATACTCGAATTATTTGTGTAAAATCTGAACTTGTTGCATATGAAAGTAACATGTTTGTAAGGTTTGATACACAAACACAAGTAGTGATATTCACAAAACATCTTAAGTGAAAACTTAGAGCATTTCTTGAAATCTTGAAATCGGTTTAACAAGAAAATGAAGATTATCATTTTTGTACATAGGCGAGAAGCATCACGTCCGTAAAGAGCTATGTACAATACTTACAAAGTAAACATCGGTTATTCTTGTGGTTTTTTTTTTCAGAAATATCAGCGGCTCAAATATTTAAGTTTCCCCTTTAGATGCTTTCGTAATACCCTGGTGTTGAAACTGATGGTGAATTATTGCGTTTGAAGATTCTATATGAGTACTCACAATGTCACAATCATGCTCGTGTTAAGTCCTACATCTAATGTAAAGTATTGTAATGTAAATCTTTTTTATGTATTTTTAATTTTATTGTGGGATGGCTTGTGCTTTTGACAATGTTTCTAAGAAAGGCACACATAAATGTTATCGACATAAAGGTACATTTTCAATCCCATTTTAAAACAGTTAAGTGGAAAATATGAAAAACATGCATTTTGAAAAACGCACGCCATTGCAATTTCAATTTGTACAATGTCCCTGTATACAGGGAATTTAATAAAGTATAACGCTGTTTTTGCAAATGTTCGTTTTATTCTTGTTACTATGTCTTTCACCTGTCTACATTATTAGGTCATGTGATGTGGGATTTATTACATTTTCTAAAAATGCCAATCGGGTTTTTAACCATGTTTGCTTTTTTATTGAATACAAATACAATGTACGAGGGTATATCCAAAAGTAATGTCACTCCTCCCGTGGTTTAATTGGTAATAGGCCGATATGCATAAATAGGATATCAAAATGTTCAGCAATTTAATTGTGATAAATGCACAACGTGCTGCATTATTCGATTTTCATAACTTGATTATATGAACATTTAAAATATACCTATGACTTCATATCGCCGCACACGAAAATTACGATTGTTTTTCATTATCATAACAATTTTCTTTTATGCGTTTTAATAAGAAATAATTCTTGAAAGCAGACAATACTTTTGTGACGTGATGAAACAAATGTTTTGTGTCTGTTGCTAAAAATTCAATAACGTCACTCAACTTTGAAAGTCGTAATATATCTTCAACGCATTGATTACTTAGCGAAAACACGGCAAATTTGTGACAAAAAGACGCTGCGCGTAGAAATGCACTTTTACTAAATGTTATGAAAGTCACCTACTTAAACTTTAGTTACACAAGGCGGCATCGTAGGCTTATGTGTATGTAGTATTCTATTTTAAGGGGGCATATATCACCAAATCGTTATCGATAAAGAGTCATATGAACGGTTTTTAGTAGATCCGAAAAGAACACCCATAGTATTTTTAACGCCGTCAATTCAATTCGACGTTCAAAACTGCAATCATTATGTGGTGAGTTAAATAAAATTATTTTGCTGTAGGACTATCTATGAGACACTTATAAATAATTTGATGTCGGGTGGGTTACACATTTTTAAAGGTCTTAGAAATGACTGCATGGTTTATGAGTCGTTAGAAATCACAAGGGATGAACTTCTGCTGGATGAGTAGGTGTCAGTAAGTAACGTCATTGTGACGTCGTTGACGTCGGACTTGCGGCGATGTTCGTAAGTATGTCTTATGAAAATGTTCATGTTTCCAGAACTAGTATGTGCATTGTTGTGAAATTTGGTCATCATATTCAAATTAGACTGCAGTAACGGTATGAATAATTTCGTGGTTTTACTGACATTATATACGATTTTATAGCACCAGTGACATTACTTTTGGATATACCCACGTATATATAAAAAAGAAAAAAATGTATTAAGTAATAAAAATGCATCCGAGCAGTATGAATTAAATACCCATCTTGTATAACAACGTATGCCAATTTCATCACAATTTGCAAGGAAATAATATAGATCTTCGTTCTTATCCAATCGTTCATCGCCGACTTACAACTACAGTGATCATTCAGGACAGAAATATAAGTTCAAATTTACCATTTTTTGACGTCTAATATTCATATTAATATTTAATATTTACATTTAATGTATGCAACATAGGCATGCTAATTAACACCTTAGACGTAATTATACACTGGTTATGAAAGTTACTAAATGTGCTGTCATATTTTAGAGTGATCAGTTTTCTTGATTTTAAATGCTTTCATTTTAGCGAAGGCTGGTAGCTGCCGTTGGCAGAATGTTTGTTTTTATGAAATACGATAACTTAATGTCGCCTACAGACATTGTCAGAGTCTGTTCCAAAAACATTATGCGTCAAAACACACACATTATTCGGGTGTCTGAATACTAGACCTGAAGTGTCACTTTTATACGTGTATATAGTATATACCATAAAGAAGCATCCAGCATATTTATTGCGAAGTGCATGTCAAGTATATATAAGGTTGGGTATGTACTACGAGCATTGTTCAACTTTTAATATATTTGAACAAAACACGAACGCCAATTTCTCCCTGCTGACTTAAAAAAGGTATTAGGAAATCAGACAGGGAAGGTAGCACTCAACCTAACCAACCGAGCACATAAATCAGAAACACCACGACACAACTACACTGAGCAATGCTCACACACAAGCCAATGAAACTATACAAAATCCAAGTCCCGCCGAAAAAATGCAGGATGACCAAATTTCACAAGAAATTATACAATAGCGGTTGACCTACTTTAAAATAATAGGCAAGGTAGGAACGGGGCGGGATATAACATTCCATATTTCTAGCAACTACACTGAACAATACTCACACATAAACCAATTAAACAATTAAAAATCCAAGTCACCGCCGTAAAAAATGACCCAATTTCACCAAGAAATTATAGAATAGGAAAATAATGGACTTTGACCATAGCTTTACTTAATTGTGTTAGCATTTTCAATATCGCCACTTTATGGTATCATCATTCTGATATTGAGCATTCCTTTAACATCTTTAACAGTTTCAAAGTGCCCATTACGAACCTCATAAGCCTGTTTTCGTTGTAAGATAGATGTCCATGGTTTCAGTTTTTTTCTGATTGTGTAATAATTATGTGTGGCTTTCATCGGACGGTTTGATAAATATGTTATGTAACCATGGCAGTACCATATAGCATCGCCACTAAGAGAAGATTGATTGGTGCTTGTAGCTAAATATGATTTGGAGACCCTGTACGGTATTAATCATTTCAGTTCATAGTCATAACTACAAGGCAAAATAGTATCGAACACAACGTTACAAAGACGACATGAAAAGTCTGAACATAGATTGAATGAAATTAGCTACGCACTTGTGACACATTGTAATGTTTGAAATGTTCATGTGCAAAACGCACAAATAATTTTTTTTTATTTCGTTGAAGTATGCATGTTTTACGTGTAGTGGTGTGTAATTCAGATTCAGATCTAGTTGCGGGGCACCCGACCGTCACAGAAATTTGAAGTTTAAAATACTGTACAATCACGTGATCTACGAATTTTCACAACTGTATCATTTCAGAGCAATTGCAAGCTTAATAAAGAGAACTTTTTTCAATTTTGCTTTCTGCGTTTTCGACTCAATGGTTACATCAAATATATAAATATATTGGGTTTCGTAGGAATATTGTCATTATCAAGCCGAAACATTGAACACTCGGATTTGATATTATGGTGTGTGCGTGTGATACTGCATCTGCATGTTTCTGTTGTAATTTTTGGAAAGCTCCAATACATTCCTCATGAAATATGCTGAGTAAGTATAGTTTTAAAATAATACATACAGTTGTGTACCATGCTATCCATCAACGAGATGTTGATGTCAAAGACATCAAGTCAATGGCATATATCACTGAAATCCCTGAAATGGGTACTGTATGTAAACCGTTTTTTAAGTTCGAGAAAACTTCACCACATCATTGCGTGCCATTACAAATTATCGATGAGTACACATATTAAAGAGGCCCATATTGAGGACTGGGCAAACTGTATGGACTCTATAAAACCGAATAGTATATTTTGTATAATATAAATCTTAAATTAAAACATGTTTTATATAATTATAGTGTCATCAAAATGTAGGTGTATTTTCATTCTCTACATCAGGGACACCAAACGCTACACAAACCATTGGACATATTTTGCCTATTATTGTGAATAATAATTCTTCCATGGCTAGGAAAACAGTTCTTCATGTGCAATATGAGTTTAAATAGTTTCAGTTATAACAATAAATGTTTATACATGTAAAATTAAAATTATTATACAACTATTATACAACTTGGTCACCGTCTTGGCATAAATCTGTGAAACTAGGTAGTCCTGGTGCAAGGACTTTGGGAACAGTGTCGAGTCTTAGCTGTGTTTCAATGGGTTTGGATTTTCAATGTGTTTTCCTGCAATTTTGCGGTGGGGACTCAGCATTAAATAATATCTTTGGGTTGTGTGAGGGCATTGCTCCGTTTAGTAGTGTGTGATGTTACTGATTCTGTTCTCGGCTGGTTAAATTCCTGTCTGATTTCCTCATATCTCTTTTGACATATAAATTTACTTAATAGTCGATAAGGGCATAATGTCACTTTGTCACATCCCTGATACACTTATATGCACAGCAGTCATGTATGCTTTATATTTTACTATTACGTTCAACCATGAAATCTCTTATTAATATTGCTCAGATCACGCAGAGCAAAGCCTACACTACTTTTGTGCAATGCAGCATGACCTATTTTCGTACAGGATTCGTTTGAAAAGCCAGTAGTGTGTTAGGATAAATAGAGTTTTGGCTAAATATGATTGATAACAAAAACGCCTTGCTGTGCGTAGAAAAGTAATGTCACAGCTAATATATTTGAAAACTCAATTCATTATGAATTAATATTACCAATGAATGGCATTTTGAAAAGTGTGTATACATTGAATACTCTCATTTAGCAGAATATTTGGTGCAAACAAACATAACGTTATGCATCCTAACGCAATTACCTGAGATTGTTTGCTCTGATGTTAAACATAGTGTTATATCTCTACCGTAGAATATTACATACCACTAAATTGATATTGCTCATCAACTAATGTGGGCTTTAAACAAATGGAACTTTAAGTATTCAAATACACCCTTTCTGTGGGCGGGCGGCGTCCATGTTGTAATGTCTAACATAGAGAATATCTTAATCGTTATATCAAAACCTCTTTCAACCATTTGCAACGAAGAAGGCTAGTTTTGAGCATTTTACAATCGGAAGTAGGTCAAAGTATAATGGTCTATATATAATATAACATCCATTACAAAGAAATGAAACTCATCCTCTAACTCGTCACATGTAGCACAGATTCTACGTTTTCTCGATGTGTTATCTATTTACAAAATGGCACTCTTCGTTTGTCAATAAGACTTTAAATTTAAAACATGAAAAGGAGGTTGACATTGAAAGTTACTGATTTTTAATGAACCCACATAACTTGCATATTCACCTTAATTACACAAACAATTTACTGCAGAAAAGAAAAATACAGCAGTACAGGAACACATGAATAAAATATTTGCATAGTACAGTTCAGCGTATACTAATATTTACAATGGTAATCCACACACTATTTATAGAAAGGTTTATGATATGTGTAAGTCTTTGACACATAGTATCATCTCAAGTTATATGGCAACTTTGGTATATTTTAGCAAGTACAACATACCAAATAGGACAGGTAACATACAAGCAACATTAATCATAATACAGTGCTCGCTAAATCATTATAAAACACACAAGGCATGGAATTAGCCAACGTGCATACTAATCCCAACACGATTGACGGTTTTCGTGTCACAAATACACTACAGAAATGATTTACAAACATGCGTTTTCGAATATTTTAGTTTAGTTCAATAATATTTTATTGCATTTTATATTCACCAAGGGATTGAGCATAAGATATAGTGACATTATTGAAGCCCTCTTCCAAACCTTTCTACTAAAATATTGTGCATTAAAATGAATTATTAAGTGTCTGAACGATTAACATGATATTACGTATACTTTATATCTTTAAATCAGTAAGCAATGAAATCACAGATCAATCTTTGCATATTAATTACTATTAATCTGTTTTATTTCCCGCCCCATCCCTACCTTGTCTATTATTTTAAACTAGGTCAAACGCTTTTGTATAATTTATTTGTGAAATTGGTCATCCTGCATTTTTTCGGCGGAAACTTGGATATTTTATTGTTTCTTTGGCTAATGTGTGGGTATGCTCAGGGTAGTTGTGTTGTGGTGTTTCTGGTTTCTGTGCGCGGCTGGTTAGGTTAAGTGCTACATTCCCTGTCGGATTTCCTCATACCTTTTATACACAAGTTATATTATATTATCCCAATTGCTACGTTTTACCTTCTTGTAAAACATTTTGCATTAAGAACATGACGACAATGTGTTTTTGTTCTTTTGCTGTAAACACTCAAATGCAATTTATATTAAATACAAAAAATAAAAATGCGTGCACGATTATAATGCACAAACAGCAAAAGTACAGCAAAATGTGCGACGATTAACATTGTATTCTATGTATTTCAGATACCGGATTATTCATGACAACATACAGGAAACCCAAAAGAGTTCGTACTGCATTCTCTCCGACACAACTACTTAGATTAGAACATGCATTTGAGAAGAACCATTATGTTGTTGGACAAGAAAGGAAGGAATTATCAGCATCATTGAACCTCTCGGAAACGCAGGTAAAATAACTACAAAACACATTATTCAACATTTCCTGGCATTATCTCAGCTTCTATGTTTGTCTTGAAGGTCAGAAATAACATATTCGTAGATTTCTAAAATTCTGTAAATGGAACAAGGAAGTGTCAGCATATTATATTATTTTATTTTGTTTGGCACACATTGCAAGAACACACTATGCAGTCGTCACAAATCTCACAAATTTATTAAGGATGTCATGGTGTAAGAACGTTTTTAAAAATGTGTTGAGGACTGTATTTAAACATTTTCAATCTATTGTATACCCATGTAGATATCCACATGTACCCCCTTCCATATGTACATCAATGTATTCTTTTTCTCCCTGTCTAGTATTCAGATCATCGTGTTTGTCATCTTCTTCCACCGTCTTGCTTGCCTTGAATTGATTATCAGTTAGTTTGATTATTAACAAATCTGCACAATCCTTACATATGCACTTTGATACTTTAGCTTTACCGTTTGTGCTTGGCGAGTTGATGGTTTCATGAGAATGGTCAACCATCTATTTTGCTGAAATGTCCATGTTTCTATATTGGTTACACCACTGTGCTCAGATATGGCCTTGGGCCTTGTTCATTTAGAAATACTCTTTCTGTTATTTGAATAGTCACTAAGATAAAAGTTATCTAGAACACTGCGATGGGCTAACTTGGCTAAGCATTCTACTTTGCATCTCTGTTTGTTGTTTTTGTGTGGTTGACGACTATCAAATTCTCAGTATTCCATCATTTAGTAAAGTAAACTTTTTGGTGATTTGGGCTTTTAATTAATTATTTGGGTTATGTATGGGCATTGCGGTTTTCTGTGCTCGGCTGGTTATGTTGAGTGCTGTCTTCCCTGTCCGATTTCCTATCATTTTTGCGTAGGATGAGCATTGTGTAAAGGCACTTCGACACAAAGATGGGTACCTAAAGATTCATTATAATATAATATTTTACATTCTATTTTAGACATTTCAAATACAACAACTTATCGTGCTTACTAGTGCTTGTAACCAGAGTAAATATATTTGTGTAAATCCATCTCAAATATACAATATGTCATATTTTGTTTGACAATTTCATAAATTGCCAGGAGCTAATCTGAATAAATTTGATAAATGACTACGCGTTGAAACCATTTTGGATTATGAGACGTCAGATGAATAAAAAGTAAATGCTCATAATGTATATTTGCCTTTGGATTTAGTAACGTGAAGCTACTACCTATTCAACCTAGGCCGCGTCATTATGTGTCCTTAGCAAACCCGGTCTATAGGCGATCAGCGCTTATTATGAGCTAATTCCATACATTAAATCATTGTGTACACACATTTCTCAAGAAGGAGAGGAAAACTTGTTTGAATTTTATGACAAATCAGTAAATAAGGTCATACGAATTGTATGGTAAAAGAACGCCTGAAGCTTAGATGTTCAGGAAAGGGGCGTGGACGGTTTAGAAAGAGTTTAAAGGAGTTTCCAAATATAGTTAAATAAAATCAACAAAGTGCTTACCTAATTGGCGATCCCTACCGCACAGGTTGAGTTCATTGGGTGTTTGTATATTTGGTGTTACCTCGATTGACCTGAACTTAGCAGAGATTTACATGCGATGTACGGTAATTAGTTACTAAAGCGGTTTTTACTTCGATATACGTATTTTGGTACGCCATTAGCGAATCATGTTAATATGTATCATAATATTATAAATCTCTGATCTCAGTTGAAGTTATAATATATCACTGGTTTAGAATGAGAATGTCGTACAAAATCAATATTTTGAAAAAACAAGAAAAAATGTCTGACAGTCTCTCTTTACTTTTGTTAAAACAAGCTATTTCATATTCAGTTTGGTTAACATGACAAGTTCCGATTTTACAGAAAATAAGCTTTTATGAAGCGCCTTATGATGTAGATTTTAAATATACATTAGTCATATAAGGTCGTAAATGGCTTTGACGATCTTCTCAATCTAAGCCAGCGATACTTCTTAGTACTGATCGAACGGTTGTAAAGAAGACGAGAACTTGTCAGCCATTGAGAATTGACAAACTAAAATACATACATACATCGGATAGGGAAGGAAGCCTTTCAAAATGCTAAAATAAAAAAATAAATAGGACTGGGAATGAAGCTTCTGAACATTGAAAATAAACTGATCTGTCATACTAAAATATAATAACATATTATATCGGACCAGGAAGGATTTTTTTCAACAGTACCAACTAATCAGCAAAGGTCCCAAAAGAAAAAATGCACTCATTTCTAGCTTGGCATGTATATGTTCCTGTGATTATTTAAGTTTTAAAAATATTATTGTAGACCATTTAGAACCATTACCTAGTAATTTATGTTCAAATACATGCACGAAACAAATGCACGGACACCAAATAGAAACAGCAGTTTATAATAATAATAATAATAATAATAATAATAACTTTATTTAATGATGGTTATACACATTAAGTTAATACATTTCATGTATAAACTTATTTACAACATGGCCTTCTAATGTACTTATATAAACACAAATCAGTACAAATAAAAGACACAAATACAAATCAATAAAAAAAAATACATGTACACACGACAAACACTATGAAAAACATACATGCAACTAATAATATCTCTTTCAATTTGATAGGAACATATTGATCATTTTAACATTCTAAATTTACAATAGTATGGCATAAAAATGTTTTAATTGCCAATAGCACAGACTCAAAATTAACATTCATTCATTACTTGGTCCAGCCTTAAATCTACTACTTGTGATAGAAACAGACACGAAATGATACAGCCGTTAATATTCCACAACAAAGATAACCAAACATAGCCATACTGTAAACTGATGCAACTTTTTCAGACATGCAGGATGATGGTCTTACATTGAAACCCTCTTCATTTCATATTAAACTCTCATCATATTCATTGCATTACAAACGGCGAATGTCAACAAGATATTTATCAAATTCCAAGGTCTAAAACAACATTAAATTAATATGGGAAATTTCGACAACAATTAATGTAAAAGTCTGTAATTCGGCGTTCTTTTAACAGATGACAGCCCTCTATTTGAAATAAAATACATGTAAAGGACGGGATAACAGAAAACATTCCTCCTATTTGACTCTTCACCCACCCATTCAATGCTCTCTGTTCCTCTCTAACAGACGCAACACGGAGAATGACACGTTACATGCTATTTTACCATTAATAAGAAATTAAAAAGGCACATTAGTTTTGACACTGCTCACCCTTCTTAATCTAATATTACCATTAGACGTCGCAATACGGGAAATTACCCAAACTTTCAGAGTATAATAAACACCATTTATGTCCATTATATAATTACAAATAAATTATTTAATTTTGCTGTAAAAGACAGTGATTCACTTGAAATTGACACCATCATGAGGATAACTACGTTATGAATACAAATATGTCTGGAAAGCCTCGTTTACAACCCACATAGACAGTCGTTAATATGCGGGTCACTATTACTTTTATATTACTCAGAATGTCTATGAAATATGTACATTCAATATGTCTGCTAGATAATTAGCCATCCTCGTAGACTTTTAAGACGTATTTCTAGTTATTATATAAATTTTCAGGCTTATTCTTGTTTTGATGATTTCAAAATAGGCAAATATATTTTCGAATACAGTAAAAGTTGAAATACATATGAGCCGTTCTCCAGGAAAACCGGGCTTATTGACAAAATTGTGAAAATATTGACGAATATATGGTTGGAAAGAAGAGACTCTTGTGAACATATTCTGAAAATTTGAACAAATTATTTTATACACTTACAAAGTTATAGACTTTTCAAACCAACCACTACCGCGTACTTTTTGAGTGACGTCGTGAACGTCATTTTGTACGTTTTTGACGTAACGTTAACTGGTATTTCAAATATCCAGTATCTGATAAATTTTTGACGTAAACTTTTAAAATTGTGGCACATTATAGAATCATATTCTTATTTTGATAAAACGTGTCCAATCTGTGAGTGTTTGCTTACAGAGAACAATTGCAAGTGTTTTAGCCACTTAACCCTTGATTTCCTTGATATGTGTACTTTTTAGAAAACGATCACCTTAGCAACGACAAAAGTTATTTTTACACAATTTTAAAGAAAACTTGAAGCTAATGGATGGTTCTATACTATCCAATTACTTAAATATGAAATTAAAGGACACGAGTTTTTTCTCATTTTAGACATTTTTCTTAATCTTATTGCATAATTACAATACAATGTCATTAAGCCCGGTTTTCCTGGAGAACGGCTCATATATACATATAACATCAACATCACTTACTTCTTTTACGAATGTCTTCTCCATCCATCTATTTCTCTTTACTTCTAACATCTTCTTAAATATAAACATCTACATCATGAGTTATTAGACTCAATTGACGTACGTATTATGATTGTTTGTTGTTTTCCTGATTTGGTTTACTTTTGCAAATGTACATTTGCTTCTTCGTCATAATATGTTGTACATTGTATTCTCAAATAAGTATAATTTACCAAGTATACATTTTATGAACACTTGCAAATGATGAACTTAAGAACAAAATAATATTATTGCAATTATATTGAAACTAGTCTTCTCTGTGATTACATTTTAGAAAATGACATTCTGCACATTTTTGTTGTTATCAATGGGATCACTTGGTATTCGAACTTAAACATGTGAATTGTATTGAAGTGCCCCATTAATTGTTTAGGAAACCTTTTCTAGAGTTTTCAATACTCGTTGCAGCATGTGTTTTGATGTTGAACCATATATTTACTGGTACGAAAGTCTCCCACTTACGTAGTGTGTACAGTGACTGTACATAATACCCGCTTAAAGAAATAAAAGATTTTTACACATTAATAATCGCTGATGGCAGTATGATGTACCTACATGAAATTGACATCAGTCTTCGGAGGATTGAATCATTCAATACATGAACATGTCGTAATATTTCAACCAACTTACCACACGTTTTATTCAATATTTGCCAACATTTTAGAGCACTGGTACCAATCAAATACCGAACAGACTGCCATAACACCACGTGATCGTAATATTAATACACACATGGTTGACACTAATGAATTTACTTTAAAATGTTCGCTTACAAAATAACATTTGGTGCTGTAGTTTTAATACCCCAATGCTATACATTTTATTATGCACTGATCAGGTGTTTACTCTTTAATTGACGTTACGGCATAAGCCTTTTTCAAAATAGTTAACGAAGACATTTTCTGACTTAAAAAGGTATTTTGGAAATCATCAAAGAGAGACCAAGTTCTTGCAAAACTTTCGCAGATGTTTGAGACACCAGATCGTGTGACTCCTTGGCAGATAGAGAAAGCTTTGACTGTACTTCTTCACCAGTCCTGAGTACATTCCGATATTCCACGTACCCTACCGTATGAAAACATCACAACCTGTTGAATGTATATTGTTCACGCCCCCAAGCGATACATTAGTCAATCTTTTGATCTTAATTTGGAGTGTTTATCCATCATTTCCGTGGCTATGTTCCTAGTGCTTTACATTTTAATTGCTTCTTCAATTGCACCAGGTCCTCGACCGATGGTACAATTTGAACCAAAGCTGTTCATGTCTATTTTATCCACGTTAGAATATAACATTATTCAAACATAATTTACGGAATTAAAAGAAATGATTTCTTCAAAAGATTCACGAGTGTTAATACTCTTGGCACGGATTATGAAGTCGTTTAAGAGAAATGCCGTGTTCTCCTTTGTTTGGGGAGGTAATGGGCGTGACACAGGGGGTCGTATGGCCATAGCCCAGAGCGATAAATATTATCTTCTATTAATACTAATTGGGAAAACCTCTCGAATTGAGGTCTCGTTTGCAGTTGTCGAGGAATCGAATAAGAATTGTGAGGTCAAATTCCGAATTGCCGCAAGTTATTCTTTTTATGCGTGTTAGAACTGATTTTCTTATTCATTAAGTATTCAGACGTTTCTAAATAAATTTGTTTCGAAACATCGCGTCTTTGTCGAAAGAAAGATATGATCGTTTGAATGTGTGCCCTTTTCTCCTAACGACTTATTTGTTTGGTGTTCTAAAGGCGGTAAATGTGACTAATCTGATACGAATTCGACATTTACTGTACTGGTTGTTGTCAGCCTAGAATGAATAAATCAATCAATGGTAATATATATTTGTAATCTTAGCTGGCATATAAATATTGTTCTTCCTCACAATTTAAAGATATTTTTGTGTTTATCTGGTGGTTTAAAGTTGTATGAGGCAACAATGGCTGTTTCTCAACACTTTGTAGTACCAATTTATGTTACCAATTTATGTTGTCCACCTACGGTCTGTTTGCATTTAACCTTATTCGTACACGTGTGTATGGTGTTTTATACATATGCACCTTTCTACGATCATCAAAACAGTTTAATGCCGTTTTGGATGTTATGGCTAAACGCTTTGCTCACAAAATGTAAGTGTATGTTTTGTTAAGAAATCACCAAGCTTAACTATTTAGGAATGGTTTAGTTATTGCAATGAAAATACACAACTACGCATGTGTTGTTACATTTGTAGTAACATATTGCAAAGAAACAAAAGCATACAAATCAAATGTGGGGTTGAAAGGGTAATCACAGATAAATAAAGGGAACAGCACGGGGGATACATTCCTACTTTTGAACAATACAAGCGCGTTTGACTAAATGCAATATGCATTTTTCTTCAAAAAAGTTATACTAGGACCTGAGAGTACATTAAAGTAAAATTACTATAAGGTTCAACAATCGTTCAATTCAATTACAATATGTACTTCATGTACTTTGTGGCAGCTTTTAATAATAACGTTGTTAATATTACAAAACATAGAAACTATTGCACAGGAATACAATGTATACACAAAAACGTATTAAACAAAACATAAACTACGAATTACCCTTGAATTACGCACTAAATGAACAAGATTATATAATTATGCCATATGTAGATTCAAGCTTTTTTACTGTAGAAAATATCGAATCATGTTAGCAGGTATTTGACATATTGAATACATTAGCTGGGTATTTACCTTCTGTCAATATGTTGGCAATATGATATTATGCTGTTTTGGAATTGATTTTTTAAATGTTAATTCATTCCAATATTTGCTCATTTATATAAAACATTTTATAGTGGGGTTTTATTAGTGTTAAAAGATGTCAAGAATTCATTCTCGATATATCGACCCCAGGCCTCGTTATTATAAAGGCTTTTTAATGCTCATCTCAACTTCGGTTATGGACTCGGAACATTGTGTAGTTGTGTATTTGACAACCACCCAACATCATGTGTGCGGCTATATGGGTTTACAAATAACGGCTATTCTTTAACACGTGATGGCCTTTTGACAGCTAATACGAGAAGTCCCCCATTTATATTTGAACAGTACTAAATGTCCGATATTATCCACCTACTCCGATATAGATGAAATATCTCTTTTGAATAATGAGAAGTAATGTGTCAGGCTTCATATACAATAATTGTTTTGGATATTTGCAATATGGTTCCAACTGAAATTGCCAATTCTGTAGAGGATATTGCTTTGGGCTTTTTGAAGGCCAAACACTCCCAACGAATCGCAAAGAAGAAGTTGAAGAAATATTGATGTACCGTTTTTGTGAAGATAATCAGTAGTACTAGTCACTAGAAGGGTTGTTTTGTCATGCTGCGCCCATAAATGAAATAATACAAAATATTAAAAAATGCTAAAATGTGACTATTTGTTAGATAATCGTACTCATTGGCTGTATGGTGACGATGACAACCCAAATAACTTAAATGTGGTTTTAAACGAAGTTAGGAGTATCCATTGTAACTACCAAAACAGAGATTTCGCACATATTGCATGCAAAACTCCGAAAATATTGGTGTTCACAAGCGCTAAAACAAAACAAAACTACTGAAACTCATAAAACTAGATTTTTCACCTTTTTATTGCTGGCATTGGCTGACAATAGGTAGTGTTGCTTATTTTTTTACTAGAACTAGGTCTTTCGACTTTTGACAACTGAAAGTTGGAATTTCGGCTGTATGTTTGGCATTGTATCGTGTGATTATGTTGAAATGTTTCTGTTTTCTGTGCTTAACTGATTCAGGTTAGTGGGACAGTTTTCCCGGTTTGTTTTTTGTTAATTATCATCTGTTACAGTACGAAACTTAATTTGCCCCTTAACATGCCACAACTGAATACAAAAACATACTGGTTTCATTGAGGCTATTCATTTAACATAAAATGTTCAGTAAACATAAGCGTTTTTTTGTTTGAACGGTTCGAAAGATGAGCATGGCATTGAGCTGCGAATGACAAACGATTTGGATAAAAACAGTATATAATTATTTTACATAGACTTTGAATGGACAGCCATTTCATTTATATCTTAGCTTATTTATAGGCGAACATATATTTGAAATATTTGAAAACATCACCGCATATTACATGTTGCCACACTTCGTTTACATAAATGCGTGTTTGAAATACATATAGATAGAACAAATATATAAAACATGCGCATTTCCAAAATGTAATTATACAAAAATGTGTGTCTGCATGTGACATGCGTATCTTTCATGTTTTACAATTTGACGAAATTGACATATTGAAAAAAATATATCAGGAAATAGGACAAGGAAGGCAGCACTCAACTTAACAAGCCGAACACAGAAATCAGTAACAACACAACATGATACAATTACATGGAGCAATGCCAACACATAACCTAACGAAAAAGGCCCAAGTGACCTAGTTTCAAACAGAAATACCCCTAAAAAGACTTTGTAGCTGTAAAGCGCCATTATTCACGTCCTGACTAATTTGTGGTTGTCATTGTATATGTATATGTGGTACATGTATGTGACGTTTTTGTGTTCTTCTTGTGCCGTTCGTACTCTGTCGTTTTTGTGGATAGCGACCGTGACTGTCCGATCGGTTATCATATTATTTTAGAATATACTCGCACCTTATGCAATACCATACAATGAGGAAATGCCAGTTTTTAAAAAAGCCAATTTGCACACTGTTATTTTTTGTGCTTCTGTTGAGTGATATCTTCCTTTTCGATATGTTATTATACTTCTGTATAACAGCATCTGTCTATTCAACATATAAAAGTACAACTAACAGTAAAGGACAAATCCAAAGTGCATGTATGTCGACAAGTCAGTAACTTCAACGTGGATCTACTAGAGAAACAATAAAAGCACTGTTTCGTATTGTATCCTGTCATCAATTAAAAGTCTATTTAATTGCTTCTCTACACGAACCATTTCTTAGTTTTCTTCTAAGCGCGACTTAAAAAAACGCATTGAATGAAATAAAACAATTAGTGATATTTATATGTTCCTAATGTTATGTTCCTAATGTAAGAATAGATACGTTCTGTTGGTAGTAAATTAATGTATGACTTCAATATGTGTATTAGATAATTTTGCTGCTAATTAAATTACAGTGTATGAAAGGCTGTTTCCGTGATACGTGGGCGCCAGTTTTTATCGTGTTTAGATGTTGTGTTTTGCCGTTGATAGTTTTTTTGGCGTTGGGAATTGACTGTGCCATTTTGAGTTACGTTGGGACTGGTCTGTGTTTTTTTTTGTCCATGTATCATTTTTTCTTGTGTCCTGCTGTTTGTATTTGGTGTCGCTTCAGTCCTTAGTTTCGCATTATGTTTCTGATATTTGAATACAATTTTTGGATTAACGTTATGTTCCAACACTGTTTCAATTATGTTAAATAATCAACAGACTGTTATAATTTCTATGTATTTTACATTTTGAAATTGAAAGTTCTATTAGAGCTAGGCTTATGTTCGTCGCATTCACTGTTCGTCCCCTATCTGATTCGCTCGCGCAATTCGTACCATACCCAATTCGTTTATTATTTAATACGCAGATTGAGCTATGGGCGTAGATTTGGCATTGTATTTTCATTTCCATGACCATGTCTTCGTTCACCCTTGCCTAATTATTATATTATTCTATCAATAAAGTATTTTTTGGCTGCTGGGATTTTCCAATTTTAAACATTTTAGGATTTCAGACAGCTAAACTTAGACATGTCAGCCTTTTTATTGTTGCTCTAACATTCAGCTAAGACATTGATCGTGTTGATTCTATGTCATTCAGCACTATGGTATTTACTCTTTTTATTAATGTTATTATTTAAAATAGTTAGCTAAATCTAGGCGTTAAGCCTTTATACTGCTGAAAGTGTGTAATTAAGCCTTTTTATTCATGATATTCTTTAACTTTTAGGACTTTACACAGCTACATCTAGGTATTTCAGCTCTTGGTCTTTCTGCTAAGGCATTCAACGATCGATTGATTCCTAAAACCAGGTAATTCTGGGTTTTAACATCTTGGATGTGGGCAGTTGATTTCTCGTTTGGTTATGTGTTGTTATTGAACCGTGTATTTTTGGTATCTGGTGCTTTTATCTTTCAAAGCTTGGTTGTTTAAGTTGAGTGCTACCTTCCATGTCCGATTGACTTTTCTTATTTTTGTATATACATAAACCCATTAGGTCAGTCTCTGACTTGGTTTGCTTTCGTTCACCCTTTTCACTTGACTATATTTTTGTTTCCTCTCGAGAGCTTCACTCCTTGTTGTTTCTCGAGAGCTGCCTCTCCTGAACTGTCTTTATATGTCTGTGTAGACACCTTGGCATTGTAATCACATATCATATAGTCTATATATATATATATATATATATATATATATATATATATATATATATATATATATATATATACATATTGAGGGATAAGAACCGAATACATCTAGATTAATTATCATATTAGTGATTATTTTTGCTAATCCAATCCGACAATGTCATTTACATAATATTTTTGTATAATTATATTGATGTCGTGTATTTTGTTTATTGAAGGTGAAGGTATGGTTCCAGAATAGAAGGACAAAACATAAAAGAATGCAAGCTGAAGATGATATGACAGATAGCGGACAATATTCGCACTGTGAACGTCAACATAGTCACGGAAGTAACACGCCCAGTTTGGAGGACGTCATTATAGATTCCTGATAACACAGGGAACAGAGTAGTCATTGACCAAGCTTAATCAAAGAAAGAAGTCAGAATGGTTCCCAGTATATGGGTTGTGACGTCATGATATTCGGAATAACACATGTGACGCCACAAGGATTCAATATAATGCATGTGGCGTCACAAAGAATCGTGTGTAATATTGATGACGTCACTTATAGGGATTTGTTGTAATATTTGTGATATCGCTATGGCTTTTGTGAAATGTGACATCACTAATAGGGATTCAATGAAATGTTGTTTTCGACACTTAGGCCACAGGAAACCTTGGCAAATATGTAGGCAAAACAATACAGGCAGTGACGGAATGGATTACATACTCACAGTGAGCTATCAAAAAACTATGTAGTGAATGAATCACCTTATAAATAGGAATTAGCAATAAACTAGTGAAAATATAGCAATGTTCATGATGTGATAGTTATAAAATTAATGTTGTTATCTTTGTATAAAAATATGTTATTTTTAATTATATTTATTGTACTTTGTTTAAAAAGTCATTGCATTATGCAATGTACATTATATATAACTGTTGGGGAGACATAATACACGATCATTTTAATATTATTTATAACAAATGTAGCAGACATTTTTCATTGGCGGGAAAAAAAGAAAAGTCTCGCAATAACAAACATAAAGATAACACTTAACGGGAAATGGAAAGTGTCATCTAGCAGAAACGGTAGAGTATAAAAGATAAAATAACACACAACACAGAAAAGGTTCAAGAAAGGCACAACACATAAACAAAAGTCAGCATATAACAGCTAGGCATAAAAAGCACAGACAAGAAAACAATCGCGCACCACATAATACGAATTTCAATTGCAAATATGTATGAGGAAATTAGACATGGAATGCAGCACTCAACCCAACCAGCCTCGTTGTTTGTATTTCTTTGTGAAACTATGTCATGCTGCTCTTTTGCAGCGGGGACTTGGGATTTTTTATTTTTTTCGTTAGGTCGTGTGTGGGTATTGCTCCGTGTAATTGTGGTATGTTTGTTTTGCTACCGTTTCTGTTCTTGGCTGGTTAAGTTGGGTGCTGTCTTCCCTGTCCGATTTCCTCATATCTTGTTTGCAGACACCGTACAAATGCCGTTTTGGAGTACACAAGTAGCATTATACCTGAGTTCAAAGTTGACAAAAGTTACGCACAACAACAATAAAAGAATACATTGTAAAGGAACAGTAACAAAGGGCGTTTTTTTCTGTTGCTAACGAAAATTGCTTATGAAAGGGCAAGTTCGTCCTGGTTGTTAATTTGAAATTGATAATTACTTCAAAGAACACTGGACAAGTACACATTATACTACTAAATTGCTTTGAAACGTCGTTATGCATCTACGAATGTGCCCATATTACTTATGCTGATTGGAATGTATGTACACCATTTCTCGTAAGGTCGTGTTGTTATCACACCAAGGGTATTTCAACTGTCACAATGAACAAAAGTCAACGATGGGTGTACACCTTTCGTTAGCGAGTGTTATCAATCTGTGGATAACTGTTCTACATATATGGTATGTAACTATACTGAGTACATCTAGAAACGCAACACTGGGGTTTCTGTCAACACTTTTCAAACTTTGTATGATTGGCAACCAAATTTACTTGATGACATTTTATTCCATGAATAATGCAACGGTAACATCGTTTTCATACAGTGCTATCGATGGCCTTAAGATGGTGCATGTGGAGTCACTGGTCCTGTCGCAGAGTTGTTTCACATGGATGACCTGGACATGGGTGCTTGTAAACGGTGCCAAAGTACTAGTAGAATGTCTCCAAATGAAACATTGTCGGTTCATGGCAATTTATCCAAAGTGAAACCTCCCAGTTGACGTCTCCCTCACAGGCATCCGAATTGCTTGATTTTGCCCATGTTTGGCCAATCCTGATATTTTTATTCTGAAGCCTAGAACTTTTCTTTTGTGATTTTCATTCCATTGGCAAACCTTAAAAAGGATTCGAAGCAATTTACACCAAATTTTATCATGCATAAATGATGCACGTGGAATTCGTGCGTTTTTAATTTTCTTGACACACGGAAGTTACGTAACCCGATAAAATTTGGACAATAGCAAAGTTTCTACACGGTTATACAATATCATTAGATAAAATTAAAAAATGTATGAGCAAAGGAAGTAAGAAAAAAACAAATGATGAAAACGTTGCGTTTCTAGATGTACTGAGCATATAATACAAACAGATTTATTTTGATATGACAGAAAATCTCCACCATTCTTCTTTTCATATATGTTTTATTTTACAATTCATGTAAAACCATAGTGTTCTTTAACTATTTGGTATACATTTTTGTACTTCTTCAATGTAGCATTGGTTTAATTTTGTGTAATAAAATATTATTATTTGAAATTAGCCAGTTTTGTATATTCATTTGTTATGAGTCGGTTTTCTCATATTTACGTGTACTCATGTACCGGAAGTAAAATTCACTAATAACGTACTCATACCAGAGATGCTTTATTTATACTTGAAGAGTCTGTAACATCCGGTATTATCATGCTGACAAGATCAGTGCTCTACAATATTTTTTTTGGTAGGATTTTCCAGGACAGCTCAAGTTGAACTTCTGTTCAGGTGTTCCAATTAAAACAAAGAGTAATCGATCGAGTTGGTACTGAGAAACTACAGAGTCCATTACTTTAGACTTTCACTAGTGTTTCCAAAACTTAATGCGAATCAAACTTTGCACCATTGCAAATATATGAATGAGAAAAATGTGTCAAATTTGCAATGCCATTTAGTTACGATCATAAGTACACATTCTCCTTGAATTTGGATTTTTGTCAATAAGTTGGCTACAATAACTACCCAATGACAGCAGTTCTACAATGGCAAACCTAAGGATGAAATTGCACAATATCACCCGATGGGATGTCTTTCTAGTGTCTATAGAAATTTTTTGTACAAAAGGTCACATTTTTATTAGAATAATATTTACAACATATATATATATATCTAGTATGCACGATATATTTCAACTTTGAAGGTCCGCATAGTGGTGATGTCAAAGAACATTATGCCTAGTCGATCAGGACGTCATGTCTTAGCGTACAAGCTGTCGAGGATAGCGATATATTTCACATTCCATCGCATGTCAACTTATGTATTGTTCTCAAATATTTTAACTTAAGGGTCTATTTGGTCTAATGATGCCTTGAATTTTACCGAGGAGCAAATGACAATGGAAACCAAAGTGCTAAAACGCGGAAAACCACAAACTCAGATTATCACATGAAGAAAACATTGGTTAAAATTTCTACGATACTGTCGACTCACGAGTCAGAGTATAGTTTATGATTAATTGAGGGTTTTTATCAAATCACCTACGAAAATCTTCAACGTTCGCTCAAATTCAAATTCCTTCTAATGCTTTTTCAACTACAAGTAGGGAGCGGATAATGTATGTAGGAAATCATGAACTGATCTTTTGGTTTATACTCGTTTTGCATACCCCTTTAACAAAATTTGTAGAAGCTTATTCATGTAGAATTATAAAGAATTCACATTTGAGCTTGTCATGTATTTCAAAAGAGCACCTAACACAACTAGGCTATATGTACAAATTCTAAAAGTAGATGACACATCGAATACAAACGAAATTAAGATCATTTTCCGATCATATTTGGCAGGACTATCACGGAGCAATGTTACAATCACACAGCCCATGTCAAACATATCTTAGAGCATAATAGTGTCATAAATATTTATAGAATGACGATCTTTACACACCTGCAAGTACTGAGGTGCTGCCAAGACTTTGTTCTTTGTAGTTATAGTTTAGTTTACTCTTCAAAGCGATTGTAGAATCAATACTACACATGCCTATTTTATTTTTCATTTGATATATTTTCTCGCAAGTAGATGGCAGCACCGAGAAGAACGAACCTAAATGCACTTCGTAGTCTTTGAGTGTCGCTAATTTTCAAATAAATGCATTATGTATCAACACCACAATCGAGAACCAAGGTCCTACCCCTCTGATCTTCTATACAGCTCGTACAGCCAACAATCTTAGTTAATTATAAGCAACAACAAATACCACAGGCGCCCACGTTGATCCGGGGGCAATAGATGTCTCTGCCATTTGATATCCACAAGTGAATGACATTTAATTATATAAAATATACCCTATATCACGTTACAGAACTTTACTCATCAGATTATTTTTTTTAAATTGCCATTGTGTCTCTAGTCCCTTACGCGTTATTTTTGACTAATTTATTTCTTAATCATTTTGGACTCTGACATAATAGTATATAAGAGCGGTTCCAATGGATGACCTTTCCGTATTGAAGTGCTTTACGACAAATTATGATATATTGTGCATAGTATTCGGGTACCATTGTTTTCAAATGTTTATTGATTTTGACAGGCTTTGAACCTGTCAATCGTATAGTCTATAAATTATATCTATAATTGTAGGAAAAACATTATCGTCCGTTTGAAGAAAAGAAATTGAACTCTCGTTTCGATTTAATGAAGAGTTCTCTAAAATGGTATATTTTGGTGATTAAATGTTTAATCATTTGACCCACAGACAGATTAGGTTCAAAAGGAAAATAAACTGAAATAAAACGATTGCATTATAATACGTGTTCCTTTTCAGAAGTTGTGTTTTGTGCATGGCCGTTTAAACGTATCCCATAGATGTTAATATCTTCGTTATTGATAAAAACAATTCATATTTCCTAGTTAATAAAGTCACGTGTAGGTCATTACGTAATTATTTTATCAATGACAATGCAATCACTGTTCAGACATTAATATGGCTATGGTCACGTGTTGGCGGGAACATATTTTCATCGGTATAGTAATTACTATGATAGGAAATAAAATATTCGGTACAGAATTCCCAGGAATATGTGTTTAACTCCTACTAGGAATTGTATCACGATGTTTGTTTATACCCTTGCAATATTTGCTTCCCTTTTCAGTTATTTTACAATCAACTGTCCGAAATACAATCGAGTAAGTGGTATTTAACCGTTCCATTGATATAAAAATATAACATAATACCGAAGCTGGTTGTTAAAAGCGTCAGCAACAGGTTCATGAAACGTGTTTTCCCACATGATTCCCATTGCTATGTTCAGTGCCGGTATTAATAAATCAGCTTAGTTGAAAACTTAAAATTTTCTTAAAACAGTGAAATTAAGTGTCTCAAATAGACAATACAACCAATATCATCATTGAAGCATATTCATTTGTTTTCAAACATTTGACTAGTATAATAAGAGCTACCATGATCACTATGCAAACATGAATAATTTTCCTAGTTGCTTTATATACGTATATGCATCACAAGTTTTGAACTTAAGTAAAAATATTTAAGCTTTTATTTCCACTAGGATGCTTTATAAATATATTTTTCTATTATTGGTGTCATCAACAAACTTTCATTGACCAAAAAAAGCTTAAACTCAACATACCAGTTTGGACCCATAGTACAATAAAATCGTCCGCCAATGCAAAAGAGAAGGTGGAAGGCGTGCAACATGCAAGGTCAGTTATTTCTGTTTTATCGTTTATTGGTATTTTTGGCTTGACCTACATTTAAGCATTTATATACGAATCTGGACTTATTCAACTAGAAGAAAACTAATCGCATAACGTCGGTTAATTACCTTCGAAACACCTAACATCTATTGCGTGGCTAACGCAATAACATTATGATTTAACGTTATCACAGCGTAACTTCGTGTATAAAAATAGAGAAAAGCCTTGACGGACGGTAAAGCATATTCGGGAGGTTTCACCAAGAGCGCTTTTAATCGTAATGCAAGTTGTAAGAATACCGTATGTATTCGTAAAACAGAGTTTTGTGATTAAAACGTCGACGTATCATCGAAATGGAGTCTAGTCGCTTTAAACAACAACAACTATACACAACAATAATGTAACACGGCATACACGTACTGTTGACATTACTTTGATCAGTTATTGTATAATCGGAATTCTCGGTATTTCTTATCCATTCGAATAATAAGAAAATAATATAATTATTTACACGTAAACAAATATTATAACTGGTTCACAAAAACGGCTTTATGTAGATACAATCAGTGAAAACAGAAGGTGGATGTCGTGCAACATTGTAACATATTCGCACAAAATCTTAACTACAGTGCCCACCAAAAATATGGATACAGAGAGTTTTCCCCCATTTACTTGCCTGTATAACACTACTTGCAGAACAGAGAAGCAACAATGTTTTTGAAGACCAGGAATATATTTTTTATTTAGTGTAAAGACAATACATTGATTGGTACCCTAGATGGAAAATATTAAGTTTCTTTGCCAGCTTTGAACGACAACATGATCATATAATATGGCAAATTCAGCCCCTTGAACCCCATAGTTTATTTTTAAATCAGAAAATGTTCATCTATCTGTCACATTTTTTACTCCTTCATTAACTTTTTTTTCAGAAATTCCAAACATTGTTTCCGTCTGACCAAAAGATATGGAATAATTAAACCAATTATAATTCTGCATCTGTCAAAAAGTGTATCCATATTTTTGGTGGGCACTGTACACAAGCATATACAATATAGTAATAATGCAGTGTTTCGTTATTTCTTTGTGAAATTAGGTCATCGCGCATTTTTTCGGAGGGGTTTTCGCTTTTAAACATTTCTTTGGAGTGTGTGTGGGCATAGCTCCGTGTAGTTGTGTTGTGTCGTGTCGTTACTGTTTTCAGTGCTCGGCTGATTAAGTTGAGTGCTGTCTTCCCTGTCCAATTTCGTCATATCTGTTTTACAATTGGTTTAGTAAACAAGGAGTGCAGTTCATAGAAAACAACTACTGTGGTCATAATGCATTTACTAGTAGTCTAGTATTGTCCTTTTATCATCTTTGTCATTTGCTGAATTATTACTGTACCATTCTGTTTGGAAACATAGTTTAATTAAGGATAGCGATGTATACATAGCATATATCACTGACCTCGATTTAAACATCCAACTCCATGAATATATGAAACTGTAAAATGTTGTATGTATATAATATAAAGACAACAGGTAAATGGGTCATTGAAAGAGTACAAAATGTATAAGGTTTTATTTTCATTCTTTTAACATTCAACTAGGGCAATCATGAAAGCATTACACATAGTCAACGAATACCAACACTCTCAATGCTAAAACTCAAACTTTGGGTGATTGCTGTAGAGGTTTCCTCGTCAAACGCAACATACCGATGGTGGGTAAACGAGACCATCATTTCCCTTTATATTAATATAATATAATATTAATTGAAGCTCAGCATTTATCGAAGAGTAACATGGCGATTCTTTTCTCATACAGTAACATGGCGATTCTTTTCTCATACTAGTGCGGTAACGTATAACGAGAAAGAGGCATGAGTGATCGGTATAAGTTGCTGGACTTGTTTCATTTTCGCGTACATTTTTGTCTGGCATATGTGTTTTTAGGCTGGCGATTTCGCGCCAGACTATTACAATCCTAAAAAATGAAATCCACTAAGATGAATTTACTCCCGAAACTGACAACACAGAATCTATACACTCAATGCAAATAGTTCCTCCTCATTAATCAGTTTTGAAAGATAAGAACATTCAACTTTCATTGTTTCATTTATTCTGTTCGATTGTAATATATTAGTTTCTTCTTGAAATGGAAGGAAATTGTATGAAATTAAAAGAAAAGGTGTTTAAAGGCGTTGATAATTATTACTACGCGTTACGAACGCGATATATAGCGCGCGGCGCATCAATGATTTTACTATGTTAAATTATTTAGGTCAATATTCTCCAACGAGATCGTGGTCGAGTGGTTGAGCAACTCGTTTAGTAATTTTCTGATGCTAAGGTCCAGCGATCGAATCACGGCGGCTCCAAATATTTATATTTTTAAATTTTTATTTTTTATTTTTTGTTAAGTCCAGCACTTACCTCTCTTTCGACTTAGAAAACCACTTGATGTTATATTACTTGAAACGCTATTGTTCCTCAGCAGTTCGCCAGCCTGTCAGTACTTTCAGTACTTTGATTACATTTGGCATTAATAAATGTCAATATAACAATAACCCACGTTCTGATATTTTCAATTTCGACTGATAGACGGAGGCTTTAGATACAATATTATTTTATATTAATTAATTTAAAGTCGATCGATTGTGAAACAAGGTTTTCCTCCTAATATTAATCACTCTCGACACCTCATTCCTGATGTTATCCATGAGAGAAGAGAAGCCAGTTTCTCTGATATGCTGAGAGTCTAGCGAGGGAAATTCTGGTACCATTTTATTTTATTTCGTCTTTGGTATGACGCGACCTGGGATCGAACCCGGGACCACTTGTACTCGGAGTGAACGCTCAACCACTAGGCTATCGAGGAAGCGGTAAAGATAGAATACAATCACACGAAAATGTAAATATAAACTAGTACCTGTCGCTACCAACAACGAAATACTTACACTTTTACCTACACCATAATGTCTTATTTTATCATGTGTCTTGTATATCAATTCACATTCCAATGACATTGCGAAAATCGAAATCCATGTTTTAATCTAAAACAATGAAACTGCTGTCCATGTTTCTCATTTGTAACTAAAACGTATCTTTCATTCGCGTATATCTGAGAACACATGATTGATTGTCAACACGATTACTGTGATATTATATATCCTAGAACAAGAGGTTCATAGATTGCATCTTTCGCAATGTTTTACAATGTTTCCCTAGCTAATGGTAAAATAAACTTCGCCTTTGATACATGATTACGTAAGTTGGGTAAAAGTTGGTATATCAGATCATCCACCTGTTAGAAATGTAATTGATACATTTAATTGATATATTTAACCATCTTCAACAGAGTCATTTAGTTTAATCTATACACGATAAATATACTTTATTTACAGTTACGTTATTAAACTGATATTGGTATACTAGATGTTCGCATTTTATTGCTATTTGGAAATAGTAAAAGGTAAAGTGTTTGTTTAATATAGTGTCAACTCTTTTAAAGCGACCGCCATTGTGACTTATTAGGAAATATATTTTCTTATCAATTCCATTCCGATTTTTTCTTTTCCTTCCAGGCACTAGGTAGGTTGTCATTCGATAACCTTAACCAACTGACCATACCATAACAACGCTTTGTCGGTATTCCAACCTATGACCACCGGATGTATGAAGGCGGGGTCGATAAGAAGTCATAACAAATTTTGCTTTAAATAATTCTATTTTATCATTAGCATATCCTCCCATACAAATCGAAATGTGGAACTATTATTATGACGTAAGTTATATTTTGATTACCGGGAGTGAAAAATATGTATATATGTACTTATGTTGTTATTGTTTAATGTATCGTATGTCATGTAATTATGTTTTGTAAATACGCTCATGTTGTTTGTCAAGAAGCTATTTTGTTTACGACAATAAACTATTCTGTTCTGTTCTGATAAAGATACACGACCATGTGAAAAAGTGGACGTTTTCATGCAGCAATGATCCAGCAATTAGTAACAGAAGGTGGAAGGCGTGCAACATTGCAATAGTGTATACTAGTAAATGTTTGTAATTGTGGTACTTTCATTATTTTACGATGAAATCAAATGACGTCCATATCGTGTAAAGCAATGTATCATATTAAGTAATAGTGTGTATAATAATTATAAATAACATATGCTTTACGCTTTTAAGAAAAACTCATCTACAATGTTACAGAGCATGTTGTTATTTGCCCTTTTGTATCCAGAACTTCCAGTTGTGGTATCTACATTTTCCTTCGTTAATCAGCGTTTCCATATCTCCAGTATATCAAGTTCTGCCGTTGCAGCAGTAGAATTCAAATTCTGCTGTTTTAGTCACTGCAACGTGCTTCATGGTATTGTTCTAAAGGTACGTTAACTGCATGTGGTGTTTTGCAGGGTGATTAGAAGTTTAGTTTTGATGAAAACCATGTTACCAGGCAAAAGACAAGGAACATGGTTATCGAAAAGGGTTTAAACCCGTTTGCACATGTGATTGTGTTTGCCAATACTTGTTTTGTCCATAGTTACATTACGCTCATATGCCACAGACTTTGCTGCAAACACGCCTTGCTAAACAGTTTTCAAATCACGTTATTTCTCTTTCTAAAATAGCATGCCTTGTTTCATAATTTCTTCTATGATAAACAACATCCCATATATTTGTTTGTACTTTATATTTTTGCTTGGTAGTGAGCTGATAACGCTTCATCGTTTTTGTGACGACGAATAGCACTGTTCGCTTCCTCAGGAAAGGTAAATTTATACTCTACAAACATTTGGAGCTGGTGCTTTATTATTATTATTATTATTATCGTAAGTTACACAGTACATGACAATGTTTACTGACAATGTTACTCTGAATCGTCTGCGTTGTAATGATATGTTTTAAAGCAAAAGCCTGATATCTTATCAGCATATGGGCATACAGTATGTACCAACATTTATCGTGAACTATTGGTTAGAAAAGCTTAACCCAGGATTATGAAAACTAGAACTGTGACTAGATCAACTAGTATATGAATGAAACTTGGTTGTAATGTTTAGGTTGATCTAAAGGTAAAGATGGTGAAAGTAGTGTGAAACTCGCTAAAAATTACAGGGAAACTAGATTTCCTTTACATCCAAATTGCTGCGTGTTTAATGACTGATCAAATGTCCACCAAACAAAAGCGACGATTATGTTTCGGCTTACAAAGACCCATTTGTTTTAAATATCCGCACAATCAACATTCTATAATACAAAAGCATTCCGTAACTCGAGAATCATTTCACCGTATGAAAAACAGGTTACGGATGTTAGGCTATGTGATCCAGGGGATGACACATTGATTGGCTGAAAATGACTTCATTATAGTATAATAGACGGTGTTTTAGAATGATTTATACCTTCAAATTACGAAGGATGTCATCATTTAACCCCTGCATTGTTGAAGGTAGGATTAATCAAACAGCAGGCTAGGTGATAACGTATTCCTGTCTATTTTGCGAACACAAGAGGTGAATAGTTTGTCACAAAAATGAAGTCTTCCGTCTCTGAGGTCGGCCATATTTGTCAAGAAAGAAGTCATTAATCCTTTACCCCTGACACTCAAGTTCTTTTTTGTTATCGTGTGGTCATTTCTATGTTGACGTTGGTTGTCTGTCAAATCAGATCTCAAGCAATCTATCCGATTATTGCACCCTCTCGTCGACTAATGAAATAAAAACAAGCCTATAAGTGATTTAGTTGTGTCTCTAGTCCGTCAATATAGTGACATTCTATAGCCGTAAATTACCGAGTCTCGCTATGTTTTCTTAAGAGATCCTTATACATTTCTGTCTTTTACAAAGCCTAATTGATGGAAGAATTAATAGCTTTAAATGGCCGCAAATTAATTCTGTTACAAATACGGCAATAATGTCAGTTCTGGCGAATTGATTTCGTAAATAGGATTGTCGTCAAAACTACAATCCAATTAAGGTGTAAATGACTCTATCAAGGAACAAGTGTTTTGAAAAGGACGGCCAGCTTATAAAGGATTAACACCTGGGTAGTTGAAACGCTTGCAAAAAATGCAAAATCACGAAAATGACCAAAAATTGACGGCTAATTAGTAAAGTGAATGCCGCTGGTTGAGTTCAACAGTATTTTGTTTACTTTTATCCCTTAACAAGATTGGTGTGTGTTTGGTCACTACAGCCAACATGGGCAAACAATTACTTGACGTACATATAGACCAGTACCGAATTCCGGCGTCGTGTGGTTCAAAATACACCTGCTTTGTAAGCGAGATGTTATAGTCAACCCGCTATGCTCAGCCGGTAAGGAACGAGACTTCTGATCTCGGGGTTTCGAGTAAGGGTCCTAAGGCTGACCAACTATAAGTTTAATAATAGTCTTTCAGATTAGAAGACCTTGGTCCATTGTATGAGTGTGATACACATGACATGTAAAAGTACCAGTGGAACGAGTACACCTTATGTATCTGCACTATCCCTCGAAACCTAAAATGACTAAACTCTTCTGGGGGCCTCGCCCAAACGGATCATCTGGTGGCGAGGGTAAGTAAAGCAAAAACACAAGTGGGAGGTAGCAGCTTGGAATCTCGAGAGAAGCACCTTTTGGCCCATTGATTAAAATCATTTCCCATACTCCATGCTCCAACTTGAAAAACAACTCTTATAGAATTTTGCACCAAAACCAACACCAACGTCTTGCAAATGATCTAATTAAGAAATTGAACTCCATTCTATATGTTTCCATTCAGTAACAAAGAATTTATAGCAGCGTTTGTTACGAAGAAATGTTCCAATTGGAGTACGGAGTATGAGTTGGACCATGGAGTACATTCTCCAATGTTTTTAATTAAACCTGATCATTATGATTGGTGTAGCGATGACCATGTACCTATCCGTCTGAAGACTTTGGATCGAAAAATGATGTGCTCGACTAAAAAGAAGGCAAATTTGCTTGTCCTTTCAACAGTTGCATAACTACATTTACGCTCGTACACCTACAATTTGAAAAAAACAGTCACAGTCAAAAGAGAAACATCACCTCTGTCTTACAACATCACTTTCTGGAGTAATTTATTTAATAATTTGTTGAATACATTGATTTAACGCTTACTTATTAAGTTCATAATTAACACGATCATGGCTGTAAAATTAGCCAGACAAGTTCAAAGTCTATTTATGTTCTGACTAATTGAGGTCAAAGGTCTTAATTATCATGTATTTAACGACACTTAATGGTTACAATTAATATAAAATTAATCGAATGTCCCATACGCAGGACTAATTTAGCTCCGTCCTCAGTGATTCAGTCCGCTGTCACCATAAAGTAGTTTAGAGGTGATGTATGTTTTTACTCAGCACGACAATGAAATCCGAGCTATGCACTGAATACATGGCTTGACACTTATCGCTTTCAACAAAGAATGTCATGAAAAATATGCTATTTAGCCTAAAAGTCTTTTACATTTAATTTCGGAAGTTTCAGTTGCCGTTTTGCACGCTATTTTAAAATTCTATTATCAGATGATTTCAGTCACGGTATGGAAAAGTGACTTTTTGCGAGCGGAGAAAAATACATTTTGGCATTTTGTGTTAAGAAATAGCTAAGACACATTTAAATAACTAGTGAATAATGTGCTTATGTCGTTTTTCGTTTCAGCACTATATATTGAGCACTATGTTCAAAGTTTCAAATTGTATACCATTTCTCGTAGGTCTTATGAAAATCTGCAATTAATAGTATATGGAACGTGGAAAGGTGGATGAAAAACGACTTTCCGTTCATCATTCATTCCATTACAAACGACATCACTGTTCCGGTATATGCTTTTAAAATTGTATGTTATGAATAGTCTAAAGACATGGTATACAATGGTTATTAATTGTCTTTGTTTTAACGATGAAACACTATACACTGGGATAGTGAAGTCTTTAATAATAGCACAGTGTTGATACGGGGCTAATTCTAGTTTCTTTAACATACTTGTAGACTTTTAAGATGCACTGATGTGCTGGATTGTCAAGGATAAAATAGGTTTAAGCAGTAGTTCATGTGACCCGAATAAGGCTATGTTTAATTGGTAGGACACTATTTCCTATTTCCCCCACAAGAAGTACACCTAATCATACAAAAACAACATAAACAGGTTTGATTTTATTGAACAAATGAAATTATTAAACGCTATTTTACTGTCGTGTTTCGTTTAAGCCGCTGCACCATATATTTATATATTTTTTTAAATTAATTTGTAATTCCCAAAATGTGTATAAAAAAGACATGCACAAATAAAAATACATAGTTAAACACACAAAAAAGATGTGTCAATTTTTAAATTCAATTCCAGGATTTGGTACAAGGTTTGGTAATTACTATGGATGCATATTTCATAATAAATGCGAATCATGACTTTCTAGTGGTCCTGTTTGGTATGATATAAGTATAAAACAATTAGACCCGGTTATTCCTGTCACAAAAGATTTTTTAAAATTTTATTTATTCCTTTTTTTCACTGACGTTCGTTTAAACGAAATAAAACAAAATACAACTTGGCGAAAAATCTATTTTCAAAATTTTATTACAATATGATATAATGTAATCAATTAGGGCTTTCAGTTCCTGTATGAGTTACCTATTTACACATTATAATAAACTCGTTCTTGCTGCACATAGAGAACCGCAAATGCGATCAAAATATTTCCCATTTCTATACACTTCTTCCTTCTTTGCAGTTTTAAGTCTTGCGACAATATATCGTGATGGATTCACATACCCGTCTCTATGGCCGTCATAAAATACTGATTACTTAAGTTAATGCCGTCTTAAGTCCTTTTACTTATTCATTATGTGACATCTAAAAGCCAACCGATTGTCTACATCTCTATGTATGCCATTTTTATTTGTAACATAGCACGAGAATATCGTGCAGAAGCCGCCGACAACAACTTCTATAAATCATTCTTAATGCATTGTGATTACGATTACAAATACTCTGATACCAGAAACCACTTGTTTTCTATCATATACGAATTAAGACGACACAGAATCGGGTCTGCGATACCGAGTCATTCGGCGAATTTCATTAAAACTCAATAAGGCTCCTGTTTTTTGTTTATGTGTACTGTATTTGTTACAATTAGCTATACATCACCATCAATGAGAGTCCTCGCTTCCGTGCTTTGCATGCTACACAGTGTCACTCTAGCGTGTTTGTCTACAGTTTTAAATTCACTTTATTCCAGGATTGAGTTTAATTATTTTCGAAGCTATCAGCGAATATTCGCACATCTATGGAGTTATTAAGTTTTGTCGTTCTTTCAATTTAATTATTCACAATGTCAATAAATCATAGCCTCGTCTAATTGATTTCCGCTATCTTTTTATATGGGCCTAACTTTGCATTAAAGGTGAAATTGAGACAATGAATAATCACAGAATTGTTCTGTGGATTCCACTACATTTGTTTTCATTAGTTTCATTATATTGCCCTTTCTCAGAATATTAATTTGCCATTGGCAGCGATTGGTGACAGGCAGTCTTGTATAAAAGACAAACGAGTCCGTACCATACGATAAATATATTAATCTTTATACCGTCCAAGTCGTTTGTATTTTAAACCGCATTATTCACTTTGTGAATTTAGGTATTTTTAGTATTACGCCTCGCAAGAACAATTAACCATTCGCTTAGCGGATAATTATCGATACGCGGTTACTTCCCTTGGATTGTAACGCAAATAGTGATTGAGCGCAAAATTATGTAAATGAATACTAAAAAGTCAATATGAATATAAATTTAAATTGAGATATAATTATCTAAAGTATTACTTGAAAACATGTCTGAAAACGTCGCAGATTTGTTGTGGCCAACGGAAGGACAATGTCCTTATAAGGGGCAAAGAAACGCCGAGATGAAATTAAGACGAAGGTTAGTGGCATTAAGTATAATTAATAATCCGGTGCCGAAGGCAATATTTGGAGTACCCGACAAGATGGCCTATTCTACAATCACGTACAACTATAGCAGAATTTGAAGTGGTCGACCCTTGTACATAAGGTTAATAAAAACACAATTACTGGCCAATTATCAGCGCTGTGGTGGTCAGTAAATAGCCAATGTCCTCGTGTTTGATAGTTCGGAGTGGAAGTGTGGGGATATAATTAAATGGTCATGTATCCCCCGGACGCGGACATGCGACCGGCCAGCTGACATCTTTATATCAATGATTAGCAATATCATGGATTCAATCCAATCAAATTTGTACATGATAACGTTTAATGACATGACATTTGTTGGTACAGATATCAATGATCATATGTCAATCAAACCTATTAGATCTGGCACCGATCTCCAGAAGAATCTAAACTACAAATCTCAGCCTTTTTTGAGAATTTGCTCAAATTAGAGTCTTAATTCGAGATCAATGTGAAGTTCAAGCTCTTAAAATGTTACAGTCATAAACAATTCGTAATGCATTTCAGTTGGCTAATGCTATTGTGAGTCCATCCTTCAAAACCCAATTCACTCAAAGGCACATGACAACATTTGATATGAGATTTAGCTCAAATTTAGATGCTTCGTTCGATGGACAAGGCCTGTCATCTCAAGAACACATATCTCGGCTGCATTTGAGATTTTACTTAATTGTATAATCTGCGTTTGAGACAAAACTCAAGTTGTAGCTCTAGAACTTCTAATGTTCTAATATTATGTACTGTAATAAACTCTAACATAATTTTTTGTCTATTATGAATCCAATTTTGGGCCGCTAGTCTTTAAAGGAAATGAAACAATTTGCACTGGGGTTAGCTCAGAAAGAGTGCACGGGGATTTACGACTACAAATTCCACATGCTGTCATCCAGACAGATTTTAATAACAATGTTGAGTGAATTCGAGTTTTTTTTTGTGAAAAATAAATATTCGATTGCTTACTATTTTATTATAGCAATTCTTCATGTTTATGTAACTTTTCTTGCTCTGTTTTGAATTGCCTTAGAAGAATGCTGAATAAGTGTTTTCTTAAAACTTAATTTCCAATCCATTCTTATAATTCGTTGGATGCGATATTGTATATGCTGTAACAATTTCTCAATTTGATACGAAAGATAAGTATCCAGGGAGGTTCAGTGGTTGGTGTTTACATATTCCAAAGCATTTGCTCCGCAACACTGCCGGCGGTCATCATCGAGATACCCCAGTACCAGCGAAGTTAAGATCTGTAGTTTTAACTAGTTTCACTAATATGTGATATGTCTGTCATAGACCATTGTACGTGCATCAATTTGAAAACGTAGTACACATGTAACACATTCATAGTTATATATAAAGGAATATTTCAATTTTGACGTGTTATTTTAGGCAATATAAAGCCACTAAGTATTTGTGCATAGGCGACTTTCTTTCCGATCGGAATTAACCAGCTTTGGAAGCATTATGTACATGTTCCTCTTGGTCTAGGGGAAGCGTCTGGGAAGCATTATGTACATGTTCCTTTTGGTCTAGGGGAAGCGTCTGGGAAGCATTATGTACATGTTCCTCTTGGTCTAGGGGAAGCTTCTGGTAAGCATTATATGTACATGTTCCTCTTGGTCTAGGGGAAGCTTCTGTGAAACATTATGTACATGGTCCTCTCGGTCTAGGGGAAGCTTCTGTGAAGCATTATGTACATGTTCCTCTTGGTCTAGGGGAAGCTTCTGTGAAGCATTATGTACATGTTCCTCTTGGTCTAGGGGAAGCTTCTGTGAAGCATTATGTACATGTTCCTCTTGGTCTAGGGGAAGCTTCTGTGAAGCATTATGTACATGTTCCTCTTGGTCTAGGGGAAGCTTCTGTGAAACATTATGTACATGTTCCTCTTGGTCTAGGGGAAGCTTCTGTGAAGCATTATGTACATGTTCCTCTTGGTCTAGGGGAAGCTTCTGTGAAGCATTATGTACATGTTCCTCTTGGTCTAGGGGAAGCGTCTGGGAAGCATTATGTACATGTTCCTCTTGGTCTAGGGGAAGCTTCTGGTAAGCATTATATGTACATGTTCCTCTTGGTCTAGGGGAAGCTTCTGTGAAGCATTATGTACATGTTCCTCTTGGTCTAGGGGAAGCTTCTGTGAAGCATTATGTACATGTTCCTCTTGGTCTAGGGGAAGCTTCTGTGAAGTATTATTACACGATCCTCTTGGTCTAGGGGAAGCTTCTGTGAAGCATTATGTACATGTTCCTCTTGGTCTAGGGGAAGCTTCTGTGAAACATTATGTACATGTTCCTCTTGGTCTAGGGGAAGCTTCTGTGAAGCATTATGTACATGTTCCTCTTGGTCTAGGGGAAGCTTCTGTGAAGTATTATTACACGATCCTCTTGGTCTAGGGGAAGCTTCTGTGAAGCATTATGTACATGTTCCTCTTGGTCTAGGGGAAGCTTCTGTGAAACATTATGTACATGTTCCTCTTGGTCTAGGGGAAGCTTCTGTGAAACATTATGTACATGGTCCTCTTGGTCTAGGGGCAGCTTCTGTGAAACATTATGTACATGTTCCTCTTGGTCTAGGGGAAGCTTCTGTGAAACATTATGTACATGGTCCTCTTGGTCTAGGGGAAGCTTCTGTGAAACATTATGTACATGTTCCTCTTGGTCTAGGGGAAGCTTCTGTGAAACATTATGTACATGTTCCTCTTGGTCTAGGGGAAGCTTCTGTGAAGCATTATGTACATGTTCCTCTTGGTCTAGGGGAAGCTTCTGGGAAGCATTATGTACATGGTCCTCAGGGTATACGGGAAACTTCTGGGAAGTAATAAGACAATGTTTGAAATCAGGAGGAATCATGGTGAATCCAGATACCTCACTATGTGTTCTCAACTAAACGGTCTGACTATCCAAAAAAATCGGGAGATGTCGTCTGATGTCTCTGGAAAACTCCTGGTGTCTCGGAGAAGCTTCGAGATCTCTTGAATCAATTGAAGGAGTGAGTGCAAGACCATACCTAAATCAATTTTCCAAAATGTTGGGAAAATGCAATTTTGTAAAAGTTTGGAAAATGTTTGTATTGAAATATTTATGCTGTATGAGGTTGATAACTATTTAAGCAGTTATATTGAAAGTTTATCGTATTTTGCAATATCTTTACTATAATCATGGCAAAAAGCAGATTTCCGTCATAAAATTTTATACAAGAAAGGTCCCAAGTCCAAAAACTTCTTTTTTTAACATATTAAAATGGATTTGTTCACAAGTTGCCGTGTCACCCGTGCGATTCTGCTCCGAGACTGGGTCGGACAGGTTATATTTTCACCAGTGACATTAGTTACAGAAAAGGTTATGTCATGTACATGTAGAAACGTTGTGAGTTGCATGCGGTGATTACTAGTATATTATACTAAGTTAGTTGCGGTTGGTAATAAGTTAAAGGTTTACTGTCGCAGATCTCCAGAAAACATCTCAATCTGAGTTTTATCTCATCTCAAATATTACCATGTGTATATCTTAAAGTTAATTGTCATGGATAGTTGGATTCAAAATTAGCATCACAAGCTAGAAAACAGTGTTGTGACTTGTTATAGGAAATATAATGAGTTTGAACTTAAAATTGTCCTCAAGTTCAGACTCTGAATTTAGAAAATCTCAATTTGAGATGATATTTCTTATTGAGATGCTTCTGGAGATCGGGGCCAGGTTAAGTTTGTTATTGAAAAAGTGACGAGACACGGCCAATAACACAATAAAACTCCCCGTAACCTAAACTTTAGAATTAAATTGTAATATTTTTATACTTATGGTTCTGTATTCATTCTCCTATGACCGTTTATATCTTGGCATTAAGCTGATTTGTAATATATGGAATGGTGTCAGCTCCTCGGTCCAAACTGGAATCCAGAGATTGTATTATCATATTTGACTATGTTTTTGCACACCAGTATATGTCCAGTAGATGATAGTTTCTGTGCCTTTAAATGCGTATATGCTGTCGACTATGGGAATATAGCCAAATTTCCTGATCTTTAAAACTAAACTGTTATTGGTTGTCAGCTGAGTTATTGCTTTTATCTTGTATACTTGTTGTTGGATGATGGGTTTGGTTAGGAGTTATGTAATTGGTTGTGTTTTCTTGTTTGCATCTTGAGCGAGTTTGCCAACAGCTTCGTGTTCGGCTATGTCCACACGTGCAGGAATCCATTGAAGTAAGACATGATTTTGTTCACACTGGAGACTGGTGTTTGACTGTTGTTGTCTTGTTAGGGTAGTAGATAATAGTGTTGCTGGGAGTGCATGGTGTGCTATCATTGAAATTATTAGACAACAATTTGTCTATTCCGCCTTCGCTCAGACAGTTTCTTTCCATCTCGGCTATACAAATGGCGCATTGGTACAACTCAAGCATTCTCTGCTTGCTAAAGAACTTCGTATTCAGGACGCCCATGTACATTGCTGTTTTGAAGCGGTTTACCTACGGCGACTGTAAGGCATTCATTTCGAACTTTTTTCAATTTTGCGTTGCTTATTCTTAATGCATACTATCCTTGTGTTTTACAGAGCCTGTGTGTCTCCAAAAGGCAAGTGTATTACTGTAACCTCATTTGTACGTTTTCTATGTGGGGTTTCTATACCATGGCTTCGCAGATTTGGAACCAGGCACCAAGAGGATAAAGCCTAATACACTCATACGAAGTCCAATCATATGAGCCGTTCTCCAGGAAGCCCTGTTATTTTGTCACTATGTACTTACAATGAAGTTTTGAAAAATCACCCAAAAGACAATTTACATATCTATTGTTGCTATTTCATGGAATTTTATCCATATAAGATTATATCTAAGATTAAAAGTTTTCCATGAATTATGCCAAATTCACATACTTCGTTTTTTGTCGACACATTTTGGAAAGTTACTCTGATTGAGAAGTAAGTAATATAATGTCTCTGCATGTGAACGAGAGATATTATCGAACATTTCTTTTTGCATTTTACTTCATAAAATTATTCTTTAAAACTCTGGAAATGTTTTTGTCAAAATTGCAGGATTTTCGCGATACTGGCTCATATATGTTTTATATAATCCTCAAACTGAAACACAGATAAGATGCGACCTAGTTCCCCAAGTCCCCAACAACGATAAGTAAGAGTTGTACATTTTAACTTTATTTCACAGTGTAAATATTTTAAAATTTAAACATAAGCAATAATATTACTTATAAAACGAATACACAGTAAGTTTGCGAAATAAAACACTTCAGCATATCCGCTAGCAGACACCCGTGTCCTATATACAATAACGATTAAAAATGCATTGTCAATACTGCACTTTTCGTACTAAATGATATAACTATGTAATGTAGTCAACTCACTTATATATTCAGTCAACAAGTAGAGTCTATACTCTAAGTCACACTAGTCGCAAAACAATAGATTAATTAACTTTAAAATGGAAATTGCACATTTTTACATAATTATTTAATTGTACTCGTATAATATTAAACACAGTCTATTTTTAGCATGATGGGATCACGTGATGATACGCATGCGCACTGTAAGGATCGTCTACGTCATCAATGTCGTCAATGTCACTAATATCACTTTCCGATTTTGAATCATCGAGTCGCCCATCATGGTCGTCGGCAGAACCGCCTTCTTCAGTTTTCGTTCTTTTGTATTTTGTGCGTCTGTTTTGGAACCATACTTTTACCTGAAACGATAGAAAAATATTTCATTAATACATTAGGTAACATCGTTCGACAATTCCTGAAATCATAAAAGTGACCTAAAACAGATTGTTTTTTTAGATGTGATGTTACTTGTATCAATTGCAGATTTTGGTGAATAATAATTATTGATGGTTTATTGACATTCGTATAAGTTTTTGAGTCTTTAGATTGGTCATTTGTTACTGTTTTCAGAATTTTGGACTTGTAATGATGCACAAACGAAAGTGAGTTACTATTACGTTAATTAGGGAATGTATAGTGTTTGTCTGTTTAACATCAAATTTCCATATTGCCATGCTTTGCAAAAAACTAAAAAGCAACTAGTTTGTGTGATGTAATCTTGCTAAACATAAACCATACACCATGCTACCCTAAGATAACATGCGTGTATTATCAAGTTGCATACTTGAAACAATGTATTAGTAAAATACTAATTAGAAGCGAGTAGTGGCTGTTAAGATAATAGATGTCAGTTTGAAAGAGATGCATAACTAGTTTAAAGAAGGTAAGGTCGTTTTTGGTGATGACCCTAGATCTGGTAAATGGTGTGTGTTTCATACATAGATTATGTGCAATTATACACAACCATAAATAATATTTGGTTTTTAAGGCGTATGGGTATGGTGCTTTTTTCTTTTGGACGTTGATACATTTTTCTTTCAAATAACATTAGGTTTTTAAAGTGCTTGTTTTATGGTCCTTTTTTCTTTTGGACGTTGTTGAAACATTTTTTCTTTCCATTTCACTTTTTTTGCTTCTCGTACAACTGACCCAAGATGTTTAAGGCGGGTGTTGTTTGTGTGGTGTATCTAAGTAAAACCGAATAAGCTTTTGATTTCCCAAGAACATAATACATGTAGTATAATTCTCTTGGACCATGGGCCTTATGGTTCTGGCAAATTGAAAGAAAATGCTGCGCTTTATTTGATGACATTCTAAATAACGATAATTTTGCCAAGCTTGCAAAACACATGACTCGTAGTAGTTTGAAGAATACTGTTTTGAAAAAGATGCCATTCTGTTTTGAGTAATGAAATCACGGCGGTCAAGGATTAAAATCCTGGACGCTGGTCAGCGGTTTATTGATATGTTGTACTGAAGGGGCGGGAAGTATCTTTAGTAATGAAATTCTCAAATCTAATTCTAATCTTAACGCTCAATATGACACTGCGTGGCTCTATTTATACAATGAAAGGCAATTTTCGGATCAATCGGGTTTTATCGTTATATTCCGTATTCCCATCGGACGGTTAGGTAAACGACTTTATCGTTATCCAGTTCGGCCTCAATGAAAAGCGTCTTGATTATTTCAAGGACCATGACGTGCAAATTAGCCCTGATTTCCTCGCCAAGATTACTGTCTTTATTAAGCATTGAACTGGAATTAAACAGTAATTATTACCATCCCCGAGGCGGGGTTTCACTGAGACCCCTAAAATGTTTTGCAGTCAACACACCCCATAAAATTGATAATTGTTGAAATAATTGAATCTTAATTGGATTATAGGATTTTTAACCGGCCACAACTGTGGTGGGTCGGTTTAGCCTTTATACGACAAATGGTGTATGTGGTGGCGCTTGCAGAGGTTTCGTGACAAAAATATCCACGAAAACATGCTGACGAGTCTATTACTTGTATAAACACACGCACTATGACAGTGAAAGTTGTAATCAGAAAGCTTACACAACCATCGACATGTGATGCAAGGTCATCACGAGGCTCTTGTCGCTTTGCATAACCGAGACATTTCCAATACTATTAAACATTTGTCTTTCGGTCATGGAGATACATTCGGAGTTATAATAACGATATTCATAAAGGATGGCGTAATTGGTTCTTGGTCCCCAGCTATTTGTAGCTTTATCGAGCATGATGTGATACTACGTGCAATTGTGATCAGAATCAAATATTCATTTTACGTGTGAAACTTGTATATATCTACAATACGCCATATTACATATATATAATCTGGCATATTCTGACATTGGTGCTCCTACTTTATTTTTGTTGTCTTATATTCGTGTTCTATCTGAATATTTCTCAACTTTCTTCCATAATATTCTAACTAACGATACAACAATTTTCACATGGTGGAAAGTGGTACTTTCGAAGACTCAATATTAAAGTGCAAAGTTTGTTGTATGTGATATATTTTACTTTTTGCCATGAAAAAACCCACATATTTGTATTGAATATTAGAGCTAGCAGAATACTATACTAGTAATAGTGACGCCTTACACAAGTGTACAAATGGTATGCTAAATGCTCTCAACAACATATAGTGGACGATCATTATTGGCATTGAAATCAGGTTATTATAATCTTCAATCTACACTTTGATGGCAAATGACTTGAATTAGACCACAATTACCAACAATTAATTAAACATCACATATCCAGCGACTGCTTATTCAATAATTATAAACCAATTATAATTATTCAATCCGCAAAGCGCGCACAAAAATATAGGAAATATCATATTAACTTACAATTATATGAGATCCATGCAAAAAACTTGAATAAAAGAATTATTAAATATATGCATTGAGCTATTAGATAGTTGATAAAAATCGTAAAATGGTGTTTAAGTAGTGCTGTTCGTGGCATGCCATTATTTAAAAACTCCAAGTAGGTGAATAGTCGTTTTACAGACTTTGTTTTGTAGGGAATAGGGTTTGTTCAGATCCGGGGTCAAAGGGGGTCTTTTCGGTTATCATAACACGGTCTTCATCACAAAGAGCTGGAATGATATCAGCCATTTTCAGCATAATGCTAATTATCTCCACTATAGGAGTTGTCTGCGTTTTCAAAGCAAGAAGGATTCAATACATAGATATTAATGAGCAAATTATGTGATATTAAAATTAACAAATATTTACGGTGTATTAAATGTATGATTCATAAATGTGACGTAAAATGAAAGATTGTACTGACAGGCGAATTCCGTCTTTCGATAATTATATTAGAAAACGCATAATGACCCTTCTTTCAGTGCACACGACGACAAATTGTTGGCCTTAAGGTTGAATATATTTATTTCGGATTGTATTGGACCTGGCACCAACGGCTCCAGGATTTTACTTATTCCGGTAATTTTAAACTGTGCGACCTTGTGAGAAGGGCATGTGTTACATCTGAACATATTGACATGAAAGTATTGAACTTAAGTCCGTATCTTTATTCAATGCATATCAACTCTTTAAGGCTCAAATTTTAAACTCAGACTTCAAAAAGGTCCTTTTTGCGCCCATTTCTTGTGAATGCATCGATGTAAAATATCTTATTGGTGCCGCTGGTCATTTGGGTACTTAGAAAAATATATCACTCGTCTAGGTTCAAATAAAAATGTTAGTTTAATATCTAGTTAGAAAAGTACAAGTCTGAGTTTCATTTATACAATACTCTTATTTGTAGTTGAGGCCCGTCTCAGTACGGGTGTCCACAGTTGTGTTCGCAATGTACGTATATTTTGATTGTGCAAAAGCATTGTCATAATTTGAAATATTGCTAATTTATCTATAAGATAATTTGTGTGTTTGGTTCTTGAAATGGTGTTCTACTGATATGGTACTTAGTTAAGCTGTCCAGCATCTTGACACCTAGCCATCTGTGGTATTTCAAAATATTTCAGGTTAGCTGTCATTACAAGGACTGTAAAACATGTGCGAAAATTGACTTTAATCCTCCGTATCGTTCAGATGTTTTTATAAACGCCATGACAGTATTTCATATTCGACTGACACCAGTTTTATATTATAAGATCACGCACTTTGTCAATACGTCTTGGTAGGTTATCGAGTCTAAATCAGTTAATTTACCAATTTATCAACTAAACCATTAAGAAATAAATTTCCACAAAACACTCTGGGGGTCATTAACGCCAATTATTGGCCAATATATGTACAATCTAAACTTGTATTAAACGTAATAGTCACAAATATCATTATTATTTTTCAGGCATAATTTAACAAGTAACAGTCACCGAACCGTTTTGACAGCGGTGTGATTAATATTTGGTAATATATTGTCGATACTTATCAAGAAATTTCAAAAGGGTATGTACTTACTCAAACACGAATGAGTGCTTGAAATAATTTGTTATCTTTTAGGTTCACCATAATTATGGCTCTAATTTACGTAGCGATCGTTCATGAACACATTTCCATGAGCATAAATAACACGCCTGGTTAGTATTGAAAGTCGTCGTTTAATGGATAATATTATATTTTACATCCATGAAACATAATACGTCAAAAGTCAAACTCATTCTAACATTCCAATAAAATCACTTAACCAAAATTGATATTTCAATTTGTAACATAAATACGAATAAATAGCATTATACCACAAAAATATTATGCAAGATATATTCATTCTGATTTTATTAAAGAGCGCGTTTCGATTTATGTTTGCAATAATATTTTTTCGCTTTCTGTAATTGTCGATTAATTCGAATTTATCATCCAAATGCTACAATTATTCAGATAGCAATCAGATGATTCAATGATTCAATCTGAAAGCAATCTGTATTTATACGTAAACATTAAACACTTTAATTATGACATCATTTCTGGTTGGTCTACTATTATGTGATAACTGCAATTAGTACATATTTGGTTAGGTAATAAATGGCTAGCGTCGAATTCCTGCTGTTGCGATTTTTATTCAACTTTCTACATGATAAACATTATGGTACTCTCCACATGGATTTGATGACTTCATAAATAATATATTTTATTCATCATATAGTAGTTTATTTATTTATTTACATCTCACCAACACATACATATTACAACACAATACATATACACTTTGTTAATTATACATGTGTTGCCACTCATAAGCTTGAGTTATAGGAGATGGCAAGATTGCTAAAACACACTAGGTGTCATTTAGACACTAGTATCATAAGAATATATGCTAAAATACATATATACAAGTACCAGACTAGGATTCACACATAATGTATCATAGGCTTACTATCTCATTATCCCCGACTGTGCTATATTGGTTGTGTCAATGTAATAGCCAAAAGCAGTGTAAAACAACTGGCATAGAAAGCACTCTAAAGTGGAATTTCTAGATATCATTTATTTATGACTTAAAATAAAATAAAAGCAACCATGTATCATAATGAGACTGACATTATTATGGATAACTGGCACATGTAGATACATATACACATAAAGACTCAGGACTTTCATTTGCTCTTGAAACTGCATGAACTCTTGAATTTGACAAAAGTGTCTATTTTGACTCTTGAAAATTTAAGGTGAAAAGTCAAATTTACTATACTTATAATTCAAATTGTCTTGCAATATTTTGATGACTTTTGAAATTTAGAGTCAGGAGTCATTTTGACTATTCACTTTTGGAGCCTAGTGAAAGCCAAACTTGTGTTAATGTAATATAATAAAACACCAATAAAGTAAAATCAAGTGAGAAAAGAAACACTATCATGAAAGCTGGGTATGTATAGTAACGAATAACATGTTGACATACATTACTCAAAACAAAGGCAGTCAATAAAGTCCAATAATGGTTGTGGAACCTAGTAGCATCTTTTGTTTATATTTATCTATATTAGGTTTTATTTGTGACACATGATATACAATTTACAACTTATATTAGTCACTAACGACAGCTTATTCTTGATAGTACAATGACATGAGGGTATTACACAAGCCAGTTCCAATCACCATGTTTGGCGAATATTGGTCTCTATTTTACGTCGTCATTAGTGCGACGTAGTCATGGTACGAACACGGAAGTTCCGTCCTCGATACCGGTTAAGGTATTACAGCCCAAAGGTTTTCACTGGCTTAGAATGAGAGGGTCGTAAGTACAATATCGATATTTTTAGAAAACAAGAAAAAACTGTGGGCAAATTACTCTTTACTTAATGGTAAAACAATGTTTCTACTTCAGTTTGGTCAACATAACAATTTCTGATTCTCATGCAAATATGAGCATAAAAAGTGCCCTGTGGTGCTGATTTTAAATAATTATGTAACCAACTTACTTACTACCTTCTTATTCTAAGCTTACGCTTTCGGGTATTGTAGGTGGTCAAAGAAATTAATTAATTATGTACGAGGGGTGTTTCAAAAGTTCCAGGAAAAGTGCTCTTTAATGATTATCGTATGATTAAATTCCTTCAAACTATGCATTTAAATAGAACAATTCATGATACAAATTTCACAATTACTCGAACGCATGAGTGTCATCCGGTGTTTCCTGGAACATTTGAACCCCCCCCCCGTAAATAAATATATGAATTTATATAGACGTACCTGTGTTTCCGTGAGTTGTAGCTCATTGGCTAAATCTTTTCTTTCTTGACCAACCACATAGTGACTTTTCTCGAATGATTTTTCCAGTTGTAATAGCTGACTCGGGGAAAAGGCTGTTCGTATTCTTTTTGGTTTTCTGTATGGTTGGAAAAATAATCCTGGCATCCCACCCACTGAAACGAATATAAATCAATCGTCTTTAGTATACATGTATATGCTCGTAAGATGCCTTATCACATCAGTCAAAACCGGAGTTAGTAACAGTACAGATTTTGTATACATTTTTTTTCAACCGTACATAGTTTTTTTTTTATAAATCATGCTATATATTCAAATTGCTCATAATATATATACAATCATATTATCTTATTATATTGTTTGTCTAGAATTTATTTGGACCATGAATATAATAAATATATATATCTTGTAAATTCAATTTTATTTTGATATGATTGAAGTATATACCCATTCGCGTGTATTTACATGTACACTCGTACCACAAACAAAATAAACGAAAGTTTTTTTTAAGTTGTTGTTCATCTTTTTCGGTAGGTATGCGTTACTGTAATTTTTCTATTTTGAAAGTTCAAATCGACCGATTCGCGAGTTTTAAGGTCCTGTACTCACTGACCATTACATAATGAGATATTTCAAACCAGGGTTATTTCAATAACCATTTCTGATTGAAACTTGCTTTATTACTATTTACATCAGTGACTTAGCCTAACAAATGATTGTTGAAAATATGATATGTTTACATGATACAGCGTTGACCGGATATAACGTTGACATGATATAACGTTGACCGGATATAACGTTTACATGATACAGCGTTGACCAGATATAACGTTGACATGATATAACGTTGACCGGATATAACGTTTACATGATACAACGTTGACCGGATATAACGTTGACATGATACAACGTTGACCGGATATAACGTTGTGAAGATACAACGTTGACCGGATATAACGTTGACATGATACAACGTTGACATGATACAACGTTGACATGGTACAACGTTGACATGATACAACGTTGACCGGATATAACGTTTACATGATACAACGTTGACCGGATATAACGTTGACACGATATAACGTTGACAAGATACAACGTTGACTGGATATAACGTTTACCGAATATAACGTTGACATGATATAACGTTGACCGGATATAACGCTGACATGATACAACGTTGACCGGATATAACGTTGACATGATACAACGTTGACCGGATATAACGTTTACCGGATATAACGTTGAAATGATACAACGTTGACCGGATATAACGTTTACCGGATATAACGTTGACATGATATAACGTTGACCGGATATAACGTTGACATGATATAACGCTGACCGGATATAACGTTGACATGATACAACGTTGACCGGATATAACGTTTACCGGATATAACGTTGAAATGATACAACGTTGACCGGATATAACGTTGACACGATATAACGTTGACAAGATACAACGTTGACCGGATATAACGTTTACCGGATATAACGTTGACATGATATAACGTTGACCGGATATAACGCTGACCGGATATAACGTTGTCCGGGTATAATGTTGACATGATACAAAGTTGACCAGATATAACGTTGACATGGTATAACGTTGACATGATACAAATTTGACAGGATACAACGTTGATAGCACACGTTGACAACATACACCATTGACAGCGTATGAATTTGACATGATACATCGTTGCCATGATAAAATGTTGACAGGATATAACGTTGACAGGTTATAACAGTGATATGATACAAAGTTAATATAATATAACGTTGACAGGACACAAATTTGACAGGATACAACATTGACATTACATAACATAAATAGGGCTTAGTGTTGACAGTATGATACGTCAACGAGGTTCAACGTTGATAAAACAATGCCTTGACAGGATATAACTTCGACAAGATAAAGCCTCACAGTGTATAATGTTAAATAAGTTTCAGAAACGAACATGAGCACGCGAGAGAAAAAAATACAGCATGTCGTCTTTAGAGCTTTCTTAAACGCATTAAGTTTTGAATTTGAAATATTCAAACATTATTTTTCGAAAATGAGTAAGACGATATTGAATAAAATGCATTTTTGTTACAAATAAACTGCTTAAAAATTATGCAATTAGTGCCTGGTAGGTTTTGTGACTAAAATATTACCATTCCTATATTTATTCGTGTAGCATTCAGTATGGGTATAGAATATCAGAGATACTATCTAACGAAGGACATTAATTCACGTACAACATAGGGAATTAAGTCATATTTGCTGATATGGCTTTGCTAATTACTGATTATCGCAACTAATTAGCTAGAGATAAATAGTCTTGTTAACACACAATTTTGTCACACCGTGGAGCATTTAAGTCAAAATATCACAAGCTTAAACAATATAATCGCTTCATGCACGATATAAGGATAATATAGGTTAATTACAAACAGATAGGTCATTTTAGGAATATAAAAACAGCCCAAGTTCAGTAGCGTATCTGTATACAAAGGCTTTAATATATAAAATATGTTTGAAGTTAATTATTCTATTATTTTTTTATATAGTGCTATAGTTTTTTACGCCGAGTTGATTTTATATTACTTTGTTATACCGGAAACCTTGGAAGGGAGAAATTGTCTTTAATGACATCATTTCACATAGAGAAATAAAGGAAAACATCAGTTTTCTTTTCGAAAAACTTCGACTTAACAGAAACATTTGACACATAAACATTACGGAAATGTCGACTTCAGCGTTATCGACGTCAGGGACTAGTTCGTAAATGACTACTGCCTCGTTTATTGATAGATATTATATATTATATGTATTAAGTTAAATGGTCACTATATATAAAGAAAAAACTCACGGCAACCTCATATGAAGTTCATTGAAATTTAGAATATTTGCAGCCAAGTCAGGGTATTGAATATACAACAAATTAGGTGTAACTGTTCTTACAAGTGCGATTGATTGAGTTGTTTGGCGAACGGCTCACAGAACTGTCACTAGACAGCAAATGCCTGAGACAGAGACTCTTTAGGAGCACCTCAACCTGAGCAAGATCTCATCTCAAATATTGGCATGCGTTTTAATGTTAATTTCTATTCGAGAATGGGTTTAAAATTAGCATCACTACACATATATTGTATTTAAGTTCGGTTCAGTAAAAATTCAAGAACTGGAATTTGAGATTTAGACTCTATCTCTAATTGCGACTCTGATTTTAGCAAAATCTCAATTGGAGTTGAGATTTCTACTTGAGATGCTTCGGGAGATCAGGACCTGAGGTGGTTGGGAAGGGGACTGACACTACTCCACCCCTGTAATTAGGTATCTAGACAAGAAAAATACAAGTATACCATCTGATTCAACAATATAGTGCAAAAGTCGCCCATTAAGATGCTAAACTGTGATAAAAAGATTAAAAGGCTTGATAAAAACACCTCTGTCTCACATTAAACTATAAATGTGCCTAGATTACCCAGATCATAGTGTAAATGTAAAATATGTTATCTTCGGTGACTTATGCTATGTGTTTTGTTAAATATTCCTTTACTATTCGCTTCCATGGCATAAACGGTGGTAGATAGATTTGTAATACAAGTGCTACGTGATCATGTTGTCGTCAGGTGCATAATGCCAACAATAGACATGGCTTCCTTTGATGCATTGATCGGCTTTGTTTGTTTAATGGTTAGTTATACAAAATATCCTTAGATTTATGTGCATTTGAAATATATAAAACAACTAAAATTGACCGTCAAATGAATATAGTAGTTTAACTTATGTAGTCTATTTAGCATTATATAAGTATACATTGTATTTGGAACAGTTTTGGTAAGGATACTTTGTAATGCAACCTAAAAAGCAATAACTATAAAGACAGTATAAATGTCGTCCAAACTAGGAACAACGAATTAGAAATATATCATTTTAATTTAAACGTTTTATATTTTACACGTGATGCTAATTACCCCCTAAAATTGTCCCCTATAACAGTGCCTAGATAACAACCACTAAATGGGCTCAAATCTTTGATTATTTCAACATATTAAGCACCTTGTCTATCTACTGTGTTTCAATTGTTTTGCACTCTTTAAAAATAGAAATGTTACAAAAATATATAAATGGTATATAATTCCAAAGACCTTAATGTTTAGGTCTTTGACAATTCTAAGCAGCATTGTTGGATCACAATGGGTTACACTTTAGCCTAATATACGTGTACATTAAATTTTGTACACATTCCAATGGTTCCCATTGACCAGCATTAAGCCATTTGCGTTTTTGTTTATTCAAAAGAGGTGCAAAACGTTCGGAACTCAGTATAATGTAGATCTATATTTTATTTCCTTCAAGTTAGAATAGCTGGACGACACTTTCGTTCAGTTGTGTGAAATAATTGTAGTGTTCAAAGCAAGAGTATCACAGCCATGTTAATGAGTTTGGGAATATCAGCATTTAAACATCAAATATTGAACCAATCCTTGTCTGTTTACAATTTTGTAGATGTAAAATTAGTAAAATTATGAAACTGTATCAAATAGTGTAACAATATGTTTCTTAAAATTCCATCTGTCCCATTTAATCATTTTGGGCTATATACATATTTATTTACACGGACTATTTGTTGACACTTACGAGTAGAATAATGCTACTAACTTTATATCTGGATAATCTGGTTAACTATACGTGTTTTAAATGTATGATGCTAACAAGAACCTTATAATTTGTATTAGCAACACTACAAATGAAGCAAGTTAATTTAAATGTACGAGACCGTCGCATTTGCAGCCCTTTCAGCATATTCACAGTCAATAAACGGTGAATAGGAAACGTACCGGGGAAGTTAAAATCGTATACATAATTTCATTTATTACTCCTGTTACGTATGATTTCATATAGTTCTAACAAATAATTTGCCGATTCCGCATTAAAAAACGAGTGAATTTGCTATGCGTTTCGCATGAGCTTACTCAAATTATTTTACAGTCTATAATTACATATGATAAAACTCAATTAAAATGATTTATTGTATACGATAACTCAGAAAATGGAACAAATTATCTAAAATTTATATAAATCTCAATGAAAAAAATAAAACCTCACCATGAAATGACTCACAAATTGATCAAACTTATATAAAACTTCTATAAAATTATAAAACTTCATAAAAAGCGATTATTATGATGAACACTTATATATTACCCAATGTTGCGTTCGGTAAATCAAACGAAGACTCCACCATAAATAACACATTAGTTCAACACTTTGCTAAGAGATAAACATTTATTAACATTTATTAACATTATATATTCTTATTAGACATACATATCTTAAAATTGTGGCGATAAATTATACATTTATACACTGTAATCATTTTTCTTATTCTATAAAGTGTGTGGTATACCGCAATTGAATTAAAATGATTTTGTTAATATGGGTTGCTTTCCAAATATAATTGATTTTATGGACTTTATAATGAGTTTGAAAATAAAAAAAAACGGTTTCTTCATGAATTCTCATAAGTTTTTGGTCAAAGAAAATTATCACCAAAAGACTCTGCTCAAGTTGTTATTAATAAGTTTAAAGATTCAGGATATCACACTTAAATACGGTGCCACATTTACTGCACACTATAAGGACAACTTAGGAAAGGGTAAACTAATTTGCTATAGAAAGTCGAGTTAGATAGAGCACTACTTTTTCGGAAGGGGAACAACGCTGAAAGCCACAAAAAATGACACATCGACACATGGGTTCGAGTTTGGAATCACGAAAAAAGGGGAAATAAGAAACGTTGTCACAGCTACATATTTTAAAGAAACAAATGCTATGTATGAGATGGGACATGTGCACATCTTCAAAAAGACAATAACATATCGGCCAGGACAGGCAGCACTGACATGAAAAAATTAGGGTCGGTATTCACAAATCATCTTAAGGGGGAAGACTTAAACATGATGACTTAAGTTCACAAATTGACCTGTTCATATTTCGGAAGAAACTAAGAATAGCTAATACTTTCTGGGTAATTACAATGTAAACAATTGATGAACCTATTTTTCCTGTTTAGCTAATACAATTAAGGAATTTCAAGATGTTGAGGAAATTCTAAGTTTTCCCTTAAGATGCTTTGTGAATACCATCCCTCATGAATGGAACAGCAAGGAACACAAAAGAAGGAATATACAAAAAGAACACACCAAAGAACACACCAAAAGAACACACAAAAAGAATACACAAAACGAAGATACTTTAACGAACAGAAAAAGAGGATAAAAAATAAAACTTACTTCCGAATCTTGGTAGGAAACATCCTGGGTATCTGTCAGCTATATAGGGGTACATGTGACGTAGATCCCGTCCCCCGTTCATCAACATCGGATGTACTTGCGGCCCCATTGACATCTGTGGGGGATAACCTGGCATATTCACCGGAGACAAGGGATGTCTAAATTGTCTATGAGCGTCTAAAGGATTTAGATGGACCCCTGTACCGGGCGCCATTCCTGCGTTATGAATAAATGTCTCGTGTAAATGTCTCAATGATTCTGGTGACGACACTGTTCGAACCCCTTCCCGTACACTTGCACTCGAAAAGTTAAAGTCTCTCATAGAATCACGATGTAATGACGAGGTCCTATGTAGAATGGAACTTTCTAAATCACTAGGTAACGTTGGGGCCGGTGGTGATGTCTTTTTATTTAAAACTCTATCTTGAATGATTGTTTTATGTAATAAGTGAGAGTCCTCGTGTAAACTTTTCACAGATCTGGATTCATATTCACTGTCCGAGTCCTTTGAACACACACTAAGTCTTGAATATTTTGTAGTTTTAAGTTCATCAACTTCTTCCGGTGAATTTGGTCGTTTGTTTGTTTGTCTGTCCGTATCATTCCCGATGATTGAATCAATTGTGAAACCTTTAGAACGCCTAGGAGGCGCAACCTCTCCAGTCGCAGTCATAGCTATTGCTTACTTTAATTAAAACAAACTAGGTAATTAATATGAAGTTCTATGCTATCATGTAAGGTCGAAAAAACGTTTACCTAAATATATGTAATAAGGTTTTGTCCCGTCTTGATTTCCTGCAAACTTCGAAAACAGGCTCATATATCCCTTCACAATGTAGTCCCAACTATGTTCATACAATCGTTAAACTTCTATTCTGTGCTCATTTAAAACAGCTTTGGAACCGTAGATCCTCGCCGCAAAATTTGATGTAACAAAATATATCATTTTGTCAGCCATTTTCTTTATTGATTCTGCATCCAATCCGAGAATTGGGGGGCGTGGAAGTAGGCGGAGTACTGCTTTAATTGGCTCACGATTTTAACGATTGGTTGATTCACGCGCGATAAACATCTGTATCACTTGAACCTTGTATTATTGCCGCGGCCATTTTGTTGAAGCAACGATTACTCCCGGGGGATCAGATAACGAGCTATCGGCAAGAGATCATGTCTTTGGTTATCAAGGAGGCGGATTTTAATAATCACCTATTTTGTGCAAAATTATTTTATCATTAAACATTATTGTATTGCAATAAAACTGTCTGTATGTAGTTAAAGCGTCATGATACGGTATGATCACCAGTAAGTTCGCATTGACATATTTCAGATTTTCTCTGTCTCATGTCATCGAACTGCTAACTGATAGATTACGTTTTATTAATTAATATGACTATTTACTAATTGATATTACCTACTATGCTTAATTCCGCTGCTACCATCGGAGAAGTTAAAGTTGAAGTTGAATATTTAAATCAATGCATCTTTTTGATTAATTTTGTATAAAATTCCCTTCAATTTGATAAAGGCCACCGTTAGTTTAGCTAACGACATGGCTGGAACAATGACATGGTTGTTTTTCAAACGAATACTACACACAGTTACTTTAGCACTTACATTGGACACGAATATTTCTATAGTTTGCAAGTTATTTAATTCATGTTTATTTATTGCAACGGTTCCAAAAATGGTTATTGGTACACGACTAATTTGTAAAGAGTCAAGGTACTTATCAAAGCAGTTATTGCTGATATTCTTAAGGTATGTTTAAGTCTAAATTCTTTCACAACGGTTTTCTACAATTTGTGGCAAAATGGTCTATAAAATTGATAATGTTTAGTTGAATGAACTCATACACACTGCAATATCGCTGGCTTAGAATGAGAAGGTCGTAAGTAGTATAAGACGGATACATATTTAATATCAGCATCACAGAGTGCTTCAGACAGGGTCCTATAAAAATCCAGATTACCGAAAGGTATGGGACGATACGATGACCTTATAAACTCATATCAAATCAAGTGCTTCAGTCAGTTTTTTTCTTGTTTTCTCAAAATATCGATTTTGTACTTACGACATTCTCATTCTTAGGCATCGATATATCCCCAATTTGTATTTGTTAAAGAATTATCAAGAATGACGATTTGAGTGTTACAGTACATATCATCACCATGAACCACTGAAAAGGTTCGAAGAATAATAATAATAATTGCTGATTGAAATTGGCATGAAATAGCAGTTTCATCACCCACCACTATATAGTTGCGTCAAAATATGTATTAAACATGGTACCGTGACAGTCAGTATTGTATTTAGTCCTTTGGAGTAGTTCCCATACACTGTTCATTTTGCTGGATAGTTTTCAAATTGAAGGGGGATGAAATATAGAACTTGAATATAAAATGGTTTGAGTACAATGTGGTTTAATGCAATTTACTTTGGACAGTTTATGTGAATCTCACCGACACCGAAAGCAACACATGTTTGTGTAGCAGCATTTGATTGTTTGCGAAAGATAGTTATAATATTGACATTGGATAGAATGGATATATCGCTGACTTATAATGAGAATGTCGTAACAACTACTTACGACCTTATCAGATTGATACATAATAGGAATCTGCATCATACGGCGTTTCTTTTTACTCATATTTTCATGTTATGAAAATCGGAACTTGTCATGTTGACTAAACTGAAGTTGCAAAGGCAACTTTAGTAAGTACAGAGTAAATTTCAGACGTCTTTTTTATGTTTACTCAAAATATTGATTTTGTACTTACGATCTTCTCATTCTAAGCCAGCGATATTTCATTTAGTCATTGTTGCTAAATTGTGGCCGCTGTCAAGAGGCTGTTTAACAAGTAGATATTAACAGAAATAGTGATATATGTCAAGCGGTGGAGAGCGATAGCTTTGAGAGGTTGTTGCTCATGAGGGGATTATGTTGAAGAGGTAGTGTCTGTAGGAGAGGTTGTTTTTAGAGAGGTTATTGATCAACGGATGTATTTTAAAGAGTATGTTGTTAATGGGATGTTTTAATAAGGAGGTAATTTATCAATGGTTGACTGGTAAATGAATGGCTGCTTTACGGAAGTTGACATTAAAGGTTTTTATTACTTTATGGAAGTTTTTGTACACGGGATGGCTACTTCAGAAAGGGTGATGATCAACGAATGACTGTTTTAACGAAAATGTTCAAGAAGGCCCATTACCAATTTAGAGAAGATTTGGTCAGGGAACAAATGATTTAGAGACATTGTTTCTCTAGAGACGACTAATATAGCAATGTTGTTATTTGATGGATGGCTGCATTGGAAAATTTGTTATTTTAAAAGTTATAGCTGCTTAGAGATTTTTGTTAAATGGATTATGGCTTAAAGAGAGGTTGACGCTTAAGACATAGCTGCTTTAGAGAAGTTGCTGCTTAAGAGATGTCTGATTTAGATATGTTGTTCATAAAAGGACGCATGCTTTGGTGAGGTGGAAACGATAGCTGCATTATGGAGGTTGATGCTCAATGTATAAATGTTTCTGAGAGGTTTATGATCGAGGGTGACTGCTTAAAAGAGGTTGTCTGATTGTCCTAGAGAGGTTGTTGCCTAGAGAGGTTTAGCTGCTATGAACCGACACCAGTAGACCGCAGTTAAACTAGCCCTACTAACATTCTTTATTTGGCGCGTCCAGTAAGCTCTCAATTTAAGTTTTAAATTGGAACAAGAATGGTTATGATCAATTGACAAAAATCGCGGCATGCATTTTGTAAGGACTACAAGCAGTTGTTAACCCTATACGACATTACAATGACTTACAGTCAGAACTATTTTAATTTCTCTCATCTTGTCATATTCATTCGTGTAAAAGTGAGTGATAAATCAAACTTTTTCTTTTGTGTTTTCTAAATCGTCAAATGCATAAATTCCACCTCATTAAAATCAATTTTAAGATCTAGTCCTTGGCCTATATTGTATGACAATAGAAAATTGAATAATAACTGCGCTAAATTCTTCGTAAATTTCCATGAATTATGACGATCTGATAATACAATTACGAGTTCAATGCACTATGAACTGATCATAATTATGCTTTACTATATAATAATACTGTGTAAGCATGTTAGGGAGCCGTGCCACTATCTAACGCTCGCAATCGTCATTAAAAAATGATGATTGTTATTTAAAAATGGTCAATTTTCCCAAATACGTACATGTACAGAAATGTCGCAGTTTGTGCGAAACAGTAGCAAACGGTGTAACAAAATAATTGAAACTACAGACTTTGGTACGAAACCACACCTGATAAAGCCCGTGTGATTAGAGAACTGATTGTCACCGAACGACCAGGCCAGGCAGGTTATATTCTTCCATGACTTTCAGCATAAGTTAAAAGTTAAGTTACCATTTTTCTAGGGCTTTTTTCAGCTGTTAGGCCGCTCACGCATCCTTTAACATTTCAACTTCACCTGGTCATTTGACTACCTATGGAAACCTACACCCGTGTCTCCATGGGGAGACTATTTCTCTCCTGTGGTGTGACAGCCAACATCGATATGCGGCGCCAAGGAATAGACACTACCCCTACAGGTACCGTTTTACACCATGGTGGCGTGGGGCATGTGGGTCTTGCTCCGAGAAATTAAACAGTGTTCTAGAGGGGGTCGACCCGGGACCTATCGATCCCGAAGCGCCCGCTCTACCTCTAGACCACCGCTCTTCACATGGCCATGTCCTCGGAATATCGGGAAACGCTTTCAGTTGCTTGTGGATAAGCACGTTTGTACTAGTTTATACAACTCCAGGACTGTTCCAGGTAAACTGACTACAGCTTATGATTAGAAAATTGCTAAAAACCTGACCCAAAAGTCAAACACTCTCTGAAAAAAATACACAACTGGATTTGCTTGTTCATATGTCACCACCTACGTTTGTCGATCATTATTTTTACATAAGGGCGTGTTACATAATCCTATTATGGTAATGAATATTGCCTAATCTGTACTTTTTGTTTGCTTAGCATGTATACATGTACATGTGTATATGCTGAAAATGTGCAGCAAATGGTTCATCAACGTAAGTTGTTCGGTAACTTTACGATCCATGTGTGTTTTACCAAGCCAAACTCATTATGCTCATAAAACAGTAAATGCAGCGACGTACTTGCACCGTTCCTTGTCTTGTCCTGATATTCATAGTTCCTTCCTGAATGGACACATCCTTTATCATTAGTCCACTATTACTTATCTTGCCCCTTCTTCGTTCCGTTCCTCCTTTTGCCGTGGTTCAAGGCTCCGTTCCTCATTGCGCTGTCCTTATGCGTCCCCCCTGCAATTTACTAACATGATATTCCGTCTTTGCTATTTTCTTCTTTTTTTCAGTTATTTCCTTACTTCGTCCTTCTTGTTCCGGCATTCTTTGCTACATTCAATCTTTAGTTTCATCCACCATTGTTCTGTATAAAAACGTATACATTGCCTATGTACATATCTGAGCAGGACTATTGGATACCCTTACAAGACGCAGTCAAAGCAGCAGCCAAACATCAGTTTGCTTTCTGATCACAGCAATGTCGTATTTTAGTGGGAAATACACATAGCAATAAAGCTGCCAACAAACTTGCGAAAGCAAAAAACAAGGCAAACACCACCATAACATCGAACCTCGTATATAGAAGCAAAGACTCAGCTGAAGGGCAGTTGTATACTGGTATATAATGAAAGAAGGCTTTATGATCAGTGAAAACAGCCTACAAACAATTGACAGGCACAGTGAAATTATCATCTTCCCTGCATGCACTTGGTAAGCATATATAAATAATTGGACTTGTGGATACAGCTAAATGTCATTGGGGGGACCAAAGACAAATCTGCAACAATCTGGATGACGCACCACAGAAAGTTCGGTACACAAACTGTGGAGAGATTCCGGCAGCATACAGACGACGTAGTACAAGAGCCCATCACATCATACATGTACAAACTGAAGATATGAACCGCTATGAGATATGTAACGCTTTGTAAGTTCTTCTTGTTCCGCAAGTTCGTGCTTCGTTCTCATTGTTACGATAATTATTGCTTCATTCTTCATCATTCCGGTCTACCGTGATACATTCCTCATTGCTTCATCCTTTCTTGTTTCGCCCTTCTTTTCTAAACCATTCTTATTTTTTCTGACCTTCATCGTTCTGAGAATCATTTTAAAATAATTTGTCGTATTGGTGTCCTCTCTTGCGCTCCATGCTTCGCATTTTTTTGTTTGGTCGTTATTTGCAGCATCGTCCGATACTTGTTATGTCCTTCCTTGTTTCGTTATTTCCTTGCTTCGTCATTCATTCTTCTGCCATTTCCATATGTCGTCCTTCATTCTTCTGCCATTTTCATATATCGTCATTCATTCTTCTGCCATTTCCATATATCGTCATTCATTCTTCTGCCATTTCCATATATCGTCATTCATTCTTCTGCCATTTCCATATATCGTCATTCATTCTTCTGCCATTTCCATATATCGTCATTCATTCTTTTGCCATTTCCATATATCGTCATTCATTCTTCTGCCATTTCCATATATCGTCATTCATTCTTCTGCCATTTCCATATATCGTCATTCATTCTTTTGCCATTTCCATATATCGTCCTTCATTCTTTTGCCATTTCCATATATCGTCTTCATTGTTCTGCCATTTCCATATATCGTCATTCATTCTTCTGCCATTTCCATATATCGTCATTCATTCTTCTGCCATTTCCATATATCGTCATTCATTCTTCTGCCATTTCCATATAGCGTCATTCATTCTTCTGCCGTTTCCATATATCGTCATTCATTCTTCTGCCATTTCCATATATCGTCATTCATTGTTCCGTGATGTATTGCTTTATCAGGCACTGTTTCTACCTACCTTGTTTCAATTTACTTGGCTCCTTTCTTCATTGTCACTTCTTTCTATATTCCTTCCTTATAATTATACTTATATAATTTCTCTTTTTAATCATTTTTCTCGGATTTTTACAAGATACGTGTATTTTTTCGTCATTTAAAAAAAGTTTTTATACTTGAAAAAAAAATCAGATGCCTTTTAAGTGTTCGTAGAGATATCTTCAAATAAAAATTATCATTCTGAAAACTATCGATTCACAGGCTCCAAATAAACCGTATTTTATCAAAGTTGTAAACTTTTAGTACTCAAATGTAACTGTTTTTATTTCGTACTTTGCCTCCTAATCGATTGAGCACTTACGACAATTTCTTTATTCACGTGTGAAGGATTACGACATACGACAGCTTGCCTTGTTTTATTCAGTGAGAGGTTGGTAATTAATATCGTATTTGTCGCTGATCCGTCGTTGTCTTTTGTTTAAATCCAAATGACCCCACATCTTGCGCTGATTATGAATAATGTCTAAATCGGATTCGCGGGATTTCTCGGCAAAACAGGACGCTAGCAATAAAAGATCAAAAGTCGGAGTTGAAGTTGAGTTTTGTTCAAACTTGCGTGCGATTCAGTGTAATCTGTATTGAACCTTTTTTACCGTAATTTCTTGTTCTTTACAAGTGATTTGTATCACATTCGAGCGCTCCATTGGTTTTATGTCATATTTGATCAAGTGTTACATTGTTTCCAAGATGATTCTAAGAGAGCGATCTACTGTAAACCACTACACAGTTACACGCTCTGTATTGAACATCAAGGGGTTGTGTAAATATCATATTAATTATACAGTATAACCTCTACAGTGCAAAATCAAACGGAAGCCGGGAACTATGTTGTTCTTCAGATGTGTTGCTCTGCTATGGTTCATGGTATGGTCGGACGTGTGTTCAGTTCGTTGTCTCTCTGTATGCATCTAAGTGAGCCACGGTCATAAATAATTTACAAGGTCATTACATCAACATCGGTTTAAAAGGGAAAGAAAAAAGGTATTTTTCAAAGACTACAAAAGGACAAAAAATAATTCTTATTTCAATTATGTAATTTGATAGGCAGTTTGTTTACTGAACAAAACCGTTTGCACTCGCATGTTTATGGAGTTTATTAATTGAGTAAGTCTCGCCATTATTAACTCATTCCTGGTGGTTTTCATCGCCAAAATGATATACTGAAGAGATGCTGGTGGGGCGAGTACCACACCGTACCTTAATATCACATGGAAAGTCAGTCGGATTTAATTGTATAAACCGCGTTGCGAGTCGTTTGATGCCAATGAAACGGTTTGGCCCAACATCATCTTCAGGACTTGTAAGGCTTTGGCTACTATAGTGTTCCAAGACGGCAGACTTTTTTTTAATTCCTAAGGAATTTCGAATGAGAATTGATAAATGTAAATTTAAATTGTTATTATTGCTTTATCATCATATAATTCTTATCATTTGCCGGTTTGAACTCGCTGAGGGTATCAACACAGGCGTTTTATTTACACGTTCAGTCAGGTGCTCTACAAATGCTTTTGAACTTTAGTCTAAATAATGATGTTAACACTCACAACGTGCGGGCTTCTATATGAAATCGCTTTTAGCCCTTTGGATGCCCCAGACGCTATGGCCGGTCCCAATTTACTCCAGTATTGAAATACCCTTTTTTCACAACTTTTATTGACACTTCCCCATATTTATAGCATGGTGTATATTATCTGAATGCAATTTCGCCGTTAAATTGACCAACACTAAGTTCTACAATTCACAAACTCTAAGATAAGCTCATGCACGGAAACAACGTGCAGTACCTTACTGCATAATCACGTACTTAGTGGTTATTTATGTCTAAACGCTCCCTTAATTATATCAAACTGCATTGTGTTTCTTTCAAATTTGATATCTTTAGGAATTCTGACATTTCAGAAACGGCTGTCAATGACATTGATTATTACCACGTGCACATTGTAGGTCACGTGGGCATATATTGGTTAACAACTTCCGGTTGTCAGAAATGCACCTCGACGTAGGACTAACTATCGTAGATTAGGACCAATAATTTCATCAAAATTTCATGTCATTTGGAAAATGATACTAACTTGGTCTGATCAAATTATGCTATTTTCCTCGCTTCAGAAAAACATAAAACACAGTCTTGTTATAGTGATTAACGACTTCGTTACACGAATGTACCCGATTAAAACATGGTCCATTTACACATGGTTAGTTTCAAAATGGCTGCTATTATATTAAAGCCGCAGATTCGTATTTCAACTGGCTCGACTAATTACCAGTATTTCGGCAACTCGGAGTAAAGTTTTACATATATTATTCCCTAACTATGTTCTAATTATATGTGATGGATAAAGCGCTACCCATTTATGGTCTTGCTTCGCAGATTTTACGACATGTTGTCAAATTTAGAACGATTTATGGTAGTTAATAAGTATATATGACCACAAGCGTAATTCAGCTCTTTACAAAACTGGGCAGAAAATTGCTATATCGAATGAGTAACAAAACAGACGTGGAAAACAATTCCCGACTATTTCATGCTACTTAATGTAATATTCATAGCTTCCTCTAACAAAACAATGTCATCTCAACCGTGTATATTGTGAAATAATTACTCAAAATCAGAGTTGAACCAGTTCACATTTTGTACACACAACTCGCCACCCAAACTGCTCTACTCCTTGGTGCAAACTAGAAACGATGTTCATTTTATTACCCTAAATTAATGATCGCCCACCAGACGGGACAATATCATCAGAAAGGTGGATTGGGTTCAGGTCATACATATGCACCTTGGTCATGCAATCTTCTCTTTGGCAACGTCTCCTCTGCTTTGTAGTCCACAGAAGTTAATCCACATCGTACCTGCAACTCCTTGTGTTCAACCTTTTGATCAAGTTGATGAGCTTTATAATAAACAAACAATGCTTATTATTTTATAATAAATTCGCTATCATCTTGTATAATGCCCATGCCCACCTTGAACATTTTCAACATCAGGTATGGTTCCCAAGGTATCTGTGGCGACGAGGCAATTAATCCCTGACTATTGCCACACAGTGCAAAAAGATCGTTGATATTTACCCGATGGTGTACTACAAAATAGTTTAGCCAAAATGTGATTTTTTTTTCAAAGTAGGCCTACGTTTGTAGCTGTTGTCAAATACTGTATCCTTATAGCAGATCACAATATTCGCCAGCATACAGAATCGTAGATGTTTTTTTTTGTTTGGACTTCCAAATCCTTGAAAATGTCCCCATGAGATCTACCCGTCTGACTTGAATGTTTTGCCAGTTCCATTTTTCCGAATATTCAGCCCTTTGCGATATAACCCTTCTCCACCGTGTTTGTTCAATTGGTGTGTTACGTGGGTTATCAGGCATGATATTCATTACAGGTATATGAGAGGAGCTCAAGTTTCATGAACATCTAATACTTTCATGTATTCACGTATGAATGTTTCAGAACAGTGGAATACTTTGAACATGTTCAACATATATAATAGAAATGTGTGGCTTCCTCTTTACTTGATATCACAAGGTTCTTGTCGATTAGATGGTGACTATCCAATGCCATACTAGTAATCCTGATACATGTACTTGGTTAACTGATCCGTAATCTATCCGAATACATGAACTGTCCAACAAAAGAGCCATACCAGTACCACTTGGAAGGAGTTTGGTATCACGTCGTCAGAAATCGAACCTGCAGTCTACCGCATTGGGAGATGAGCGTGGCACTTGACCACTGAGGATAATTTGTGATTCACCACAAACGTCTTTTATTGAGCATTTATGCTTTGGAACATTAAACGCATGATGAGAGAGCAACAAAGAAAACCTCACTGACAGCTAGGAGATAGTTATTGTGTCAGAAAGCCAGCAGGCAAACCTAAGAATTACATAACCGTGCGATATAATGACGTATCGCAGAAATGTTTAAGCTATGCAAAACACCAAAAGTGGCGCTCTTATTATCAACTTTAAAAATTCCAAAGGTGGCACTCTTTCTATCAACTTTATATTCTTTATTTTGGTTTTATTTCGGCCTTTCCAACAATTTCTTTTAAACGGAATGAAATAAAAAAAAGGACTTCGTAAGATGCGTGCGAATGTCTCTGTTGGGGTCCGTTAAATATACAATATCGCTTTGAGTCTTGTTTATTAACATTATTACAGTCTCACTATCACATAATTTCGGATATCACGCCCCACAGTGGCCCATGAAACCTCGAATCATTCATCACCAGAGATCACTGCCATCATTATAATTCAGTAACTGTGTCTTTTACGATTCCATTTGTAACTGTATACTCAGTATTACGCGCGAGAATTTAAATAATCATTTAAGTAGCTAATTGAAATAATCCATGACATAATGTAATTTTAATTCAATCCTGCTGTTTATTTTCACGCTAGATTATTATTAGTTTGGTTCTCTCTCAGAATGGTGGGATCGTCCGGTAATTTGTGTGGCTCGGGTTACTATCGTGCATAATCTAGAAGCAAGAATCTTTTCTAAACATTATGTAAAAACTATATGAATAATTATTCGCCATTTAGTGAAATAAAATCAATTGCACAAGAGGGGGCTAGAATTAGATTTGGCCGCGGAAGTATCACTTTTCAGCTACCACCTGTGTGCTGTTCGGTTGTTATTATTATACCCCAAATGTTTAGCCGGGACTATTTAGCATCCGCCTAATCACTTTGTTTGACAGGCAAATTATTGCGCCACGCCCTAAATAATTTGTTTAGCGATGGTGAAGACTTAAACATAGGTTTCGTGAAATGTTTATGGGCAGTTAGTCGACCATAGAGCATACAATAAGTACGAACGAAAACAAGACCCTTTAGAACGATGTAGTCAAAATAGGGAAGGTGCATTGGTGTTCTACCTAAAATGAGAAATTTAATACGAAAAAATCAAAGGGTCATTTATGAAAGGTCCTAATTACAGATAATCAGAAGGCTAATTGCCTGTCACAATAAAGAATGTCCTCTGAATTCGCAATATTTCGTGTTCAGACATTCGCAACATTCTTTACAAACACCAGCAGAGGAGATATTAAATGCTTTTGGATAGCAACTTGATTATACGAAAATCAAATGGCTTTGCTTTGTGTAATTGATGCATTTGTTTTCCAATGAAAGATGACACAAATATTTCACTATACAGTAAGGGAATTTGATCACTGTCGGTATATGAACGCTATAGCCCATCTTGTTTGAAAAGCATACATGTAAACAATGCTATTTTGAGAGATATCCATCCTTTAACCAGTGTATTCTGAACATTTGCGTAATCAATGTCAGATAATTTTTGAACAAGCATTTTGGAGCACGGTCGAAGGAATTGTATCAATAAACTGAAAAATAGCATAGTCATTGGCAAAAATATCTGCACATTTGGAAATGAATTTAATGCACCGTTAGTTTTTTTCTATGAACATTTTGAGTCTTAACCTAAGGAATGCGGACATGGATTCTCTAATATACTTACTATTGCTTTAAACTGTTTCGACGATAGTGGAATGCACATTTTTGCCACTGTCCTTTCGTGAAACGGGGTTCACTTCACACGTACAATTTCATGTTCCAGCATTAGACTGCTCCAATTTCTTTAAATACATTTTTATTATCTTCCTATTCGTTGTTTCTTTGTGTGCTTGTGTCATGTCGGTGCACTTATAGTCTTAACACCAGCTTGTACTTTTACAGGTACCATGAACCTGGATTTGTCACCCATATGTGTTTATTGTCCGAGTCAGTTTTTATTGCCATATTCCAACTGATTATCAATACAAAAAAGAACACATCTAATTGAAAAACGTTAAATACTATTGAAAATTAAAATAAAAAGGTAAGCGGAACTGATATATTTGTATGCATAATTTTCAATACTTAATTATCGAAAGACCGTAAAACATAATAATATCAAATGATGCTTATTTGTAGACTATCGTTTTCGTGTTATTTTTTTTATTTTTTTAAACCAAAAAACTCATCTATTTGACAAATTCACATGATGGGTATAATATTCATCGCCTCATTATCATGATGTTGCTTTGAAAACAATCTATTCCATCAAGGGATAAAGTTAATCATCGATCTACTGAAATCAGTTAGCATGTTTTATGGATGATTTATTGAATAATGTCCAATTATTGAACGTTTAAGTAGTGAATTCTAGTTAATTAATATATTTACTGTCACCCGTACGCTCAAAATTATTCTATTGTCGGAAAAAGATTTCGATTTGCGTTAATAAACAAATACTTTATGATGTTCATTTGTCATACGGTTTGTAAGCGGCTCCCATTGTTTCAAATACATTAACGACTACTTGCGAGCACTTAAGCCCCTGTAAATAACCATATTCTTTGTTATGCAATATTATCAGTTCGCCATTTTAGTCGAAACTGCGCATTGTACGTTTGGCGCACACAGGAAGTGTATTTACCGCCGTAGAATTCAATTGACGGATTCAGTATTGAGAAATGCAAACAAAGTGTTCATTACCCTTTTATTATCGGAAAATTGGCTAATATTTAGCATCAGAAATACATTTAAGCCGTTTAATATTTGAATTTGCTTTTAACATTTGAGTAGTTACTTGGTTTATCGTATTTACAATCACATTAATTAAATCACGTATTACCTGGTACATCAAAAGCGCGTGTGGCGTTAATGAAAAGCTAGAAAAATGGTTTTCATTGACAGTGTAACAATTAAAGGAACAAGTCAAAACATGTCATGGGTGATGAATCTGTCGCTGCTACCCGTTGTCTATATATCACAATATGTGCGCCAAGCCGAAGAACTAGGATGTGTTGCAGCCCTTGTTCAGATATTAGAACCAATTCTGTCCATTATGTGACGAGTGTATGATACTTTATAATACATCAGATTTTTGGCAAGCAATGCACGTTCATTATATACGGATTTTGCTGCCCTTGAGTCTCAAAGTTATTTGTGGCTAACCAATTCTGTTTGGCTTTCCAAACGTCTACATGTATGTAACCGCTTGGCTTTTACAAACCTCTATGCAACTGCTTGGCTTTTCCAAACGTCTATGTATGACGCTTTGCTCTTCTAATTTGTTTAGTGTTTGGTATATACCCATGCACGTACGTGTATTATTGGTTCTGCTGTATAAAAGTAAAGCAAACTCATGATTTTCGATTTAGAAACCCTTGGTTGCTATGAAATTAACATTACCAGGAAAGAGAAATAGTAGAGACCAAAGATAACAACGCAAACATCCACAAACTGAGAACTGACAGAGAAAATGATCAAGTGAAGCGTTTAGCTGCAGATAGAAATCATAGGCAATCTTATGGGCAAACAAGTCTGAAGAGGGTTAGGTTACTGGGTAGATTGAAATGAAATGTGTAGTTCAAAAGCTTGAAGTCAATCATGCAATGTTATCATCCATTCTTGTGTTTGGTTATGATTTTTGATTAACTAACTTTCTGTTGTGTATTTCTGTGAATAAGGAAAATGTCAGCAGTTCCGAATGTTTTTTTGTTCTTAAATTTCATTTCTGATTTTCCCAAGTGTGAGTTCCATTTCTTTCAACTCTCTATCGACCATTTTCCTCCAGTACTCCAGGTTTCTTTAAGTCTTCACCTCTGTGCTACGCAATCTAGTGTACACTCTTGTATGTTGTATACGATATACCTAACAAAATTAATGTAGTTGAAAGTTTGTAAGCTAAATATTTAACAAAAAAATTGAGTTCCAAAAACACACGTGAAAGCCAGCATCCGAAAGGATAATGAAACTTCAATGTGGAAGATTGGAAACTTTAGAATTAAATGCGCACTAATACTCAATGTGTAAAAACTACGTATGATATCGGATTATAAGCTGAAGTTTTACATATTGTCTTCGTACCGATTCTGCGAGCATGCTATCAAAGGATTGGCGACAGCATAGACAAGTTTCGTTGCATAATTCTCACATAAAAAGTTTCACAGGTGACGCTATAAGTACATCTAGTGATTATAAGGAAGACATAGACATTGTGACTTATTCCAAGTACGATCATACCAAATAAGATGGTCTGAAATGTATCGCATTCTAGTATATTATGTCCACTGACTGTTAAAGGAACGCACTTTCCCATTCCATGTGGACTCCCTTGCGACGTCAAAATTCTGATTGTGGCTTAGAACTTCTAACGACATTTCCAAAACAGACAAAGAAGAATTATGGTGCAATATGAAATGGGCTGTACACGTATATCTATTTATCGTATAGAATAATAATATTCATTTCTGTTTTCATCCATTAGGCCATAATTGATGGTGTAATATATTGTTATAAGGATGTCTTGAATCACCAAGTTCTTTGAATTGAAATAAATTTGGACTTTACATCGCTTACAAAAAGGATCACAGCTGAACAATTGGTTCCAATTTAAGGCAATCAGTATGTGGTACAATTAGTATTAATACAGGACAATGAAAGATTTCACCATTTCTATTGCGTAGTGGGTATTCAGTATTTGATACACGCAATTATGTAAATGAATGGTTGCAATTAAAGCAATAAAACGATTAAACGTTTTATTTGATTCTATAATATTGTTTATTACCCCACCCATTTCCGCCCTCTCCATTTTAGTCGAATCATCCATTATGGCCTGGCAAGACGTAGCCAGGTGTATCTTTTCACCCCAAATAAGGAGTTCATGAAAACCTCACTAATGACAAGGTAATTATCAGGCAAAGTAAACATCAACATCAGCGGACGGAAAGCAGGCAATTTTCTCCGTGATAAAAGGGGTGTACATTTCAACGATTTGTCAAAAGTTAATCAGGTATTTTGGTCCGGATACTGGATTCATTGAAAACAAATTGCCTGTATTGAAACCTTCTCAACAAAAGTAGTAGTTGGTAAAGTGACAGTTATTCTTGATCTGTTCGACATTAACCAGTGTGATTTACATAGTGATATTCACTGCCCATGTTGTGTACAGGAAGTGCATGCTTTTCGAAGCGTATGCTGTTTCAAAATATGAACCAAGCATATTAAACCGTTTTCAGTTTCTATGAAAAAAATAATTTCCATACGGTTATGTGATATAATTGTTTTATTAAATCAATGGGATACCATGTTGTTTCCGCGAATGCTGCTTCCGATTATCGTATGACTAAAGATGAAATAGAGCATGCCAATAAAGCAGTTGAGCATACGGTGATAGTCTTTCAACTATCCGAGCAGTTATAACTGAGTATAGCCTTTATTTGCTTTATTTCTATTGAAATATGGGGGCATATATATGTGCCTCCACCCGGATTTGAACGACAAGCGCACTAACCACTGAGCTACGGAGACACATATACCTCGTTTGGATTCGAGAGCTCGAAGGTTCGAATTCCCGGAATATAATCGTTATGACTTGGTCTTTCAACATGTTGACGGGTTATATTCATTTTCTCGCTTTGCTGTGCATCAGAAATTGAGTCATGTAGTTGTATGTGTTTTGTTTGGCTCGACTATGTAAGTTACGCTAGACAAAAGTATGTATACAGTTCTGGAAATTTTGATGAACAATATATTCTTAGACGATGCATGACTTCTAATTGTACATGTATTTGATCATGAAGACTGAAGCCATCTCAAATTGAATATACATGTACCAGATGGACGTTGACTAAATAATGATAAAATTTCGGGGGTTGGCATTTGTCTCTTTTAGTTGAACTAAACTAGTAAAGGACAAATCTAATTGTTGGTTTCTAAGCTATAACCTAACTGATCGACAATGAAACCGGCTTGGTACAGCAATATCAAATAACATTTCACTTTACTTTACATTTAGATCACTTAATTAAGAGGGCACTCAGCTGACCATTTTGCCTCGTCTGTGCACATCTTATATGAAACATTTCTTTCATTCGACATGTATTTTCTTGGTCATGCCAATCATTGTATCAATGTTTTACTGTAACATAATGCCATGATTTGAACCAGCCAGTGATCGTCTCTGAAAGTATCCTCTTTTCCATATTTATTGTATTCATTGAGAAGATAATTAAATGTCGATAGGTTAAACATTAAGATATTGTCTTAATTTTACACTTGAACCATCTAGCAATATAACTAATATAAAACGTGATACTGACTTTTCTATTCCAATTAACTAGGCAATTTCTACAAATGAAAATTAATGACCGATAACTTCTCGTTATATCTCGCGTGACGCGAGACAACAATGGCGCGCGGAAACGCGGCGAATCGAATGACACAAACGAATAGTGAAAAATTTATAGTTAGACGGGAAATTGACGTCTCTCAAGATCGCTGTGTTGAACACTACGTAATGGCTTTATGCAACATTTGAGCCCGTTTGAATGAAGAGCAAAATTGACATCGTACAATTAAATTTTATGACAACCCAGATCGGTTTGATATAAAAAGCGAATAACAATATATCATAAGAATACAAAGTGGTATTCTGGCAATTAAAGCCATAAAGACTCGTATGTCTTTCTATTATCGACACATATTGCTATGATAAGTTGTATTCGAACCGTAGTTATGCTAATACATGATGCGATTTTTGTTCCTTTTCGTTGCGCATGATCACGCTTTGTAACTTGCCGGAAGTACAGGTGAAAATTTAGAGCGTATAAATACATTATAGGAATTGTCACGTGTATGTTCGTTTTTGAAGATAGGAACGCTCGCGTGCGGTCAATTCCTGATAATATGACGTGTTAAGTGATCCTCAATGGTTACAATTAATGGTGCTCAATTACTGTTGGTGATTTTATTCAATTTGCTGGAAATAAAACTGCAATATATAAATGTCGAACGCTATGTTTCCGTCAATTAAAACAATACACTGTGTTCTTTTTTACTGTTTGTGCTCAATGACTTCTCCAGAAACTCGTGCCGAATGCTGTTACAAAGTGTAAGCACGTGCAAATAGGTTAATATCAATTACCGACAGTAACACTAACTAATAGAACAACACAATTTGAACAGCTATCTGATTCTGTGAAAGCAACACCATCATGAGAAATACAATTCCACGTTTGTCATCAATGCGCTCTTACCAGGAACGCACTGAACATCTACGAATAGTGCTCAGTACCTTAAGTCATATAACTGATGTTTGTGTATGTTATCTCCCATGTAAAGGTGCTAAACTCAATGTCACCATTACAATGGCAGATATTTTAAACTCGCTGAAAAGGGTTTGGGAATGATTATTATTATTATTATACCATATTTATATAGCCCTTTTTTCATGTATACACACGTTCAAAAGTGCTGTACAATCATGACTAATACATGGTTAAAACAGTATGACGTAACGCACGGTTTTGAGTACGTTTGTGTAACGTCATGTTACGTCAGCATAACTTACTCTGCGTAATACTAGTCTCATGATCTAAACATTACTGATTAATTCTGCAAATGTTTACAATGTCGAAAACTACAATACATTTATTAGTCAATAAAATCGTTTTTAATTAAAAATATTGGGTGTCTTTCGGTAGCAATTTCTCCCGCTTGTTGAATTTAACGCTTATTCACTTGTGTCACTCGTTGTCTATCTGACAAGTACCTTACTAACTCACGTATTCAACCCCTAATACACTTATCTATGTATTGTTTTATGAAAAACAAAACACCACATTGTTCTAGAATACACGGGTACAAAATGCATTGTATGCCTATGCATAATATCGCTCCAAATAATTATTTTGGTCATGTAGTTCGTCCACTATAAAAACTCGCGTTGCATAAAACGTCCAAAACGTCGCAAAATTGCGCCGTAGGACAATCTTCCTCCACACATTGAATCAAGTGTGTCGGACTTATTTTAAAAGCAATCGTAAAGAATTTTTAAAAGTAAAAATTTCACTCTGATAATATTTCAAATTTTATTTTAATCGTTCGTTGTATGACTTATAATAAAATTATTAAGTTTCCAAAATGGTCTGTGCCACAATGTATCGCTAAAACGAGCGAGTAGGACAATTTTCCTCCACATATTTCATTCTAATAATCTCGATAAGTATTGGCTAGAATGCAATGGGATTTTATTATGTATAATACAACAAAAATAATATTTTAAAAACGAAAGCATAATAATTTTATTTATAAAAATGAAAAAATAATTGCGTACTAATCATGCGTCTTCGGAAAATTTTCAGCAATTTTTTGCAAATTTGCACTTTTTTCATGTTACCAGTTTATTATTTAACTTTTTTATTTTTTCCACCCGTGATTTTTCACGACAGTATGTTAAAACACGTCACTTCGTGTGTCAATCAATGAAGTATCCCACAAATTTAATGACATTTTGAATAAAACGGCTGTTATTTTATGCCGACGACCAATATTTTGTGTTACAAATTGCACACGGATTTTTGTACATCTGTCGGGCATTGTCTCCAATTCTACGGCTACATACAATTCTACATGAGCTCTAATTAAAATGACAATGTAGACAATTTTATAATGAATAGTTTGGTATATGATATGTAATGTATCGAGTGAAATGGAAAGAAGTATCAACTACTGTTTTACAGCGAGTGTACGAAATTACGAACGTACTCAGTTACGTGCGTTACGTCTATATAATGTACATAAAATATAAAAGTAGGACCTACTAAACCCAGTAGGCGGGGGCTCTACTTAACCCAGTAGACGGGGCTCTACTTAACCCAGTAGACGGGCTTCTACTTAACCCAGTAGACGGGGCCCTACTAAACCTAGTAGTAGGGATCTATTGAAGACAGTTGACGGAGCTCTACTTAACCCAGTAGTCGGGGCTCTACTTAACCCAGTAGACGGGGCCCTACTAAACTTAATAGTAGGGATCTACCAATAGGTGGATGGGGCTTATAGTCCTGGGAACATGTGGGTGGTGGGGCCCAATGATAGGGCGCCAAGTTAATGGGAACATACACACAGTCAGCATGAATAAGCTCTATTGAAATAGTGCGTTTTCAGCGCTTTCTTGAAGGACGGTAGTGTTTTACTGTCTCTGAGCGCTGTTGGCAATGCATTCCAGAGTTTGGGTGCAGCAGCTGTGAAACATCGGTCACCGTAAGTCACAGTCCTCGTTCTTGGCACAACTAGAAGAACAGAGTCATTTTGAGACCTTAGCTGTCTCTGTGGAGTGTATACTTCCAACATACTTCTGATGTAGCCAGGCGATTTTCCATGTAGTGCTTTGAAAACATGAGTCAAGACCTTGTACTCAACCCTGTACTGTACAGGTAGCCAGTGAAGATCCTTCAGCACAGGAGTGATGTGATTGTAACGCGGTGTCCGTGCGATGAGGCGGGCAGCTGTATTTTGAATAATTTGTAGTTTATTCAGAATTATTTTCGGGGTGCCACATAGTAATGAATTGCAGTAATCCAGTCTCGATGTTACTAAAGAATTGATCAGGGATTTTGTTGCATCAACAGTTAAGTATTGTCTGATTTGACCTATTTGTCGGATCTGCATGAAACACGACCTTGAGACAGAGTTTACATGTTTTTCCATGTCCAAATGCGAATCCAACATGGCCCGGAGGTTTCTCACCATCGACGTTGGTCTGATCACAGCATCACCAACTTTTACATTGAGATTGTCGACTGAACTGGCATTCCTTTTCGGTACAAACAAGATTACCTCTGTTTTTTCGGCGTTAAGTTTCAGCAAATTTTCTTTCATCCAGTGCAAGATATCCTCCAGACAAGCTTCAATTCGTTGCAGTGTTTCATCTCGCGAGACACAATCTTTTGGTTTGAATGCCATATACAATTGGGAGTCATCAGCATAGAAATGATGTTGCAATTGATGTTTTCTACAGATTGCACCTACTGGTTTTGTGTACATAATGTAGTTCTTCGGACCAAGCACAGAACCCTGTGGTACACTGTAATTATGATGATGATAAAAAGATACTTATGCATGTTTTAGATTTCATTTTTATCGAGTATGCCTAAAACGTTATGTTGGTATGTTTTACGTTTACCATATGACACCACGTGTTCATTGTTCTCTGTAGTTTCCAATAGATGTCTTAACATTTTTTATAATGTTCTTTGTGCCGAGTCTTATACATGCATTACCAAACGTTTATATCAAAGTAAGATGTCCGTCAGCATTGTGAGACAAGCACACCCATCTTAGATATCGATCTGAATCCTTACCCTACCTGGTATTAAGAAAGGTCTTTGGTTTTACTCCGAATCATCGGTTTACAAATATAACCCCATTATTACCTTTAATTTGCGTCAGAAGCAAAATCGTTACGTATCAGTACATGTACCTACTCAGCTATGTTGTTAACAGCCGTCACATTCGTAAGAAATAAAACGTTACTTGTGGGTATTAAGCAAATAATATAATCCGGTATAATACATCAAATGACAAATTATACAAATTAAAGGCCAGCTGTGTCCCGTTATAATAGCACAGGCCGGTTAACAGAAATAGTAACATTAAGAGTCACAGACTTGCTAATTAACTCATTTGTTCCAAGATGGCGGCTAGTTCTGTTGGATATTTACACACTAAAACGCGATTACAGTCACAAACATGGTCTGGCACAGATGGAAGAATTTGTATGTTAAGCTGTACACATGTACTATGAAATAAGTATACGTTGCTTACTGAATTAATGTAGGCCAGTTATCGGTGACATATGGCACTAGTATCTAAAGAAACATGTCATTAATATATCCCATTGTCGTAATATGCAAAGAACTCAAAATTACATAATCCCAATGAAAAGACATTATTTCCGACGCAAACTGAATAGGCCTTATATAGTTGAGAAAACGCTATGGTTTGGTTGCCCCAGGACGTAACACTAGCCTACATGTGATTCGTAGTTCACAAGAAAACGTCAAATAAATAAATTTTCACTGTGAATTATAACTATTCATTACGATCAATTTTTTATTACATGCACACAAGTAGGTTATGTGAAAATCTATGTAATTCAAATTTGAGCTGTTGCCAGTCGGCAGACTAATATACCCCGCCAGCAAAGGCCCATAATTCTTGCAAAAATCATCGCAGCACATATTCTGTTCTTCACGCACATCTACATGTTAAGGTTGTTCATATGAGAACGTTTGAAGGGAATCACAAACAAACTGTAGAGGAGTTGCGTCCACAAGAATCTGTTAGCGGACAGACAGACGGACAGCCAAGCTGAAAACAGCATACCCCTTACAGCATAATGATGAGCGGAGATATTTATACAACTATATAAACCTACTGGTATATTATGTAGCCTGACGTATCATATCATTTGACTGCACAGTCAGACATGCCGTACCATGATTCAATAACCACCAGTCACTTATTTAAACTAAATAGGAGTAATTATTTACCATAATATCAGTACACAAGATTTAAGAGGCGTGTTAAATTATCATTACATTTTTTTTCAATTGTCAGGTAATAATTAGATGGCGTAATTAAAATGGTTCTTCCACAATTAAAGGCGTTCATGATTAAGGTGATCATTTCGCACTGCCACGGTTGCGTATCGGATTGACAGGATAATGACGACAAGGTCAGGGGTCGACTGTTTACGTACAGAATAAGTCCTTTGTGTGCTTCTTACTTTGCGAATTGCGACTAGGTGCTCTGGTTTTGGACCAGCAAAATACCAATATGCAATAACGCAAACACAGAAGAATAACTTTAAACACCACAACGTTTTGTTTCACTGTTCTCTGGTACTATTTAATACAATTAAGTTCATATAAATCATTTTTGGAAATAGCAAACACACATTTTAGACTAATAAGACAAACATACCTTTGTTCGTAAACACATGACTGTATGAATTAATGCAGGTGGATCCAGCAGTACTTGCACACTGTCCGTTATGGCTTCTAGAATGATTGGCAACACCAATGGACCACCACTGGAGGAGAATGGACCAGTCGATGGAAATGTCTGAGAGACTAGGAAGAGAGATACTCCAGTTGTGGTTTTCTTTGTGTTGCTCTTCGTACCATGTTGTTGTATGTCTAACCTGTTTCCTCTTGTCCACGCATGATCAGTGTTGACTTATTTTCTTATCTCATGCCCTTACCGTTTCCACCTTATTTTTTTTAGAGTAATGTGAACAAATCATGTTAACTACATTAGTTTAAAGGTCTTCTTGGTTTAAGGATTCGTATAACCCGCCTCAAGCTTTTGGTATGAAATGTTTATGTCCTTCTCACTCTGACCCGCAAAGGAGGACTGGGATTATACAGGGTGTCCAAAAAGAAAGTATACAGTTTCGGGGTATTTTAATCACCTCTTAATGTTCTGCTATCGCAAAGAAATTTTGCACATGGTTAGAAAAAAGATATAAGTTTTTTTGTGGTACCAGTTTGAAAATTGTAGCTTGAATAATTTTAAAAAATGTCAATTTCCAAAAAATACCTTATTGTGACCGTGACTTTTTTCGTAAATTACTGATTTTCATAAATACATTCTTAAGAATGGCTTTGTAAAGTGGGGTTTGTTTTTTCAGTGCCAGCTCCAACATCATTTCTTAGGTAGGTATAGTAGCCTGAATCGACATGGTGTACTTCCTAAGTTTATATCACTTTGTATTTAATATGAATGGTTTATTGATGTTAAGAGTCAATTTTTTCGTCAAACTAATTAAGCATAATGTGCAAAATCAAGCGCAATCTCTGGAGCTGTTATGTGGTGAAATCCAGTAGGTAGACGGAGAAAGGAAGACCCAATGAAACATGGAAAGGAGATGAAGGCTTAGCATTGGACCTGGGACAAGTGCAGACATGAACAAAAGGCAAACACTATTGGAGATGTCTGGTGGCGGCCTTACAGGCAAGTCAGTGCGGAAGGGAACTTAATAAGTAAGTATAATAATCGATATGCTTTCAGTCTGGTTTATTCAACTAATTGCCACTAACCCCCACCTACATTTGAACAGAAACACTCCAGTTAAACAAAATGTCTAGCCTCGTAATTGATGACAAATAAAATAATAAACAGCAGATATCCGGAATAAAGATAATTCAATTCATGAAACTGTTTTATTAAAATGTTTTAAATGTATTTAGCAAAACCTAAATATTTAAACACATACGTTTTGAGTTAATTTTAGAATTTTTTCAAAGTGTCAAAGCGTTTGTTTCAATAATGAAAAAACAGTCTATTTAGAAACAATAGGTTTTTAATTTGAGGCTTTTCATCATTTGTCCGCGGGTCTATTGTCGACTGGGTTTTGTGCTTATGATAACCCGGCATTACTATTGGTCATTTCCGGCTAATTTCCGGATTTAAATTAGAATTTAATCAATGCTTTTAACGCTTTAACTATTTAATTAAGAGTAACATTTTTGGCATTCACTGGGCATTAGCGACAAACAAATAGGAGATATACCATAACAACGTTGGTGTCGCCCACGACATCACGTGATTATCCCAGCTTCACCAATATAATACAATAGTAACACCCTGTTAGAACCTCGAGGGTGCTTTACGTATGTATTCGTCTTTTACCTTCCATTTTCCATGGTCGTTTGTACGTATCTTCAGCTTCTATGTGTGATGAACTGCACCATCTCCTGTAAGTTGCTTATGAAACTATGTCACCTTGCTCTTTTACAGCAGGGACTTGGGGAAGAAGGTCCAGTCGCAGTTACTCTTCATTCAGTCACTTTGTACTTGGGTATCACCGTTGTGAATCTAGGTTATTCAGCTCTTTAACCGCGACTTTTCTAAATCTTATTGCATAATTACAATTCAATGTTTTTAAGCCCGGTTTTCCTGGAGAACGGCTCAAATATAAATGCGAGAGAGCGAGCAAAACTAGCACATGTTAAATTGTAATGCAGATCGAGTTTAAATTGTATGATTCAACGTTGATGTGTATAGTCTTTAAATTGTATGGTCCAACGTTGATGCAGATCGTCTTTTAATTGTATGGTCCAACGTTGATGCAGATCGTCTTTTAATTGTATGGTCCAACGTTGATGCAGATCGTCTTTTAATTTTATGGTCCAACGTTGATGCAGATCGTCTTTTAATTGTATGGTCCAACGTTGATGCAGATCGTCTTTTAATTGTATGGTCAAACATTGCTGCTATGATTACCTTGGATTGGACGGTCAAACGTTGCTTCTTATGCTACTCCTTTTTGTAGGTTCAAACGATGTTGCTGATGGTAATATACGCACGTAATTATATGGTCAAACGATGTTGTTGATGTTAATATATTTGTATGGTCAAACGATGTTGTTGATGGTAATATATTTGTATGGTCAAACGACGTTGTTGATGGTAATATACGCACGTAATTATATGGTCAAACGATGTTGTTGAAGGTAATATATTTGTATGGTCAAACGACGTTGTTGATGGTAAACTATTTGTATGGTCAAACGACGTTGTTGAAAGTAATATATTTGTATGGTCAAGCGATGTTGTTGAATGTGATATATTTGTATGGTCAAACGATGTTGTTGATGGTAATATATTTGTAAGGTCAAACGATGTTGTTGATAATAATATATTTGTATGGTCAAACGACGTTGTTGATGGTAAACTATTTGTATGGTCGAACGACGTTGTCAAAAGTAATATATTTGTATGGTCAAACGATGTTGTTGATGGTAATATATTTGTATGGTCAAACGACGTTGTTGATGGTAAACTATTTGTATGGTCGAACGACGTTGTCAAAAGTAATATAATTGTATGATCAAACGATGTTGTTGATGATAATATATTTGTATGATCAAACGATGTTGTTGATGGTAATATATTTGTATGGTCAAACGATGTTGTTAATGGTAATATATTTGTATGGTCAAACGATGTTGTTGATGGTAATATATTTGTATGGTCAAACGATGTTGTTGATGGTAATATACGCACGTATTTATATGGTCAAACGATGTTGTTGATGGTAATATATTTGTTTGGTCAAACGACGTTGTTGAAAGCAATATATTTGTATGGTCAAACGACGTTGTTGAAAGTAATACATTTGTATGGTCAAACGATGTTGTTGATGGTAATATATTTGTATGGTCAAACGATGTTGTTGATGGTAATACATTTGTATGGTCAAACGACGTTGTTGATGGTAAACTATTTGTATGGTCAAACGACGTTGTTGAAAGTAATAAATTTGTATGGTCAAACGATGTTGTTAATGGTAATTTATTTGTATGGTCAAACGACGTTGTTGATGGTTATATACTTGTATGGTCAAACGATGTTGTTGGTGATAATGTACTTGTATGATCAAACGATGTTGTTAATGGTAATATATTTGTATGGTCCAACGATGTTGTTGAAGGTAATATACATGTATGGTCAAACGGTGTTGTTGATGGTAATGTATTTGTATGGTCAAACGGTGTTGTTGAAGGTTATATACTTGTATGGTCAAACGATGTTGTTGATGGTAATGTATTTGTATGGTCCAACGATGTTGTTGAAGGTAATATACATGTATGGTCAAACGGTGTGGCTTCAAGTAAAAGTAACATATTTGTATGGTCAATCGTTTTTGTTTAAGGTAATATATATGTATGGTCAAACGGAACTGTGTAAAGTAACATAAATTGTATGGTCAAACATTTAGTGTTTAAGCTTTTTCTGACAGCTGAAGTTTGATCGAACAGTGGTTTTCTCGTACAGTTGTACGTTTTTGTATGTTGGCTTGTGTCCTGTGTGTTTTGTTTGGCTAATTGGAGTACCACCTTACATGTACGATTCTGTTTTTATCATTGTGTTTGTGCAAGGTAGTATATCTGTTATTAAAAGATTTTTGTTAATGATGACTCAGTTTCATGGTCAAATTTTGTTACATCTGTATTATAATCTGTTGTCGTCAATAGTAATATACATGTTTACGATCAAACGTTGTTGCTTATGGTAATATATTTGTCTGGCCAAACGTTGTTGCTTATGGTAATATATTTGTATGACCAGACGTTGTTTTTGATGATGATATATTTGTATGACCAGACGTTGTTTTTGATGGTGATATATCTGTATGACCAAACGCTGTTGCTTACGGTAATATATTTGTATGACCAAACGTTGTTTTTGATGGTGATATATCTGTATGACCAAACGTTGTTGCTTACGATTATATATTTGTTTGACCAAACGTTGTTGCTTATTGTAATATATTTGTATGACCAAACGTTGTTGCTTATTGTAATATATTTGTATGACCAAACGTTGTTGCTTATTGTAATATATTTGTATGACCAAACGTTGTTGCTTATTGTAATATATCTGTATGACCAAACGTTGTTTTTTATGGTGATATATCTGTTTGACCAAACGTTGTTTTTTATGGTGATATATCTGTATGACCAGACGTTGTTTTTTGATGCTGATATATTTGTATGACCAAACGTTATTTTTGATGATGATATATTTGTATGACCAGACGTCGTTTTTGATGGTAATATATTTGTATGACCAAACGTTGTTGCTTATTGTAATATATTTGTATGACAAGACGTTGTTTTTGATGGTAATATATTTGTATGACCAAACGTTGTTGCTTATTGTAATATATTTGTATGACCAAACGTTGTTGCTTATTGTAAAATATATGTATGACCAAACGTTGTTGCTTATGATAATATATTTGTATGACCTAACGTTGTTGCTTATGGTAATATATTTGTATGACCAAACGTTGTTGCTTATGGTAATATATTTGTATGACCAAACGTTATTTTTCATGGTTATATGTTTGTATGACCAGACGTTATTTTTAATGGTAATATATTTGTATGACCATACGTTATTTTTGATGGTGATATGTTTGTATGACCAAACGTTATTTTTAATGGTAATATATTTGTATGACCAAACGTTTTTTTTTGATGGTAATATATTTGTATGACCAGACGTTATTTTTGATGGTAATATATTTGTATGACCAGACGTTATTTTTGATGGTGATATATTTGTATGATCAAACGTTGTTGCTTATGGTAATATATTTGAATGACCAAACGTTGTCGCTTATGGTAATATATTTGTATGACCATACGTTATTGTTGATGGTGATATGTTTGTATGACCAGACGTTATTTTTGATGGTAATATATTTGTATGACCAGACGTTATTTTTGATGGTGATATATTTGTATGATCAAACGTTGTTGCTTATGGTAATATATTTGTATGACCAAACGTTTTTTTTGATGGTGATATGTTTGTATGACCAAACGTTGTTTTTTATGGTAATATATTTGTATGACCAAACGTTATTTTTGATGGTGATATGTTTGTATGACCAAACGTTATTTTTAATGGTAATATATTTGTATGACCAAACGTTATTTTTGATGGTAATATATTTGTATGACCAGACGTTATTTTTGATGGTAATATATTTGTATGACCAGACGTTGTTTTTGATGGTAATATATTTGTATGACCAAACGTTGTTTTTGATGGTAATATATTTGTATGACCAGACGTTGTTTTTGATGGTATTATATTTGTATGACCAGACGTTGTTTTTGATGGTAATATATTTGTATGACCAGACGTTGTTTTTGATGATGATATATTTGTATGACCAAACATTGTTTTTGATGGTGATATGTTTGTATGACCAAACGTTGTTTTTGATGGTATTATATTTGTATGACCAGACGTTATTTTGGATGGTAATGTATTTGTATGACCAGACGTTGTTTTTGATGATGATATATTTGTATGACCAAACGTTGTTTTTGATGGTGATATGTTTGTATGACCAAACGTTGTTTAGGATGGTATTATATTTGTATGACCAGACGTTATTTTGGATGGTAATGTATTTGTATGACCAGACGTTGTTTTTGATGGTGATATGTTTGTACGACCAGACGTTGTTTTTGATGGTAATATGTGTATGTGAAAGTGCTGTTGCCTTCTAGTGTACCCTGTTTGTATGGCTAAACGTGACATTTCATTCAAGGTTCTTTTATGAGCGTAGTATAAAGTTACACCTTTAGTCCTGCACATACCAAGCAATATTCTCTTTAAGAACCATAACCGGCAGATAAGCAATCAACGAGTAACCCCCCCCCCCTTACTCCCTGATGACAAAAATGAACAAATCCTGTAGTTTATTTTCATATATATGTTTATTTAATATCATATCATATTTGAAATACAATGTGTGAATAAATCATAAAATAAAAGCAAAACGTCTTGTGGGAAGAAGATGTGTTCACTAGTATGCTTTTAGAAATATGTAGCAATAACAATGTAGATGATTCATAAACATATGAAAGACAAACAATGCTCATCTGAACCTTCAAAATGTTTTTTTTAGATCACATTGGCTAAACAGCAGTAAATTTAATCATTCTTATAAAATTGCAGCTGTTAATATCACTGTATGACACGGGACATATCTAGCTAGCTTACTATTTGTTATAAAATGATTGAAGTTTTGTCGCGTAATAATGTGATGACAAAATGAATAGTTTCTAAATAGATGAAAACAAATAGAAGTTCAGATGAACAGAGTATATAACATACCTTTAGCTTATGTTCTAAAAGTGTCAAAGAAACGTGAACTATTCACAAAACGTGTATTTTGTATAGGCACCAAATGAAAATGTTTTTTAAAAAAACATGTCCATTGGCATAATGTTATTAATGTCGTTGATAGAACATGGAGTAAATACTTAGTAATAACTAATAGAAAAACATTTAATCTATGCTTAAATAAACAAAACATCAGTAATGAATGATCAACAGTTAAGCTGACACGCTCCTTTGAAATGTGACACTAAACACGAATTCGATAAAGTGTTCCGTCATCGTAAATATTCACTCAGTGTTCCGTTTGTGACGTCATGAAACAACAATGTATCGATAAAAAAACTCATTTATCAGCAAATAAATACTATGTAGGCCTATACACGTTTCCGTAGAATATCTGAATTCAAAGTCGTTGAGGGTAGTTCATTTTTCATTGAATGAATCATGTTACATCAAGAACTGTGCTGTTCGTCTGCGTCGTTGTCCATGCCTGATGACGTAGCCATGACGTCATCATCGACGTCAATATCTCCACAATCACCTTCGCCTTCATCGTCTGATTTCACTCGTTTGTGTTTCGTCCGTCTGTTTTGAAACCAAACTTTGACCTGCAATGATAAATGGTTTGCACAAATTAGCCAATGTCACCTATTATGCTAAGCTTCAGACAATGGAAATCGGTAGAGCGGCCATTTTGTTCGACTTGTGTTAAAAGCGACCATGGACCGCTACCGTACCTCCCACACTGTTGACTTGAATTATGACGCTAATAACAGTAATAATAATAATTATTATTATTATTACAAAAATTACGAAGTTTGGTTATGAAAATATTCTGGTTGAAACAGGTCTGGATATGCAAGGTTAGAAGGTTTAATACATTACAGCGACATAATATTCTAAAATATTACCGAGTACAGACGTACGCCACGATGCATTCACCTAATGAGTTTTGACCCAATCATGACAGAAAAAGGACGGTTTAAGACTCGATGTTAAACATAAGTTCATAATCTTGGAAATTACCATTTTCAGTTCGTTAAAATTCATGGGAAGTCTTTACACCAATATTCTCGCATTAACACTGTACAAACAACTGTTATTATGTTAATGCCAGTTGGGTGCATATTGGCAATAGAAATAATGACGAAGTTAAATATATTATGAACTAATCCCCCAATTTATAAATAAATTAAGCAATATTTTAAACTACTCATTGCTTTTGGATTTATTTTTAAAAACTCGTTCAGCACCTGTGGCATATATTTTGAATGGGGCAATCGACATTGTCCACATTTTTCTCCGCGGTCTCCCTGCTGGCCTTATTTGAAAGTAAATTATTGCTATCATTCATGGCTGGGCTCATCATGCAATGACATCTATTAGGCTTCGAAATTAATACTTTCTTCAATGGAATCATTTACGCGATTTGAATAAAGACTATCTATAGGCAGTAAAATGCTAATCCGTCAAATTCTCACTGAATTGCAAGCCTAAATAAAATTTAATACCAACAATTTGCCTTGGTGCCCCTTCTCGTTGGAGCTGTAGTGTACTAAAATGTTCACAACCGGGTACCAGGTTAGATCGTTGTGGTTTGAAATCAAAATTTATGGACACGGTATTATCTTTTAGTTGGAAAATGGATTGAGTGACACCAAATGATGAATGGTGTATACTATGATTGAACGGGTTTGTAACATTATGGGGCAAAGCTTTAGGGAACTCCCGCGGCGTACCTAAGCTGACGGTAGAAAGCCGACACGGGATTTTGTGAAACCTTTTTACTAAACTACACGGGTGTTTGCTATGTTAGTATAATTTCTATCACATCGTTTCCAGTTTATTAGGTTGGTCTAAATGGATATTTGCGAGAAAAAATACTCGGCTTCATAGTGGGTTAATATCGCTTTCTATGAATAGTTATTGCAAATGACATATGATTACCGCTGAACAGATTACAAATTGACATGAAGTCACCAATTTGAATATTGTGACAAGCTCTGTGAATATTTATGATAAAGATTCGATGATATCGCAATCATTTCTCGATCAATCATAGTCATATGGTATGAAATGGGGGCTAAATGATTTTCAAAATTGGGTGGCCAAGTACTGGATACGGTGTATGCGATAAGTCTTACAATTCACTGAACATTGACTGCTTGATTTTCTCTTAAGACAAGCGTTTCATACGATTTTACGTATCAGTGCAATTGGTGTTATGTAGTCAGTAGTTCTAATAATTGTGTTTTCAATTTAACTAAGACAGCGTACGTCTGTCAAGTATTCCCTTCTATTGCGATCTCTCTGTTTACAATGTTTGATTGAAGCGAATATAAAACAATGATTTCAAATATGACAGCATTTGTTTTAGATTATTTTATTGATATAATTAAGGTCAACAGTAGGTTAAATCTAGACGGGAAGGCATACTAGAAGATATTTAAGATTGAACCACAAAGGGAAAAAGAACGTAAGAGTCGACCATAAGACAAAATGAAACATTTAGAAAGTATGTGTAAACAGAAAAGAAAATATACGTAGCTAGGTTTAATTATTGGTCAGTTATAGTTAAAGTGTATAGAGCTATATCAGAAGATATTTTTTAAAACAGCTTCAAAACTGAAAAACAATTATGCTTTCATATCCAATAGATCATTTTTTGCTTCAGTTTTAACAGAATTTCTTTCTGTTATTTATTGCACATGCAAACTGTCCATTTTCATACGAAAGTGTTCTTGAACACCCTATGAAACTATAAGAATCGTCTATTTTTCGACGATTGAATTAAAGTACTTGGAACCCATCCAAAGTTTTAATGTGCAATTAAGGTAGTCTAGTACATGTATAATACTAAAAACGATGCAAGTAATTATTTTGAATTTGAATGACTGTTAAAATATAGCTATATAGACTTTAAAGAAGCACATGCAAGGTAAACAAAAAGGAGGTAATTTGCTGTTTTCTTTAGTCTCCAAAGAGAGGGCAATGAACGGAGACCAAGAACAATTCACAGTATCCAAGATTTTCAAACAGTTCAAAGGCGCCAATAAAGTTAAGACAAGAAACCGACATAAGAGATCCCGAGTGAAGCATAGTGGTCCTATTTCAGAACGGCTTCTGTAAAAGCGAAGCACACGTAACTTGAATATTGCCTATTTAATAGTATCTCTCCTATTTCATAAGCACCCGAAGCTCTAAAAATATCAAATAATATGTGTAAGTCACTGAAACATAAGCAACTGTTAAGGTGTTTGAGTTACATAAGAACAGAGAATTAGAACTGAATCAAGAATTTTAGGAGACGAAAGCAAACATCTGGAAGGAATATGATTATATCATAAACAGTTAGTCAATGTTGTAGCTTCGAAATAGCAATCATGTGATATAACAGTGCAATAATTGGCTTTTAAAAAGGCATCGCAAAAGTCACTAGCTTTGAAACCATTTACGTTTCCCAACCCCGGACAAATGTTGCCAAAACTGCAATTATCGTCATTTGTGTATAATTGGTTATATTGTTTACAGAATGATAAGAGCTGTCATTTCAGTGATCACGTCACTGCTTTATCTACTCAAAATTTAATTAGGCTCATTTAAATCAATTAACGCGTGTTTCCAAATTGAATTCCATTGTTTGAAACAATGGCAGAAGGGGTTCATGTTTCCGTAGTTAAAACCGTTGCGTTTTTCTTTGTATTTGTTACATGCATGAAATGTCAACTTAGACAAGGTTTGGTTCATTTCTTTACCTAAAGTCATTCGAACTCTATAACTATATTCACACTAGGTTTGTAAACTAAATACACCGCTTCCGCCAGACAGAGCATTAACTATAACCAACAAAAGACCGAAATATTTCCTAATTTAATTGTCTTCATGGTATTTTAGAGTTGAAAAGCCTTTCCACCCGGAGATAACCTATGCGTTTTTAAAAATGGACAAATGCCTCATATTATTTGTCACCACGCGATCCTTATCCAAAGCGCTTCTTTCGCGGCCAATATCATTTGTTCTGCAATATGCCTACGCACAATAAAATAGTTCCAAAATGGCGGCCATATCAAGCGGATCTTTGACAGAAGACAGTTGATCTTAGTTTAATTACCTGTAGATGATATCTACCGTACCCGGATTATATTCAACTTGGTCATAAATAACAAAAAACAGAAGGAACACACAACGAGAAGACCAACCCAAACAGCATAAACAGTACACTATATTTACATACATCGGCGGTGTTTATTTTTTATATAAATTTGCATAATTATGCTACAGTGTTTGGAATAATTTCCAGTGGCCCATCTTGCAGGCTTAATGGTTATTGCTATTTGCAAGAAAAAAATGAATATTGAGGAGTTTAACTCATTTAACTCATTTAACTTAATTGGGAAAGTGTTAGGTGTTAAAGCCGTTTGATTCACCATTCTGATCAGTAACTAGAGGCTCGAGCGTCCATTTAATGCCAATAAGCCATTTCCGGCTTTAGTTTCCATTAATTCTCTACATAGCAATTATGCAACTTTTAATGCGCATATCGAACACTTAATCTTTTCGATACATCTCCATGTTTTAGAGCGCAGGAACTTTCCGCCAGCGTTATTAAAAGGAATTAGCCAAACATGTGAAGATAATCCGGCGAAATTAGTATCTCATTAAGTGTCATTTCAAATTTTATTAACTTCAATCACCGCAATTGATATTTGTGGTAAAAATGACAACATATTCAGCCACTCTCACCGCATCACAAAAGCGGCCAGTGGTCTGTAACATTCGTCCCGTCGTGAATCGTATTCAAGGGATTAATTCCAATCGAAGGTCGCGAAATGTTGTTAGGAAATTAATGCGCAGGTCGATTACCGTGCATCGCCGGTAATATAGTGCCGCGAGCCTCTCAAGTCCGGTGTATGCAAGGATGCTTACCACGCTTGTCTGAATTTCAAAGAAGCTCAATCTCTTTTCAAACGAAGTTAACCTAAAATTTATCAATATGAGATAAAATGTTCAGTAAATGGTTTTAATAGTTTGTCTGCTGTCTGCGACTTCTCGCACTGTTGTTTGATTGTCAGATTAATCACGGCCATGTTTTTGTTAAGCGATGCCGTAAGTGAAGATAATTGATTCTAAATTGAGTTAAAGAATTCGGAACGAACCGCAGTATCGGAGAAAATGGTACAGGAATTAGCAGCAGCATGTTGCACCCGGTACGTCCAGTCACGGTCGTGGGTATAAACCAGTACACGGAAATGATGAGTCGGTCCGGGCTTCCGGTGCTTAGAAAACTTAACAAACACATAAAATGTGTTTAAACTGGCAATTTAGAATCCATCAAAGTTAAATGAATAATTGAATGAAAGTTACAAATTGGGAACCACGTGACGTCACTCTAACACAATACGCGACGATTGGTTGGTTATAACGTCTGATACCAGAGCATGAGTTGATTATATTCATCAAGGTTCTAATGCATTTGACCGGCTTGTACTTCCGCTCGGAGTTTGGTCATGCTTTGTTCCAGACAACTCTCTCGTCAAAAGCAAACATAATATACACAATCACTGCGTTAAACCAGCAACCTCTCTGATAGCACCCAACTGTCTGGTGAAACCATATCCAACTATTTGTCCCATTTGTATTCGCACATGTGACAATTTTTTTACCATTGGAAGGCAAGGGGACTCCACGTAAAATTGTCCATATGATAATAACTACTTGAGGTATTTCTTATGTGCAAACTTATTAAAATTAAGGTTTATTAAAAATGGTTGACATACAGAAAATGAATGATGGAATTTATTAACGTTTTTATATGAGGATATGACGACCGTAATCTGTTCCATGATTGATATATGTATATTTTATGTACCATGTACCAGAACTTGTGGAAAGAGGGTTCAATCTAGAATTTATCTTTTTTAGACTGACAACTACACATTGCCTTGTTATTGTAGGACAGGGTGACTAATTATACTATTCTAATTTTGTTAGCGGCACCATTTCCATATCGGCTGCCGTTACGTTCTGGAAGGTCGTATTACTATGTGCGAACATGTTGGGCAAACGATGGGTCGTCTGCTTGAAAAACGAGATCTAAATTACGTCGGCTAATTACAGGAAATTGGAAAGGATTTATCCATAATTCCTGTCGAAAGCTTGCATAAAATATCCCCTATTTTATCCTTAATTGTTTACACTACGCGGTCTGACATGGCTTGCAAATTTAAAAACATGATACTTTGTGATGGGTAAAAATAGGAAATCTGACCAAACGACACCGAACAGACACTAGCGTTGTGTATTTTACGTCAGGTGACATTGCGCATGCGCAAGTCTGGAAAAGTAACGGGATAATATCAACCAATTATGATTGAAATGCATACTTTGTCGGATACTTAATTATAATTAACTGAAAAAGGTGAATTTCCGCGCTGTTTGAGATGGACAAGCATAAAATGGAGCAAATTAATTGCGTCAATTTTATTGTATAGTATTACGCACGATGACAATTAATAAATTTTTAGACGAATATTGATGATTTTTGATAAAGCCCTTTGCCCAATAGAACGGTAATAAAACTGACGTCCTAATGACGAAAATTAGCTTATTACTATTTGGTATAACGAGAATGATAATTTTACAGCAAATGTGTTGAAAAGAATAGAATAGAAGAGAGTATGTTAAATAGTTTAGCCGAATTTCCATAGAACAATATTGAAAGCATCGTGGTTGTATATATACGGATAGTGTTGATAATAATATGATAATTATATAAATAATAACCTCATATCATTAAATGATATAAAACTGGTTCATTGATACGAATTTATTAATTCAAATTTAAAATGATGATTGGACTAATTTGTATAAAAGTCTCGCTCCTGCAGCGTATTCGGGTGATGTGTTCCATAACATCGCGATTACTGATGACAATAGGATCAACAAGCAGCGTGCACGTGTTTTGTTAACAACGCAGAGAAAGTCAATAAAATATGAAAATTATGAAAATTATTCAAAATCATAAATGCTAATTACTTTGCTAATTATTAGAGATAATCACGGTTTACTTTGAAGTTGTCGGTCAGGTTCGTATTCAGAAATATTAATGGGGCTATATTTATATTTGGTTTCAAAGCGTTTTGAAATAAATTTCGTCATTTTTATTGTCGTTTTCGTGAAATAACTCATTTTATAAAATATTCAGTGAGTCGATTTCAGAAATTTACGGAAATAAAATTTATTCCAAATAATGATTGAAATGAGTGCTGATAAAAAAATACATAAAATTATCGTAGGTCATTTTTATGAGTATTTTTGTCGTTGATTTGAAGATGTGATATTAACATTTTATTGGGTACTTTGGATGCCGTTATAGTTTAAGAGATATGCATGTATTCGTCGTTGAATAAATAATCTTTAATAACATAGCCAATTCCATGCAAAAAAAAATATTATAGCATCATTATTGCATGAAACAATGCTTTTTCGAGCACTTTATAACATTCGACAAAAAAAAGTAAAAATAAATTTAAGAATACGCTGAACTCCAGAAACTGATGGCCATAAATTAGGAAATATTCTAAAACCATTGCAACTGGTGCGGTGATTGTTTCAATGATTTTATAATCTATTAGAAAAAATGTTTTAAATACCATATTACTCGCAAATGAATGTCAAAAATTCTTCAACCGAAATTTAGATAGTTCTGACAAAATAACTGTGAACTATTTAGTATTTACAATGTGCTTACTCTTCAAACCATTATTATTGCTTATATATTTACTTTGAGTTCAGCCACTCTAATTAGATGATCTACAAACGTATACAGTCCAGTACCTGAGTTTCCGTCAAGTTGAGTTTAGATGCCAGTTCTTTCCGTTCCTGTCCGACTACGTAATGATTTTTTTCGAATGCATGTTCGAGCTTCAGTAACTGTGAGGGTGAGAAGGCTGTGCGTATCCTCTTTGGTTTACGGTAAGGATGGAAAAATAAACCAGCTTCCGGGTGTCCTGGAATAAGAAAGAGAAACAAATATTATGTTGCTGTCAAATATAACCACATCGCCATCCGATGGTCGGAGGTAGTACTTTACAGTCTAAGAGGGGTTGGGGCTGGATATAAAGCGGCTTGGCATTTGGTTGCGACTGGGATAGTTAAGGTATATTTTGAAATGTACATTGCTACTTATCAACCAGCATCCACATAGACATTTTGTACACATCGGATACACGGACACCGACTGGCGACCTGTGTGATTTGTGACTCGAGCCCCAAGAATAATTAAGACCAGCAAACAAATTAAAAGACAAATAAAAACATGTTTAAATTTTCGCTCTTTATCTAACCTCAATATAACGACCCCGCTTAAGGATTGATCTACCACGGATGGTCTTATTATTGAGGTTCTATTGTGCCGGCGAACTCATTAGATACTAGTAAATGAGAAGTTCCCACGAAAAGTCGGCACAACGTACCCTACGACTAAGTGTCTGCCGGCTAGATTACAATACAAATATTTGTTAAAAAACAATTTCTTTCTGCGGCTTTCTATCTAATGTTCCCGCAGTAAATAAGTTTTGTTTCACTGATATTGGTGTCTATGAATCTCCGGTCTCTAATGTTGTATATCAGTTTACCTAACTCACTCAGCGTGATGAAATCTTGATGTTTGTTATGATACGTGCGAGGGATAATGACAAAAATCCACTAACTCTAAACGTTGTAGAATAAACGATACGCCGCCCTGGTTCTGACCCACCAGTCCTGCCAAGTGACTATATGTTCTGCGTAATTAACATTCAATTAAGATCAATATGCGTTAGAGAGTTAAAATGAAACCAGTAATTAGCAGCTAGATTATAATCAATCTATTCAATATTAGCAGCCCTATACTCGCATTCCATAATTGGTGAAATGTTTCCATATAAGGACCGAGGCCCCTTTAGTTTCAACTGAAAGAAAAGGGGACTGTGTCATACCAAAACTCCGCCATTGACGGTCGAAAGCCCTGGACGAGAAAGGGAGAGGCTAACGTGTGTAATACCCTAATCACATTTGCCCTACGAGCTCCGTACGACCTACGTACGAGTTGATTTTTCTGAACTCGCACGACGTCCGTACGGAGCCCGCATGGAGCCCGCATGGAGCCTGTGCGGATATCGAGACTCGTACGAGCATCGTACAGATGTTCACAACTCGTAGAGGACTCGGTGATCTGGTTAAAAAACTATACATTCTGTACAACTCGTACGAGATCCGTAAGAGCTGTGACCAGATGCTAAGAACGTATAAATAGCTTTAGGATTAAAATATTTCAGACTCGTACGAGTTGGTAAATCCGTACGGACATCGTACGAGCATTGTGACCGTAGCATAAGGCTAGCACTCTTATAGGATACTATTATACACATTTGCTACAGAAAGTGCTAGCGAGCTGTGCTAAAAGACCTTGTTCGAGAAGGGCAGAAGATGATTAAGAAGAAGGTCATACCAAATACGAATAAACAATTAGGAACATGCTATGAAACATACAAACATGGCGACTGAATTCTCTTCTCCAATACCATCGGGCAATGGCAATACTATGGATAATAACCATGTTTCGAGCGTAATTGATATAATACGTAAGTTTCAAACTCGACTGAAAATAAATCAAGTGTGAACTGAATGTAAGAATCCACAACAATGCTACGACCCATTAACAGACACGTTGTCAATATTTCTAATTAGCAGAATATATATCATTTTAATGTATTTTTGAGCTACATAAATTTGACAGACGCCATTGAATTATTCATATTAAATGTATTATTTTAAAGCTGTTTTTACAAATGTGACTAGAGTGATTTTACATAGAAATGTTCTTAATAAATTAAATATAAATAGTATGACAATAAAGCAATTCCTAGCTACATAATTTCCAGGTCACATTAACCTAAAGAGCTCCGTGAACCGTACGTACGAGAGTTTATTTTATCGGACATTGGTGGAACTATTAAAACGCATACAAGTTGTGAAATCGGTAAGTTTTGAAGTCAGGAACAGCCCCGCATGGGCAACACATAAATGAGAGACCGCAACAATATCCAAGCGGATTTTGTCACAATTATCACAGTGTATACCATGAGCAACATGTGGACACCGTGCAAATGCAAGGTGTTTGGCCACGTGAACATATGCCAGGGAGCTTCGTCCTTACAGCTTGTAGAGAAAGTATGCACAAAGTGTGCTTATGTCCCGATAACATGCTTTTTTAATACATGTATGTGTAATGCCAATGGAAAGACACGTTGAGCTGATTACTGAATACATTTGACTATGATTTGACTTGGGAAGTAAAGTTTGGCTTTAACTAGCAAGAACAGATTTTATGAATGCTAGAATATGCACCTTGCATATATGGACTTAGAATATAGCATTTGTGGGCTTGGAGAAACGCCACTTTTGAATATATACTCGTACTTATACATATTGAATATTAAGTGATCACTACAGATTGTAGATTGAAAAGATTTACCAACATTCTAAAACGAATGAATACATGCTATATGCAACACAATCGAACCAGAACACCGTGATTAACCTGCACATGTAGCTGTACACCGTCCGGGCCTCACTTTGTCTTAATCAAGGTGGTCTCACCGACAAAACAATTAAGCAATGTGAAAATTGAATTCTATGAGGCGTTGAATCTTATCAGTAATCTACGCTCTACTAGTGTATAGCTATTGTTATATACTGTGTATAATTACCTCTAATTTTAGCGGCCTATAAACTTGTGTGAAGATTGAGACGGCAGATTAATATGACAGAACATGATACATGCAATGAGCTTTAGTTTCCTGCATACATAGCTTGAGACATGGGAGAGAAATGTTAAAACAAAATAACAAAATAATCACAAATTCCGGGGCCAGTTTTTACATGCCGAACCTACCATTTTCAACCAAGTTGTAATTATTTAAACCTTTCGGTCAAGGATAACCCATGAAAGTGAAAGCACTTATTTCAAATGGGGTCCTGTGTTTCGCAGAAGGGACAGCAGGTGGAAGAGACAGTGGTGTGATACAAGGTATCCGGGCACGCTGCCCTAGCTCATTCCGAAGAGACACCTTTGAGTTGCAACTGATATTGACCGTAGTAAGACAAAATAAAAAAGGTTGCGATATAGCAATACAAAACCCATATCACAATGCCCCTAAATGTTAAAAACTTCAGCATTGTTTTGACCAGTCACTTGTTAAAATACGGTCAAGATAAAACTTATAAACATAAACAGATCTGTCATGAAAATAATGAATGAGCATTGTCTTAAGCAATAAGTACTGCCAGGATGAGTAAGAAAAGACCTTGTGCTCTGACAATCCAAGTCGAGTCATTATCAAACTAAAATGTGCCTATTCGCATTATTTTGTCTAACATAACCTAGCGTGGATGGGATTTTAACGGTGACGAAAGAGTCTGTTACTTTAGTACGTCCAGCATAAGAACTTACAATTGGGTGGAAAAACGATAATGTCATAGAAACATGCTACTGATTGATCCATTTGGTTGACCGATAAACTGATACATACTGACATTGATGTTCCCATGTGGCAAAACGACCAGATTCAAGCAAATGACATTCACAAGCCATCTATCAAGTCTTAAAAACAAACTTACTAGTACATTAAATGCTTCTCCTAAGACCACTAGATCCGACTGAAAATAATTCCGGGTCCCTGTGTTGCAACAAGGTTCATGCAATGGCATTTTAGGATGAGATGCGTTCGTACATTGTACTATGGCAGGTGGATACAAGTATATTTCTAGTTGAATAGTTTATTACAAGTCCTATTATACTCGTTGTTTGATGTAGTTTTAGCATACTGTAAAATCATTAATTTTCGTGGGGGATTAAAGTTCGTGGATTTCGTGGTTCACTTCAACCACGGACTTAAATCCCAACGAACATTGATTTTGACCCTTGTATTGTTACCTCAAATGCAAAATCCACGAATTCAGGTGCCAACGAAATTGTCTTTTTTACCAAAACCACGAAATTTCGTCCCAACGAAATTAAATGATTTTATAGCAGTTTAGCGTCAATATATAAAATAGTATGTCGTTGTTGGTTATGGTGTTATTTTGGTATGAAACTATCAACTGTGCTTGAGGTAAACACTGACTCTAACAACCTTAAACAGATCATCTAACGATAAAGAGAGCATTGCAAAGGAACGTCGCTATACGTTTGTCTTTACGCAATTAAGATAAAGTAATAGTAAAATATTCATTTATATCCACAGGAAGATTGGCATTTAATATTATCAGTCTGTTTGATTAGAGAAGCAAGACATCTAAGAATGTTAAATACACGTGTTTCTTCCGAGTTCTCTATCCCTTGGGGGACTTCTGTTATGGTTTGCACTTTATACGTATGCTTGAATAACTGATCAACCTGTCTGTGACAATCAATTAATAATTCATTATCATAATTCAAAATGTTCCATATTACTTGTTATATAGGAGAGGTAATTAGTCGGATAAATAGTACCATTAGGTGTTTTGGAATGTATTATAGTTCCATTAGGAGCCTAAATAGATTGCACTTAAAGTTATGATACTTTCTGTCATAATATATCTTTAATAAGTAAGTTAACCTTCATGTTTTATAAGCTCTTCGTGTGGGCTGGTTTGACATGTACACGGTGATCACTATATAGATAGAAAATTGTGATATCTATTCTGAACTTCATGCCTAACTGCAGAAAGAAATCACGTTTAATATTAAAACGTAGAATGTAAAAAAAAGTAAATGCAACGTACAAAATGTATTTTTTACTCTTGATCTTAGGTCTGCTTTAGTCAGTAATTACAGCATTTATGTGCATTTTTGTCAGAAATAAATCACAGCGTATGTAGTATCATCCGTATTAGGCCATTCAAAATTAATAAATACATTGTCAGTAAAAATGGGAGGTTGGATCTAGAAATGTTCATAGATCAAATCGATGAACAATGTTTTAAATTTGGAATTATTTCATTGGGTGCACGTATTTGATTTAGGCGGCTGCTGGGGAATCTATTAAGCAAATGTTACTTTGGCGGCTGGGGATTACACTGACTGAATTATTTTATTTTTGCGGTCGGTGAGAAAATGTATGACGAATTAATTTATTTTTGCGGTGGTGCAGGAAACTTTATGATGAATTATTTTATTTTTTGCGATTTGGAGGAAAATATATGAGCGATTTTATTTTTGCGGTTGGGGGATTTATTAATTATTTTATTTTGGCTTAGGGGCGGGGAGAAAATTTATGATAAAATATTTTTTTATGGTCGGGTATGGAAATCTTTGAATCACTTAATTTTGGCCGATGGGGAATTTATTTTCTTTATTTTACCGGGTAGGGAATTTATGAGTATTTTCTTTATTTTAGGGAATGGGAAGAAAATATAATCGTTATTTCATTTTAACGGATGAAGACAATATCGTATGAATTATTTTATTCTGACCTTATAAGGAGATATCCAACTTCACGTCTAAGAGATCGTGTTTCTAATTTGACGGATTGTCTCTCTGATCGAATGACTATAAGAACACCAACGTGCATATTGTAGATCCCGTCCTAATGTGATTTTAATTGACACTTGATTAATGACGGAGTGAAGTTTGATATATATTGGTGTCTGTCTGTACGTCATTGATACTACAGATCAAACTAGCTAATTGCCAGTTAATACCAGCACATATCAGACACAATTTCCTATATAATGTTCAAATGTCTTAGCGTCAATTGTACGTAGTAGTTGACATCAATTAATATACATATTTTATAGAAGATGTCACCCAGGGGGGTTTAATGTACGTGGACTTAAAATCCCGGAATAAAATGAGACTGAAATATTTTCTAAAGTCTTAATACTATTTTGTGGTTGTTTAACATGCATGCATTTTTTTAGAACAATATTGAAGGAAGCTGAACCACACGACTAAACAATGGAAGTGTTTATCAGTTATTATTTCCTACGTTTCGGCTTAACACTCAAAGCCTTCATCATGGTTAATACATGCATTTCTGTCTAGTTTCTGCTATTTTCAGTCTCAAATTGGACATAAATATTTTAGTTACAAAAAACCTCACCATCTGACTCAAAATTGTTACTGAATAATCAAAAGAAAAATACAAAATGTCGGGTAATATTTGCGATAGTTTTATGTTTGCTATTAGTCGCGAATAACGTTCCTCTACACAAAGTATTGTCGCATGATAAGCCTGTCATGGAGCCTTTTTCTGCAAATTCATAATCCGCGAATTATCCTGACGCCGAAGTTCGCGAAAAATTGATCACGCGAATTTCCATTCTGATCACCTCTGTCTTTATCACAGCAAAATACTATTTACCGAAGACAAACAGAAATGGCCGAGCTTTCACGATTGGCGAATCTAAAACGCAGTAGCGTGAATGTGGCTTCTTAAACCCTAATTTGATAATGATTTAGTTATTATATAGCAGACCAGAAGCGTAAACTCGTATATAATTAACTTTCCTACCCTGACCAATACTTTAATCATTAAAGTCTAAACATCACATATCATGAGTAGACAATTCAAACAACTTTCACTTTTATTGCATTCTTTGCTAATGTGTGCCCGTCTTTACCTACCATTTAAATGTAAGCTAATTCAGTGTCAAGCAATTTGAACATTTTGCAACTTTCACAAGCAGCAGTTCTCACGCCGTTTCTAAACTAAACTCATAATTTAGACGTTTCTAATAATCGGGGTGTCACTTTTATGAGCCATGATGTGAAATTTACGGTCATGAATACTTTGTGGAAATCAGTGAAAATGACCACTGGTCACTGTGTAAATAACCCCTAGTTAAGACTGCGTGGTCATCCTTTGGACCGGTCATTCATTAGTTGCAAAACCGACATGGTAAACCAGGTCCCCTATGTTTGTCCATATTATTGTATGGTGTCCACTTAAGAGAATTACGGTGATCTATGGTGCTCTCCCAAACACTGGTCAACTTTAATGTGATGACCAGCGGTCAAATATTTTGTGTAAAACCTTTCATTACAGGTGCTATTATTGCGATAGTGATGTTCCCTTTAACAACTTTATATTCAATTTCGTTGTTAATAGCAGATTAGCCGTTGCAAGAACGCGTCTTTAAAAGGCCATAATCTTTGAATTACAACAATTCTTTAAACCTACTTCAAACACACGGGTATAACTACACATGACAGCTCCCAGTAACGTATTGCATTCGGGGTCACCATTAGAAGGCTTGCAAGGGATCCAACTGAGCATAGCAATCATTAAGGGACATTTAAGTGTCATCATAATTGTTTGTAAACGACTCAGTGGTCAGTGGATGTAATAATTAGTCCAAGATGACCAGTGAAGGTATTTATTGTGATCAGCAGGCAGTAAGACGAACATGTGAGAAAATACAGTCTGGCTAACCAAATTGTTGATCCACGTAATAACAGGAATGTGACCTGTTGTAACTTACACGTACCCTTCTATAATATGGCCAGCGTCTGAAAAAACACACGCGTGTGAGCCATGCTTTCGGGAGCGGATCTGATATGCAGTAGTAACACAAATTGTGTGAGGGGTTGCTAGTTTGATTCCCGGCATTGACTTTAAAACCAGAATCCCAGGTATGACATTATTGACACGAAAAAGAATCAAGGATACTTAACTATTGTTTCGGAAGGAGTTCTAATTGTGATCTTAATTTGGTACATTAAAATACTTTTTACAACGATTATATGTCTTAAACAGCGAATATCGTTATCAAAAAATAGTTTATGTTACTGCAAAGACACACTTGTTATATGACTACCTCAAAATAGCGACAATATTCTAGTACATTTTCTTTACTCAGTTTTGTCTACTTTATGTTACCCCAATATAAAGACTAACTCCAATGGTTCCAACGGAATCGTATCAATCAGGTCTAACTGTACGATTATACATTTGTATAAAACCTCGACTTTAAAATATCGATGCATCGATTGCTTGGGTGCTTAATTCAATTTACAAAGTTTATAATAAAACCATTTTCCAAGTCTGGCTTTAAGGTAGATGTGAATGGTTTGACCTTACGTGACCAACCATATGTTTGCTTGAAATTCACAGGATTGGTCATCAATATGTAGTGTCTCAAGTACCATCTAACCATGGTTCAATAAAGTACGAATTGAACAACCGTAAAATGACCACCAATCTAAAAGTATTTATCAAACGATTATTTCAGTGTTTGAGTTTCTTTTCATGTCTGTGTGCATTTCTTGTTAAGGAAATATGCTTTAGGGTACTAATTAATTTGCTTAATAAAACATCAAATCGTTTGTTCAATCGAACTACAACCGTACAACCGTTCTGTAAATCTGGACTTTATCCTGAACCGACTTAAATCGAAAGCAAATTTGTCAATTTATCGGCGTATTAGAAAGACATATCATTTACAAGGCATACACACGAATTATTCTCGATTTTCAATCTTAAAGAGGCAAAAGAACAAAATCAAACGATTTCCAGGGTCAAGTGCGGTGAATTATCGACACATCAAAGAATCGCTTGAATAAAAATACAACTGCAAGTTGTTTGTATTGAAATTTATAGGGCACTTGATTCCAGTGACGGAACTAGAGAGATTTGAAGATGTAAACGTCCCTAGGGCATGCTTATACCACACACGAGTGAAGAATGCAAAATGTGTGCACAATTAATGCATTTATTAATATTACTGTAGCTATCTTAAATCCTACAAAGAACGTTATAGGGAAAAGGCAAATCGACTGAAACAGTGTAGACAAGTTGTCAGTCTAGAAAGCTCAACCTCGTTGTTGTGGTTTAAATTGTTTTGCAATCAGAGTAAACCCATTAGTAACTTTTAAAAAAGGTAGTTTTCTTACATTAATTGTGTTTTAAGCTTTTATCATTGAATTTGGTATGTTTTTCAAACGAGGATCATTCTTTTGAGAGGTTGTTGCTTAATGAATTGTACTCTTTAAGAGTCTCTCTTGGGAGGTTGCTGTTATATTGTTGTGGACCATATTGAAAATTGGTCTTGAACCAAATATGTAATCCACTATAAATAAAGTCGTTATTATTATATTATAGATTTATCTTGCATGCCCACCAATTAACACAACCTCACTGGACGACATGTGACCTCCTAACTCAATAATTCAAGAAACGCCCGTATGTCAAAGTAATGACAAAACATACGAAATAAAGAATACGTGCCAATCGAAAAAAATGAATAACGAAAGTATGATACTTCTTTCAGTACATTAGTGGTCTAATTAGCAACAAGCATTATATATAGTCACTGACAGTGCGTGGTTTGACTTTCTCGACCAAGATGTTGCTTGTTTTTTGTCGCAGGCTACAAGCTGTTGGGTTTGATAAATACTTGGCACAAAATTACAAAATAAACTAAATGGCTAGCTGTGGCAATGGTTTGGTTATCTGTAGTGTTAAGTCATGCAACTTCATTGACAGACTAATTCATTGTTCAATATACCTATTGTGACTGATTTCTGCTTTATATATCCGAACAAGGGTTAAAATGACGGTATGTCAAATGAAATACTATGATGGGTCAGTAAATATCCGGAAACAGCACCAATCAATTCCTTGAATTTCATATTATAAAAGTTTTGTATTTGTTCTATTATGCCAATCTATTACCAGGTTAGCGGTAGATGCAATGTTGACCACGTAATAAAGATTTTAGAGCATTTTGCGGGATCGTTTTGACCAACGCGCCCACGTATACAATATGCATGGTCTTTAGATAATTTTTACAATGAAAAGGTTCAGCTACGGTTTTTAAAAAAAGTTTTATTTTAACATATATTTTGTTTCCAAAGAAATGGGATTGGGCAACGGGCTTAAATATTAGCCTTCTCCTTAATAAAGAAGAATGATTATCGCGTGAAAGAAACCTTCATGTTCAAATGTCATGTTCTCATTTGTTCAGATCTAGACAAAAAGGGAAATACAATAATACACTTGACCAATTCAGAGATCTAAACATTAACGTATTATACAAACAATTAAACTGAACATGTGTTGTCTGACATCGGATATAAAGTCAACAACAATCTTTCAATGCTGTCGACATTCTTTGTAAACACAATAATACAACTGATTGTCCATACTGCCCATACTATAGCGTGCATATATCCTAAGGGCTTCTCTAGTTGTTTGCCGACTCATTGAAGTCTTAGACGTGTGAACGGATCCAATATGTCGGCATTATTACGGAATTCACAAACTAAAAGATTGGATTCCAAAATATGTTCTGAATTTCTTGTTTATTTGTTTGTACTGTTGACGGACACCAGTTTTGGTACGTGTTTGCTGAACCAATATGTCTCATTCTAATATGTGCGCTCTTCTCGCATTATGCAACACCACATAATAGCAGTCACATAATCAATGGCAATAGGACCTATGATGTCGTCACGATATAATTCCGTGACGTCATTTTCTCGTTCTCGACTCTTTCAAAGCAAGCAGCACTGTATTGATGCTCCAAATTACGACTAGTATTAGCATATTTATGATTACTAGCATATATTAACATGCACATGTACGACGACGTCAAAACGTTTGACTGCCTATTGGTTAATGGCTTCTTATCGATACAGGATATGTTCCCATGACAAGTTCGGGACTTCCGCTTGCACAAGTGATGGACGGACTGTTAGGTTGTAACACAAATTGGAGATGGTGGTTTGGTGTTTGGTCAACTAGATCAATCAATAAAAGTTGGTCAGTAGTTTAATTTATTGATCAAGTATTATACTGGATCAGTATTCGTCACATCAATGTATTTTTGGTTCAATGTCAACCAATATTGGCCGAGCATCCATCGTTAAATACTGAATATCGTTATTCAACTTATAAGTGATATAAAAACTATATATACATTATGAATTATACATTGACATGCTGTACATCACTATGGAGCAAGAAATTACTAGTACCATTTACATGATTCAATGTTCCTTCTTGGTTATATTTTCAATCAACAAAATTCATGTTCCAGAAAATGTCTGGTGTTCAACCGAACGTACTCGTAATTATGAATATTAATAATTTTAGGATTACACCAATTATTTAAACGCTTTTAAACATGAACATATTGGTATAACGACTTATGACAGGTCCCGGTAACGTTTAGCATTTGGGGTCACCATTAGCAATGAAAATAAATTATTACAAACCAAAATTACTTCGCGCAGTTGAACCGTCTCAAATGGTCCAGAAAATGTGCTGTGTGGAACTAACGTAATATAATTACAAAACATGTTTAAAAGTGTTTCTCTCGATCTCCCAGATTTCCTTCCCGACGTGTGTGTTTCTTCCTCTATATCGCAGTAACACATGTTACACAATAATGAACCTGTTATTACAGTCATTTGTCTGTCATTTCCTCTCTAAATATTGTTTTTTTACTTCTAACTTGACGAAAGATTGAAACTTTTGATAAGGGAATTTCAAACAGACTGGATTTCCATGTTAACATGACAAACCGGCGCTATGGTATGAGTGAGGGACTGCTACAAACTATGAACTCACACATTCTTCTCTTGAAGGAGCATTAATTATAATTCTCGTTCATTTTCTGTCAGTTTTTTGAAGTGCTGGGTTTTATCAGAAGAACAAAATACTTGATGGTAGATGTACTCGTATGTTCTGTATGTAGCCATGGGGTGGGAAGGGATGACTGGATGGTACTGAGAGGTGTCTTATGATATTGTGTATGTTGCCTATTGCATGAAATTGGAGTCAAAGTATGAACTTTAACATGTATTGTATTAATTGTGACTGTGCTCGTAGTTGTGTTAATGTATTTTGGGTCAATCTTGGAACAACTTCTACCTCATATACTCGTGTTCATAACCGTCACGACACATCAGCAAATATATAATTTTCTAATCATATCTGGACAAGTGCACATGGTTGCTGAGTAAAATTAATATAAAAAAATGTATACATATTTACTATTATTATATTTGAGTGATGACCTTGTTAGTATTTTATTTATTTGAATTTAACCCATACAATAACGCTTATGTTGCAGGTAAGTTGTAAAACTCCTGTTTCATTTCAAGCCTCAAATAGATAAGCAGAATATTTATGAATAAAACTGTACACAACGTGTCGTCATACACCATGCAAGGTACAATACACAAGCAAACTTTTAACAGTTAACATAATCAAATTATCATAGAGTCTTATTATATGTCCGTGAAATTATTAAAACATATATAAACTATAAACTATAAAAGTTGCAAATTTGTAGTTTATATGTGTATAGTGAGCTCTAACACATGCTTAATTATAACAATGAAATTGTCTACACTTTTCGAACTTAATAAAATAAAAAATATCACAACAACAACAACATAAAGAATACATCGATTATGCCAACAACATGGTATGTCTAGTACAATATTTATGACGTATTTTTCTTTATCTCATTATTTCTATAAATTATTGTAAGATTTTTATAACAATAATAAAATAATTAATATAAATACTAGTATCATATTGACCCATTTCAAACTATGATATTTGCAATTTGTACCCGAAAATAGACTACATTCGTCTTCTTCTTTTACAAAAATATGAAAAACATAAACAAAAATAATAGTGGAAAAATGTATTGTCGTAGAATGATAATTATTATAATTTATGATGATAGTAATGACTATAATGATTAAAAAAATGCTCACAGATGTTACCCCATCCTTATAAATCAATGGTTAGTCAAGAATTTCTCAAGACTAAAATATATTGATGAAAAATACGCTGGTTGAACGAGAATGATTTTACACTTTACCATTTTTTTATAATTTATGTTCTTCATAATGTACCATTTTAATTATTAAAAATCGATACAGTATAATGTCAGCTGTTCAATTTCACAAACTATTCTGCAAAAATGCCAATAAAATATTTTACTTGACTTAAATAAAAGAGTAAATAAAAAGTTTAATGATAATGTTCCGTGTTCCTAGACCATAATATTTTTTCGTAGGAACTACAGTCCCGTGCCAAATTAAAGTTCACAAAGCGAAAAAATCACAAAATAATTTGATGAATTTCTTCAGTTAGAAGAACATAACAATCGTAAAATAAGAACAATTTGACTATGTTTACTATCATTTAGTAGGATAATCAATTTCTGATAAAACTGTCATGCACTTGCCTCATTTACGCAGTCCATTCTTGGTTGCTAAGCAATTCTAGAACACCACTAAAAATCAATGGTTAGTCCATTTAACATTGTTGTCATGGTAACACATATACCATGAAATATTTAAATTAATGTTGACTTTTACCACAGTAGATTTTACCTTAATACAGCTTTTATTTGAAGAAAATCGGAGTTCCAATGGGAAAATAACAAGCATTTGAATTTTGTTTTGTTATTTTTTAACTTGAAAATGACAAAATTTACATGGGAGTCAATGGGAACTACACTTTTTGTTATTCAACTTCGAGATTTCATTACTTTACATTTTACAAACTTACTTTTTAAGAACAAATGAAGTTGATTTTTAAGAATGTCAATTACTCCTTTATATTTCTGTAAGATTGACAAACAAAATACTAAAAGTATGTAACCATGGCAACCAAGCTTATTCCATCAATGAAGAATGTTCACTGATGTTCTTAAATTGCCTAGTAACCAAAACTTTGATAAATGTAAATTATTTTCTGAACAGAATCAAATCATGCTTGGACTATTCTATCATATGATACCAAATTATAGTATAATATATTTCTATTTATCGTGTCATGCAATTTCAAAGTGAAAAAATCTGTCCAATTTTCATGCATTTTTTACTTTGTGAACTTTAATTTGGCACCTGACTGTATAAAACACCGGACGCGAAATGAACAAATCATGAAGAATTACTAATTTGTGAAACATTTTCCTTGAATCCTTATTTATCAATACCAAATATTTATCTTGAAAACATTTTAAGATATCTCAAAGAAACAGAATGAAATGAGAATCTACGATATATACCAATTACGAAGCACAACCAAATGTTCTAACGTTTTTCATTTTAGAAATACATGTACCTAATATGCATTTTGAAATAATTACGAACATGTAGGAAATAAGAGCAAAAGCTCTCAAATAAAAAAAGAGTTAGTGTATACGTCACAACAGCTTCCAGTCGACCAACTCAACTTAAGTTTGATCACTCAAAGCTTTTATAACCATTAATAAAACCACTACTATTATATTAACTGTTAGAAAAAAGATAAGAATGTAGGCCTACATACCGTATGGATAGCCCATCAAACTGGAGGGGTGTTTGTTGAGTGCCCAGGGTGGATACATGCACAAAGGGTCGCGACCAACACCCGCTGCTGCTAGAAGTCCGGGATGTGTTGCTAGTCCTGGTTGAAACCCTCTTGATCCCAAATGTGGTGGAAATCCTCCTAGTGAGGCGGCGCCATTGAGTCCGACCCCGGGCAATGCCCCGAGTTGATGGCTACCGAATGCCCAAGCATGGGACTGTAGGGCTAACAAATCTGGGTTCGATCGTCCTGTGACGTCTCTGAGAAGTAACTGTTGAACATGAGATGGTAGCGCCGGATGTAATGGCGGTATTCTGGCACTGAGTGTCGGACTCACGGGTACATCCGAGGATGGGGATCGATCCCTTGAATCGTCCCCTTGGTCACTTTCATCACTAGACGAGGTACTCGCTCGCTCACCGTCATCACGTCGCATAATCGAGTCGATAGAAAATCCATTTGCTCGCTTTGGTATAGGAACTATAGGTTTCACTTTAACTGCACTCATCGTTAACTTTGCGCCTTCCTCGCGTCTACGAATTAATATTTGATCCCGTTTGCTTTAACTGTTCAACTGTGTTATTCAATAATTCCAAGAAGAATACGGTTCATTTATGCCCGTGGAATCGGGTGAAGAAAACACACGTTCTGTAACCGCTGGATGTTAGATTCTTCAATGTCATTCACTACACGGCGAAGTGGAAAAAGTGTCCCAACCGCTCAGCGAAACTATAAACACTGACAGTACAATAATAATGAACTGGTTTCTATTACGAATACAAAACCAGAACAATATAGAAATGGGATAAAAGCGTAAGAATTGACCCGTTTGAATTTTAATGAAAAGGTAATATCGTATGCCAGAGCAATGAATGAAACGACAGTCGTTTCCTATTGGACGATACTCTGTAAATTAGTTAGAGAGACTTCCTTAATTGATACCTAAGAGCGCCTCGAGAAGGGGGAAGAAACGGGGTGATAGAGGCGCTTGTTATTTGTTAACTCAAATCTGGTGCGTTTGTTTTTCAATTAATGGCGAAATCTGAATAAACAATCAAGGGAAAATAATGGAAAATGAACATCAAAATATCGAACCGTCGTCACGTTCATTGTTTGGGTATGTTTGTTAAAGCGGCAATTTGAGTTACTTTTGACGCCTTCGTGAAAGTTTATAATAAGGATTAATTTGGTAATATTTACAAGGTGTAAATAAAATAACATCGGCCAGGAAGTTGAATATTGAACACACCTCTGTTTTAACCGTCACCAACTACCCCTTCCCTCGACTAAATGCGTCAAAGTATAGAAATATGATAAATATAACAATCAAATCATTCAAATGACAGGAAAAGTACAATTTGGCCAAATTTGTGTAATAGGCCGCACACCATCACCGTATTTGTTTAAAAAAGGTAAAAAAGTTTGATAAATGGATCATTTATTTTTTACGTTTACGGAGAATTGATCGACATATATTTTCTATAGTATATAGGGTGAAATAAGCATACATTTATAAAACATTTAAAATTATTATAAAATGTTTAACTGATATTTCGTGTTTTTTTTCTCACTATTTAACTAAATGTGAAAATAAAATATAGATCTAAATACAAATGTATTTTCGATTCATTTGAGAATATTTGATAAATTTCACAGCAATTGCTCAATTCGCTGTATCAGATACACCACCGCTTTCTCCTGATGAATATGATCCGTCAATGGGCGGAGTCTATGAATGGGAGGCGGGGCTAATCACAAAATCGGCCCAACGTGGGAGTTAAGTTGTTAATCCTTTGTTAAATGCGAATTCAAGCAATGTGTGAGTTAATAAACCAAACATAAATTCATTCTTTACTAAACGTAAAAATATCTCAGGAAATCGAAATAAATAACTACACGGTTTCAGGCGATAAAAGTCACAAGTACAGACCACAAAATGTAAAAAACACACATTTTAATCATCGGTGTATAAATAAAATAGTATTCTTGTTTTAAAAGCACGAATTGGGAAAATGAGTCAAACTTGGTGTCTAAAAGCTATTTGTAAATTATTTACTAGATTATACTGACAGTTTCTAAATCGCTGGTTTTGTTAATATTGACAGGAACATGTTAATTGTGATAAATGTATATTTATATTGACAAAAAACATATTACGTATTTCAATTTCTGACAAAGTAATGAGTTCAGAATCAATCTCAACACGTAATCGTGCCCCTCTAACACATGTATTCATGTGATCCCAAATCTAATCTTAATTTTGAAAAATGTCAATTTAAATACAAGTTTATTAAATGCATTTAATTACAAAAAATGTACCGTTTACCATTCTACTTAAATCATAATTTTAAGAAGAATATATTCAAGGTTTTTTGTTAAAAGACTAGACTCTATGCTTTAAACACTTTTGTGATATAGAAGACAATAATAGATTTCATATCTAAATGACCTCTGCTTAGTAAAATATACGTCAATAAATTACATCAATAAATTAATAAAATTATTGACTAAAAAATACTTACTCATGATGATGTGGTAAACGCAAATTGCTTTAAGTTTTGTACTAATTAATGCAAGTACTCGCAGTTAATTAATCGGAACATTTCGGTAATTTCCATTCGAATTCCGGAAATAGCTGAAGTAATTTTAATTGGTCAAGAAAAATAACAAACGACTGAATTACAAAATGTAACAGATACTACCGGCTTAAAACAGAAAGTTTGAACTGTGGACCCTCGATATTCAATAAACAACAGAACAGAACAAAACAAAACAGAACAGAACAGAACAGAACAGAACAGAACAGAACAGAACAGAACAGAACAGAACAGAACAGAACAGCACAGAACAGAACAGAACAGCACAGCACAGCACAGCACAGCACAGCACAGCACAGCACAGCACAGCACAGCACAGAACAGAACAGAACAGAACAGAACAGAACTGATACTTCTTTCCGATGCATGCCAAATAATTCCAGAAATAGGCTAGCCAGTATGTTATGAAAAGGCCACAAATGAATTCAGTCTATATGATGATTGAAATAATTACTGTTTCATTACAGACTTTAGAGATCCTGTTTCATTCAATAAAATACGCATCTACATGCTTAAGTTCATACTGATGGGCAAAATGAGTCAAGTTCAATTTTCAGTAACCGATATATGCAGAGGCCGCTAAGGTGGGCTTGAACACCACACACAGAACTCTCCGTGTTTATGAATTCATCGTCACGTTTGTTTGGGTCGCACAAATCTTCCGATGCTGTTTCTTAAACATCGTCTTATACATAATTATAGTCACTTATTTATTTTCAATTAGACCTACGGGAATATTAATCCATCTATTTAGTGTCAAAAGAAGCCTATTTAATTCAATAGCAATGAGTACGCACAGGTAACATGTAAAAAAGAAATTAATAGACTCCTTCATTAACATAAATTTGCCTGTTGAGGACCGACACACAACTTAGACATTTTCAGAAGCGTGACACCACATTTGATATCCCAGACGTAGGACCAACAATGTGTCGACAATAAATGCAAAATAGTAGTACCGCTAACGTCAATTTTGTGAGATATGTGTCAGACATTTCTACGTGGAAAATTTTTGCTTTTTGCTCAAACACTCGAAAAATGTGTCGTTTTTAGTCAAATGTTCGTGAACCATTGTCGTCAAAACAGCATTTTCTTCATCAAAATTGTCTTGGAACTTGACTAACCATACATGACGATACCGTTAAAACTCATTTGAAATAAGCAACATTCTGGCTTCATTTGGGCTTGTGTACCGATATGGTAAAATCATCATCAAAAATGCTTTGTATCAAATGCCATTATTTTCAGAATGAATATCTGCCTTAGCATTCATGATGTGTTTGCTATATTTATCGAATGACTGCTTCAGAACTAATGATTCTTTTCGAAACGAGCTAGGATATCTTACCCGAGTGCCTCGTATCACTCAACTGTCTTTTCCGTCTAACTCGGGGGTCATTGGCTAAACATGACACGAATTTGTTCAGTAATGACCGGCTGATAAGCCATAAGCTAGTTAAATAACGACGCACCCAACGTATGTTTGTCGGTCTGAAAATGGACAGAAGATGTGATGTATCATTAGCCCTATTGCATGCCCCTTCCAATACGTAGGAATGGCACTATTAGTATATAATGAGCAAACACCTAGAGCTATATTTTTGACCTTTCAAATTCACGAATTATGCATAGAAATTGCAACCGACAATCAACCAACGATTCCTTTAATAAATTTTAATAAATGCTCGACTTTTAGGTTAAGATATTTTCACCATTCTTCAGATCTTGATGATCGATTATTTGTTTCAAATAAAGCACAATAAACGTCCTAAACACGCTAAATTAATAAATTATTTCCGAAATTTAAAATTGGACGATATCAAATTCTTTCGAAACCCCTTTCAATACAGACAGGTGATCGGTGAATTAACGATTTGAACGGAGTCAAATTCTAGCCCCATGTATAATTGAGCCCGTGGCATTTTAAATTTGAGGAAAAATCCGGAAAATTAATGACTCGTTGACGGGGATGAGTCACGTTCCTCGTGCACAAGTATCCTGTCGAGACTGTACTCTATTTAATCGGTTAATAATCTCGTTGATATCAAATAGTAAAACTCTATAAAAAATGTTTATGATACAGTGTTTAAAATTTTCAGGACTTCATGTGCATGTGACGTCATCACCCATTAGTATTAAAGTGTATATAGCTATATTCTAACAGTCATTCAATGTCAAAACAATTACTTGCATTGTTTTTAGTTTGATACTAGACTACCTTAATTGCAAATTAGAACTTTGCATGGGTTCCGTGTACTTTGATTCAATCGTCGAAAAATAGAAAATTCTTATAGTTTCATAGGGTGTTCTAGAAAACTTTTGTATGAAAATCTTCATCGGGACAATATGCATGTCCAATAAATCACAGAGAGATTTTCTGTTAAAACTGAAGCGAAAAATGATCTAATGGATATGAAAGCATAAATGTTTTTTGAGTTTTTGAAACTTTAAAAAAAAATATCTTCCGATATAGCTCTTTACACTTTAAGTTTGTATTTACAACCAGTTTTAGTTCAATTTGAAGAAATGTAATATGTAGCACAGGTAACTGTATCATTGACAACGAAAAAAACCGAACAAAATGTTTTAGTATGTTTGTTTTGTTTAAGTCTTTATCAACGATACAGTTACATGTGTTCTGCAGAATCTATTTCAATTTGATTGCGAACAAAGTCATTTAATGTATATTATTTATCTCTATCGAAATATGAAAGGCCGTTTAGGTATTGCCAAAGCCAGTGTCCGTTTTTTAGCATAGATCGCCATGCAAGACATCAATTGATACCGTTTATAAGTCGTTTGAAGCATCTAGATCGACATTTGATTTGTCGCACAATGATAGACTTTATTAAATTCTTCCATAAAACCAGGAACAGTCTATTTCGGTTAGAATTACATCGTTCCTGATAAAACGTGTATGTATTATAAACTGCATTGCAGTGTAAGTTTAATGTAGTCGTCTATTTTAGATGTAATTTTAGAACATCCTAATACATCAGTGGTAAGTCAAGATGAACAGAAATACGCATGCTCAACGAGAATAGTTTAACAGAAGCCCGTTTCTGAGTTTGCCTTTTGAGCGGGTTGCTAGTATAGGCATTGTCAATGTTTCTGTGTACCTTTGGATTGCCTGTGTTCAGTATATTTTACATGTATTCTAAGTTAAAACGATAACAAAATGCATACATGCGAATACTTCATAGAATTGCATATGAACAAACACTAATTCAGTAATGAATACGTTGATAAACATTCTAACAACATAAAGTTGTTAGGAACAGTGCTATTCTAATACATACGGGGTAGAAATGCACATGCTATTTGACTAAAGCAACGCCGTTCCAAAACTCCGAAGTAGGGATATGCTAAGGTTATGAGTTTAATGAGATTGTCCTGAACGTATTTGAATTATCAATAGTTCAAAGAAAACAATTTATAGGGCCAATGTTCTCTGCGGACCCCATGGGAACTAGAGTAACGGTCTATCCCCGACTAATCCTTAACTAAACCCGGCCCCGAAGGACGATGCAAGGGGTTAAACCGGAAAATTGTTAAGTAGTGGATATCGCTAAAAGACTTCCGTCCGTACATTTCGATTACGTCTCGTTTGAACAATTCTGATGACCGTGAAGTGCACGAGCCATGTACGGGTAAATTGTGATAAACTGTTCATAATTGCTGGAACAGTTGAATTAAACGTTCATCATGATGTAACGGAGAATTGCGGGTGTTTGTTATCTATAACATAAAGACGACTAATTCACGCATTTTCCCAATGCTGATAAGCCCACGTGGTTATTAAGTCTGTCCATGTGTTCGTTTATAAATTGTGATAAACTTTGAATACAAAGACTGTGAATTAGAATATATTTGTTGGGATTGATTAGAACCGTGCGCCTTTGACACAGTAGGTAGCGCGCGTGTCGTCTGTCCATGTGTTCGTGGATAAAATTGAATGCAAAGATGGGAGATAGCACTGTTTATAACTGTGTGTTCCATAGGTCAAAGTTAAGGGCGCATACCGCCTCATCCGGTGATCCGGTTTCAGCTCCGGACGGAGGCACTCATATGCCTGTCGTATTTCCAGAGAGTTCAAGAGAAAGAGCTTCACTGACAAATAAAGGCTAAGCTCGGCATAGAACGATCAACTATCATTTATCATTTTAGTATAGGAACACTTTCATAATTTCTATGACTTTCATACGGGTTCCTTATGTAACTTTTCATTTCTCGGATAATTATCAAAATTTGACAATTGTATACTTAAAAAGGCCGATTTTATCCCCCGCCCGCCGCTCAGCGTTTACCTACTGTGTAGTTATATGCGAAGTATAATTCTTAAAATTTTCTTATAAGAACATATGACTTGCCAATAAATCCTTCAATATATTTATTGCTAAATATATTTTTATGCTTTGCAACACATAGTATTGTAGAGACCACCTTGCACCACCTTATTTAGGGCTACCCCTTGCATATACGGGAGAAGGTTCGTAGTATTGTCAAGAGCATATCTAACAGTAGAACTCCAGGTCCAAACCTCGGACAATTCTAAGACGAATCATCACGGAAAGACCCGAGTATTTACGATCGGTCCTAACCGAACAGATTGACAGAATGGATGCACCTTTATAACTAACATGTTGAAGGTAGCAATAATAAAAAGAGCAAACTATTCGTTGTCATGAAGCATGTCCTAACCATTATTCCAATGATCGGTCCCAAGGTCTGACAGGGGTCGTAAGTTACAGTTTTTTGTACAGATATAACCATGTGTCAACTACTAGCCGCCTGTGTGATTGTATTAGTCAATAACTTATCGTTATCATTTCAATCGGGCGAAATAATTGGCATTGTTATCATAGCCATCATTTCTCTTTATGGTCTAATATTTTCAACAACAGTCAATTGACACCCGTTTTAGCGGCAGAAAAAATACAGCCATTATCTTGCTACGTAGGAAAGCTGTACATATTCCAAGCGCGGAAAAGGGTGGATATTCATGCCAACGAAACGCCGGGTATTTAGACTAGACATTCCCATTTCCAAAATCACCAGACTGGTACCTTGGTTCAATTTAAATGACGCAAATATTGTACTGACGGATACCAGTCTATCATATTTGGATTATCTTGGTTTTAATCGATAAATACCTATATCAATCGGAGATACTTCAAACGGGGTAATTTCCGTAAGTGCCCTGTGAAATAAGACCTATTAGCAGCAGACGTCATTTCGTTACTTTTCTTAAATAAAAGAGTCGAATTTCAATTTCAGCTTTTTTTCACCAACATTTTGAATATGTGTTTTTATGGAATCCGTCAACCGAGCCTCATTTTAATATTATGGTTCTAGCTGGTACCACGTGTCCTACTCCAAAAGATTATTGCAGATTGAGCGGAAGTGAGACCTGCGAGACCAGTTGAGTTCTAGCTGACATATATTGTATTAGAAACAAGACATTCATGGTGCCGCCCAAGCCTATGTGCGTCAATTGAGAATATTCTATATTGCATTAAATACTATTTTTCATATTACCATTATCTACTAACACGCAAATTGAACAATGCGATTTCCACTTTATTGGCTTTCAGACAAGTTTTATTCAATTAATCCCGTCAATTGCATTATCACGGATCTCATGTGAACTTGATCTTTGTGCATACATAATACCCAATAATTTCAACCGTTTTTCACTACTTAATGATTACTAATTTCGCACATTCAGGACAAGAAAAATACGAAAATGTATACGGCTATCACAGGGCCGCATCTCTGGAAATCGTTCTAAATTGTAATTTCTTATGAAAATTAATCAATTAAAGAATCAACAAGCTAGCAGATAACATTTTGTACGCTGGTAGTAGTGACGTTTCGCTTTTTGTGGCCCCCAAAGTTGAATGCATTTATTCTACCATTTTGTTATTTAACTGTAGTAATGGAGGGTTTATTTTATAAATAAAATGTTTGAAAGGTCTTGGCTAAATCGACTTTGACAACAGTCAATATTTTTTATAGCAAGCCTTAACCCTGTCAAATTTTTAGCTTTTTTGTATCACCTTTCCCGTGTTTATCAATTTTGTTATCTAGTAAGTATATACGGTTGGTGCATAGTTGCATACTTGAGTTCAATTAATGTTGTTAATTTCAATTTACTGAGTAATTCACAGCATATCAGCGGATCATATCAGACGTGCAACATATTAACTATTATACAAAATGAATTTTATAAGCAAAAACATTATTAAGCCGATTTTACCAATAAATTTGCACTGATATACTAATAAAATGTTATTTATTTTCTTTTGAAAAAAGCACAAGTTTGTGGTTGATACTAAATCACATTATATCATACCAAACCATGTGCACATAATTTATGTGTAATTCATTTTATGATTTACTATGATATTGGACTAATTGAAAATTACTGAACGTAAAAAGTTAAATAATTCGTTTATATACATCACGCCAATTGATAAAAATGACAGGAAAATGTAAATTAGCTTTATACGAGCGTATATTGTACTGTCATTGCAAACATGTGTTCAGACATTTGGGAACTACATTGTACATTTTAGTTATTTGTTGGAAGAAGAAATATTTAAATAGGCGTGGTCTGCTATTCTTGATATCTCGAAAACCGATTATACGTGCCAGAAAATGGTTTTGGTCAGGACTAATTATCTCTCTACCAATATATAGCATCAGGTACTTTCAACGATGAGCCGTTCCGATTTGGAAGCCATTGTCACGTTGTATTGATATTGTCAATGGAATCCAACCCGAAACGTAGCAAACCCGTCACATATTGAACTATATTGAATGGATGAAAAATTGTGCAAGTAAAAACTTTAGTTGTGATACAAAATCTTAGGCCTGTGAATTAACATATTCGAAAACATTAAGTCTAGCTGCTTACCACTTGAAATGACCATTGCAATTCGACAGTAAGAAATAATAAGGTGTTTTGTTGCCACAAATGTAAGAAAAATGACGAGAAAGCTATGGAATCATACATTGTACACGTTGTTAATTTCCATAGTAACAAACTGGCTAACATGTAACAGACACGCCCTTTCATTATTCTTAAGGATAATTACAAAAATCCTAAAATACACCAGAGTCACCGGTCTTGTGCCAAAATTGAATTTCAATTAATTATCGCGTCGTTGAAATCCAATAAAGTTCCGAAATGGATGGATCGGAGAGTTTGTAAAAACTTGATTATCTTTGATTGGTTACCCACTCAATCCCTATTTGTTATAATTAAGTACTGATGTCTGGACCCACTATCTAATCGTCGGGCAATTGCGGCACCATTAAATTCACTGAACGATAAACGCACAAGAATTGGCGAAAATAAATTGTCGATGCGTCCGCAGTGATTCTCATGATTTTATTAGTCTAACGCAGGCACCGTTACGGCCATAGAATTGTTGATTGGGTCTTGGAGTGATAACTTTTCAAATTGCCGATCTAATTCATCGTGATTTCTCAATTCTAAACCTGAATAACATTAATCATTGACGACTTTTGACATGGCCATAAATTTGCCGCGCTAATTCCGGTGATCTATTCACTAATTGGCCTATTACCTTTTTTGAAAAGATTGCCTATCAAGTATATTCAATTCAAAGAAGATATATCTATTTTACGCTCAATAGCATGCATGGTCAAGATGTTTTAAACATTGGTGTTTTTCCACCCAATTTAACCAATGCGATATATCAATTCAATTGACATTTCAACAAATGGGAGGTTTGGCCCACCCATACATAAAATATCATTTTTCAAAAATAAGTAGCTTTCCATGGGAAGTCCTCAAAGACTGAAATTACCGTGGATATACCCAGCGATTCCTACGCGCTAAATGTGAGAACTATTTTATCGGCGCCACCTACACCAATTTAACACCATATTTTCTATTCTTTTCACGTCATCCCGGCGAAGTGGAGCAATAAATATACAGTTTTTCCAACGATAATATCATACTCATGTTTGAAAGCGTTTCTTGACAAGCATGGGCATTTAATGACAAAATTAGCAGCATTATAATTTAATATTCTCCTGTCTAACAATAGGATGCCATTGTCAAACAGTATGCTGTAATGGAAATCCGTTATGGGACGTGTTTACGGGTTATTAAACTAAACCTTCATTTTCGTTTAGCGACTGATCCCCGGGAGATATAAAGAGCGCTTCCATACACAACAGTCGTGTACGTTGTATGGGGTATATACCATTAACATGTTAACTTGGCGTTGATTTGGCTAATGTCAATGTAAATGTGAAAAAATCAGTTAACCAAATGATTTATAGGTATAGAGTTATTCAATTTAACTTGCTAACATGGAATCATTCATAATTGAACAGTTATTAACCAAATGCGCTCACTGGGTAACAGCTTATTTAAGTAATTAACGGTAATTTCGTTTATTTATGTTTCCTGATTTTGTCTAGCGAATTTTGAATAATAAAAATGAAAGTGACGACATGAGGTTGTTAAATTAAATATAAAAATGTTTTCAGAAAACATATATTAATTATGACCCTTCGACAGTTTTTTTATGCATCAGTAAATAAACACTATGGAATCAACATGGGCTCTTAAAGAGACACTACCTATAATTTCGAGCGTTTACGTGAATTTAAACCATATTATACATTGATTAGAATGCTGCGTAAACCCCACAAAATTTCAGCAGTTACTGAACAAAAATCATATTTCCAAAACGACCCGACTAAGTTGTCAAAAGCTTAGACTTCAGAGCAGCTGGACAAAAAACACAAAACGTCCATTTCCCATGAAAAGGACAAACATGACGAACTGTAGATAAAAACACGTTACGAATAACATAAAATTTAATAATAAAATTACACTGAAAGTGATGAAGAACGAAAAAGAACATTTTATTCTATTTGTTGAGATTATAAAACATAAGAAATTGGCGATATCTTATTTTTTAATCTTATTTGTTAATCTTATTTTTGTCCTTTTCGTGTTTTTCTCCCACCGTTCCGCCGAATCCCTTGTCGTTGTTGAATAAAAGCCTGGCAGCGATGTATCTTTTAAAAGTGTATAGAGCTATATCTAACGGTCATTTAATGTCAAAATAATTACTTGCGTTGTTTTTAGTATTATATTAGACTACCTTTATTGCGAATTAAAACTTTTGATGAGTTCCGTGTACTTTGATTCCATCGTCGAAAAATAGGCGATTCTTATAATTTCAACCGTCAACTTAGGGTGTTCTAGATCACTTTGGTTTGAAAACGGACAATTCGCATGTCCAATAAATCACAGAGAGAGTTTCTGTTAAAGTTGAAGCGAAAACTGATCTAATGGATATGAAAGCATAATTGTTCTTCAGTTTTTGATTTATGCCTCCGTTTTTTATTTATGCCTCTTGGTGTTCGATTGTCAATTCCCTAATTCTAATGTCTATTGGTGTCCAGTTGTCGCTTCCTCGTTTCTGATGCCTCTGGGTATCCAGTTGTCCCTCCTTCGTTTCTATAGCCTATTGGTGTCCAGTTATCGCTTCCTCGTTTCTGATGTCTCTGGGTGTCCAGTTGTCCTGCCTCGTTTCTGATGCCTCTGGGTATCCAGTTGTCCCTCCTTCGTTTCTATAGCCTATTAGTGTCCAGTTATCGCTTCCTCGTTTCTGATGTCTCTGGGTGTCCAGTTGTCCCTGCCTCGTTTCTAATGCCTCTTGGTGTCCAGTTGTCCCTCCCACGTTTCTAATGCCTCTTGGTGTCCAGTTGTCCCTGCCTCGTTTCTGATGCCTCTTGGTGTCCAGTTGTCCCTCCCCCGTTTCTAATGCCTCTTGGTGTCCAGTTGTCCCTCCCTCGGTTCTAATGCCTCTTGGTGTCCAGTTGTCCCTGCCTCGTTTCTGATGCCACTGGGTGTCCAGTTGTCCCTGCCTCGTTTCTGATGCCTCTTGGTGTCCAGTTGTCCCTCCCCCGTTTCTAATGCCTCTTGGTGTCCAGTTGTCCCTCCCTCGGTTCTAATGCCTCTTGGTGTCCAGTTGTCCCCACCACGTTTCTAATGCCTCTTGGTGTCCAGTTGTCCCTCCCTCGTTTCTAATGCCTCTTGGTGTCCAGTTGTCCCTCCCTCGGTTCTAATGCCTCTTGGTGTCCAGTTGTCCCCACCACGTTTCTAATGCCTCTTGGTGTCCAGTTGTCCCTCCCTCGTTTCTAATGCCTCTTGGTGTCCAGTTGTCCCTCCCCCGTTTCTAATGCCTCTTGGTGTCCAGTTGTCCCCACCACGTTTCTGATGCCTCTTGGTGTCCAGTTGTCCCTCCCCCGTTTCTAATGCCTCTTGGTGTCCAGTTGTCCCTTCCTCGTTTCTAATGCCTCTTGGTGTCCAGTTGTCCCCACCACGTTTCTAATGCCTCTTGGTGTCCAGTTGTCCCTCCCCCGTTTCTAATGCCTCTTGGTGTCCAGTTGTCCCTTCCTCGTTTCTAATGCCTCTTGGTGTCCAGTTGTCCCCACCACGTTTCTAATGCCTCTTGGTGTCCAGTTGTCCCTGCCTCGTTTCTGATGCCTCCTGGTGTCCAGTTGTCCCCACCACGTTTCTAATGCCTCTTGGTGTCCAGTTGTCCCTGCCTCGTTTCTGATGCCTCCTGGTGTCCAGTTGTCCCCACCACGTTTCTAATGCCTCTTGGTGTCCAGTTGTCCCCACCACGTTTCTGATGCCTCTTGGTGTCCAGTTGTCCCCACCACGTTTCTGATGCCTCTTGGTGTCCAGTTGTCCCTCCCCCGTTTCTAATGCCTCTTGGTGTCCAGTTGTCCCTTCCTCGTTTCTAATGCCTCTTGGTGTCCAGTTGTCCCCACCACGTTTCTAATGCCTCTTGGTGTCCAGTTGTCCCTCCCCCGTTTCTAATGCCTCTTGGTGTCCAGTTGTCCCTTCCTCGTTTCTAATGCCTCTTGGTGTCCAGTTGTCCCCACCACGTTTCTAATGCCTCTTGGTGTCCAGTTGTCCCTGCCTCGTTTCTGATGCCTCCTGGTGTCCAGTTGTCCCCACCACGTTTCTAATGCCTCTTGGTGTCCAGTTGTCCCTGCCTCGTTTCTGATGCCTCCTGGTGTCCAGTTGTCCCCACCACGTTTCTAATGCCTCTTGGTGTCCAGTTGTCCCTCCCTCGGTTCTAATGCCTCTTGGTGTCCAGTTGTCCCCACCACGTTTCTGATGCCTCTTGGTGTCCAGTTGTCCCTCCCCCGTTTCTAATGCCTCTTGGTGTCCAGTTGTCCCTTCCTCGTTTCTAATGCCTCTTGGTGTCCAGTTGTCCCCACCACGTTTCTAATGCCTCTTGGTGTCCAGTTGTCCCTCCCCCGTTTCTAATGCCTCTTGGTGTCCAGTTGTCCCTTCCTCGTTTCTAATGCCTCTTGGTGTCCAGTTGTCCCCACCACGTTTCTAATGCCTCTTGGTGTCCAGTTGTCCCTGCCTCGTTTCTGATGCCTCCTGGTGTCCAGTTGTCCCCACCACGTTTCTGATGCCTCTTGGTGTCCAGTTGTCCCTGCCTCGTTTCTGATGCCTCCTGGTGTCCAGTTGTCCCCACCACGTTTCTGATGCCTCCTGGTGTCCAGTTGTCCCCACCACGTTTCTAATGCCTCTTGGTGTCCAGTTGTCCCTGCCTCGTTTCTGATGCCTCCTGGTGTCCAGTTGTCCCCACCACGTTTCTAATGCCTCTTGGTGTCCAGTTGTCCCCACCACGTTTCTAATGCCTCCTGGTGTCCAGTTGTCCCTTCCTCGTTTCTAATGCCTCTTGGTGTCCAGTTGTCCCTCCCCCGTTTCTAATGCCTCTTGGTGTCCAGTTGTCCCTCCCTCGGTTCTAATGCCTCTTGGTGTCCAGTTGTCCCCACCACGTTTCTAATGCTTCTTGGTGTCCAGTTGTCCCTCCCTCGTTTCTGATGCCTATTTGTGTCAAGTTGTCATTTTTCCTGTTTCTAACGCATCTTGGTGTCCGATCTTCCCTTCTCCGTTTATAATGTCTATTGGTGTCCAGTTTTCCCTCCCTCGTTTCTAATGCCTCTTGGTATCCAGTTGTCCCTCCCACGTTTCAAATGCCTCTTGGTATCCAGTTGTCCCTCCCACGTTTCAAATGCCTCTTGGTGTCCAGTTGTCCCTCCCTCGTTTCTAATGCCTCTTGGTGTCCAGTTGTCCCTCCCACGTTTCTAATGCCTCTTGATGTCCAGTTGTCCCTCCCCCGTTTCTAATGCCTCCTGGTGTCCAGTTGTCCCTTCCTCGTTTCTAATGCCTCTTGGTGTCCAGTTGTCCCTTCCACGTTTCTAATGCCTCCTGGTGTCCAGTTGTCCCTTCCTCGTTTCTAATGCCTCCTGGTGTCCAGTTGTCCCTTCCTCGTTTCTAATGCCTCTTGGTGTCCAGTTGTCCCTCCCACGTTTCTAATGCCTCTTGGTGTCCAGTTGTCCCTCCTTCGTTTCTAATGCCTCCTGGTGTCCAGTTGTCCCTTCTCAGTTTCTAATGTCTCTTTGGTGTCCGATTGTCCCTTCCCCGTTCAATTTGGCTGTTCAAGCGCATCCATACGCCTGGTTGCCTTCTCATATGTTGGAGTCTGGTTGTTAAGCACAGCATTGTGTCTGGTTGCCACCTCACTCGAATACCTGTGTCTCTTGGTGTTCTGTTGTAACTGAATGCTCCTTGGAACCTGACTCATGAGCAAAGCCCCCATGTGTGTCTAGATATCACCATCTATAGCAGTTGGTGTTATTAAGTTACACTAGTTCTAGACGTATACTGTATAAAAATGCCAGTTGACTGCATGGTACAATATACAATCATATGAAATGTGTCAGTTTCCCCACACCACAGGCCTAAGACATTATATCACAAAATACAGTTTTGACTTTCCAAACATTCACCCGTTCACTATAAAAGATAATTTGGGGATGTCAAAACTCTGTATTTTGTGATATTATTTCTCAGGCTTGTGGTTTTACAATGACGCCGATGTACTAGTATGAGTATAATGATCCAAACTTCTGTCATCTCCAATAGTATTTCAATAAAAGACTTAGTGTTCATTCTGTGTTTTATATTCTCTACGTAACATTACAATTATGTACTACATGGATGTCTACCTGTACCATATGACTATGTTTATCCCCTGAGCAACAACGTGAGTAGTGAGCGAGGTATACGGTGTTCAGGGTATATAATAAAAATATAGGCGGTGTGTTCGACTACTTTCCTTGTCTTGTCTATTGTCCACGTATCTCATCATATCTCATCATAACGGATAGACATAATAAATTCCTGAACAAGCATAACTTCTGTATAATATACTTTATTTCACAGATGATCAACACAATATGGCAGTGCTAATTATAATAATCATACATGATTACACACACACTTTAAATGTTTTGCTCAATATTAAGGTAACATATAGAGCAACCTCTCAAAATAGGCACTCTTTCCAAAACCAACCTTTCTAAGTCAGTCCTCTGTTGTCAAGCACCTGCTCAAATGCAGAGGGATTTTCAAGAAAAGATTGTGGAAACATGGCAAATTATACGCTATAGACTAGATGTTTGAGGAATACATTCTATAAAATATTTGTTCATACACATGTAGTGTATGGCACTGTTTACCACCGAAAATATTTTGACAAATGATGACACACTTGATGAAAACAAACAAGTGCGACTATAGTGTCAAAATTGTTAGTTTTTCAATCTGATAAGTTCCTGTAAATCAGTAAATAAACATTACATAATATGAATAGGAGACTTTCTCTATACAGATAAAAATGTATTTCTGTTTATTAAAAATAATGACTATATATATACCAAACCCAGTTTGAATAAACACAATGATAATATATGCACTCACAAAAATACAGAAATTAATATATAAAAAATGTATAATAGTATGAGCTTGATATATAATGTTGAGATAACCATTGTTTTTGCCAAAAATGTTCTTGTCATTAGTTCCTTTAGAAGGTCATAAAATTGTTAATATTTGAAATTTTGACAAAAATCTTTTTCTTGTATACAGAAAAGATAGATGCTTCAGAATAAGCAAAAAAGTAACAATCGAAAAATTTCATGAAGGGCCCTTTTCTCAGATCGTTTTCCTTTTATCTTTACCTTCCTAATACCTGGCAACACAGGGTATTAGGAACCAGGAAGTTAATTTGCTTAACCCTTTACTCAATACGAAGCCATTTTCACACATCTATTATAAATAATGTTACAGTTTTATTGGTATAATTGCACCTAAAAATGCCTTTTGTATTTATATACATAGGCAAATACTTAACCCTAAATACATTATGGATGTCAATGACTGGAGATTTTCAGGTAATTAGTTTGGAGATGGGGTACACAGCGAACCTTACCAGTATCTAATATATACTTTAGGCATATAATAAGAGGATCTCATTATGAAGTAAAGGGCCTCGGTCAGAAATGACTAGCTGTTGAAGGAAGACAATGAAATGTATATACAGTAGACTTGTAAAAATATAAAAGCTTGCATCAAGTCAAAAAATGGTAATATCACAAAATATATCAAAGGAAATAACACTGTGATATGGCAAGTAAGTAGGATATAGAAAAAATATATACAGTACCAGCCTATATTTTGTTGGAGTAACATATCACATGTTCAATAAATTTGTAAATCAGTAAAGGGACTGCCTTATAGATGGAGTGAAAAAGTATACTTGACTTACACAATCAAGTACAAGGGATGATTGATATTTAACGAAAAAATGCTACTAACTTTGTTGATACATGTTACTTTTTATTATTTATGTTGTGTTAAATGCATATGTTACAAGGAATCTTATGAAATAGTGTTCCAATAAGAGAAACAATAAAAAATTTAAACCACTCTCAATGTGGTTTCCTTTTAGAAAACAGCGCAGATTTACCTTTCAGCATGAATTGTTAGTTATTTTACTCACTAAATCGATCTGTAACATAAACAAACTTCAGACTCAACATCTATGGCATATTTGGTTTGTTTTTAATTAGTTTTCAACAAATGTGAATAAAATTCAGACAATTTAAATGATAGCATTTTAAATTCTATTGGACAATTCTATTTTACTTTTGCAATACGCCTAAACATAAGGCAGTCCCTTTAAAACTCAAATAATTATATACAAACAAAAAATATCAGACAAAAGTCAAATATTACATGTTGAATATATGACTACAAAGAACAAGTCGTAAATGAATGTAGAACATCACAGACGAGATTGGATCACAATCCTTTGTTAAATATGAGGACAGTTTCTGTTGTTGCTGACTGTATTTCTGGCTCTAGATCTTTGGTGGCAACCTAAAATATAACAAACAATACATGTATAAAGCTTTAGCAAAACAAGTCATGCTAACAACCTAATATAACTATTAATTTTTGCGACATTTGCAAATTTGAATAGTTCAGGAAAATTAATGTTTGTGAAATTACATTTTTTTCTAATTTTTCGAGTACAATCACAATTTTTTTTTAATGACATCAAATTCAAAAATAATTTGCTATTGTAAGTATGGGTTAATGACATCACAATCATTGGGTTAATGACATCACAATCGTTGGGTTAATGATATCACAATCATTGTGATAATGACATCACAATTGTTGTGTTAATGACATCACAATCATTGGGTTAATGACATCACAATCATTGGGTTAATGACATCACAATCGTTTGGGTCAATGACATCACAATTGTTGGGTTAATGACATCACAATTGTTGGGTTAATGACATCACAATCATTGGGTTAATGACATCACAATCATTGGGTTAATGACATCACAATCATTGTGAGATCATTGTGCATTACCAAAGAAAGCCACATTAAAAAACTCCTCGACACATGTTGATAATATAAGCCAGTTTTGGACAATGATATTAAATGTCACAATTTACAGGCCCATTTAGATTTTACAGCATTCTGGCAACGCTTGCTATGATTGTAAGAGACAGTGTATAACATATAGTACTAACATGCACATGCCTCAGACACTGTTCTGTCATGTCTAATTTGTAAATCACTTCTCAGCCGGCCTTATCTCTATACATCTAGATTAGAATGCGCCTATAATGGCAGACAAGTATGTGAATCTGTCGCTAGTTTGCCACATTTCCGTACAAGTTTTTGCCTATTTTTCTACCATTTTTCTACTATTATGAGTCTAGTTACCACAAATGTAGATAGATAAGAAGTCTACCACCCACTGACAAGCAATTTGTCAAGCAATCAAATGTATGGGTATAATAAAGAAGTCGTAATAGTAGCTATCTGTGTAGGATATTTTACCCTAATTGACAAGTAATCATCACCATTGCTCTCATAGACGGGGAGAAAAATGGGAAGAAAAAACAAGGAAATATGTGGTGTTTAGTACCAGATGAATGTAGCGACTAGCTTTCTTTAGACATACAGTACCCACCAAAAATAAGTGTACAGAAGTTATTTCCCCCATTTACTTGCCTGTATAACACTTTTTGCTGAACAGAAAAGTACCCTTGTTTTTGAAGACCATGAATATTTTGTTTCTTTAGTGAAAATACCATAGTTACATTGATGGGTACCCTAAATGAAAAATATTAAGTTTTTTGGCCTGGCAAGAAAGGAGAATGGTAGATCTAACTTGGTCATAAAAAGACAACAAATTCAGACCCTTTCACCCCATGGTTATTTCGATTCAGAACATTTCAATCTCTATTTATATCACCTTAATTGACCGTTAAATTAATGTAGTATCAGAAATTATTGCTATTGCGACCATCTGACAAACAAATATAAAATCATTTAACCAATTATAATTCTGCATCTGTCAAAAAGTGGATACATATTTTTGGTGGGCACTGTATACTAGTATTTAACAATATAGGTACAGTTGGGTTAGATAAGCATGTTGTGAATACAAGAAAAAATATTTAATGCCGTAACAATCTTCCTAAACATGTAAATAAACGAAAACAATTAATGCCAAATTTTGTAACCATGCGAATAAAGGAAAAAATATTTAACGCCAAATTTTGTAAACGTGAATTTATATAAAAAAAACTATTGCTGAATTTCATAAACATGTTGAGATTAAAACAAAAAAAATATTTATTGCCAATTTCTATTTCAGGTACACATGTAAAACAATAAAAAAAATTTTTTTATTATTAACAGGCAAGCAATGCCACAAATACATGAGGCTGGAATTATATAAACATATTTAAATTCATGGGAAAACAAGTACGAGAGAGCATATTTTGTGTCAGGTTCTTTACTTGGCATTTTGAAAAGGGATATAATATTTCAGGGTCAAATCTATGACATTTGACACACCTAACATGTGTATTATAACATACCTTTTCATTCTAAGAGCGAATAACTTACAGATGTTTTTTCAATATTTTTGACAATTTGTTTGATGATTTGTTTGTGTTTAAAGGAAGCACCATGTTTCAACAATTTGTCAGTTGACATTACGGTATTTCAGGAAATAATTACCACCCTGGAGAATACTAACTTTGTCTTTCGCAAAAATCTGACAATTTCTCCACATGTGGATGAAATCATGTCCGTAGCTAATGTCATAGGAGAACATAATCTGCCAACCTTGTATTCAATCCAGGATTGTTCAGGTGACAAGTGTGAGTACTCTATTCATTGTCTTAAAACAGTTGGCTAGTAATAACTTTAATGAAAGGGTTGGCTAACAAGGTTTATGAATGGACCGGTTAATCAGTTTTAGGAAGTTTTATCAAAGGGCCAGCAAATAAGTTTATGAAAGGGCTGGCCAGTAAGTTTTATGAAAAGGGCTGGCTAATTAGTTTTATGAAAGGGCTGGCCAATAAGTTTGAAGACATCAATTAGATCAATACAGGGAAAAACAGAATTAATACAACACTGCATATACCAGTAAATATGTTTATAACGGTGTTAATGTTATACTTACGGAAGCATATTGTGGAAAGAGAGCAATGGTTGCAGGTAGAGCAAGACCAAATGATATAGTACAAGCTACAGCATTCAGTGGTAAATGCATCCGGGGATTCTTTTGTAGAAATCTTGTCCTAAAAAAGTAACAGAAATTATTATTTTTTCTCTAATATGTTTGATCTTTTATGTTACTTGATACTCAGTCATTTGGAATAATACGCTGACCTAATTGGTTTTCCTGAACTTTAGTATCAACCAGTAGTAATTTGTTCTTCCACGAGCACCTGAAATAATTTTTATAACTTTTCCATTTGTGGAGGACATCACCATAATCAAAGATGAACATTATTTGTCCAACAGTCAGGATGTCTTGTATCTGATATTTGCTTGAGGGAAAGAAGAACAAACCAGCAAGCATGTCCTCCAAAGATGTAGAAGACACAACCAGGAGCAATCTACAGCAAGGCACACAGACACAACACTTTATGATAAGCTCTGTGGAGATGCTGATGATCTGTGGAAGACCACAAAGTTCATAACAGACACTGGGGTAATGGTGAAGGACAAATAACTGAGGTGAGGTGAATTATTCACGTTCAAATTTAAATTCTTTATAATTTTGTAACAACTACAAACTGGGTACAGATATTGTTTGTAGGAGCTCATTACCTGAATTTTGATTAGTATTATAGCTCCCTTTACCACACTTTATAGTTGTAAAACATTTTTTAAAAAATATAAATTTGATAGTTAGTTTAAGATTTCCATAAATGATTTGATGAAATAATACCCAGTTTATTAACTGTACCACAAAAATGAATGAGACTAAGGTAAGACTGACACATACTTTTCTAACACTGACATCACAATGGGTGGAATGATCAATATAGGTGCAGGAAGTACAACTCTGGTACCCGCTGTGGATAATACCGCCTGAAATAATAAAATCACATTTTACATGTTTATTATATAACTGGTTTTACTTTATACACAGTTACACAGTTCTGATCAGATATGAGCGAGATGTGTACAAAGCTCACGAATCATAAAGCAAAAATTCTTATCACACAGCCTGTAGTCTGGGAGCACAGGACAGCCGTGCCAGAAATATAGTAATGCACACCAAGATGGTAACATAAATATTTAAATGAGCTTGGCGTTGATTGGCTTTCGGTGGTGTAATGTAAGCCAATCGATGCCTTGAATTGAACAATGATGTCATGATAATACAAACGTCGCACGCATTGTAACACTAAATTTTGAATAGAACATATGTAGCGTACACCATTTTGAATCATTATGAGCATTCTCTAAGGTTATGTGATAAATAGAATCCTACATTCATGCTCATTACATACAAGTTTTATTAAACTCGTTGACAAAAAACGATATGACACTCGACAAAGCCTCATGCCATATTATCTTGTCTACTTGTTTAATAAAACTAGTAAGTTATGAGCACTCCTTCAAGATACTCTATTTAATACTGTAAAATCATTTAATTTTGTGGTTTTTTTTGTGAAAGACAATTTCATGGGGACGTAATTTCAAGGATATCTTACCCACTAAGTCGTATACTATAAAATATATTAATAGTATTTAATTTACTGGTTGAGGTAATCAGTGAAATCAACAAAATTATTCCCCACAAAAATTAACAGCTTTTACAGTACACCCAACACTTCCTATCAGAGAGGACCAAAATATGAATAAAGTGCATGAATCATAAAAGAAAAAATCTTCTTAAAATAGAGGTTTTATAGTAACATAAAGTTATTTGACTTGTTTCCTGTCCAGCCCATCCTCAATTAAACAAGATAAGCATTACCTTTTTGGCAGCAATTTTGGAAGTTCCGACAACATTATGATCATGGTCCATTACGTCAATACCTTCAGTGAGCTCATTGTTTCTCATCAATAACACATTACAAACATTGGCAGATGCTGCAAGTACAATCATAATATACCTGTAGATAATTCAGACAGTATGTTTAAGTGCAGTAATAACAATGTCATTTATTATGTTATTTCAGGTACCAACAAATAGAGACGCATGATGATTCAAAATAAGATAATATTATCATATTGGTAACATATATAAGGCACGTATCATAATATATGTGTTTGAACATTTTAAATAAAAGTACTGCAGTAGTGCAACATCCATTTTGAGCTTCAAATATTGGCCATTGTGTGGAGAATTTTGCTCTATTAAATTCCCTGTATTTAACAGTGACATTATTTTTGGTTCATTGACTATCAAGGTTATATTGGTAGTCATGAGAGTGAGTTAAATTATTCTAGTTAAAGAGGTATTCCCTATAACAAGCATATTTTTCTCTACTATCACATTAAATGAGCTAAATTTACAAAGCACTATCAATTATCATAATTTGTCAGAAGAAAGTGTGCACAGATATGTCTCTATAATGTCAAAAATATATTCAAATCACCAATAATAATTTATCACTGCCAGCGATTTATTATTATGTGGTCAAAGGGAAACAACTCGTGACTATTTTGGCTCGTTACGGAAATACGTTATCATTTTTTCTCGGTAATTAGTGGGAGCTTTTTGTTGAAGATTTGAGGAGTTTAAGCAATAATGATTCTAGCAATAATGATTCTCATTTACTGTATAATATTCCTGAATCGTTTTTAACAATCAAAGTTAAAGGGAACGCCTCCTTAATACACTTACCTACTGCTGGAAATGGTATAAATCTTTGTATTAACATCTTGGTAGCAGGACTAAATACACTCGCTTTACCTATCAAATGTCTCAGACCAACCTGGGAATTAATTAATATCCGCAAGTTAATTATCAGACAATGTTGTTATCATAATTTTTTAACACTTATCTCTTGCCACTCATTTTTTCATCAGCCTTATACATCAAAAGTTAACCAAAGTCCAAAGAATTGATTGGTCGATTTTTCGTTGTTTTCGCTAGGATTTGGTCATTCTAAACCAGAGTATGTTTACAGACAAAAAATATGATGTTGAACCAGAATGCTTTTCATTCACACATTATACTGTTGCATAAGTGATTTAAGTATCTTGTCTTATATATATATGCATGATGTTATGTTATTTGTTGTTATTTATTTATTTTACTTGTCTTCATTTCAAACCGACCGAACATTGAAAATGGATGGATCAGCTGTGAAATTTGAATTCTAAAATGAATAAAGTCATTTTAGTATCACTTGTCAATGTTAAACCTATACACCATTTGATGGCTTTAAATTAACAAATTGCTGTTCAGAAATCAAGTCATAAACTGTTTTAAAAGAATAGCAAAAACTTAGCATTTTTATGTAAGGGAAGCAACTCTAGTCTGTACTTACAGCAATAGATATTGCACCAGTTACTGCCCCTACATATCCCATCACAAACTTGCTGGTAGGTGTAGGCTAAAATATAAGCATAAAGAAATATCATGAAAGATGTATTCAAATATCAAAATAGTATTTTCATTTCAGCTTATTATTATCAATAGTTAAAATAATTCATAAAAAATCAAAGCGCTGAAAGCAATGAAGTTGTTCGAAGGAATGCAGAGAAAGTGTATATTAAAGATAATGTAGCTGTATATTCAAAATCTCATTTTTTATCATTGATCATAGTCACACAGTTTCAATTTTAACAACTTGTATGATTTTTCACTACCTTCTTAACCAAAGGCAGCTCAGCTGACATTTTCTCAAGCAACGGAAGTAAGTAGGTCCGAAGCACCTACACATATGAGAATGCATAGTTGGGAAACTGGTAAAAATCATCATACAAATGTTTAGTTAGAATTAGTACTTTCTTTGTATTAGGAGGTAGTCAAAAAGAGTTCATACAAATTTGTTAAGATTGACGAAAACATGAGCCTGTGGATTTTAATGTATATTTATTACTTGGCTAGTAAAGTTTATAATCTTATAATAGTACATTTATAATCTTATAATAGTACATTATTGAATACCTTGATTAATTTGGGTTGGCTGTAAACTTTACATAATATTATTAACGTTGTAAACAAAAGAAACAACTATTTATTACTGAAATAAATTTATGAACCATTTCAAAATTGTGCAAAACATGTGCAGTATTAACTTTTCAAACTGTAAAGAAACTACAAGCACGATAACTTGACATTTATAAATTAATAAATTATTGACTAAGTTAAACTCTTGAAATTGGGTAATTTGTCTATTATCTAGGCCAATATAAGATGTTTAAATCACTCACCTTGGTTGCATTTCTGTTGGCATAGTTAAAACAAGCATTATGACTCTGATTCAACCATTGCCAGAATATCATCTGACTGAAGCTTAGGTTTGGTAGCAGCATACCAACAACCTGAAACGTACAAGATGCATGTAACACTGGGGTGTCAAGTTTCCGGATTAATCAAGACAAACATATCCAGAAAGAGCCATGATTTCAGACCAAAGTAAAAGTTACTTGATGAATATATCTTGAGAAATGGCAAAGTTAAAGACAATTGAATCGGTTTTGAAAGAATTTTCTTAATAAAAAATTATCTAAATATGGATATAATGTTGTTGAAGGCCTCTTGTTTGTCAAAAATGGTTGATATGATTTTCTAGATTGGCTCTGTTGATACCCCTGATGTAAGCCTTTCAATCATTAAGTTTTATCAACTATGACAACTACAGTGCAACCTCATCAGAACAGCCCTCCTATGAGCAACAACCTCTATCTATCAACACTTCATTACTAGAAGGCAACCTCTGTAGAGTGACCCTCCCATTAGCAACAACCTGTATTTAGCAACACTATATTACTACAGTGCAATCTCTGTAGAGTGACCCTCAATGAGCAGCAACCTTGATTAAGCAAGTTAATTGTCAACTACAGTACAACATATCCGAAAATAGCCCTCCCATGAGCAACAGCATGACCATTATGTTATAGAATGAACTGTTAACTATAACTTTTGCCTCAACAGAGCAACAACCTCTTTACAGCAACCAAACTTTAAGTGTCTCTAAGGATGTTGTTCTACAAAGGTTGCACTGTACATTAAAATGTATACACAATGTTATCATCTGGTAAATTACAACTGCAGGATACATGATACCATTATGTACATCACAGTATGTAAATGTCAAGCAACCAGTTAATGTTCAGCTTTTCAATGAGATACATTTTACAGTTGGAAGGGTTCTAAAGAATAAGTACACTAGTATGTGTATTACATGTTACACATTATACAGTGTTACTTTTAACATAAATAATTTCATTATGTTAATTAAATGCATTAATTACTGACTATTAATTAATAGGGGCCATAACTCCAAATTGCTGACAAAGGGCCATAACTCTACATTGCTGACTAAGGGCCATAACTCTAAATTACTGGATAAGGGACATAACTCCAAATTACTTACTAAGGGCCATAACGCCAAATTACTGGCAAAGGGCCATTGCTCCACATTACTGGCCAATAGCGCCATAATTCCAAATATTTGGCTAAGGGCTATAATCCAACATTATTAATGGTTAAGGACCATAACTCCACATTACCAGTTAAGGGTCGTAACTCCATTTAATTTGCTACAGGCCATTACTAAGAGGTTAATACACGACATAGCCGGGTCGGAAGGCTATAATCGGCCCGGAAAATTAATAATCACCGCGAGGGCTTTAGCCCGAGGGTGATTATTTATGCCGGGCCGATTATCAACTTCCGGCCAGGCTCTGAAGTGTATTAAAGTCTTTAATACAATTGTTCAATTCAAAAACTCAAAAGGAGTAACAACAACTCACGTTTAGTAAATTTCATGGAGATCTACAGTCATTTATGATGAAAATCTTGTACATTCATAAAATTGTCAAAGCAATTTCAACGTAACGTCATTTTAGCTCCAATGTGACGTCATTATGACTCCGACGTGACGTCATGTTAACCTGGATAACGTAACGTGCGTCTGTTCAACGGGCCGATTACGATTATGAGATTGCGGACCGGGCCGATAGGCGATAATCAATCACGTGATGGTCATAATCAGCCTGAAATTGGCTCATTTTTGTTACTATATATAGTAACAAGTGTATTAATACACATTATTGGCTATGGACTGAAACTCCACCTTACTAGCTAGACCTAAATGGCAATACATTACTGACTGAGGGCCTTAACTCCATATTGCATTACCGACCATTGGCTATAACAGAGCTTTATATTCTGTACAATCATTTCATTTTGATGGGACGAAATGTCATGGTTTTGGTAAAAAAATACCAATTCAATGAGACGTTAAATGGTGGATTTTTCAGGTAATAAATACAAGGGTCAAAATTATTGTTGGATGGGATTAAATTTCGTGGTAGAAGATGAACCATGAAATTTAATCCCCCATGAAAATTAATGATTTTACAGTATTCACAGTCATATTGAAATGTTGGTCATTACAAGACAGAAATTAGATATCCTATCAATATTTACAACAATTAAAACAAAACTGAATTATACACCACTTAAGAGTATATGAAATATGACACTTACTATGGGTGTGCCGAATGGAACATAGCCTGAAATAGAACAAGTATGAAAAACATGTATAGTCCAGAGAATTTCCTACCATCCACAGACCTTTTATAATAATCTTCAATAGATCCCTACTACTAGGTTTAGTAGGGCTTCGTCTACTGAGTTAAGTAGAGGCCCATCTACTGGGTTAAGTAGAGCCCCGTCTACTGGGTTAAGTAGAGCCCCCGCCTACCTGATGATGTATGTTGCATAAGTTTCAAACAATGCCTGATGCACAGACTTCATGGGTTGACCAAGGCATGAATTGGCTAACATCGCTTCAAGCTAAATTGCATACTTATGAAACAGCCTGGGAGTGCCAAAGGATTTTTCCGGCACAGCTTTATGGCACACCCAGACCACAGATTATGTGATAAAAGTTAAAAATGCAATAAGGTAACTTGTCAGAATGAGGAGAAACTCAAAATCACAAAACAAAATTGAGCCAAGCATCTTACTAGTACACAATATTATGAACATAGCAGACCAGGGATGGTATTCAATATTGACCTTATATGACTAAGGACAACTAATCAGATCATACCTAATTAAACTCTAAACTTAAAGTCAGTTACAGCCAATATGATTGGCTATCCTTATTCTCACATTAAATAAGATCGATATTGAATACCACCCTGGACTGGTGACATACCTGACATACGGAATGGCATCAAAATCTCCTTCCCTGTATCGGGATGTATGATACTCTAAAATATACAAACAACAAAATTAGTCATATAGTACTAACACAGTGCTTTTCATAAATGAAAGGCATAAGAACAATTAAAGTCTGTTCAAGGTTAAATGAGAACGGTTATAGACATAAGCTCAACCGACAGGTAAACAATGTTCATCTAATTCAACTGGGTGTAACTGAGTTAACTGTAGTTCCAACTATTCTTTCAAATGGAATAGTTCCCTTATTAGTAGTATTCATTGAATGGACAGTAAAACTTCAATAATAAGACCACCTTTGGTACATCCTTGTAAACTGGATGCATCAGTGAGTTGGTCTTCATATATTAGATAATCAGGGGCATTGCTAAGTTGAATTGAATCAGATGTTATGCAAACAATTAATTAAGCTATGAACTTGGTGGTTGTGGTCATTAGTGTGGAAATTTTGGGCATGTTTAAGCTATCATTTTAATTGCTCTTGTATGATTGAAATCATTAGTTAAAATTTCTACTTACCTGTTTGACTTTCTGTGCGGCCCATAATTGTTTATTTGATACCCCTGCAGGTAGACGGTTCTCTTTAAAGGCATCCAGTAAATCATTGCATTCCTTCAAACGTGACTGAAAAACCATACAATACAGTCAATCATGTGTTACTTATAAGTCACCTGATTTATGCTTCCACCTATTGTTAGTGGCTAATTTATTCTTAAATCCCATTGGCTATTTTTATATATGTAACAGGGAGAGAAAAATGTGCTAACAGACTGGGGCTTGAACCCGGGACCCTTCGCTTACAGGGTGAATGCTCTACCGACTGAGCTAGCCGGCTGCTTACACAAGTGTCTCCTCTATTAGTTATTAAATCCTATACATCCGGATACACACACCCCCCCTCCTTTTGAAGAATTTATTGTCAAATTCCAGGAGTACCAGAACCTTTGTGGGAAGTTCTGATGCTGTATGGTGGGTTATTTGCCCTGGGCACCAAATGTAACCAGGAAAGAAAAATGCGCAACCAGACCGGAGCTCGAACCCGGACCCTTCGCTTACAGGGTGAATGCTCTACTGACTGAGCTAGCCGGCTGCTTACACAAGTGTCTTCCCTTATAATAGATTTGTTATTAAATCCTATACATCCGGCTACATATACATGTAAAAAATACATTTGTCCTTCATGCACAGGTACCAGTATCATTGATAAAAGATAACGGCAAAAAAGTTTTTGTAATTTTTTTTTTATTTTTTTTTTACTTTTTAAGTTTATATCAATGATACAACTACCTGTGCCTTCATGTACATGATGATTTTATATTCATCAGCAGCAATGGTTTACTTTTATGGTAAAATATAGTAAACAAATGATTATTATATAAATTATACATTCGTATGTTATTAATAAAATAATTAAGTTTTTACCTTGGATGTAAACAGTGTTCTTGGATCTGTTATATCAAGTAGATGGCGTAATCTGCCAGAAAACTCAGTCTGAAAATAAATGTCAATGCAGAAAACATGTTCAATAAATAATTTTTTTTTTTAGTTTCATATTTTTGTCTCATTTGTATAATATTTTTTTAACTGCACAAACACAGATAAACAAGTTATATAATAAGTTTGCTTATTCTAAGTAATTTAAAACTGTATCAGCGACTAAGAAACAAATTGATCTTCAGAAAAAAAACTGGTCAGAGTCACCATTCAGGTTATATGAGCTACAACATATTTGTCAATATAAAGTTTATAATATATGAAATTTATTTCAACTTCACCAGGATAATTTAATTTAACTTTCAAAATCCTTTAGATTAGACCAATCATAACTCACACCATGACAGATTAAATAGATCAACATATAAACCTGACAAATATTACATATCAACAGGTGATAGTAACTTTACAATATGAATTCACTATCATTCATGTTGATATTGTGGATGTTCTTTCCCTCAGTCCTCTTTCTTCACCCTAATTTAGCATTACAGCTGGTACAGCAGGGGTCAGGAAGGAGAGGGGAGCGGCCGGAGGCAAAATATTGATTGGTGCATTAACTCAGCTGTTTTTATCGTGAAATATGGACAGTAAATTCCCCTGTTCTGAAAACACAGTTCTAGGCTTTTTATGTGTTAAGTTATTGCTACATTATTATTAAACTCCAGAACAGAGATCAAAAGAAAATTGAAATTATAGGGATTTGTCGTGCTAATTTGCTAAATTCATGGGCATATTTTTTTCAGTGCATGGGTTTCATCTTATAAATAATACAGAACTTCAAGTACACTGTCAAACATTTAATATAAAATGCAATAGTTTGTTTAGAAATGGCTAAGAGTTGTTAAGTCTTAATTTACTCACTAGCAGTAAAACTGGATTAAGTTGCACGTAATGTGACAGACTTAAAGGGATTAAACTCCATTTCGATGATAAAACACGTTTTATTACAAAATTATAGATGTTTTAATCACAAAACTGTGTTTTAAGAATACATAAAGTACTCTTACAACTTACGTTACGATCAAAGAGGCTATTGATGAACATGAACAAGATGTTTTACCGTCCGTTACAGCTTTTCTCTGTTTTTTATACACTAATAAGCTTTAAACAACGTAAAATTACATATTTTACTGCGTTAGTCACGTAATAGATTTTAGGAGTTTAAAAGGTAATAAACCAACATTATGCTATTAATTTTCTTCTAGATGAATAAGTCCAGATTCGTATATAAATGCATTTATAAGGAAGATCAAGCCAAAAAAATGTGATTTTAAGAGAACTTTTTGATAAATTTTGCAATTTACCAACTGCAGTTTAATCTAAGGTAGGATTTAAAAGTACATTGCTATCAATACAGACCTTGAAATTGAACTTTTTAATAAATATGTCACAATAACTTGACCTTACTGATATCATTTTTGTTTTTAATTTTGACAGACGACAATAATTGGCCTATTTTTAATGACTATTCAAATGTCAATGTATTCATGTATTAACTTCATAATACCATACATGCCATATTTTCTTGAAGCAAAATGCAAGAGATTGGTGACTGAAATGCAGGTGATTTCAATGAAATGCATGAGATTTTTCTTGCTCAAACTTTATATGACTTATGTATAAATTATAAGTTGATTAAGTAGGTTGGTTCACTGCAAAGAAATGGTGTTGATCCAAGCAATAATTTTAAAAGTGATTGGATAAAAGTTCTATAATCTTATTAAACTAAAAATTTTAAAATATTTTAAAAATTCTTAATCTTACACTAACAATTTGAGATAATAAATAGATTTAGTTCTGTGGCCAAAACTTTTATTTATCAAAATTGGAAAATTAATATAAGTTAACTTAAGTAATTTGAATAATACATGTATCAGACTGATATAATACTGGACATTTACTGTTATGTGGGGAGCATTGGTCTAGAGATAGGGCACACACTTCAGGGTCGAGAGGTCCTGGGTTGAATCCTCCAGCCTTAGACATGTTCTGAGTGAGATTGAGGTTCCTAGGGCTGTTTACCCTGTGGCCTGAGAGCCAATGATGTAGCCTAATTTCTCGCTCTATCTATGTCTTGGGGAAATTTTCATATAAACTTCAAAACTTTTCAATCAGTTTTTTAGGAAATGGTTTGAGTTTTATGGCATAGGGGTTGAAAACTTACGGAAAACGATATGTATCAACTGATTTATGGTAAAACTGTAATTAATTTGCCATTAGAGACATATTTTTCAGTAAAAAACAATTTAGGACGGACGAGTTACATTTGGGGTATTGACTAGTGAATTTTAACACATTCGTCTGATTGAAATCTCACGATATATTGATTACCCCGATAGAATGGATGCGTCCATAGAATGGGAAACCACTTATTATACTCAAGATAAACATTTCACATTACCATAATGAAAGTAATGTATGAACTTGCCCTGGAAATCGATCAACATGAAACAAGTTCTACAGTTTTCAGTATGAACATAATATTGATAAGGTCATAAATTCCTAATCATGGTTCTCCACTGAATTTTCCTTTTAATTGCTATGTGCATAATAAACTGCATGACACCCCATCCGGACCATCTCGCACTATCATGTACAATAATATGTGTTGTGCTATAAATATGTATTTTAATCCTATAATGTCAATACAGTATGGTATATATATAAAATACATTCATGAACAATTACTTTAATCATAGACATTAATAATATGGATTAGTCACTGTACCACGTGACCCAGTTGAAATCAGTACAAATCGACTTTAAGTCTCGCGGGTTCCCGTTTGTTGCGATATTTGCCGAGATCACAGAGTTTTAGTGGCGAGATTCATCGATCCGCCATCTTTGTTATATGTTTTGTTTTGCAAGAAATTTGCAGAAATAAATCTGCCAATCCAATCAACATTTCAAAATCAATCGAGAAAATGTTACTATGTAGATAAAGAATAAACATACCTTGATTAGTGTGTATGTATATTTCATTGATTATATTGGCTATATGTCCAGTAATTGAGTTTGAATACACAACGGTTTCGCGGGAATATCGAAGGGAGAAAACATATTAATGTCTAAGGTTCAAACTATGACAAATTCCTATCATCAGATTGAAAAATATTAAAATCTTAATTGGTGTTTTACTTGAAACATCTTTCGTAAAATATTATAAAATTAGTCCTGATGATTCTTTTAAAAGATATTTCGTAGACTAAATTGAAACGACGTAGCCGCCGCCATTCCCCCCTCTCGTTTCTTGCTCACACGAAATTGTAACTCTGTTGCATGACACACGCATTTTGTATCTTCTTAATATTTTTTAATTTTGAAAATCGATAAATTATTAATGATAAGGCAAGTTTTTTCGAGGCAGCCATAAAAATTATGTAACCGATCATCGCCATATTATCGACTTACAGTGTACCGAATACCAAAATACGATGATTAACGGAAAAGGCCGAGTGCGTGCATTGCATTATGGGCGTTTGGCCGTTCGGCAGATAAAAATCTATTTATAGAGTTGCCTATCCGTTCTAATATATATCTGTGCTTTAATGTAAATTAAGTAATTGGGACCATTATTTTTGCCTTCTAATTAGACCAATTTATGTCTTTGTTTTTGCACACAAATTCTTTAGAAATTTTTGTTCATTTGATTGAACTGCAAATGCATAATGCATTGTGTAAATGTATAATGCAGAATTTGTAGACGGCATTTTGTTAGTGTTGTCGCAATGCAATGGGAATATCTCTGTAAACATGCAGGTAAAGGTGGAAAAAAGTTATTCAATTATTTTCGTAAATATAAAATGACAGCGTACAATGCAAAGTAATCTAATTTACTCACCTGGTCAAACCTAGATTTTCCAAGTTCAAATGGTGGATACTCCATGTTGAAAGCGTTTAATGTAACAGAATGTCAAGAATAGTAATGAACGTGACAGTTCTGTTTACAAATTGGGGTCAAGGCCATCTGGCCGGTTGAGTGATTTTCACGGTGAGCTCATTATCACGTTCACCGACAAAATGTCCGCCGCTATCCAAAAAGCAATTGAAAGTGCGTTTAAAGTGTTTTCTCGAAGGCAAGGAGGCAATTTCTCATGTGACAATCTCGCAGAATTACGCCAACACTTGAATAAAGTAACAAAATCAGAACTTCGAATAGATCCCACGGTATTAGAGGATAGAATTCCGAAGGAAACCGAACCGCCTGTTACCTACATCAGAGTTCTTGAAGACCAGGTAAAATTGTAATGTTTATTTTGTTCATTCAATGGCTAGTAATTTACCTGTCAGTTGCATCCACGGCCCCCACCCCGGGGATGGTCCTGGATTTTTAGTTGCCGGGAAGGGCTGATGATAAAACTCCGGTATTTTCCTGGCCCCCTGGCAACAAAATATTTAGTCCAAGCTTCTTAGACGATGATCGGTCTCCCTATTTAGCGACAAGAAGTGACAAGAAGCGTCCGGAAGCGTCAAGAAGCGTCAGGAAGCGACAAGAAGCTATTTTCTTGTTTAAATAAGTCAATTTAAGTAAATAATCATAAATGAGAATTAAATCAAGTGTAGTTGATCAATTTTATTGTACTAATTCATCAAAGTAACAACCGACAAGAAAATATCAAGTTCGCGTATACCGACAAGAAGATTCAGTCACACCGTTATAGCGTCAAGAATAATGAAATATTGAGTGAAAATATACATCATCCAACATATGTACACATTTAAGTAGAAGTATCTTACCTTATTAAACATGAAGAATAATCAATATAAATCCAAAACTGATACCAAATTATCCAAATACAAAATAATAAACGTACAAGAAGTAGACAGTGTTGCAAAATGAATTTTCCATGAACATTAACAACTCGTTCATTTGAGTGAAATTAGAGTAAATTATTTGTTTGCACGCTGATTGGTGTTACTCAATTAAAGCTGTCGATACAAGCGTGCTTTGGCGCGTGCGTGTATTAGTCACGATTGACAAACAATCAACACCTTTAACGTGTTTGGGATTAAAAGCTTGGAGTGACTATGTATAAAAGGTTTGTTAATTTTGAACTTGAATTGTCTGATAGTGTTGATTTTTCTTTCAACAAAGGGAATCTTGTCACAGACAAAACCTCATTGGGACTGTAGGCGCGCAAATCCCGGTAAAAATGCCGATTTGGGTTAGCGGCGACGGGAACTGTCTTTTTACTTCTATTTCTGTGTCTCTATTTGGCAATGAAGACAAATCATCAGAAATTCGAGTCCGTACTTGTATTGAACTTGTGGACAATAAGGCACAATACGCAAACAAGTATGAATATTTGAATCTTGTGTCACCAGACATTAATCAAGCGTGCCTAGATGTCTCAATGAATCATACATTTTCCTCGGCATGGGCTATGGTAGCTGCCGCATCGGTCATTGGTTGTACTAGACACTTGGAACACTTGGAAAATGCTATTATATTTATGTTGCAACCTCTGGCGAGGAGTAAAATCCCGCAAGTTAATGCAGGTCAATAACACAACCTATAGTGGGGATATCTGTTTATTTGATTAATCTTTAATCAAATAAATCACCACCTGATGAGACTCACTGAGGAGTCGAAATAGGTTTAAAAATTATAATCAAAAATAGCTTCTGGACGCTTCTTGACGCTATAACGGTGTGAATGAATCTTCTTGTCGGTATACGCGATCTTGATATTTTCTTGTCGGTGCGTTAAACTCTTGATATCGTCAATAATTTTGTAATATGATGTATTTGATTATTATTTATAATAGTAAATATCATTTCTCAACATTATAGTCAACATTATCAATACCACACTTGTTTAAACTTTCCGGACGCTTCTTGACGCTATATAACGGTGTGAATGAATCTTCTTGTCGGTATACGCGATCTTGATATTCTCTTGTCGGTTGTTAATTTGATGAATTAGTACAATAAAATTGATCAACTACACTTGATTTCATTCTTATTCATGATTATTTACTTAAATTGACTTATTTAAACAAGAAAATAGCTTCTTGTCGCTTCCTGACGCTTCTTGGCGCTTCTTGACGCTTCCGGACGCTTCTTGTCGCTAAATAGGGAGACCCACGATGATTATTTCATTTCATCGTCTAAAGATCACTGTCATTATCAATAAAAGATCATTTAGTTATGGTACCCAGAACTACGAAATATTGTCCATGGGGTATTGGTTCCTAGTATATTTCCGGGGCCCTGCGGGTGAGGCAGAAAGGTAAAATAAAGGCTGTTTACCTAGCTATCCACAGTGGATCCCTGGGGGTGGAGTGGCCGTGGATGCAACTGACTGTAGACACGATTTCTGTCTCTGGTAGTGCAAGTCAAGATAGTTTGACTTCAACTGACTGGTGCATAAAGGACAGTTTCTGTGGTGTGATGAGCTGTTGTCAGTCATCCCCCTAATGCATTAGTTAATTGACACCCCTGCCCAACCCTTGGGAAATGTGGGTTTTTTACTTACAATTTTTCAGACACGAGTACAATCTTGACCCCCCTCCCAGGGCCATGCCGAAGTTTTAACCCTTACTCTAAACAATTGACATTTCACAGCTATGTTTTCCCACTATTTTGGTGCAAAATAAAAGCCCAGTCCACACCCGACAGAAAGGTAAAGAACTTGGGGACTATTTCCCAGCACTTTCTTAGGTTTAGGGCCCAGGTTTCAATTGCATAATGCACCAGTCAATATGCAGGGATTTCCCTGATGCAGGTTTTCTGCGTCCCTGACGCAACTTTGTGGCTTGGGACCCTCATTTCTGCATTACTGTGCATCCTTGGGACCCCCAATAGGATCCCTCAAATAGACATTTTTATTTCAGCTAGAACATTTTTCTTTCTGCTATTCATTGCACTAAGTCTTGTGGTGCATTGAGCAATCTGAATTTTTCTGTTTTATTCATTTATAAATTTGATACTCACTTATAATGAGCTTGAAATGCATTACCATATAGTGAAGGGACCCCCAAAATTTCTCAGGGACTCCCTAAATATAAACCTTAAGGGTCCTGGGACACTCGTATGAAAAATCCTAGGGAAAACCCTGCAATATGATGCCCACCAAGGGCGGCGGGCTACCCAGGGGGAAGTAGACATTTTCGATTTTTAGATGTCTAAATCCCCACAGTGTAGACTATGCTTACTGTCTAAATCCCCAGGGATGGGACACATATTTATGTAGTAATTCCCTGTTTTTGGAACCGCACCCAAGTCCATTCCCCGGAACTCAAGAGTCGAAAACGTGGTCAAATACCTGCCTGTTGGGAAGAGCCGTCTATCTTATTCCCCTTGTATCCCCGCCACCTCCCGGGGCGGGCATAATATTGAATGGTGCATAACAGCCACCCTTTGATGGCAAACCTGATAACTGTTTGACTCAACATGCTCAACTAGCACTACATTTTTTGTGTGATTCTTATACTGCTAAAGACACGGTGGCTTAAATTTTAAAAGTTGACGGAGATCAGACCATGTGCAGCAGCTTGACAGATCTTTGAATTTAGCTGCATTAACAATTTAACCATCCTTCAGAATTATGGCGGCCAACTTTTGCTCAAGACTTATTCTGTTCTGTTCACTCTCGATTAATGATAACCCATGCAAATATTGCTACAGTTAAATTTCGCGGTCGTAAAGTATAAAAAAAATCCTCACATTATAACTAAAGAGATCAATTGACAATTGTGTTGAATTGTTCTCTTGCTTAAACAGCCTGAGAGGCAATTCTTCATGTTACCACAAATTGGCAGTTTATATTGGCAAAGTTAAATTTGAAAATTGTACTTGCTGATTGTTATGTTTCAGTTGCTGACAGTTGCGGTGTTCGTGTTACGACCAGGAAAGAGATTACCTCTTCACGATCATCCTGGAATGGTTGGCCTTCTCAAAGTGATACATGGCAATGTTACTATAAAATCATACAGTTTAATTGAAGGTAATAGTCGTCAAGTTCCACAATCAATGACTGAAAGTTTGTATGAACGGTTTGGTCCATATGCACAAGATATTCCTGTGTACCCAGCTAGATACGAGGGTAAATCCATCTACAACGAAAATGACGAATGTACTGTGATAAGTCCTAATAGTAAAAATGTTCATGAAATTTATTCAGAATCTGGGACGGCAGCGTTTTTAGATGTGTTGTCACCTCCGTACAATCATAAGGCACCCACCGATCCAGACTACCGACCGTGTAAATATTTCAAGGATCTGGAAATGGACGATTCTGATATACGATATTTAGTTCAGGTCCGAGCTCCCAGTGACTATTGGTGTGATGAAGTCCCTTATTGTGGACCAAACTTGGCAGACTAGCCTTCTTTGACTTTGCGATGTTCGATCACTTGTGATAACCTTGGTGATTGCATGTAACTTGATGTTACTCAAACAAATTTACCTGGGCTTCTAACCTTTTATTTAGAGCTATTTAACAACAGATGTATTTCCTTAATATTTCACTTTGACATGTGTTTTGTAATACAAATTAAAAGAGGAGAGTATTTATATAACCGCTAGAACGACTACTGTGATGTACAAGCTGTATACAATAAACTGTTATCAGAATGATCTGGATCGCACAACATTCTCATCAAAATCTATATATGCCACACAAGAAGCTTGCAATAATTCATGTTTACATAAAGGCAGAGAACCGGGTTAATTTATTCAAGTAATTTTACTTGTTACAATATTGCTGAAATATCATAAAAGTAAATTTTTCGCAATTTCTGGGGAAAGAATGGATATTATACTCATTATTTTAAGAATATTTTTACATGAAACTGAGATCAGTTAATTGGTACACAAGTTTTAATTACTCAGTTTGAACTTTCTTTGCATATATCATATTTCATTATCCAAGAAAGTATTCAGGAAAAGTTAAACCCAGCTCAGGGATTTTGTGGACTCCTGCTTCCTGAATGCAGTCTCAGGTCGAGGAAGCACATTTATGTTGCCACATGCTCAATGATGAAAAATTGTGCATGTGTTTGGCCTGTAATTCCTTCTGTGAAAGGCAAAACAAATCTTATAATATGGCCTAATTTTGCTATGTGTTTTCTTTTTATGCCCCTACATCTACTGATGTGGGAAGCATAATTTATAATGATTGTTAAGTTGGTTCATTTATTTGTCAATCCCCATCGAAAATATTAACAAGCACATTTCAAGTTTTAAAAGTTCCAAAGTTCATCTATGTTTTACTTTCCTACCCTACACACTGATCCACCTGGGCGTACGCGTTAATTAACACATTAATTTTGCATTTCAAATTTTATTGCTTATTATTGTCTCATTATTAATACTAACTTATAACATTGTTTTTACAGTACTGTAAAATCATTTAATTTTGATGGGACTAAATTTTGTGGTTTTGGTAAAAAAGACTATTTTGATGGGACATTTATTCGGGGGTTTTGCATTTCAGGTTATGACTACAAGGATCAAAATTATTGTTTGATGTTATTAAAGTTTGTGGTAGGTGAACCACGAAATTTAATCCCCCACGAAAATTAATGATTTTACAGTTTATTTCAACGAGATGTTTACACGGTTGCATCAATATTTTACATGATATTAATACATCTAATCATTTGCTAAGTTGGTTGTATGTTACAACTGTTAGTCTTACCAGTTATATTATGTTGGTGGAATTTTCTTTGTAATAATACTTATTTTGACAGGTAAATCCTGTGCAATATCATATATAGACCCTTTACTGCATAGATGGTATAGCTTGGCTATTTTGACGTGAGTCTGACCATTATACAAGAATATATTACAATGTTCTTGCTTTGAATTTATCAATTTCCGCAAGCAAATCATGCAATATCGGTATTTCAGATTTGTGTTTGTATTAGATCTCAAGCGTCTTCGTAATACTCCCCAATTATGAAAACACACAGTCGGTGTTGTAAACGTAGACAATTTATCGACTGTTGAGTTATGCTAATCAATAGGTCAGGCTCATGTCGCATTGGCCTAGCTATACCAGAGTAAGAATATGTACATATCTCATGTGCAGCTTTTAGGGAATCTCTGTCAAGAATGATCTCCCTTGACAAATCCATTTTGATGTTATTGGGATTGTCTCCCCTGCAAACTTTTTATTTATTATTTTAATAAAACTACACCAGTTGTCAATCAATATTTCAATTGTTAATAAATTAGATAAGCTTATGTTTCCAAATGAATTTGATTTAAAGCTTTCACCACACAATAAGGCAGAGCAATCTCTGCTCTGGCGAAACATCAATTACCGCTAGCAAGTTTGTGAAGTTACCAAAATTTGTTTGCCTTAATCCCCGTTACCAAGCCGCAGTCATGTTACGGGCCTCATTCATAAGCCTGCTTTTTAAAATGCCTTTCTATTATTCTTGTTGTATTATTATTTATCTATCACATTTGAAAAGTAAGTTTTTGAAACTCAGATCTTTACGTTTTTGTTTTATTTTGATGAATGTTTTGTGTTGCATACAATATGTATTCTTAGACTAATAAAATATTAAAATCAGTTCTTCCTTTGTTGTTCATCAAAGACTTAAAACATACCTCTGTCTATTTCCATAGTTTATTGTTGAACATTTTATATGGTAAACGGGCAGTTCTCATGGTAATGAGTACCAGAAGTAGGGTGGCACGGTGGTCGAGTGGTAAGAGGATTGACTCCTGATCGAGAGGTCCCGGGTTCGAATCTCGGCCGGGACACTTGGTCATTACAGAAACGCTATTTAGTGTTTCCCACCCAACTAGAGATGATCCTGGTTGGTAACCCAGGGGTAGTCTCGCGTGTATCGGTGCTTTACACCGGGCACGTTAAAGAACCAAGGAATCTATTCGAAACGAGCTAAGGAATCTGGATTCCTTGTATCTCACCTCTGTCTCTAACATTTGCGATAATGCAAATTACATGGAAGAAGAAGTAATTGAGGCTTCGTTGTAAATTTATAATATACTAAGCAAAATGTTCAAACTTTGCTTCTTAGCTCACCAGTCACGAAGTGATACCTGTCAAACTGTGACAAGGCAAGCTTATTGTAATCACCTTTTAGCCTTCCTTCTACAACTTCCATGTCAAACCTCTAGACCAAGGCATTCGATGTGCAAGATTAAGTTTTGAATTAAAAGGTCAAGGCCTTGACATAGTGACCTGAAAGTAGGTGGTCATTGTAGATGGCATTGAGGTACATGCACATGGTAAGTTTGACGTACCAATGCCAAAGCATGTGCATTTTATGTGCTAGGGTCAAGGTGACTTTGACTTAGTGACCTTGAAGTAGGTGGATGTTGTAGATGGCATTGAAATAATGCACATGTGATGCTTCAAGTTTTAACCTCTTGTAGTTTTCCAGAAATTGACCACAACAATAAACTTAAGAAACACTAACGACCAGGCTATGACAATAGCTGTTGTCAAGCAAAAAGGACTGTCACAAAGAGGATGAAAAATAAGAAAAAATAATTTTATAATTATTCAGTTTAATAAAACTAACAAGGTCTGTTTTTACAGCAACATTTTATATACATAACATAACATTTTCAAAAGTCAGATGTTTCTCTACAAAGTTGTTGCAGGGTTCCCACAAATATTCTAAGACACAATTCCCTGAATATTCCCTGACAGCACAGCATTTTCTCCTGACTTTTTAGAGAGATCAGACCTTTCTGTTTAAGCACAATACAAATAAAGAAAAGGAGGCTACATTCGCTTGAAGTGGAGCCAAAAAGTTTCGGAAGTTTTAGGACGAAGTAATTATAGTAAGAATGATCCCAAGCGAGCAAGGATTTTTTTCTAGTCTTTAGAGTTTTCTTCATAGAAAATGGCACTTATCGACATCTTTGATGAAGAATTCCCTGACTTGAATTTTTAGATTTCCCTATCCTTGAACAAAAATATGTTTTTCCCTGACCGTGGGAACCCTGTATTGTTTTTAAGGGTGAAAATAGACAAAAATAATTTTGAACTTACTGGTAGTTACTTTTTTGTAATGAAGGTTACCCAATATTTATTATAGAGAAATCATCAAGTCACATTTAAGTACACAATCATAAAAATGATGAGAGTTGAACAATTTTATTCACAATTACACACAGAGGAAAACAGTAAATCACTTAATATAGCAACAGTAACTGTTCAACATAAAGCAAAACTAAAGAGAAAGCAACAAACATGATCTTCGACATTTGTTCATCCAGTTACTCAATGGAGCTCACTTTTTAACACATTCTATGCCATCTTTGTATAAGTTCAATGCCATAGTTTTATCAAAACTCAAACTTAAGTGTCAAAGTTTTGATCTTCAATTAGTCTTATAAAAGTTGGTTCGAAGATGGTGTACAAAGGGGGAATAACTTTGGGGTCGAAACAAAATTAGGGGTCAAAAGAGTAAAAGGCGAGATTCATAGATTAGGGTAACAGTTAACAACCTGTCTATACTTAACTTAGTTTTTCTATATATACATGCGGGAAGTATCTTGATACAGAAAATACAGTATGGTTTCCCTGTTGAAATTTACATATTTTACATAATAATTGAGAATTGCACTTATTAATGATTAAGTCTGTAACCATCCAGCTTATATTTTTTGAAAATAAAAAACTACTAAATATGGTCATATTTTCAACAGCTTTTACAAACATTTGTTTTATATGGTTGCCCAATGAGCACCTTTTGTAATAACATAACATGTCACTCAGATATCTTAACAATATACTAAAACCCCTTAAACTTCTCAATTTGAGTTAAATCTCAGTTCTAAACTCAACTATTGTCCTCTTGTCAACAATTAATGAGAATATTTTCTGAACAGACCAAATATCAGATATGCATAAAAAATAACATGAGATTTGTGTTGCCGTCATATTTTCAATACAAAGCTGGCACTGGTTACATCATTATTTCGTCCCAAGCATCTCGTGCATAAATAAAGGATTTGTTACAATCATTCTCCATAATTAAAATCTTCAAAAAAGAATAAAAGGTTAAACTTCAGGTAAAACAAGACAAATCCCACATTTATACAGGTCTTAGATGTAAAACGTGAGCATAAAATTAACACACATAATTCCTTAAAGCAAAACAATCAAGGTGATTACTAATGAAACAATGTATTGTGCATCATCACCCATTAAAGAAAACAAACAGTATAACATGTATCTTCATAAAAAACAACAACATAATACTCTATAACATGTCCAAATCAATGAATAAAAGTATTAGTCAATATATGCTAGGCTTTGCCCATTTTCAATCATTTTGTTCCCCAAAAAAAACAAAAACATATCTTGTACAACAGAAATGAATATGCATTTTCAAATAATAAAATATTTAGTTTAATCTTCTTTTGTGTTAGAAAAAAAATCCTTTATCATTAATAAATCTAAAATAACATTTCAAGTACTTTGCTAGTGTTTTCACATAATTATGCAATGGAAGCACTGGTGCTATTTATAATATTGTCTGGTATGGCCACGGTGCCGACCACAGGCCTCCAGCACACATTATAGCAGACACTCTGCCGCCTATAAGGCTAACAAGGCAATTCTGAATTAATTAGCTTGCTAAACCCTAAATTCGAGAAATAAAACTATATGACATGTTTTTAAAACAATGGCATCAAAAGCATTAACATATACATCATACTAAAGCACTTAGTAACAGTTTTTAAAGACAAAATGAAACAAGTATTTTGCAACAAAGAGGTACTTTCCTCAACAACAGTATGGTAACTACGGTTACATGATAACTGACAGTGTACTCATTGCAAATAGCAACACTGATCACATAATTATGTACAATACTCAATCTTCCACTGTCCAAACCAATGAAACTATCCAATCAGTTCACAGCTTAATGGCTAACATATTCTAACATCTGAGTTAGTGTAAACAAACATGGATTCAAATTGGGTGTCACCTTATTCACATCTGAAATAATTGAGTGCACAATTAAATGTTTTGTTTACACTGGTAATTGGGTGAAACATTGTATTCATCTCTCCAACTCTAGTTCTATTGTATCTTCTCACAATCGGACACAGCGCTGGTATCAATCTGGAGGAGTTAGTTCATGATTTATCTCCCCTGCATTCACCAGTTTCCCTTAGTTTATATTATACTGACTTTCACACAAGGTTATTTGTATCTCTGTGTAACAAACTCTAAACCAATGTTGTCATCTGTAAAGAGAACCATAAATAATTAAGGTCTGTAAAGTCAGCTACATGTGGATAAGATTTGAAAGGGCTAAGTAACTGCTAAACTGTAACTTAATTACGTGTAAATTGACTGTTGCATGATATGCCATCAAATGCACAACAAAGTTTGCAGGGTTTTCAATAAGTTTTAACATATTTAAAATGGGCATCACAATGAACTGCTTATGAGCCTATTTTCATGACAATCGGAACTTGTCATGTTGACCAAAAGTTGAAACAGCTTGTTTTACCATAAGGAAAGGTAATTTTCGGGCATTTTTTTATTGTTTTCTTAATATAACTTGATTTTGTACTTACGACCTTCTGATTCTTAGCCTGCGATATACTGCGCTAGCAGAGCAATCAGTAACTTACTTTTCTCATCTAAATCTTTAAGATACAATCCTAGTGAAGCAGCTTGTACCACAAACTCGGATTTCTGACCAATACTGACAGTTTCTAAACCAAATTCTCGTAGAAACATATTCTTCAACAATAACAGTGACGCCGGTGTTTCTCCTACAAGCTTCACCTGCAACAAAAATACACAATATTTCTATCACAATTTGATTGCAACAGTGTGACTAGCAAGACATAAACTTGCAACCGTGAGGCTAGCAAGACATAAACTTGCAACCGTGAGGCTAGCAAGACATAAACTTGCAACCGTGTGGCTAGGAAGACATAAACTAGCAACCGTGAGGCAAGCAAGACAAAAACTTGCAACCGTGTGGCTAGCAAGACATAAACTTGCAACCGTGTGGCTAGGAAGACATAAACTTGCAACCGTGAGGCTAGCAAAATATAAACTTGCAACCATGTGGCTAGCAAGACATAAACTTGCAACCGTGTAGCTAGCAAGACATAAACTTGCAACCGTGTGGCTAGCAAGACATAAACTTGCAACCGTGAGGCTAGCAAAATATAAACTTGCAACCATGTGGCTAGCAAGACATAAACTTGCAACCATGTGGCTAGCAAGACATAAACTTGCAACCGTGTGGCTAGCAAGACATAAACTTGCAACCGTGTGGCTAGCAAGACATAAACTTGCAACCGTGTGGCTAGCAAGACATAAACTTGCAACCGTGAGGCTAGCAAGACATAAACTTGCAACCGTGAGGCTAGCAAAATATAAACTTGCAACCATGAGGCTAGCAAGACATAAACTTGCAACCGTGTAGCTAGCAAGACATAAACTTGCAACCATGTGGCTACCAAGACAAACTTGTTTACTTGGCATTATATAATCTCAGAACAGAGGACATTAGGTGTCAAGCACATCATGGTTTCAGTATTTGCCAAGTCCTTCTTTGTTACACCTTGAAGAACCAATTTCCCAAATGCAAGAAGGTAGTGCAATGAACATGATTTTAATTGACCTTCTGTCATTTTTCATCATCTTCGATCTGTTTTGATATTTTTAGTAGCAGCTAGGGCTGTAACAGTACGCTCACCTCACGGTATGATATCAACCGCCAATTTTCTAACGGTTTGGTATATTTCGGTATGATACAATATTCTCTAACAGCAGCTTATAAACTACAATTTTTAAGTGCCAATGAATTTGCTGATTCTCTAACAGCAATTATAATGTTGCTATCAACTGTTTTAAATGAATTTCGAGAATATGAGGCATATATTAATACAATTAAAAGGAGTGAAGCATGGTAATTTAACAAAATCAGAGGACTATCAGACATTATTTATCTCTGAATATTATTTTGCCCATGAAAAGACTTATACCGAACCGTACCGAAAGTCACAACTATTGTACCTTGAACCGTGTGGAACTGAAATCTGCGGTCTTTCGTGTACCGCGGTATACCGTTACAGCCCTAGTAGCAGCCGAGTAATTTTAAACGGATTCACCAAACAGTAAGCTATTTTTTCAAAATTCAAGCACCATACAAGTTCTTTTCGGCAGATTCCAATTCAAGTAATTCAAATTCAAGTCTGTAACCCTGTAGTAAACAATGCAACCCTTACCATAGTATCCCCAGACATCTCACTCTCAGGTAACAGGACAACGGTCAGGTTCAAGTCTTGATATGTAAGTAAGTAGTTCATAGCCACCACTTCACATAAATGACGGTACAGACCTTGTAAATAATCCTTGATTACCAGGCGCATTTCATGACTAGTGTATTTTGTAGAGAGCACAATACGTCGAGGTTTGTCATAGCTTTGTGGTGTATATAGCACATGGTTAGAATTAATGTCACTGAATAGTTGTTCAGCCAACTTTGGCCGCTGTTTTTTCGCTAGTAGTAAATTCATCATTGATCGTTTAGCATTTGCTGGTATAGAAAATGGTACGTCAAATTTTAAGAACTGGTCGTAGACCTCCACAGGTATATCCAGATTCCTTGCCCTCAGACACCCTTCAATCAGTAGAGACGACATCTCAATAACATCTGAAACAAAATATGGACAAAAAATGTTTTTAAATCTTACTCATGGGCTGTTCATTTAATACCTGGATCATCGGATCCATATTAAACCAAATCGGATCCATATTAAACCAAATTTTGCTAAATTCTTTGTTCCTATCAATCACTATTTGGATTGTCTGTGATATTAAATAAAGAGCGCTAGCTGAACTTTGACCTATCAGCCCTCAATATCAATATGGGTAACCTACTTGTCAGTCATGAACAGCCTGCAAACGAAGTGAAAGAATCATAGATTGGGAATAATTGTTTATTGCAAAGGCATCATTTGATCTACAAGCCCACAGGCAGACAGACTGACATACACTGTGCATATACATCAAGAGTGGCAAGAGATGTAATAGATAGACTATAAAACTATTCGTGAAACATAACATGCAGGTAAATAATACTCATTGTATCATCACCTGCCATATCTTCTAGAAATATCTTTACTTCAACAAGACTGTAAAAGAGAGGTAAAACTCCCCTGCACATCAATGGATACTGTGACTTTTACCTTATGCCAGACTTTGCCAGCACATTTTGAGCACAGTTTCTGCATACACTATCTTCACTAAAACATTTGCTACAAGTTTCTTCGAAAGTTGTGGAATAAGCAAAATTTTGTTGCAGAGGAATGGGGATTATATAATATAATAATTATGTGACAAGGGATACATTAAGTAGAACAGTACAGTACCTGGAGAATTCCATTTTAAAGCAGTTTGTAAGAGCTGATGTGCTTCAAAATGTTTTTTCCTATCACATAAATCCTTGGTTAACACAACAAACATTGTCAACAACTCCTTCTTCACGTCAATCCGTAACTGACTATTGGCATAATCTGAAACAATAATTAAAACAATACTAACAATTTTATCATATACTGTAAAATCATTTAATTTCGATGGGACGAAAGTTTGTGGTTTTGGTAAAAATGACCATTTCAACGGGACATTTATACGTTGATTTCGCATTTCAAGTGATAAATACAAGGGTAGAAAAATATTGTTTGATGAGATTTGATTTTGTGGTGGAAAGTGAACCACGAAATCCACGAAGTTTAATACCCAAAGAAAATTAATGATTTTACAGTAATAGAACTGTCAAGCTGACAGTAAATAATTTCTGGAAAAATCTAATTCTGATCAAAACTTATGTCTGGCACCTTCTCATTTTGTATTTCAATCTGATTCCGTTTTCAGTCTTAAGAACTTTCAGGCCAGGTCATAGTCCAGTCATTGAAGCTAAAAAATATGGTCAACCTCAAACAAATTGCAAAACAGAGTTTCTTTGCATTTTCATCATCTACAGACTATTATCAACTACAGACAAAACGTCAAATATGCGAGTTCAGTGGGGAAAATACAAAAAAATCGACATGTTTAAGGTCACTTTTGGTAGCAATTTCAGCATTTTCCTTATTTCATACTACATCGGGAATTTTAAGTTCTAATAATTCCCATGTAAGTCGATAAATATTTACTAATTGCACCTTAAAGCTTATATTTTCTGAAAGATACAACCTTCTTCTATCGAATACAAATATTGATTTCATCATCAGACAATTTACTTTTCATATATATGCCAGTCTACGTGTTGGTATACTACCCATTCAAATGTCGACAAAATGACTCAAAATAGCACATAGAAGGGGAAACAAAAGTTTTACTCATTTCTTTAATATTAATCCAATTTGTTTAAAATTTACACATATCATTTGTTGTATACATGTATGTCTAATGGAAAAAGGATATTTGTGATTGGACAGTATACAATAATGTCAATATACAAAATGTACATGCATTTATCGATTCGGGAGAAATAGTGATTGTTCTCTTCGTCTGTTCGTCCACAATTGTATTTGTATTCACAATTTTGGCTTTATGATTATGAAACATGGTCAGAGTGATTATCTGAACAAAATTAAGGCCAAGGTAGAAAATGGATGATCAAGGATAAAAAACTAGGTCACTAGGTCAAATTGTAGCAAAACCTTGTGTAGTCGCTAGAGGTCATAATGTAGACCTTATATCTATGAAACTTGGTCACAATAATAATATCAACAAAATCTAGGTCAAAATTATAAATTGGGTCATCCGGGGTCAAAAAGTAGGTCGCAAGTTAAAATCAAAGGAAAACGTTGTGTAAGTACAAAATTCACAATTTTGGTCTAATATTTATGCAACTTGGTCACAATGCTCATCTCAAAACATCTAAGACAAGTATGTTATTGAATAATTTGGGTCAAAATTAGGTCAATAGGTGAAAATAATCGATGCGACTTTTTGGCACATGAAGGTTTGTCTATTTTTTGACCTAGTGACCTAGTTTTAACTCATCATAAGTAAATATTGAATTTGACCTACATTTTGTCTTCATTATCCATGTGACATGGTTTCATAAAGATTAAGTTAAAAAAAGTTACCAATTTTCTAGGGCTCTTTTCAGCTGTAAGGCCGCTCAAGCACCCTTTGACATTTTAACTCCCCTGGTCATTGGGCTACATATGGAAACCTACACTCGTGTCTCCCTGGGGAGACTATTTCTCTCCTGTGGTGTGGCAGCCAACATCGATCTGCGGCGCCCAGGAATAGACACTGCCCTCACAGGTACCATTTTACACCATGGTGGAGTGGAGCTGTGGGTCTTGCTCAAAGATTTTAACCAGTGGTCCAGAGGGGGATCGAACCCCGGACCTCTCGATCCCGAAGCGCTCGCCCTACCTCTAGGCCACCGCTCCCCATTAGGTAAAAAGGGCGCCTTCTAAAGATTTGTTCTATAATTTGGCCTAGTGACCTAGTTTTTAACTCAGGTTTATCCAATTTCATACATGACCTTGAGTTTTGTAAGGTGATCATTGTGACTAAACTTCACAAGTGTAAGGTAGAAAATGCGACCCCTGATGACTATATCTTGTTTTTTCTTTATTTTGACCTAGTGACCTAGATTTTGGCTCCAGTTAACTCAAAATTTTATTTTGCCTAGATTAGCTTTCGATGATCATTGCTGCCAAGTTTCATAAAAATCAAACCAAAATTGCGACCTCTAAGCACGATGTAAAAATAAGTTACTGGTACAAGTCAAGATTTATTTACATCAAAAGTGCCAAATATCGCGAAAACATGTGACAATTCAATATATTTGTAAATATTTCAAAAAGTCCCACGAATATTCAATTTGGACATTTTGTACATTGCTAAGGATAGTTTTACGCACCATATAAACACAAAACTGTTTGTTTTGCAATTAGTTTGAGGTTAAACGTTAAAATGACTGGACTATCAGTCTGAATGTCCGATGCATGCTTTATTTAATCTTTTGAGAATCCTATGACTATTTTCATGAAACATCATCATATTTAAGCTTGTTTATCAAATTACCGATGATACAATCCATGGTCCATACACAATTCTCATATTAAAATTCAAGTATTTTTCAAGGTTTTTTCTAGGCAGAATGTGTTTTTTCAAGGCATTTTCTGGAACATTTGTAAAAGTAAAATTGTATGATTTTGAAACTCTACGCTGGATAAACATAGACGAATGTATTGGTGCAATTAGAATGAGATGTGAAGTGCTAAGCGATTGCTGCATTGACAATACTTTTCATATTGATCATTAAAAAACCGTGTACCAGTAGTCAATGTTTCTAAACATTGCCTAGTGAAATATGCAGAATTGTATACATTACCATACCTTGTATGATGTTCACTGCTTTATCTGGTAATTTATTCTTGATGAATGTATCTATGGCTAGTGGAACCAGGCTGATCCCTCTCTGTTGTTCAACAAGGGGACTTAACTCTAGCAGATCAGTACCAAATATAGTTAACAATACAATACTAGCTTGACTCCACAGTTCTAGATTGTAAGCTTGACACAAAATGTCACAGGCTAAGAAAGACAACCCTGCCTTGTCCAATGTTAAAGAAGGGTTCTTAGACAATCCTGAAATTATACAGAAATGGTAACATAAGATTACTAGGGTATATACATTATTTCCAACCATAGACTCACTCAAATTCACTCATTTTATTTCCAATATGTGTGAGGTTATAATGCTATGACATGGCGTGATTTTGAAATTTTCTTACTTTCATCTCATGCCATGACGGCATATAGATACTCGGATCAGGCCCGTAGCCTCGTAGAGGCAAACAAAGGCACTCGCCTTGGTAAAAATTCATAATAAGCAAATTTTTAAAGAATAAATTGCCTCAAAGAGACTTTCTGAGAAAGATTTGCCTATGGAGAAATTTTGGTCTATGGATACAGCTCTGCAAATCCATGACTTTTTCATCAGGATTCTTAGTGATCACCACTGTTCAGGCCATACTTCAGGCCAGTGGTTAGTCAACTGGATTTATAGTCTGGTGATCTAGTATAGATTACCAGTCAGAGCATAAATGGTCATAAATACATCCTTCTATGAAAATTTGATAACTAAATGCTCAGAATTTCCTCCTCATAGCAAGAAGTTGTTCAGGCTGCTTTTTGAAAAGTAGGCCAGTACTAGTTAGAATACAATTGATAAAACTCGTAAAGTGAATCAGTCACTGTTTATTCAACAGAAAAAAACCTTTGTGAAACAGCCTTAAAACCAGAATCAGCTACATTTAAGCACACATGGATTATATGAACACAGCTAGAGTGGCATTCACATTGTCAGGGCATTGCTTCAGTCTATCATACCCATTTTTCACTCTTTGTGTAACAGTAAAACATTATTATAATATTGAAACTTAGATACCAATAGAATAAATACAACCTACTCTGAAAATACAAAGTCGAAACATCGCCTATAAATTTTCTCCAAACATCTCCAATGATCTTCTTGTCTTTACCCAGGGCTGTCAAAAACCGCTTGATGATAAATGGTTCCATAGGACAATGTTTGGCACTCCTGTTGGTGTATAACCTCGCTAGCTTCTGTACGTCATTGCTTATTGAAGCATTCTGTAAAAATATGCAGAAGATATTTGTATAACTATTGTATGTCCCTGCCTGAGATTCAAAATATGTACCAAATTAACCAGTGAAAAAAATATTTTGGGTAGGGGGTTGTCAGGAAGGTACAGGATGATGAAACAAACTGTATACAATTCTATTTTAGACCCAATTGGTTTGACCTTTGATCTACTGACCCTATGAGGATAGGGCTCGTCTACTGAAACTAACCATCATCCAAATGAAATAGTTTAGTCATTTACATTAAAGGTCATGATGACCTTGACCTTTGACATCAAAAAGTCATCATCAGAACAGACAAGACAGTCCCCTGCAGACATTCTAACAAGTGTGATGCAACATAAAACAATGAAGGTGGAGTGTTGATTTATTGGCAAGGCTTGTAGTAAGTTGTCAATCAAAAAACAAAGTTTTGTCTGTCAACATATTGCTACTGTTGAATATTCATATAATCATGGATTAACCAATCAAGAAATCGAATTTTTTTTGCTAATTTTTGAAGTTCAAATTAAGCCCCTTATTTAAATAGCCATACTTCTGGCTTAGAATGAGAAGGTCGTAAATTTATACAAAATCAATAATTTGAGAACACAAGAAAAAACTGTCTGAATTTACTCTTTACTTATGGAAAAACAAGTTTTAACATTTCATTTTGGTCAATATAACAAGTTACAATTTTCATGAAAATAGGCTCAAAAGAATCCTGATATATGTTAAGTATATTTGTTATGGCCTTCTCATTCTAAGCCAGTGATATGTAGAAAGACCTACAAAATGAATGTAACAATACATACCTCCAGTAGTTTCACAAAGGACCTCTGTGCATCGGTTGGTTGAGGTAAACCAGGCATCATCTCGGCCATATTAGAACTCACCGGCGGCTTACTGAACCTTATATTTCTAGCAAACATTAGTGCCATGGATGCGCTACAAATCGGAGTGTTCAAAATGCTGGGAGGATGGATCGGCCGGTTAGAAACAGAAGCAGGATGCCCCAGTGGATGTGAGGACAGAAGAGGCGTGGGAGTAGATGGCCTTGACCTTCTTGATGCTGAGGTGGTTGTAGTAGTGAGTTCATAGTGTTTAGACTCTAGCAGATATTGAACTGTCTGAGCTGCTTCGTATTCATTCATCTCCTCCAATTTTCTATGTAACTTCTTGAGTAGCTACAAGAAGAAAATATCCATTAAAAGATACCTCAAGGATTTTATGTTTTCTCTATAATGCATAAGACAATAAAGCTTAAAGGAAGATGCATAAATCCAAACTATACACACGTTTAACAAAATTCTCTGACAGGTAAGCTATAGATCTGAGTGAGAACAAGACTAACTTACAGGTATATGTATTTTATGTCAGCTATCGAGTGTTGTATGTAAGACTGTAGTAACTGCTTATAATAAAAGAAGGACATACTACAGTCTGCAGTAAGAACTTTTGTGCCATCCTTTACATGTATTGTTGATTGCCATGACTTTATTATTGTGTGTATGTTTGTTTATTGTTATTGATGTTGCAATAGATTATCATTTCTCAGCCAGGCGAGTGCTACAAAGTGCTTTCTTATACAATGGATCACTTCGGTTACGATTGGTAGCACTTTCCCGCACTTTGCTATGGGTGGCACGGTGGTCTAGTGGTAAGACGCTAGACTCCTGATCGAGAGGTCCCGGGTTCGATTCTCGGCCGGGACACTTGGTCATTTCAGAAACGCTATTTAGTGTTTCGCACCCAACTAGAGATGATCCTGGTTGGTAACCCAGGGGTAGTTTCGCGTGTATCGGTGCTTTAAACCGGGCACGTTAAAGAACCAAGGAATCTATTCGAAACGAGCTAGGGTATTGCACCCGGATTTCTTGTATCTCACCTCTGTCTCTAATATTTGCGATAATGCCCCAGAGTGGGCCCTGCAAATTAAATGGAAGAAAGAAAGAAGGGTCTGCTAGCCCGAGCACTTGCAGGTAGCATACAAATTTTTTGCATTTTTGAAGCAAGCCGTTTCTGAGCGCAAGCTGTAGCGCCACAGAGCGCTCGATAGTGCCTTGCTTATCTAACGGGCTCTAGGTTGAGTATCCTACCTCATCACTTACACCCTCCAACATCTGTCGATCAGCATTCTTCAACCAGTATACAACTTTACGTAATATAGGTACATGTAGCACTGGTAATTCTGTACCATTTATAGTAGCATTCAGACCATAGCTTGTATATTGTATCGGTACAGGAAAACATACACTACTACAGAATACGATGGCTTCCCATAGGTACAATAGATTGCCTAACTCAGCGAAGGTTCTGAAACAACAAATTTTGAATAATTCTATATAAATGTTATTACTAATAATAATTAAGCACTTTCATTCACTTCAAGACACAACATCAACTGGAGAAGTTCAGACATAAATACACATCTCTACTGACAGGCAATTTGAAATCATATGATAAAATCATATATATTAGTGGGGGATTTAATTCCATGGATGATCTCAACTACAAAATTAAATACCCACGAACATCAACAATGCCTATAGTACGAGGGTTGTACCAGAATTACGTAGACTTTTGCCATACCTTCCATACCTTTCATCATACAAACAAATAATTTTGGGTGGAGTGCAAATTATATTTACTGAGTAAGTACGTGACATTTCAAAGCCGTATCTTATTTTGATCAAATTCGGTAGCTTCCGGGGATAGATAGGGGTACGGTATGCGGGGCACGCCAACGCAACGTCACGACGTCGGCTGAACTTCCGGGATAAGTGAAGCTCCTAAATGTGTACATTGTAGCTATAAAGATGGACACAACCATACACAAAACTTACGGATGTTTATTTACTACCTTAAATGTGATAATAATCCAATATCTTACCAGTAATGTCGCATATAACCCTTATAATAGAACATCGATCCAGGTCGATGTGGTCCTAGAAAACGCTTGGTGACGTCGCATTCGCCGTTCGTTTTCACCGTCGATCCATGTCGTTTTATTCGGTATCTACTACAATTAATGCGCTTGTGTCGTTTGAAAAGCATGTAACTCGATACTAGAGATTTAGAGTTAGTAGGTTCCGACATTTAAAGCGTTTGTTCTGGCGTCTTCCGAGGTTCACACAAAACTTCGTGTTGATGCGATTTCCAGCGTATTTTGCTAACGTCATATTTGTACTGGTGACGCGCAGCAGATGTTTCTTATTTTTTACCATAAATCAACAACGGTTACCTTTATAAAGTCAAAATTTACGGCGTACGTTCCAAGGATGTTGCGCTTTTATGTCACGAAGTCGCGTTAAAATTAGACTTGACATCTGTGAGGTATAAACAGTTGAATAATACCAAAAATGTTTTTAAAATTCGCTGCCCCGCCTATCCAACTATTGGTTACTATGGCTTGATATTTAATGGCTTTCTACCATTGTGTTAGAAAATATGTTTACCGATTCTCTTGGAAAAGGTTTGAAGTTTCTCTACAGCAAATTTGGTGATAATACATGCCAAAATAAAAGAGTTATGACAAAAGTCTACGTAATTCTGGTACACCCCTCGTATATGACTTATAGTGGATAAGATATCCTTAAAATTACCTCACAGAATGTTCATTTTCACCAAAACAACAAAATTTAAATGCTCTATTGAAATTAAAGTAGTTTGAATGCAATATTTATTGCTGGCTTAGAATATGAAGGTCGTAACTACAAAATCAATTTTTTGAGAAAACATGAAAAACTGTATGACAATAACTCTTTACTTATGGTAAAACAAGCTTTTTGCTCAACATGCCAAGTTACGAATTTCATACAAATGGGCTCATAAGAAGTGTGTTATGATGTAGATTTCAAATACGCATTAGTCTTGTAAGGCCGTAAGTGGCATTTACGCCCTTCTCATCGAGCCAGCGATATATCTATCATACTTACTTGAGCAATATATGTACAGCACGTGGTTGAGGTAGAATATTAGCTCGTATAGCAACTGTCAGCGCATTCTGTAAGGGTGTCAAGTCTTCTAGATTATCTACACATTCATCCCACATGAATATTACACAATCTATATGTCTAAAATATAAACAGATATAATATCAAACAAGACTGCATTCAGTAAACACTAATGCTCCTATGGAAGCCTAGTCCATAACGAATAAAGACATTACTACCCAACACAGATAGGTATGTTACCTCTGTACTAATTATCAAGCAGATTTGCCAATTTTTAATTTCGACCATGCAAAGTCCCGTACTACCTTAAAGTGTATAGAGCTACATTGGAAGATATTTTTTTTTTAAAGTTTCAAAAACTAAAAACCAATTATGCTTTCATATCCATAAGATCATTTTTCGCTTCAGTTTTTTACAGAAACTTTGTGTGTGATTTATTTGACATGCGAACTGTCCATTTTCATACGAAAGTGTTCTAGAACACCCTATGAAACTGTAAGAATCGTTTATTTTTCGATGATTGAATAAAAGTACACAGAACCCATCCAAGTTTTAATTTGCAATAAAGGTAGTCTAATATCATACTAAATACAATGCAAGTAATTATTTTGACATTGAATGACTGTTAGAATATAGCTCTATACACTTTAAGATAAATGCACGGAAGACATAATATTGGTTTTGTGAGAGTTGCTTCCCTTAGACTATAAACACTGCAGGTATTCTATAGTTTATTTCGCTCTGAAGACACATTAATATATCTCCCCAAGGAGAGTGGCCTATGAACATGCATTTATAGTTTAAAAGTTGTTATTTTGTCTACAATCCAACTAGAGGCTATATTTCCTTTTCTTTCCATCTTATGGTGTTTTCCACCTTTAGGACTCAAATGAAGCACTCAAAATGCACCATTCAGCAGATGAGTTATGAAAGTAGTGTAGGGCTTGATAGAGATGTTTGTAAAACATGTTTGCCCCATGGCAATTCAAATGTTAGAAATGGTAAAAGGTCACAGTGACCTTCACCTTTGCTCCGAACTTACCTCAATATTAATTGTAGTCCTCTACTGTCTATGATCAACGTTCATGTAAACTTTGCAGCAATATAACCCTAATCAAAGATTGAGAGGGAGGGGGGGGGGGCATAATGTCTACTTCTTTTTAAAACCAGGGCTCTTTATTTTAATAAGTCAAATGGCCATGTCTAATTCAGATATTAATTTTTGTTTAACTTTTTGCCTATTTCTTTTTTATAGTTTGAAGGAGTGTTACATAATTTTATGTGTAGTCACCACCCAGATTTGAACACGGGTCGCCAGATTAGACAGCAAGAGCACTAACCACTGAGCCACAACAAAGCTAAACAGGTTTTCTGCCCATGAATAGTCAGCCTTAAATTTCATCATGAATTTAGAATGTATTGTAAACTATAATTTGCTTACCCTCGATTGACAAATCCTCTATCCAGGAAGAGAAACAGCATTCTCTGACAGTGTGATTGTTTGCCCATAGTGCAGCATTCATCAAATAATGTGTTCAGTACATCCACATCTAGATGCTGCTGATAGTAGATGTGATGGTCCATAATACTCATTGCTCTGTAAATAGACATGCTTGTACTTAAGGTATATGGGTTTTCTCAAACAAAGGGCCATGCATATGATTGTTCTTAATTATACGGGTTTTCTCAAACAAAGGGCCATGCAAATGATTGTTCTTAATTATATGGGTTTTCTCAAACAAAGGGCCATGCAAATGATTGTTCTTAATTATATGGGTTTTCTCAAACAAAGGGCCATGCAAATGATTGTTCTTAATTATATGGGTTTTCTCAAACAAAGAGCCATGCAAATGATGGTTCTTAATTATATAGGTTTTCTCAAACAAAGGGCCATGCAAATGATTGTTCTTAATTATATAGGTTTTCTCAAACAAAGGGCCATGCAAATGATTGTTCTTAATTATATAGGTTTTCTCAAACAAAGGGCCATGCAAATGATGGTTCTTAATTATATAGGTTTTCTCAAACAAAGAGCCATGCAAATGATTGTACTATAGTAACATGGGTTTATCAAACAAAGGGCAATTTATCTGACCCAAGATTCCTGACAGCATTCAAACTAGCAATTCATGAGAAGTTTCATTGAAATCTGACCAGTGGTTAAAGAGAACATTTTGAGGACTGACAAATTTTGTAAGATTCATCCCGACAGACAAGATATCCTTGTGATGCAGATTTCAAATATAGATGTAAGCAGGGTTTTCAATAGGATTTCATGTAGGAGACATTTTTGTACATTTGAGGAGGCCAAGGTGCCTGAGCACTGAAGATGGAAGGCAGCTGGGGGACAATTTGAGGCGGCTCAAATATCATTTGAGGCAGTCAAATTGGCCTCCTGCCCCCTCCTAATGACAACCCTGGTAAGGATGTAAAAAGGTTCTCATTCTAAGCCAGAGAAGTACCAGTACATATCAATGAATCCAAGTGTAAACAAACCTGTCAACATCTCCGCTCATTATAAACTCAACCACATCTGGAATGGATTTCCGTAAATCAAGCTGCAAAATATGAATAAATGGTAAAAGCATTCTTGACATCTTGGCATGGTTGAGGTATAGAAACTTAAGAACAGGGATGACTCATGAATCTACTAGCCCAGGAGAAAACAAAAAAGCTACAACATTTCAGTTTCAACAATTAATCATGTCAAGCTTGAGAGCAGCTGTGTACCTGATACTGAATCATTTTTAATAAAAATTAAGGGATTTGCTAACCTTTTAAGGTGAAATAGGACACTAAATATTATTTTCTCTTGTTAATTTTGCCAAATCCACTTGCCCACAGGCCATTAAGCCCAAGTCAGGCAAGTTGGACAATAGAATTCCACACCCCTGTAGAGCTGACAATTTTGTCAGCATTTCGCTACTTCTCTGGTTCAATATTATTTTTTTGAGAGTTTAAAGACTTTGTGAAATCATCATTCATAAATCATCAGGGGTCGAATTTAGAGATATTTCTACTAGCTAAAATTAGCTTGTGACATTTGGGTTCACTATCTAAAAGCAAAAGCTACAAGCTAATAAAATTTATTAAAATTCATTAACCAATTTAATTGAAAATTAACTGCTAAAAAGTGCTATGCCTTTAACACTATGCCTGTAGCATGAAACAGACAAACAAAAAATCAAGATACATTAAAAAGGAAACTGCCGTTCACATACGTGTTAAATCATTTAAAACTTAAAGCTTCATCATTCATGCATCGATTTATACTTAATGCGAATGTCAGGTACGAAAATTGTAAGTCCGTTACGTCGATTTTCATCTGTGTCGCGGAAATAGGTGAGATTTCAATTTGTTGCTATTATTGCATGATTTGATACTCCTCTTTGTCGTAAATTGATTCATTGAATTTATTACTAACTGTAACAAACTTGTACTCGATGATTGTTGGTGTATTTTAGTGGATATCTGCGATCCGATAAAGCAAATAATAGGCATAAATGAATTGCAATATCTCTGTCATAGTATATCAAGCAAAAGTGCCGAGCAATTCCGAATGGGGATGGCCTGTTTACTCGTGCAAGTTTCCACCGAGAGTTAACGACAGAAAACATGTTGTTTTGTTGATATTTATATTTGACAATAAGCAATTCGTTAAGGAGGACTTTTATTGTTGTTTGCTCCTTGTTTTCATACTCGCTAAAATATGCGAGTGACTTTTCACTCGCTATTCTGAATTTCTACAAGCTATTAGCGAGTATGCGAGCTTAAATTCAAACCCTGATCATAAGCAACTTCTCAGAAATTGGTATTTAATATTAAAAAATTAGCGAAGATTATCAAGATGTACTTGCAAAGATATACCCTTTTAAAAACTAGAAGGTTATAATCAAGTACTGTAACTTTACATAATTGTGTTCAGTGGACAACATCCATGTATAGCTTGACTATTTTGACCTGAGCCTGACCTTTATGCAAGAATATATTACAAGGTTCTTGTGTTGAATATATCAATTTCTGCAAGCAAATCATGCAATATCGGTATTTCAGATTTGTGTTTGTATTACAAGTCGCGCGTCTTCGTGATACTCCCTGATTATGAAAACATACAATCGGTGTTATAAACTTAGACAATATATCGACTGTTAAATTATGCATGCAAATCAATAGGTCAGACTCATGTCCATGTGGGCAAGCTATACAAGGATTACACTGCAGATATCCACAAGACTTCCTCAATACTGTAAAATCATTTAATTTCGATAGGATGAAATCATGTGGTTTTGGTAAAAAGTACCATTTTGAAGGGATATTAATACGGCGATTATGCCAATGTTAGTGTTTGATGGGATTTGATTTTGTGGGTAAAAGGGAAGTCGCAAGTCCACGAAATATAATCCCCCACAAAAATAATGATTTTACAGTAGATTTGTGTCAGATGTTTCTGTATGGTTTTCACAAAAGAAAACTGCATTGCACATGATGAAAATTGGAATTCTTGACTAAATCTGAGTCTTCAATTTACACACAAGCGACCTTTTTAAAAAACTCTCAAGAAGATGTTTGAATACAGTGCAAGATTAGCTTAAGCTGACCAGTAAAAATTCAATATTAAAATAATGTGTACACTTACTTCAGTTGGAGCTGTATGCTTGTACTTGCATGGTTTTTGGTTAGTACACTTTCCATAATAAAATGTCTTGTAACAGTATCCCTTAGGCACCCAAAATTTCTTCTGTGCGTTTGTGTCCGTTTGTTGAGCATTTGAAACACTTTGTCTTGATTCAATATCTATATGTCGAGCATTTGAATACATATCCCTTTGTTGAGCATCTGCATCCATGTCCATTTGTTGAGCATTTGGAAAAGCTCCCTGTGAACACCTATCTGTTCGTATTGCACCTGGAAAATCTTGCTGTTCACACATTTTCATCTGCTCAACATTAGGAAAAGTTTCTTCTGAATACACATCAGCAGGTTGAGCATTGGGAAAAGTTTGTTGTGAAAACACATCCCTACCTTGAGCATTGGGAAAAGTTCTTTGTGAATACACACTCGCAGGTTGAGCATTGGGAAAAGTTTGTTGTGAAAACACATCCGTAGGTTGAGCATTGGGAAAAGTTCTTTGTGAATACACATCCGCAGGTCGAGCATTGGGAAAAGTTCTTTGTGAATACACATCTGTTTGAGCATTGGGAAATGTCTGTCGCGAACACGCAACTGTTGCTTGAGCATTGGAAAAAGTTCTTTCTAAAGACATATCTGAAGGTTCAGCATTAGAAAAATGTCTCTGTGAACATGCAACAGTTGGTCTAGCATTGGGAAAAGGTTGCTGCATACAGGCAACAGTTAGTCTAGCATTGGGAAAATGTTGCTGCGTACATGCAACTGGTGGTCTAGCATTGGGAAAAGGGCGTTCTTTGGAAAAAGGTTGCTCAGAGCATGCAACTGTTGGTCGAGCATTGGGAAAAGGCAACTTTGCACATGCAACTGAGGGTTGAGCAAGGAGAAAAGGCCTGTTTGAACATGTAACTGTTTGTTGAGCATTAGGTAAAGTTTGCTGTGAAAACGTAACTGATGGAGGAACATTTGGAAAAGGTCGCTCTGAGCAAGTAACAGTTGGTTTAGCATTGGGAAAATTTAGCAGCGAAGGCAGCTCTGTTATAGGAACATTTACTTTGGCTGACTGGGAACCACATTTCATATGGGGATCATTGCTTTGCGAGCTAATGACGTTCTGTTGGACATTTAAACCAGGTTGTTTTGTTTGAGTATTTAGACTAGTATTCTGTAAGCTTGTATTCAATTGTGAACATTGTGGTTGGAATTTCTTTGAGCACCTGTCTACTGATTGCTGACTTGAAGTGTTGATTTGAGCAGCTCTTGAACATGTTTCTTGGTCATCACTCCCCAACTTCACCGCCCTGTCAAAATCCTTGGAGTTCTGTCAATAAATGGAAAACAGGTTCATGAATTAATACTACAGAACAAAATATAACTTTGCATGTTGTCTGTTTACGCTCATCTCAAGTGAATGACCATTTGTTTATTCTCCTGCCAGATTGGCCAAGGGGTCAGAAGTTCAAAAGTCAAGGTCACAGTGACCTTTACCATATATGACTACTTGGTGGTTGTAGAGGCATACATGGTTAACACACATGTCTTGTTGTTTCCCTGTTCCCACCAAACTAGGGATGAACTGGTAAGTAACCCATAGGTAGTCCTGTGTGTATCTGTGCTAAAAAGGGTTCAGAGGTTCAAGAAGTGTACTGTTGCTGGCTAACCTCAGAGTAAAGTTGAAAGATCCTAGGGCAAAGTGTCCCTGAGTTATTGAATGGAAATTATATGGTTTACCAACAGACAAATGGACAGACAGACAGACCAACGTTTGCAAAGTGGGGGGCATAATGGAGAAGATTTCTGAAATATACAATGCCAAGCCAGGAATCAACCAGTGACCTACACATTGGTGGTCAAGAGTGTTGTCATTTATAAGCCAGCATATTTAATGTAACCTTTAATAGACTATTTAAGACAGTCAAGTTATTCTGTATGTGAGGATAGTAGCTATAAAAGCTAGACTTACTAGACAGCTAACCTTTCCAGGTTCATTAAGACCAGAGGGACCATCAGTGTCACTTCTTGTTTTGATGTTTACTGTAGCCTCTGGTACGACAGTGTCACTGGTTTTAGTGTCAACCGTAGGTGCCTCTGGATTCAAAGGTACATAAGGCTTGGCATCCATGGTCTCATCATCAGTACCACATTTGTCAGACTCTGATGGTGATGCCATTGTATACGTGTACCTGTAATATACAAGTATGTTAAAACACAATATGAAAGGCCTGGGTCGTATTCCTTAGGTTGATAGATTTACGTAAGGTTTTATAGGAATCCCCTTAGTTTTATATGATTTCACCTTAGATATCTGAATATGAAGACTTAAGGTTGTTTCAGATATCTAAGGTGAACCCATATAAAACTAAGGGAATTCCTATAAAATCTTAGGTAAATATATTAACCTAGGGAATATTTTTTCTAAGGAGCTTTATGAATACGAGCCCTGTGCTGTACTCTAGATGAAAAACAAAATATAATAGATTTTAAAACCACTGTAAAAGATTAGAAGAATGTTGGAATAACAATGAATCAATGAAAAACAATACGTATGCCCCATGCCAGCCCAATAGTTGGACATAGTAAAAGGTCAGATTCCTTGACCTTTGACCTACTGGCACAAAAATCATTGATCAGGAACCATTTGGTCTAAAGCTATTTACTCATGTTATAGGTCAAAGTGACTTTGACATTTGACCTATTCACCTCTGTTGCTGACCGGCCTCCATGTAACGTTTGAGGAACCTAGGACCAGGACCAGTTCTTTATTTTTCTTACAGACATAAACAGACCAAAACGTATGTGCAAATACATATTCCCCTCATCAAAGAAGGGACTGGGGGGGGATAAATATTAGACATAGAAGTAAGACTTACTTTTTGTCAGTATTCCAATCATCTTCACTAAATGTATTTAGAAAGGCAGCTTCTTCATCCGACACACATAGACTGATCACATCATCCATACCACCATCACTTTCTATCCGACCTTCAACCTTGTCCCCCATACCACATCCGATCTCATCATTTTCTACTCTACCATCAACCATATCTTCACCAGCCTCATCACTTTCTACCCTACCATCAACCTTGTCATCCATTACACTACTAACATCATCACTGTCATATGTGCTATCAAGCTCCTCATAGTTTTCTAAGTCACTGTCTACTGAACTATCACTGTCTTCAACACCATCCACATCATCAACTACCTTGTTATGCAAATCATCAACTACCTCGTTATCCATATAATCATTTTCCTCCTTGTCCAAATCATCAACTTTCTCGTTGTCAAAACAATCATGTCCTGGATACAACAATTCAGTATTTATGTCATTAAATCTAGTTTCGGCTTCAATAATCAGATTAAGTCTAGTGTCAGTTTTACTTGCACTGGTTGTTTCAACTGCTGTATCAGTGTCCATAATTACATTACCTGCTTCGTCATACTTGAAATCAGCAAGGTTTTGACAAGGATCAAACATGTTCTGGTTTTCATCTACTGGCAAATTCAATGAAACATCACTGTACTCAAAACTGTCGTCATCACAACTTCCCTGAGAACTGGACTCATCATTCTCACCGAACTCGCTCTCATCACTTGATTCCTCTTCACTGAACTCAGCCTCTTCATAACCACCTGACTCATTTTCAGTTAGATTCAAATCTTTGTGTTTTTCGGTAAGTTCAATGTTATTATTTTCATCCTGGGCCCCATCCTGAGCATTGCCCTCTACTGATACCAATGACACATTATTAGCATTGTCCTGTTGTTTCACTTCAGTGTTTGTTATTCCAGGACCATTGTTTACGACACCATTGAATGTATTGTCCCGTACCCATCTTTCTAAACCTTTCACTAATACATTAGAAATATCATTTTGCGATGGGAAGTTTTCATCTTTAAATGAATCATCACTTGAACCACACATTCTTGCATTGTTAAAGTCACTATTATCACTAATATGAACTTTTCGTTTATCACCAAATATAGTTGTGTCATCTAGAAAATTAGGGTTAGGTGAACAAATGTCGTTTCTAATTGAAGTTCGGTCATTCGCCAGACTTTCACTATCGGTTTGCTTAAAGCTCTCTTTCATGTTAGCTCTAACACATTCATTAAAATCTTGAGTAACACTTGACACTAGCGCTTTCTGTGAAGGCGGTTCTTTTCCATTAAAGGCTGGTGTATCATGTACATGGCCAGTTGTCCTCGCCTGGACTTCACCAACTTTACCTGGTGAGCCATTGGACGACAAGGTTAGGTCACCTAGGAGACATGATCCATCATCATTCACAACCATGTTAAAGAAATCTTTCTCACCCGTTAGACAACCTTGCAGTGAATCAGTATCAAGAAAGTCAATTCCTCCACTGATAGCATTCTCCACAGAGTACTGTTCCATGTTACCTATTTGAAGGAAATCTGTCTCAGGATTATCTAGCGTACAACGTGCGATGCCAATCATGTCTGACGTAGATTCTTGAGAAGGTTGATAGAAACTTATCGCATTTTGCACATCTGGAAGAAAAACAAAAGTAACGCGATGAAAATTTTTTTTTTTTTCCCCTAATTAGTAATCAGTCATTCAGAACATAAAACAAAGTTGTGAAGTTGGCATAGACTTTACAGAGGCACTCAATCTTACCAAATTTTACTTTCTACTTCAATTTTATAAAAAGTTATAAGCAAATTAACTGACCACTGTGACTTTTAGCATCTGAAGTCATATTTGGTCAATAACAAGACATGACAGCAGCTCAGATGAGTTTAAAAGGGGAGTTAAGCTTTCTCTTAATTCACAATCACTGATAAATTACGCATAAATCAAGTTTCAAAAATCAAATCAAGTTATTAAGAAATATTTGTGCAAAATGCACAACTAGGCTTGGTAATAACCCTTTTTTGGTTTCATTGAAACCTGACCAAGAAGAACATGTGCAGACCAACTGTATGACTTATATACACACATATATCAATGCGATAAACTCGATAACAACATAGTTTTAGACAATCGTACAGACAGGCTTCCAGCACAAAAACAACATGATTCCACCACTACATGTGAAGGACATAAGCTGTATGATGCTTGATGCTTATTTATCCTGGTTTAATACTCACTGTTTCTAAACAATTTGTCTGTCATCTACTGTGGCTGTTTCACTTAACTAGTTTTCCTGGATCAAGTGCTCTTACCAGTACTAATAACTAACCATTCCACTATGCTATTTAGTATTATTATAAAGTTACCTGCAGTATTTCTTGCACTGAATACTGGATCAACAGTGGAATGAGCTGACGGTTGAACATAAAGCTGGAAACCTGGTGTATTCTCAACATGACGGGCCGACATCTCATCATATCTGCTAGCTTGTGTTGTAGATGATGCCACTATGGATGGAATATCTAACGGTGAGGCCCACTGTACGACCGAGTTACCTAGGTCGCACGCTAGGTGTGTGGGCAATGAACAACGTGGTCTTGTAGAGTTCGATGCTTGAAATGTATTGAATGAAACCTTGAGTACATTATTACCGTAGCTGAGCGATGTACAAACAGACCCTGATGGTGCCATGTCGCTATTACCACTGTCACCGGCAAACTGTTTGAAGTCTAGTCTAGTCAATCCTTGTCTAGAAAAACTCTCAGAGAATGATGGGAGTTTACTGGTGCTTTCTTCTTGCTCCTTCTGCTTCTTAAATGGTTGTGAGAACACTGACCCAGTAGAAGGTGTAAAAGACGGCACCAAAGCTGTCTGCTGTCCATAGTTCAGTCCAAGAGCCGATTCCAAGTTACGTTTCAAATTTTTAACTGATAATGTTTGTTTGCTCCCAACGCAGTCATAACCTAGGTTTCCAAGTAAAAAAGTAGGCTGACTGATTTCCTGACTCGTTTGATAGTCGCTCGGATCCAGCTGAGAATCGGTTAAAGGTTGACAACCAGTTTTTGTCACCACACACTTGTCATTAGTTGTAGACATCTTATAAAAAGATGCCTTCACAAACTCGGGGATCTCCTTCCATTCAGCATTCTTGCGCTTCTGGTCTTCAGTATAAATTTTCTTAGCTGTCTTTGACCCATTGAATTGTTTCATTGTTTCGAATCCCTCGTTTAAACCAGCAGTTTTCGGCTTAGGAATAATCCACATGTCCACTTTCTGCTTTTGTATATTTAGGAAGTTACTCTTAGTACCCTTTTTCACCTTTTTGCGAGCAGATGTATCATCATCATTAATAAGAGCTTTCTCAAACTCAGTTAAATACGTATTTTCCTCAGACTTAGATCTTGATTTTTCAGGTATCTTAGCAGTGGTTCTTTTACTTCTATTCTTCTTTTCCACGATGTTCACTGATTCAGTCTCTTGGTTTTCTATTCCAAGTTCTTCAGTCACTTTTAACATACTCAGGTCAGGCTCCTTATCTTCATTGTTCTTAACAGTAAGGTATTCCGAATCTTCAGGATGATTTGAATTATCAGCAACGTCTAATGTTCTAATTTTCTCTTCCACTGAACCATATTCTTCGACATTTTCAGAATCAGTCCCAACAAACTCTTCACCATTTTCTTTGCTTTCTGTAACCACTGCAGCATTTCCATGCTTGTCCACTTTGTCAACAACTTTCCATGATGGTCTTGTAGTTGATCCTATAAACTCATAATTTAACCCATCAGACTTGAAGTTGGTCATTTCCATTTTTGGCAAACGAATAACTAATTTCTGATCTGATTCAATCTGTGAGCTGAAGTCTTTGTTTCCATCATTCTCGATCAATGTTGAACTGTTCTCTGTTGCTGGTTCCGAAACATTATCTTCTTTAATCTGAGAATTACTATCACATGGTTTATTGTCAGTATGGGATTCTTTAACTCCAAATCGTTTTTGAAGTATCAATGTTCTTAGTTCATGAGATTCAATGCCACAAGTTTGGGAATGAAGATTCATCATTACTCTGGTCACAAATTTCGTGCCACATTGTGAACAAGTGTAGAGATTTGATGTTACAGGCTCTATAGTCAAGTTATAATGTTCTTTATCAAGCCAATGTTGATGCAACCCTGACACAGAATTGAAACGTCTATTACACATCTCACATTTACACGAGCAGGTACCTGAAGTTGGACTCACCAAAAGTCCACTTGAAACTGCATTATAACTGGGTATAAAGCTTTTTGTCGGCACACCACAAATTTCAGAATGAAGATTTTTCATCACTTTGGTAATGAAATTCTTGCCACATTGTGAACAAGTGTAGAGATTGGGTGTAATAGGTTCAACAGTCAAGTTGTAATGTTCATGGTCTAGCCAATGTTGATGTAAGACCGACACAGATTTAAAACGTCTATTACATGTCTCACAACGATACAACGAAGTACCCAAAGTCGGACTCACTAACACATTTTTTGAAACTGGTTGCCCTTCACAAGCTCGGGAATGAAGATTTTTCATCACTTTGGTCATGAATTTCTTGCCACATTGAGAACAAGTATAGAGATAAGATGTTATAGGCTCTACAGTCAAGTTAAAATGTTCGTTGTCAAGCCAATGTTGATGTAAGTCGGACACAGATTTATATCTTCTATTACATATCTCGCATCGATACAACAAACTATCAGAATTCGGGCTTAACAAAACACTGCTAGAAACAGTTGTGTTGCCTTGTAAGGCTTTTCTAAGCTCCTTATACCTCTGATTACAAGTCTTGGCATGAAGACGCATCATCACCTCTGTCATGAATTTCTGGCCACAGAATATGCATGTGTGAAGACTTGCAGTTATTGGCTCCTTGGTCAAATTATAATGTTCTCTGTCTAGCCAATGTTGATGTAAGTCAGAAACAGATGCATACTGCGAGCTACATTCCTGACAACAATAGAAAGGGGCTTCTGAATGCATCCAAACTTTAGTTAAAACAGTCTTACGGGTTTTGTAAACAATCATGTTTCCATCTAACTTCTTAGATTCCTCCAATGAAATCTTCGAAGGATATTTCACCTTCTGACCACCCATAATGTTACTGTCAGAAAGTCTCTTTCTACATGTTGCCTTTGTCGAATTTGAATTCTTTCGGATTGTTGGCAATCCTGCTTTCTCTGATGACTTAGCATAATTCTTATGTTTGTTCATCATACTTGAATCCCTGTTGGCTTGATGAACACCTGCTTTCTTGTTTGTGGTATGTTTTTGATGTTGTCTAGGTATTACTAGCACATTATTTCTGTTGTTTATTGCGTGGCATTCAGCTCCTACCATGTGTCGTCCATCATTTTCTTTTCTGCAGTCACCAGCCAGTGTTAGTTTGATTGAGTCACCGGCCATAGTGGATTTGATAGAGCCACCACCATGGGTGGAGTCACCTGTCATGGTTTGCTTGATAGAGTCACCAGCCATGGTAGGCTTAATAGCGTCACCTACTATAGTCACCTTTATACAGTCCGAGTCACCAGCCTTGGTCGGATCAGCCACATCTATTGCACCTTTCAACTCATTGCAACTTGGATCAAGTTTATCATCAATCAGTCTATTAAATCCATCGTCTTCATTACTCTCAGAAGTATCACTATGTTCAGATAAGTCTAACTTGTCCAGTATTCTCATTCCTCTCACTGTATTAGGTTCATCGTCTTCATTGGTCTCAGAATTATCACTATGTTCAGATAAGTCTAACTTGTCCAGTATTCTCATTCCTCTCAAAGTACCAGTATCTGGTTTATTGTCAGTCTGTTCACTGGTAGCAACCACTTCAGTATTCTTTGTCTTGTCCGCTATTCTGGCATCATTTGCACAATTGCTGAATTCCTTCTCGTCTAAAAAACTGAACGTAATTGAATCGCCGTCATCAATGATAGATGAGCAGTAACTACTAGATGCATCATGGTCCACACCGCCATCAGACAGAGGCAAGTCATCCGTAATACATGGAGTACTTGCAAAACCGGAATCTAGAGTGTCAGTATTATTTCCTAAGCTACCAGCCACGTCATTAAATGGCCTTTGGTGACTTTGGTCTTCATGCTTTTGTCTCATAATCACCAGTCTTGACTGAACTTCAATTTGTCGTTCTTGCTTTTTCCCGTGTGAACTACCGACATGTGAAACACATCGGCCATTATCATCTTCCGATTCTGTGTCACAATTCATATTCAATTTTTTCGAGTTTTTACCACAGTCTTGTCCGATACCCATTAACTTCTCACTTGACATTTTCTTAGTTAAAACGAGACCTGCAGTTTTTCTTGATGGTCTTTTTCGATACGTTTTTCTAGATTTCTGACTTGAATTCCGACCTTCATCCTCAGACATATCTTTACAGATTTGAGATTTATATGACACATCAGGAATACTGTGTTCTTTATTCCCTTTATATGAATACCTGCTGGTCAACTTTTTCAAACTTAACGGAGATCGTAGTATTTTATGTCTCTTATTCTGAACTATCCACTTGGGTTCATCATGATCAATTTCACAGTAAGATGACTTTAGCATCATTGTGTCATCAAAGTGTCTTTCTTCCTGTTTAGAGATTTTACAGTTCAAGGTATGATTCAAATCACTGTCAGCTTTTCTTTTTCTTCCATTGATCATGTTACCATGTTCTTTCTTATTTTCATATTTGGGTCCGGTAAATCCATTGATATTATTCAGGGATTTCTTTAACAATTCTTTTGTCTTTGTTATACTTGGAGAACATACATGGTTAAACACACTTTTGTTCATGTGGCGCAATAGCGAACTCTGTTTATGATGGAATGGAATTGCAGACTCATTATCACTGTCAGTTTCAGTGAGCACTGTGTCAGAACGCTGTGTAATTTCCGAAGAAGCATTGTTCATACGTTTTGACATGGGATCAGTTCTAAGACCTTTGTCATGTACTCTAGAGCGTTTTCTATTGTTAAGTCTCGACCTAAACTTTGCAATATTCGAATCGTCAAGTGGATCAACACTTTTCATAGAATTTTTACTTGCATCAGTCACATGTACTGGTAACTTTTTCTCATCTTTGCTCCTGGTGCACATTCCAAACTGACCCTTTTTATCCCCTACAATATACACAGAATCATCACTATGGCAATTCAATTTCACGATTTCCTTATCTTGACTTTCAGTTTTCCTCCCAACAGAAATATCTCTCTCAGATTTGAGACTACTTTCCTGGTCTTTAGGAAACTCAGTGTTTTCAACAATAGAACTGTAATGACCATGACTAACACTTTGATTGTTTATTATATTTTCAAATATGTTATCAGACTTATAATTTTTGCACTTGGCTTCAGAATTTTCAGCATTAAATCTCGACACACTAGTATCATTATCATCTTTGTCACTGTTATTATGTATAATACCTGCACCAACTGCATCTTCACTATGTTCAGCATGGTCAGTGCCTGCTTTAACTACACTGTCACTATCAGCAAACTTGGTGTCTGTTTCGACTGTGTCTTGTGTTGAAGGGTGTGCTGCATTCTGGAGTTTACTCCCCTGACTTGTTATGTTAACGATACACTGTTCAGTACTTGATGCATCATTATTCGGACGGTTTTCAGATTCACAACAATTAGAGCTGACAGACTGACCAGCAGTATGGCGCTCAAACTGATTCGACTCATTTGATCTTAATTGATTGAGGAATGCATATAGTTCATCATAAGAAGAGAAGTGATGGAAATAATGATACTCCAAATCTGGTTTACGCTTGAATGTTTCACTACAGAACTGACATTTAAATTCTGACAATGAAATGATTTCAGTTGCAGGTTTTGTTTTTGTATCAACATTTGAAGCATGATTCACTTTTGACTGATCACTTGCTGTACTACCAATAGTCTTTCCACTCAACCGATCACTACAATTCATTGACACGTTACATTTGTTACTTTCATTCATCGACTGGATGGGTAGAACACACTTTTTTCGTGATTGGTAACATTCATCATTTTCTTCCATAGAATGGTCACCATCTGGTCCTAAATCCATTGCATCTCCAAATTCATCAATGAAGGATATGTAATGTTGTGGCAGTTGACTATAACCAATAATTCTTCGAGCGATTATCTTCGTTAGGAATAGAATTTCCACATTTCACTACATCTTTTTTGTCTTCTGTTATTTCTTTGCAGATTCTGTTTCAGCTTGGCCTGAAATTTGACAGAGAAATCGGGCAATTAGGAATGCACCGAGGTAAGCAATATAGAAGTCCCCCACCTGGTAACAGTTTTCAATGCTTCTGTTACCATGGCAACAACAAATTTTGTCCAAATCAAAACAAAAACAGACGTGCATAAACTCCTTTATGATTGATCCCTATCCACATACAAAGTTTCATAAATTTAGCCTAAAAACTGTTTTGGAGTTATAGATTTTCTTGACAGTCGGAGGGCTAACCTATAGTCCACTCTGATTGAAAACTAAGGCCAGTACGATTACTTGGTTAAACGGATACGATTCGATTACAAGCTAAAACCAGTTTCAATTTGCAAAACTGTTAATCGTTCTCAAACCATTTGCATGTACAATGCCAATAAATTGCATGTTATAGCATGAATATAATATATATATCCTTGACAACAACATGTCTGTATCATGTTGATTGACACATAAACAAGCAAACTAACTTGGTAACATGTGAAATGTTAATCCATTCTTATGTGTTTTAACATATATAACTCTTATATATATTGATATATTGTACACGTACAAGTTCAGCTGCTGAAAGAACCTTGATTTGCTCTTCATATTAGCAAACAACATTTTCAATATGGGGGTCGATTAAGCGGTTCAATCGACTTCATACGAACGATTAACTGATTTTGAAATCATCCTGGTCCTATTGAAAACCGGTACCGGAATAATAATTTGTTATTCTTTTTAGTTTATAAGATTTAAAACCAGCTAGAGATGTCTTTAAACAAAAGGGCCCTAAGGCCCATAGGTCGCCCACCTGTCTAAATACACCTATAGATGGTGACCTAAGAAATCCTTTACACCTTCAAAGATATAACAATAGATTATGCTAAGTATCAAATCTTTGTAGTTTCATATGTTCCCTATTTAAGTCTATGTAAAATTGACGACTCCCTGGCGGGCCAATTTTCACCACAAAGGCATAATGTGAACAGTCTGATGGTAGAGGACCATTAGCTGATACTACATACCAAATATTAAAGCTGTAGGCATAATAGTTTTATACAAGAAGATTTTTATATGTTTCCCTATATAAGTCTATGTAAAACTGGTGACCCATTGGCAGGGCCAATTTTGACCCAAGGGAAATAATCTGAACAATTTTTGTAGAGGACCACTAGTTGTAGTAGTTGATGCTACATACCAAATATGCAAGCCCCGTGCCTTGTGGTTTCACACAAGAAGATTTTGAAGATTGCATTTTTAAAACAAGAGGGCCTGAGAGGCCCTAGGTCGCACACCTGTTGCACATTGGTCTACTACCTGGTATCAGTACAACCTACATTCTGACTGTATTTCATGAAGATTGGATCAAAACAGTGACCCCTGTTTTTCTAAGATATGACCTAGTGACCTAGTTTTTGACCCCACATGCCCCAGTTTCAAACTTGGTCTAGATTATATAAAGAACAACATTCTGACCAAGTTTCATGAATATTGGATCAAAATGGTGACCTCTGGAGTGAACACTAGGTTTTTCTAAGATTTGACCTAGTGACCTAGTTGTTGACACCACATGACCCATTTTTGAACTTGGTATGAATTTCATGGAGAACAACATTCTGACCAAGTATCATGAAGATTGGATCAAAACGGTGACCTCTAGAGTGTATACAAGGTTTTTCTAAGATTTGACTAAATGACCTAGTTTTCGACCCCGCATGACCCAGTTTCGAACTTGGCCTATATTTTATAGAAAACAACATTCTGACCAAGTTTCATGAAGATTGGATCAAAACGGTGACCTCTAGAGTGAACACTAGGTTTTTCTAAGATTTGACCTAGTGACCTAGTTGTTGACACCACATGACCCATTTTTGAACTTGGTATGGATTTCATGGAAAACAACATTCTGACCAAGAATCATGAAGATTGGATCAAAACGGTGACCTCTAGAGTGTATACAATGTTTTTCTAAAATTTGACCTAGTGACCTAGTTTTTGACCCCGCATGACCGAGTTTCAAACTTGACCTAGATTTTATAGAGAACAACATTCTGACCAAGTTTCATGAAGATTGAATCAAATTTGTTACCTATAGAGTGAACACAAGGTTTTTACAAGATTTGACCTAGTGACCTAGTTTTTGACCCAGCATGACCCAGTTTCAACCTTGTCCTAGTTTTCATGGAGAACAACATTCTGATCAATTTCATGAAGATTGGAACCAATTGGTGACATCTAGAGTGTACACAAGATTTTTCTAAGATTTGACCTAAGTCTATGTAAACTGGTGACCCCCTAGCAGTCTTCCCGAAATCGAAATGCAAGTTGCTAGCCTATCGGTCCACTGGACCGATGAAAAAAAATCTCAAAATTGACGCAGATTCGTCGAAAATTAAGAGGATAAACTATTTGTGTTAGAAAATACCGGTCAATGTCCGAGTAATTCCCAATTAATTTACCCCTCTAAGGCGTAATATCATAGCTGGTATTAATACAAAACAGATCAAACCGTAGTCTCTAGAGTGAGCGCAAGATTTTCTAAGATTTGACCTAGTGACCTAGTTTTTTACCAAATATGGCCCTGTTTCAAACTTGGCCTAGATTTATGGAGAACAACATTCGTACCAAGTTTCATAAAGATCGGATCAAAATAGTGACCTCTGGAGTGAACACAAGCGTTTTCTAAGATTTCACCTGCAGTATTGACCTAGTTTTTGACCCACATGACCCAGTTTAGAACTTAGCCTAGATTTTATGGAGAACAACATTCTGATCAAGTTTCATGAAAATGAAATCAAAATAGTGACCTCTGCAGTGAACACAGCTTTGACTAAGATTTGACCTAGTGACCTAGTTTTTTTACCTCACATGACCTTGTTTTGAACTTAGCCTAGATTTCGTGGAGAACAACATTCTGACCAAGTTTCATGATGATTGGATCAAAACTGTTGCCTCTAGAGTGAACACAAACAAATTGTTGACGGACGAACGACGGACAAAGAGTGACCACAAAAGCTCACCTTGTCACTATGTGACAGGTGAGCTGAAAAGGTCAAATTGAACTTATCCTTTGACCTAGTGACCTAAAGTCCATACACATGTGAAGTTTCAAGTTCATACCTCATGTAGTTTTCCAGAAATTGACCTTAACAATAAACTTGACGCTTATGACCAGGCTATGACATAAGCTCTTGTTTTCTTCATGAAGTCAAGCTAACAAGAGGGCTGAAAGGGCCCTAGGTCGCTCACCTTGGTTGCACATTGGTCTAGGTATCAGTACGACTTTCATTCTGACCATATTTCATGATGATTGGATCAAAACAGGAGTCTCTAGAGTGAGCACAAGATTTTTCCTAAGATTTGACCTAGTGACCTTGTTCTCGACTCCACATGGCCAAGATTTCAACTTGGCCTAGAGTGCATGGAGAACAACATTCTGACAAAGTTTCATGAAGATTTGATCAACATGACAACCTCTGGAGTGAACACAATGTTTTAACCTAGTTTTTGACCCACCTGACCCAGTTTCAAACTTTGTCTAGATTCCATAGACAACAACATTCTGACCAAGTTTCATGAAGATACGATCAAAATTGTGACCTCTGGTGTGAACACTAGGTTTTTCTAAGATTTGACCTAGTGACCTAGTTTTTGACCCCACATGACCCAGTTTTCATCTTTGTCTAGATTCCATAGAGAACAACATTCTGACCAAGTTTCATGAAGATTGGATCAAAATTGTGACCTCTAGTGTGAACACTAGGTTTTTCTAAGATTTGACTAAATGACCTAGTTGTTGACCCCACATGACCCAGTTTCAAACTTGGCCTAGATTTCCTTGAGAACAACATTCTGGTCTAGTGTCATGATGATAGGATCAAAACCACGACCTCTGGAGTGAACACAAGGTTTTTCTAAGATTTGACCTAGTGACCTAGGTTTTGACCCAGCATGACCCAGTTTCGAACTTGGCCTAGATATCATGCAGAACAACATTCTGACCAAGTTTCATGAAGATTGGATGAAATTGGTGACCTCTAGAGTGTACACAAGGTTTTTATAAGATTTGACCTAGTGACCTAGTTTTTGACCCCGAATGACCCAGTTCCAAACTTGTCCTAGATTTCATGGGGAACAACATTCTGACCAAGTTTCATGTAGATGGGAACAAATTGGTGACATCTAGAGGGTACACAAGATTTGTCTAAGATTTGACCTAGTCACCTAGATTTTGACCCCACATGACCCAGTTTCGAACTTGGCCTAGATTTCATAGAGTACAACATTCTGATCAAGTTTCATGAAGATTGGATCAAAACTGTTGCCTCTAGAGTGTACACAAGCCAATTGTTGACGGACGACGACGACAGATGGACGGACGACGGACGAAGAGTGATCACAAAAGCTCACCTTGTCACTGTGTGACTGGTGAGCTAAAAAGTGACCTTTGGAGTGAACACAAGGTTTTTCTAAGATTTGACCTATTGATCTAGTTTTTGACCCAACATTACCCAGTTTCAAACTTGGCCAAGATTTTATAGGGAACAACAATGTGACCAAGTTTCATGGGGTTTGGATAAAAGCAGTGACCTCTGGAGTGAACACAAGGTTGTTCTAAGATTAGACCTAGTGACGTAGTTTTTTACCCCACTTGACCCAATTTGGAACTTGGTCTAGATTTTATACAGAACAGCATTCTGACAAAGTTTCATGAAGATTGGATCAAAATGGTGACCTCTGGAGTGAACACAAGATTTTGCTAAGATTTGACCTAGTGACCTAGTTTTTGACCCCACATGACACAGTTTCGAACTTCACCTTGATTTTATAGAGAACAACATTCAGACCAAATTCATGAAGATTTGATCAAAACTGTTGCCTCTAGAGTGAACACAAGCAAATTGTTGATGGACGGATGACGGACGAAGAGTGATCACAAAAGCTCACTTTTTCACTATGTGGGAGGTGAGCTAAAAATCAGAACCAAATATTTTCACGAAGTTTTAGTATGATTGTACAACTTTGTCTAATTTTTTTACCCCTGACTACCAAATATCAAACTTGACCAAGATTTGATTGCCTTTGTGAACAAGTTTTTTTTATCTAAAAGATTAGGATACAATTGTGACCTTAGAGACTAAAATAAGGTTTTCTATGATTTGACTTTGTGCTGTAGTTTTTTTACACAATATTCAGGGGGTAGAAAGGTTTTCATGACTAACCAGTGAATCTTCAAAAGTTGGCAGTTGATATGATATCTCACTTAAGTAACAAAGAAGAAAGTCATAAATTCAAAAGCAGACGGCAAGCATGTTCAAATACCCAGTGATTTTTTCGCCTTCCAACTCAATTCTACCCCCTGCACTATGAAAATTTACCTAGATATCTTACAGTTGAGATAGTCATTGAAACCAAGATTCATAAATATTGAATGCCAAAATAGTGACCGCTATTAATTCGCAAGCAATTTTCAGCCGTAAATGTATCGTAGATGGGCCAGTTTCAGTGACCCTACATAAAAACCCTTCTTACTGTTGGAATATATTAAAAATAAATTTATGCTTGATCCTTACTTTATCTGAACCAAAATTCCTTCAGATTATTTGAAATAATCACTGGAATCTATCATTTAATGCTCTCCATTGAATTATGTTACAGAAAATGAATTGGACCAGTTTCAGTGGCCTCAATTAGCATTATCCAAAATACAGTCTATTAATTAAAATTTTAGAAACAAAATTTGATGCCCAAATAAATGAAATAAATGAATTCAAAATATAAATTTATATTTTTTGGCTGTGCCTGAAGCAGTTGATGAAGATGGACTGTATTAAAAATGGCGTCCCTCTAGATTTTAGTGCAAAAATAAGTGAAAACATAGTCCCTCTTATAACTTTTTGATTTCTGGTTGCAAAACCATAATATTGGTACAATATTGAAGCTAATATTCTGTAGTTTTCGGAATTATATATGACAAGGTTATATTTTAATTTGCACTATGTTTTAATTATCGCCATATTACGCCAATATGTCTTAAATGACACCCTAAATAATACCAAGAACACCATAAGGCGGTTTACTAACTTTTGGAGTAATTATGAACATTAAAACGGGGACAGAACTTGTTAAGATTTGTAACTTTGATCAGCAGATGACAGAAAATATATGTCTCCAAGAACATTTTAATTTAGGGTACTTTTAAGAAACCCTATAAAAAGTCATAATTATAGCATTTGGTAAAAAATACCATAGGATATTAAAAACAAAGGGTCACTTAAGTTTTGTCTTTTTGATGACAGCATGGACAGCTATATGGTTGCAGTTGAATATGCATTCAATTTTGGCATCATAGAACTCTTCAAAACAGAGGATGACACAAGGAAATACAGGTCACTGAAACAGGTCCGTCACTGAAACAGGGCAATCTACGATAATACAATATTAAATTCAATACGCAATTTTCACATAATTTATTCAAGTTTTTCAAACTGCATTTATCTATTTACTGGCATATGCAGAGCTACAGATAAGCTGTATATTTACTTAATTACACAATTAATTTTCCTACCTACCCTATTTTTGTAGAAAGACCTGAAACAGACATTTTTTGGCCTTGCCCAATTATTAACATACAACCAACCAACATTTTTGGGGGGGGGGGGGTGAATTTTGTATTGATTCCCAATTGTAATTACAAAATACCCAATTTAAAAAATCATGGGGTAATTACCCAATTAGCTCTGCATACGACTAAAAGTAGACTCTGAAGTCAGATGATTCTGTCGTGCGAAAAGTGACTGCGATTCGGATCCCGTATTTCGGACATTCAATAAATTTACACACAATGCTTATTTGGCGCAGTTTTAATTAGATAAGTGACTATATTGCGAACCATTTGAAACACTGCAGCTTTCAATCGATATTATACTCAAGATCAAAAAGGCAATAATTAAGGTTAACTTTCTGACAGTTCAACATTCATCATCTGTGTCGCTGAACGCTTGGAGCACGGAATTTATTTATTGCAAAATTGCTTGGCTAATCTAAAGAATTGGAATATTTTCCATGATTAAAGAAATAGAAATACAATAAATCCTTACATCGAGACGGTTTTACTCCTTATTCAGCAATATGCACGTTGTTCTTCGAAAAGTTTATCCGAATTTGGCATCACATCGACGTTTGTTTACATGATCAGCGTCGCACATGGTCGTCACAGTCACTCAGACGATTTGGCGGGAAATGATATCGCAGCAACGCGATGGATGCTGAGGCGGGCCCAATCAGAGCAGCGGACACATCAACTGATAATAAATTTGCAAGGACTAGGCTCTCATGCAATAATATTTTGATAGATTTTGTAATTAAACGTCATAAAATGTAGAATCTACATCAGATAATTGCTATTGTGGTCCATCTATTCCATGCATTCACAATAATCAGTCGCGCCCAACCCAAAAATAATGAGCTAATTAGCAATTAGTAAATTCGGACAATTTTATAAAGATCTATCATTCATTGTTACTATATTATTTAGGTAATATCCAAGTCATTACTAGTACAAAGTAGTCATCAATCAATTATTATTTCGATCGAATCAAGAATATAGGAATAAAATAAAATAACTTTTATTTCCAAGCATAAGCAATTTCTTGCAAACACTCTGAGAAAAGAACAAAGGCTTCATTCTGATTATTCGAAAACAATTAAATACAGTGAGTAATATAATAAAAAACAAGGCACATTATAAACTTTAAAGACTAATTTTATACTGTACAGTACAGGCCCGGCTACAGGATTTTCTGAATGGGGGCACGAGGTTTGTACGGGAGTCGAACCCATATTGTTGTTTGGGGATCTGGAGGACTCCCGGGGACAATTGCCTAATATGTGATTGAAATGCATAGGATGGGGTCCATTCTTTAGATGTTGGGAATCCATATATTACCTGTTTTATGTTTATTAGCGTTGGATGCATGGTGCGAACATTAATAATTGTTCAGATATATATTTGTAGATACTAGCTTTCCCAAAATGGCAATTAGAAGATTATTATATAAGTAGGGGGACGGGGATATACTCTCCCGGAAATTTTTCAAATAAATGGATGAATCTGGTACATTCTAAGCCTATCTGGGAGGCCTAAAATATCCTTATATTGTGGAAACATGGCGCGCTTTTTACATAAACAACAAGCACATTCAAGTCTTTATTTTGTAAATCATCTTACTTTAGTGCTCGCCCAAGTGAACAAATTCTGAAACTTAACCTTAATGGTTCAGTAAGGATTATTTAACATAGAAATGACTAAGTCTAAAAGTAAAATAATAATCCAGAACAAACTTTATCTTGTATATTTATTACTGTAATGCAATAACTACGTGATGACATATAATGTATATTAAAAAGTATTCTGCGAGCGAAGCTAGCACAAAAAATGCCCATCTTATATTTTTTCAAAAAAGAATCTAGAACATAAGGCAAATTACGCATAGTATTTTCGTAAGACTAATTTAGGCCGAACATTATACATAAACAAGGCTCCTTGTTCTGACATCGGGGGCCTGGCCCCTGGTCCCACGAATCCTTTACCCATGAATTGTGGCCCTCAGGAGCACGTTACGTATATTTTAAGTGTCCATTCACCTGGTCAAAATAGTCAATAAGTTCATTGCTATTTCTGGTGGAATATTTTACAAGATCTGTATTTACAGTTAAAAGTATAAAAATATAAGTTTTTGGAGATATACCGTCAGCTAGGGGGGCAACATGCCTTTTGGACCCCCCCCCCCCCCAATAATTCAGACGAAAATTATCATTTACGACCTAATATATCTCGTTATAGACAATATGCCTTCAATTCTTGGAAAAAAACGTATAAAAAATGTTTTGCTAACCTGGCTCGCACAATAACTTCCTATTTTAAAATTAAATTGTGTTTAATGTAAGAACTTAAATTCCCTGTATTTAGGGCATTTTTGAATGCCAAATAAGGTATCTCAGAACGCCTAGAATGCACCAGATTGATATATTGTTTAGAAAAATTTCTCGGGGTCATGTCCCAGGACCCCTGTATACTTGAACGGATTAACTTTCAGTTACCATGTAATTACTAAACCAAATGAACACAGAACCATAAACTCACACTTAGTATAAAGATATAGGAGGGTTTTGGACGTTAAGAGTACAGTTTATGTCGAGAATAGTTTCGTGCAAATATTGCGTGTTGACATAATTGACATAAGAAAGCTACTTTGCGAGCGTAGTGAGCAAAAAATATTGTTTATCCCTAGTTGCCAAATGTTTGCGCCCCCCTCCCCTTAATGTTGAAGACGCTCCTACGCCCATGCAATGAAACCAGCTCTTTGAGTGAAATACTAATGCAAAACAAGAGAAAGTGTAGCTCATCCTCAACCTCCCCAGAGTCACTTTGCCTACATTTTCTGTCTTCAGTGGAAGTTTTATTGTACCAACAAACTTCTTTCCAATTCATGAGCACTGATTCTAAATTCCGCAAAATTTGACCTAACTTTTCCATCATCTATGACCGCTAAATTTTCTTGCTCAAAAATATGTTTTAATTTCGCACAACTGCGCATTTTTCCAGAGTTTTCATTCTACATTTGTCTAACCTATTTCGCCACTGTTTCTTAAAGTTTACTCACATTTTCCTCTTAATTGAAGATACTAATCATAAGAGCCTGAAGATACATCTAACTTGTTTATTATGATATAAACACTTGCCATCCAACTATTTCTGTTATCTTCATGTATAATATGACTTTCAATAACATTATGTAATAATGAAGCCTCCTAAAAAATCAGTGGGTAGTCTATTCCAGATGAAAAATAATCTGGTTGAACGAGAATGTAATGAAGAAGTATCTATGTTAAGAAGTCTTTGAAAATACTAAACTGTTCGAGATACTTTACTTATAAATGAATAAGGGATAACGACCTAGTTCACCATACACTGCAGCATTGGTTGATTTTTTTCACTCCTAGTATATATTTCATAGTTTTTAGGTGAAGCTTTTCACAGATATATTACGGTGTCTCGTAATCCGTACCTCTTTATAGTTTCAGCACGTATCTTAAAATACGTGGTTTCGATGGAGCGTGCGAAGTTCAAAAATTGTCTGCATTTTTTCGGAACTGAATAAGCAATTTAATAAAAACAAGAACAATGAAAATATATGAATATTCGTAAATTCGTAGCTTTGTTACGTCTAGGTCGGCGCTCAGGATCCTATTGACCCGGTAACCATGGAATATGTGTCTGTATTTGGGTTAAATGTGGCGAAATTTTAGATTTGCCTTTTGATTAGGTAAATTTGGAACAGTACAGGTCAATCTGCGTATTCAGTTTGAGTACAGTTGTTAAGAGTAAATTAATAGACATGCACGAGGGATCACTCAAGGTTTTAGACTACTCGATGGAGGGAATATTTTTATTTTTGGAATTTATTATTTGCTTCCATAAGGGAAATAACATACCAAAATATGACTTCTGTATTTCACTGAAATATTGATTAAAAAGGTACCGTGTCGATCAATGTGATTTGCTATACACACATCAAAATCGAAAGTAACGTCTTTTATCAAGAACTTTTTTTTCAAATTTCTAAATTGCCAATTCAAAGCGACTTACACAGACAAGAAAAAAATAATACATTGTTTTCACAGTTGCCACTGAGCGTGTTATTTTTTTTAAAAAACATTTATTTTTATCCTATATGATCGATCCGCTATATACCAAAATGAGCCGGCTACATACCTATGGAGTGACGCCACGGTTACTTCTATGGTAGACTTATTTGCTATCACTTTCAAACAAATTGTTTTGGTGTGATCTTAAAAGCAGAAGGACTTGGCTTTCTTATTGCCCAAATATAATACTTGAAAAACGTATTTCTGAAGCTTAAGCACAATACGAAATATAGACCTTAATAAGTTATCCCCTACTGCACAATTATAACTGTATTATATAATGTAATCATAAATAAAATGAGTATAGTAATGAAAATGGGATGCAGAAACAATTAACACCAGTTAAAAAGTATCAATTGGAATAATTACTTCTCGTATCGTTCCTCGACGTAAAGACGACCACAGTTATTCTGAATTACGACAAGTCGTCCAAAATGTCTGTAAGTAGCGTATATATTAGAGCCAAATCCAATCAAGCACGTGTTTCAAGAGAAGAAACAAACTTATTAGATAGAGTAATAAATACGTTTATGGTCGAATGTGTCTGGAGAACTAGATGGATCTATTTAAACATCCCAGTACCTGATCTAAGAATGGTGACTTTACAAGTGTCATTTTGAAATTGCTATTATGGTGACGTAGTTAAACCAACATTTTATGTAACCCCAAATAGTTACGCATCGGCTCATACATTGTGGTTCTGGTATTTTAGTTTGTTGGACTGGCGTCGATGTGATACGCTTCATAGAACTCAAGTTAATTTGTAAAAGCAATGTTTACTTGTTGGGATTTATGTATACATACGTGCGTAGATCAATGTCAACTGTGGCCATGACGAGATGTGCCTGGCACTATAATATTTCGCTCTAAACCCTGGATTTTATGGAAACGATCATAAGTGTAGACCATCGGAACTTTGTCTGTAAATCAACACCCTACAATGGCAAACTCCTAAACATCGGCGCATTCACAGCTCCCTGTGGCCTTCTGTATTTGTACACAATGAATCAGTAATCAAATTAGCATGCGTCGACCATAAGGATGCACCAACCATATATATTGAGATTATGTCACTTTTAACTACTGCTCCTGTTTGATTGCGCCTCATAATCATAATACGTATACATGTAGATTGTTATAGATCTATCTGTTGAAGGTGAAAGTCAAAATTATGCAATTTCGTGAGTTACACGCCATAAGATCGTCTGCTTTAGCACATCCAGCCAATGGTTGTTGTACCTCATTTTACTCAGACTTGCCAAGTGTTGCATTTGATTGCTGGTGGACAAAATTTAAATAAAATGCAAAAAACATAAACATAAATGCGACAAATTTACGAAGAAACACTGGAAGATGAAGATGAGGCCACTAGTAATTGAATTTATCGCAAAGGGAAGTAAACGCTGCAATTGTACGGAATAGTCCGGGCACTGATCTTTAGTTCCTACCGTGAGTTATCTCCCTTCATGTAAACAAATATGGCGGACTCCGACGATAATTCGACAGAATATTCGCCTATTCCTTCACATATTGTCGTTCAGAAACAATTACACGACTTGATTGCTATACAGAAAGCTAGAGTTGCTAGACTTGAACAAGATGTACGCATGTATTCCTTAATGTTTGTTTTAAATAACCGTTTTGTTCTGTTGTTTCAAGTTGAGACGTGTTTCTGTGATCGGGCCACTTCTTTTTCTCCTCAGACCTTTTTCTGGCCTTTTTGGGAAAAAGGCCTCTGCCCAATTTGGGAATTTTGTGTCGCGGATTCTTACAAATTGGGAAAAAAATAAGCGGTTAAATGGCAAAATTGTGATTTTTTTCCTTTTAAAATATCTTAAAACCATGTATATATATCCATTTTTATTGGGGGATGGTTAGACTCCGTACCGTTCTGTACTGAACCGGAGCAGTCAATGCATAGTACAGACCATACTGTGACCAAACAAACTCGATATACCATCCAAAAGGCTACAACGGTAAATCCAAAATAAATAAGATATTTGGTATACCGTGTTATATTTAGTAGTAAACATTTTTCGCTCTGGAGTAAAAAAAAAAAAAAAAAAAAATATTTTAAAAAAAAAAATTTCCATTGGGATTTTTTTCACCAATTGGGATTATTTTTCACCAATTGGGAATGGAATTTGAGGCCGAAATTCGGCCTCCCACAATACCAAGAAAAAGGTCTGCTCCTGTACATAAACGATCTCCCGGCAAAAGCTTCATCAACATCAAGACTTTTCGCCGATGATAGTTTATTGTACAGGATAATCAAGACCAAGCAAGATACAATAGCACTACAAGAGGACCTGGACCGCCTACAGAAGTGGGAAGAGGATTGGCAAATGTCCTTCAACCCCACTAAATGCGAGGTCATACGGTTTAGCAGGAAGAGATACCCACTGTGTGCATCGTACACAATACATGGCCAGACACTGACAGTAGCCAAGACAGGAAGATATCTGGGAGTCACTCTGTCTGAAAAGCTTTCCTGGAAGACGCATGTCGAAGCAGTGGCCAAGAAAGCGAACAACAGCCTCGCCTTCCTTCGCCGAAACTTAGTGAGGTGTCCTAGTGCCATCAAGGACAAATGCTACAAGTCTCTTGTTCGACCAATACTGGACTACGCTGCCCCGGTCTGGAACCCCCATGCTAAAATTTGCATCCAACAGATCGAATCAGTTCAAAGACGGGCAGCCCGCTTCGTGACAGGGGACTATCATACCACCAGTAGCACCACAAATATGATACAGCAGCTGGGCTGGAAAACACTGCAACAGCGCAGACACTGCGCCATTGCCACCATGGCTTACCGGATAGTATATAGGCTGATCGACATCGACCCAGCAGCCTACTACAAAACTTCCATCGCCATCAACACCTCCAGGTTCATGGTACCATTTTGCCGGACAGACTCATATCGTTGTTCCTTCTTCCCATCCAGTATCCGGCTCTGGAATTCTCTGCCCACTCGTCTGACAGGAGCCCCCAGCATCGAGGCCTTCAGGACGAGCATCGCAGCGTACGTGTAAATAACACAGCAACGTTTTTAACCCAGCACTTGTTTTAGCCTCACATCCACCTTGTAAATAGTCACTACTTTGTACGATGATGCTCCAGAGCGGGCCATGTACAGTACGGGAAGAAGAAGAGGGGTTTCCAGCCTCCAGAAAGAGGTGGGGGGGGGGGTTACACATATATCTAGGCTTACATACTGATACTGTAAATTGACTCACAACAGAGTCCAGGCTAGATCTAGATTAGCTGGCAAAGTTTAGTTTAGTAAATCAGTGGTCATTGGTTTGATTCAAACTTTTCTCCCAAATTTACTTTGGGTTCAATTCTTCTTCTTACAAAAGAAAATTAGGGGAGCGATAAAAATCGGGTCTCCACCAAGGATCGAACCCATGACTTCTAGCGTTGTAGGCTGACACTCAACCTCATCACTAAAGAGTTAACTCAACAGCAATGCTGTTAGAAGTGGCCATATACCTACAATCACTACATTACTATTATTACTGAGTTGAGATCTTTATAGAACATGCGTAAAGTGGCGGTCACTGCTGGAAGTACGTTTAAGTATGCATTCTCTATGTGCATAAATGAAGGTAACACGTAGGAATCCGTACCTGTTCAGTTAGTACCTTCCTCACATGTAGGCATATACATGTGCAAGTACAGTCTCTTTACAATAACTTGACAAGTGCCCATAGATCCTTTGCTGTAAGCAAGGTGTAAGTACGTACAACTTATACTTGTCAAGTGCGCGACATATGAAATAAGCAGTCACTCACGGCAAGGGCAACTGTTTGTATGACATTGCCAAAATCCTCTCCACATTTTAAATAGCCTAGCAGTACATCAAATCACAGTTCTTGTTTGAATTGGTTATATATAGTGTTTTATGAGGATATTTTTTATTTCAGGTATCCATGCAGAATGAAAGCATGAGGGACAATTTTGTGTCTAAAGATCAATATGAACTTGAGCTCAGTTCTTTACAGGTATTTAGAATGCAATTAATACAAATATGAATTATTGATACTAAGGACTCTTACTCTTAGGTATTTATATATACATTTTGTATTAAACTTGGGTAAGCCAAATTGTCTTTTTACATATTTTTGAACGATTGGCAATATTTCAATGATATTTTACAAATATCCATTAATTTCAACAAGATTTTAGTCTTTAAAAGAATCTTTTTCATGATTGAGAATTCATCACCGAGCATTTTTTTTAGTCCATTCTTGGTTTTCATTTTGTCTGATTTCCATTTGATCCGGTGAAAACTGATTTGGTCCAGTAATTTGGTCCACATATATATTACCAGACCGTATGTCCAGTAATGTCAAAACGCTTTTCAGAAAGTGTGACTGAAAGCTGATGGATCGAATGTGCAAAAACTCTGTTTGACACAATTTACTTTGATTGTTTTATTGTATGATTTGAAGAACTTTATTTGACTCAAAGGCTGGGATATTAGGTAGATGAATATTGGCTTGTTGATAAAAACATATTTTGTATACATTTTAGGAAAGCCTGAGAAGTGATTATGTTCCAAGAGATCATTATGAATTAGCAGTGAAACAATTAGAGGTATGACCAAAAGTTAAACAAATTATATTGTATTCTTGTAACATCAATACCAGTATGTTCTACGAGGGATGTTTAATATATACACAGAACAATGCTCTGTTTTATAAATAGAGAATTAGTTCGGTGTTCAATCTCAGTCGAAAACACACCAAATACAAATACTGGAGTGGTATATTTACCCAATTTGATGCTCAGTTCTTCATCTAATGTCAGTTTAATGTGATTGAGAAGTATATGATTGCCCGGATTTAAACAGTCTGAGAAATTAGCACTTGTCAGTTCGTCTGGAACAAGTAATATTTATGCCCCCCCCCCACGTAGATGAAGGGTATATTGCTTTGTTTATTTGGGCAAGTACTTCGGCAGTAATTAATTAAAATGCTTATGATAAATGGAAAGGTATTCAATTTTGCCAAAATCCTAATTTCATACATTGTTTAAAATAGTATTTTATTTCGGGGTAAGTATTTCTATTTATTTTATAGTCCTATGTTTTATGTTTGACATATTTCAGGAGGAGAAAGAAGAACATACACAAACAAGATTGAAACTGAATGAAGTGGTAGATAAACTGGAGCAGGCTTTAACAGAAATAAATATTTTACAAGATCAGTTAGCTCAACAAAAACAGTCGCATGACAAAGCGTAAGTAGCTTGAAACAATAATGGTTCTTAACTTATCATAAATCATAAGTTGTGTGGACATTGGGTCATCAAGGGATGGGGGATTTGTGAACTCTCCTTTTTAAATTGTTGCAACATTTTTATTAGAAACTTTGTTCTATTTGGCTGTTTGTTATGTAAAACTAAATTTACTAATACGTTTGTAATTGCCTTCATTTAATTAATAATCTAAGTCCTTTTTATGCTGAGATGCATAGGATGATTAAGATCCTTTTTCTTTGGCTGTTAATAAAATGATATTTAACTTTGTATGACATTTCTTATGTTCCTATATGCTAGCCAGACAATGCCATCTACTGAAATTTAGTAATCCTGTGTGTCTATTTGATTCCATCCTTGACATTCTCAGTGGTAATGAGTGGTTTCTTCATCAGTTAGTCTATACTAAGAATAATTCATTTTAGTTTTAAACCACATGTACTTCATTTTAGGTTCTACACATTATATTAATCACTCTGGCCACCAGTCCTTATTTTTATGGGTTTTCAATTTAATACTTAGAAAATTCATTTTATACTATAATAATATATTTTAGTTTAAACCATATGTAATTCATCTTAGGTTCTACAAATTATATCAATCACTCTGGCCACCAGTCCTTATTTCTAAGGGTTTTCATTTTTATGCTTAGAATAATTGATTTTAAACTAAAGGTAATAATTCATTTGAATTTAGACCATATATGTAATTCATTTAAGGTTGTACAAAATATATCAATCACTCTCAACACCTTATTTTGGAGAGTTTTCATTACCTCATGGGTATGCGACAAGTCCCCTTCAATTGATAAAAACTAGTATGCTATAAGATTTACATCTTGTTTCTGATATATTTGTAGTAAGGCTGGCATATTTGTTGTAATATTTGCAGGAAAACCACACTGAAAAGTAAAACTTTGATGGAGGAGTCAAAGACTATGAAGTTGCAGACTAAATGTTCAGGTAACTAGTATAATTATTTCTTTGCAAGTTTGCTGCTTGAATTGGCTTTTGTGGTCTTATCTTTTGTGGCCAAGATCTACTATGTCCAACTTTACGGTGGTTACTATGAATGTTTACCTATGTGGTTCAAAAGTGAATGTACTCTTGCTGCTCATCTATCCTTAGTGTTACAGACTCTATGATTTGTGCAGTCTGTGTGATGCATGACTGAAAGCAGACTTAAAAATTAGTACAGTAACTTTACTAGTCAGGGTGGATATACCATGTGACTTTTTCGCTAACTTAATAATTTTGTAAAAAAGGTCACAGTTTATGCCCGAAACCGACTCAACTGCATGTTCAACAGTTGCGCCAGTTTAAACATGCAGTTGAGCCAGTTTTTGGCAAAAACTGTGACATTCTGGGGAAAATTATTCATTTGCGTCGGTTGTGCTCTGTCTTGGCTTATAATAATAATAATAATAATAATAATAATAATAATAATAATAATAATAGAAATAATAATAATAATAAAAATAATAAAGACTTTATTTATAGAAGCAACGTAGTTAGGCATTTGCACAATCTTACCTACGAGCCTCCGGCTTGAGCGTCAAACAAATCTCATGAAAATCAGTCAAAGAATCAGATAGTTATGGTTGCTTTTAATTTTTTTGTTTACATAATTTTATTTATACTTGTAAACTTTGCCTAAAAGTCATGTGGTATGTCCACCCTGTAGTACTGATAAGCTAAATCCCTTATTGAAAACAGGACACTGTAAAATATTTTCTAAGTCTGACATTCTTAAACCTGATTCAGATTCATCATTTGATTAATTAATCGAGGATGTTACCTGAGTGGTCTTAATTATAGAATATAAAAATAATGTGGAAGAAAATCCTTTCCTCCATTTATTTATTAAAATGGGCAAATTAATTTATATGCTTGGAAAGAGCTTTTATAATCCCAGGGCCAGGTTATATATTAATGCATTCATGTTTTTTTAATTTAGAAATGGCTCGTCAGTGTGAAACACAGGATGAAATTCTCAGTGAAAAGAACAAACAAATAGAAAAACTAGAGAAAAAGTTAGAACAACAAGAAAAGTTGTATAAAAAGGAAGTGAGTGAAGCTGATATAGAGAAAAAACAACAGCGTTACATCGCTAAAATGATCGAAGAACAAGAGAGGAAGAATTCTCGAGCCACACATCAAGCGGTGCCTAAAACAAAAAATAGCAAAAGATAATGTATGGTAAAGATGAGTCAATGTCTTGGAGGTGTAAATGTCCTAGACGTAATTATTCCATGTCACATTTTGTGTATGAATGGTTTGAGCTCACAAGTGCATAGTGTTTATATGGTGAAGTATGATACACATCTCTCACAAATCATGCAATGGAATGATACCATCACTTGACACCAATTAAATCATGGATTCATCCCAATGTTATTTTTGTAATAGATCATGGTTTCAGAGACTTCACCAGCTACTAAAGCTGATGTTCCATTATTCTCATCCAGTGTGGACTGATGGCACAAATACCTGTAGACTAGGTAACTTTTGTTAGATAGATAGTAGAGGCCGCTTATGTAATTCACCAGATATTAATTAATCCAAACAATTATGGATTACTGATATGGCCTGACTGTTGCAAGTCTTACATTAGATATAGTCAATTTGTCACAGACAAGTGAGCCAGTCTCCAGAAAAACCTTCTATTTTGACAAACATATTGGTTTTGAGAATTTTCATAGTTACAAGTAATAATCTTAATCTAGTGTAGTGGTGTTTAAGAGAAGAATGTAAAATACAGCTATATCTGTCTTTATCTGGGGAACTTTGGATCCCATCTGATATTTTTGTGTGGTATTTGTCTGTAAATCCCTCATGTATTAAAACGAAGACTGAAAAGTACCCAGCCTAGTTGTGTATATCAGCAATATGTTTAGATTGTTATAAGATGTGTATCAGATGAACATTTAAGTGTCCTTAAAATATTGATTATGTGCATCATTTTCATTAATTTTGGTCTGAATGGTTGTTCTATTAGTTGATTTTGAACATTGGTGAATTTAGGATTAAGGACGAATTTGCCACTCTTGTCTTAACATTTTGTGTTTTGTACATGTATGTATTTTAGTAAAACTCACACCATTTGCCATCAACTACTCAGTCTCACTGACCAAGGATTATGGATATTGGTTGTATCAATGAGAAATTATCATTATTGTGTTTTAACCCTTTACTCAGTCTCAAAAGACATCAATTCTTGCCCTATCCTATTTCCATCCCCAATTTTCAATATTAAATTTAGAGAGGGGAGACAATCTTATTATTGATATAGACTTAACAGGACACTTTATCAAGGGAGATAGTTCCTGAAACTGGTCTCAAAAAGTTGCTCATGAGATGTTTACACCTTCTATAGCTTGGCTAATTTGACAAGAACCTGACCTTTATGCAAGAATATATTTCAAGGTTCTTACTTTGAATATATCAATTTTCACAAGCAGATCGTGCAATATAGGTATATGTATTTCAAATTTGTGTTTGTATTACATTTCAAGCATCTTTGTGATACTCCTCGATTATGTAAACATACAACAGTGGTTATAAATACAGACAATTTATCGACTGTTGAATTATGATTATCAAAAGGTCAGGTTTGTGTAAAAAATCGCCAAGCCATAACTCACTACTTCTTATCAAAATATCTCTGGTCTGGTTTATGGAAGATAATTATTTGAAGTTTGTATTCAGCTTTAGAGGTGCTTTTTGGTTATAAATGTCTGTTTAGCTTACAAATCACCACAATTTCCATGATAGAAACAAAATGTGTGGCATAAATTTGTGCTTCAAAATCATATTAATTTGAATCTGAAAAGGATAACAGGCATGGATACATGTATTTAAAGTATAGTTGCAATTAATTCCCCGATTTATAGCGGCTGTTCATCATTTTCATAGTATTATATTGGTCTAATTATTTTGGCTTGTGAATTCTGTATTTCATGTAGAGGATAAATGAGTATGAAGTGTATGTTAAAGCTGAGCACAGCAAGTGTTTTGTTTCTTACCAAAGGTATATGTTCAGTCGAACCTGTATAAAGCGTCCAAGCTACATGTTATTAATTTTGGCAGCTTAAAACAGATTATTTTTAATACAAGTGTATTTGATATAGTGATAAAATTGGATTTAATAACTACTTAGTATTTGCAATGTCACTCTGATAAAAGATGTGCTAGAATGGGTTCACATAAAATTTGCAGCTGTTTGGGCCAAGAATGATCTCTCTTTATAAATCCAATTCTGAAATTGGATTGTCTCCCCTACTCCATAACCATTACCTAGTTGAAAATCATTGCTGATGTAAATGGATGTGGTTTGGGTGTATTCATTGAACACAAGGTAGTCTGACCACCGACTAGATAATATATTCTATCAATCAAATAGCATAACTTTTTAAAACTTTTTGCTAGATTTTATTCTGGGTTTGATTACCTATGTTTCAGGGTGCAAAGGAAATAATTTTATGAAAACAGAGTAGATTGAGGAGTTGTCTTTCTAAACATAGGGTATGTAAGACAGACTGAACACAAGGTTGAATAGGTGGTTACTTGATTAATGTGGATGCTAAAACTGTATTGACTGTAGATATTTTTATCTATATGACAAAGTGCTTGAAGTTGTACCAAATATTTGTATTACATGTTCTGCTAAATCTGTGATATTTCGTATACACAATGTAAATAAAATCTATATTTATAACGCATCTTCTTATGTTTGTGTGTGTTTTGTATCTTTTGCAAAGTCATTATGTTTCCCCTAGCTTTTTTACATGGTAGATACTGCTTACATAGGCAAGTGTTAGTGTCTGCTTTGAGAGCAAGAGGTCCCAGGTCCAATTCCATATGCTATTATAAATTACTGTAAAATTATTTAATTTCGATGGGACAAAATTTCGTGGTTTTAGTAAAAAAACATTTCGATGGGAGGTTAATTTGTGGAATTTGCAATTCAGGTAATAAATTCAAGGGTCAAAATTATTTTTCTATGGGATTTAATTCGGTGGTTGAAGGTGAACCACGAAATCCACGAAATTTAATTCCCCACGAAAGTTAATGATATTTCGGTATACGTGTACTGGTATCTTTCTTGCTTGATGCTCGGCATAGTTAATCTCAGGTAACTGCTGGTTCGCCCTGTATCAAGACAATGTGACTAAGCCCAAGATCAGACAAACTGTTCACCAATAGGACTTAAAACTATATTTATGCCCCCATCTTTGATAAAGGGGTATATAGCTTTGCTCTAGTCTGTCTGTCGGTAGATATTCAATAACGCAAGAAAGCTTTGTCAAAGGATCGTCAAACTTTCACATGGAGGTTGGTCAGCAGCAATAGATGACGTGAGGTCCACTGTGACCTTCACCATTTTCAGACCAAGTGGTTTCCTTCAACAACTCGAGAACACATTGCCCAAGGAACGTCAGTCAAACATTACATAGAGGTTGGTCAGCAACAGTAAATGACCCCAATCAATTTAATTACGTCAATTCAGTACGTCAAGGGTCAAGGTCACTGCGGCCTTTACTATTTGCGACTAGTTCATGTAGTTGGCTGCCATGGAGGCAAACATCTCTTGTTTATATGTGCGATTTGTTGATTGGTTCCACATTAATCCAAACTAGAAAACCACAGTCATTAGTTACTTGTGCATGTACTTTAAAACAATGATGCAATACAAGTCATAATTATGCCCCCGGATCTTTGATGACATTTGTTATCATAAGAAGACCTACCGTAGAAACAATGAAATACAGTAAAACAAATAGTCTGACAAAGTGAAGGATGGTGAGTAGTCAACATAGGTTTTTGCTGTTCGAACTGACAATCCCATTGACATGTAGAGATCCGCATGCAACGTGGTTCAAATATAGGACTTTGAACATTTTTGAAAAAAAAGCGCAATATTACTGCCAATGCACTTATTTTATTCCTATTTGAAATTTAACCTAATATTTCACAGGACATTGGGATATTACAAAAATCAATGGTTCGTTATGAACATATTGGCTTTCATCCCGTGAAATACTTACGTCAACAATCACTTTAAACTCGGCCATTATCGTATCCTTGAGAATGTAACATTTATATTTATTACGCGTGTGCAATAAAACCATAATATTTTGAAGTTTCTCTTCTTTTATGATGACATGCTGACATTGGCATCCATAAGTTTCCCCAGTTACCCGTACTATATTCGTCAATCAAATATTGTTTTGTTCAATGGGAAAATCATGCAATTAAAATCCCACATATCGGCATAAAATACCATACTTTATCTTGCTTAGAACGATAATGCAATTTCACAATGACCAAGCTAAACAAAACGGACATGACGGCCACGAATTGCCCACATGTGTACATTTTGTATTTATCATGACTTGCAAGAATTGTGACAGCTAGCAATGTATGAACATTTTGTTAAAGTGATCCAATCCTTTGGAACTGAACTGTTTAGTACTACTGATTCAAATTGAGCAAAAGCTGAAAGCTATGTTCAACCCACAGGTGCAAGACACAAAATCAAATTTGGCTATATAGGCCTACTAGTATGTATATATATCTCTCTTATACATACTCATAGGCCTATATCAAGGGGTATAACCTAAAGCATGGAGATTGGTGGTTTAAGTAAGACTTTCCATGGAGATTGGTGCCAATGGCCGATATTTTGATGTTTTTTTTGTCACTTGACGGACACATTTCCACCAAAGTAAGTTCATTGTCTTGTTTTATATGCGGCGTGTATGCGATAACCACCTAGCCATAAGTTTAAGCCACCTATCGGCGGTCTGTTTTAGTCCGTCAGTGCAGCGATAAAAGCCTGAAAGAAGGGATGGTGACATCGGGTGTCCGTAGTCCGCATCTATTTTCATTAATTCTGAGGTATCCGGGGCATTCTGGCTGGTTTTATTGTGTTTGCTAGGTACTTCATGCATAATTTTATGGTTAAAATACTGTTTCTGCTTATTTAGGAGGCTCCATGTGCACATTTTTAACGTTTAAGACGATTTCATGGAGATTCGTCAACTTTAAGACCCAAACTGTGGAGAATAAATCAATGTAAGTATTCTGTTCTAAAATGTTTTGCACCATAGTGTGTTATCTTCATTGATTAAAAATATAGTTTCTATTTATTCTTCAGACTCCTGGTTTGAAGAATGCGTACCAAAAAGACGTAACTTCATTCAAGGAGGAAGTGGCAGAAAAGAAAACGAAAGATAACTTTTAATGAAATATCTTTGCCTAATGAAAGTGTAACTAAAAAGCTTTGTGTCGCAAATTAAATACGCCGTCACCATTTAGATATTCGTCATTAAAAAGAAAACGATTAACTACAACACCTTGTCATTTGTATCGGCACGAAGAACCCCAGTGAAAAGCCAGAAAATAAATATAGAGTAAAGACTCATGAAAACAGTTTATTCACGTAATTTAATACATGTTCAAGGTTATGATTCTATAAAATTATAAAAGAACATGAAATAATACGTCTATTTTGTTTTGTTGGAAAGACCCAATAGCACAGATTTTGGTTGTATTCTTTGTTTTTGTTTACTTTAAAATTAATGTTATTGTTCAACAATGCTTGCTGAATATGTTAAGATACTGCCTGGAACATTTTGGTTCACAAAGCATCAGATCAAACTGCCTTTATAACATTGATCATCTGCGCTAATGAGCCTTTAAAACTACAATTTGTAAATAAAAATATCGAACAAATTTACGTAATTATTACTATATTGGTTGTACAAAAAGTGACCATCGGTCTACTATGACCTCTCGACAATGACCCCTTTATAAATACAAATGTAGTATACAAAGTATTTACTAGGGTGGCACTGTGGTCGAGCGGATAGCCCGCTTGACTGCTGATCAATAGGTCCCTGGTTCGAACCTCGGCCGGTGCACTTGGTTATTCATAGAACGCTTTTCCGTGTTTCCCACCCAACTAGACATGATCTATTTGGAAGGTAACCCAGAGGTAGTCTCGCCTGTATCAGTGCTGTACACCAGGTACGTTAAAGAACCAATGTCTGAAGGGCAGTGCGCCCATATACATGGTAACACCATACTGTGTTCTCTACTTGCTGCCTCTTAAGCAAAAACAAATGACAAAATAAGTGTCAAAGGTACAATGCATTTAACAAGATGAATGCATTATAGAGATGAGAGCGAATATTGAATTTCACTCTTATGAATGTAGCAAACAATAAAACTTCACTTAAAGACCACCTTAAAATTAAAACCTCCAGTTCGAAGTCAGTTCCAATGATTACATTTTGTACTCTTGATTTATAATACAACCAACTCTAAAATATGGCAGTTTCAAGTATGATAAGCCTTTATTAATATATAAACAGCGATGATAAGTATGTTTTAAAATAAATAAGGGTGTTCGGATAAGTGAGGTTTCATTGTGATGTTTTGAACATTGACATGCCACTTATAAACGGCTACAATGGTTAACGCGCAGTGTTTGTAGCCACCAATATTGGTTTGATTCCTAGTTGCTTCAATTTGTCAATGCTGGTTTTACTCCACATGTTGAGAAGTTGTTGGTTCCATCTAGTAGAGAAGACGGCTACTACTAGGCCTTTTGTCAGTTCAACTGAATATCATTACAGATACACAATGCACCAGTCCATTGAAACCCTTAGCATGGGGAAAGGAGGGTTGACTTTTTAATTTATGGTAAAATCCCTGCCCGAGAACCTTAAAAAAGGTAAAAATACCGCCCTTATCAGTGAAACATATTCCCGGTCTACGTATTTAGGTGCGGAGCAAAAGTCCTGCTCTCATTCACCAGTGAGGGGACACCAAAAGTTAAAAACTCGTGTCTATAACCCGGGGTTGGGGAGTCAAGGTTTGATTTGACTGGTGCATAAAAAACAGAGCACACAATTATAAAAAAAACTAGAGCTATCACAGGAGTGATGAATCATACCCCCGCAGCACCGCCTTGACACAGGAATTTTATTTAAAATTATAGTCTAAACAACACATTTGATGGAAATCTGCTGCTATACAGATTGAAAAACACCATGATTGAAATTTCATGACTTTGTACCAAGCAATTTTAAAATCCAGTAAGAAATGACAAAGTTACAGAGCGGACACGATTCGCATGACTATATAACCTTTGACCTCTAAGTGTGACCTTGACCTTTGAGGTAGGGACCTGGGTCTTGCGCATGACACACCGTCTTGATGTGGTAAACATTTGTACCAAGCAATTTTAAAATCCAGTAAGAAATGACAAAGTTACACAGCGGACACGATTTCCATGACTATATAACCTTTGACTTGTAAGTTTGACATTGACCTTTGAGGTAGGGACCTGAGTCTTGCTCATGACACACCGTCTTGATGTGGTGAAAATTTGTACCAAGCAATTTTAAAATCCAGTAAGAAATGACAAAGTGACAGAGAGGACACGATTTCCATGACTATATAACTTTTGACCTGTTAGTGTACCTTGACCTTTGTGGTAGGGACCTGGGTCTTGCGCATGACACACCGTCTTGATGTGGTGAACATTTGTACCAAGCAATTTTAAAATCCAGTAAGAAATGACAAAGTTACAGAGCGGACACGATTTGCATGACTATATAACCTTTGACCTCTAAGTGTGACCTTGACCTTTGGATAGGGACCTGGGTCTTGCGCATGACACACCGTCTTGATGTGTTGAAAATTTGTACCAAGCAATTTTAAAATCCAGTAAGAAATGACAAAGTTACAGAGGGGATACGATTTCCATGATTATATAACTTTTGACCTGTTAGTGTTCCTTGACCTTTGAGGTAGGGACCTGGATCTTGCGCATGACACACCGTCTTGATGAGGTGAACATTTGTACCAAGCAATTTTAAAATCCTGTAAGAAATGACAAAGTTAAAGAGCGTACACGATTTCCATGACTATATAACCTTTGACCTGTAAGTGTGACCTTGACCTTTGAGGTAGGGACCTGGGTCTTGCGCATGACACACCGTCTTGATGTGGTGAACATTTGTACCAAGCAATTTTAAAATCCTGTAAGAAATGACAAAGTTAAAGAGCGGACACGATTTCCATGACTATATAACCTTTGACCTCTAAGTGTGACCTTGACCTTTGAGGTAGGGACCTGGGTCTTGCGCATGACACACCGTCTTGATGTGGTGAGCATTTGTACCAAGCAATTTTAAAATCCAGTAAGAAATGACAAAGTTACAGAGAGGACACGATTTCCATGACTATATAACTTTTGACCTGTTAGTGTACCTTGACCTTTGTGGTAGGGACCTGGGTCTTGCGCATGACACACCGTCTTGATGTGGTAAACATTTGTACCAAGCAATTTTAAAATCCAGTAAGAAATGACAAAGTTACAGAGCGGACATGATTTGCATGACTATATAACCTTTGACCTCTAAGTGTGACCTTGACCTTTGAGGTAGGGACCTGGGTCTTGCGCATGACACACCGTCTTGATGTGGTGAAAATTTGTACCAAGCAATTTTAAAATCCAGTAAGAAATGACAAAGTTACAGAGGGGATACGATTTCCATGATTATATAACTTTTGACCTGTTAGTGTTCCTTGACCTTTGAGGTAGGGACCTGGATCTTGCGCATGACACACCGTCTTGATGAGGTGAACATTTGTACCAAGCAATTTTAAAATCCTGTAAGAAATGACAAAGTTAAAGAGCAGACACGATTTCCATGACTATATAACCTTTGACCTGTAAGTGTGACCTTGACCTTTGAGGTAGGGACCTGGGTCTTGCGCATGACACACCGTCTTGATGTGGTGAACATTTGTACCAAGCAATTTTAAAATCCAGTACGAAATGACACAGTTACAGAGCGGACACGATTTGCATGACTATATAACCTTTGACCTCTAAGTGTGACCTTGACCTTTGAGGTAGGGACCTGGGTCTTGCGCATGACACACCGTCTTGATGTGGTGAGCATTTGTACCAAGCAATTTTAAAATCCAGTAAGAAATGACAAAGTTACAGAGCGGACACGATTTGCATGACTATAAAACCTTTGACCTGTAAGTGTGACCTTGACCTTTGAGATAGGGACCTGGGTCTTGCGCATGACACACCGTCTTGATGTGGTGAAAATTTGTACCAAGCAATTTTAAAATCCAGTAAGAAATGACAAAGTTACAGAGGGGATACGATTTCCATGATTATATAACTTTTGACCTGTTAGTGTACCTTGACCTTTGAGGTAGGGACCTGGATCTTGCGCATGACACACCGTCTTGATGAGGTGAACATTTGTACCAAGCAATTTTAAAATCCTGTAAGAAATGACAAAGTTAAAGAGCGTACACGATTTCTATGACTATAGAACCTTTGACCTGTAAGTATGACCTTGACCTTTGAGGTAGGGACCTGGGTCTTGCGCATGACACACCGTCTTGATGTGGTGAACATTTGTACCAAGCAATTTTAAAATCCAGTACGAAATGACACAGTTACAGAGCGGACACGATTTGCATGACTATATAACCTTTGACCTCTAAGTGTGACCTTGACCTTTGAGGTAGGGACCTGGGTCTTGCGCATGACACACCGTCTTGATGTGGTGAGCATTTGTACCAAGCAATTTTAAAATCCAGTAAGAAATGACAAAGTTACAGAGCGGACACGATTTGCATGACTATAAAACCTTTGACCTGTAAGTGTGACCTTGACCTTTGAGATAGGGACCTGGGTCTTGCGCATGACACACCGTCTTGATGTGGTAAACATTTGTACCAAGCAATTTTAAAATCCGGACACGATTTGCATGACTATATAACCTTTGACCTCTAAGTGTGACCTTGACCTTTGAGATAGGGACCTGGGTCTTGCGCATGACACACCGTCTTGATGTGGTGAACATTTGTACCAAGCAATTTTAAAATCAAGTAAGAAATGACAAAGGTACAGAGCGGACACGATGCTAACGGACCGACAGACCGACAGACCGACAGACCAACATGGTGACTCCAGTATACCCCCTTCAAACTTTGTTTGCGGGGGTATAATCATCCTTTATTATTATATGCATATCTTTGCAGTACAAATATGAAAATCACAACAATTATTGCAGCCAGGTGGTGTTGTCACTGTATACTATTTGGTTCCAATAATATGTTACTCGCCAAGTCAAGACCCTCTGTAAGACAGTAGCCCTGAAATTGGTACAAAATAGAGATTACTTCCATGATTATAATACCATCACATATTGTTTACAAAGTAATAACAAGTCTCCATGGAGAGGGTCTTAAAGTTGACGAATCTCCATGAAATCGTCTTAAACGTTAATCATATACACATGGAGCCTCCTAAATAAGCAGAAACAGTATTTAACCATAAAAACATGCATGAAGTACCTAGCAAACACAATAAAACCAGCCAGAATGCCCCGGATACCTCAGAATTAATAAAAATAGATGCGGACTACGGATACCCGATGTCACTATCCCTTCTTTCAGGCTTTTATCGCTGCACTGACGGACTAAAACAGATCGCCGATAGGTGGCTTAAACTTATGGCTAGGTGGTTATCGCATACACGCCGCATATAAAACAAGACAATGAACTTACTTTGGTGGAAATGTGTCCGTCAAGTGACAAAAAACATCAAAATATCGGCCATTGGCACCAATCTCCATGGAAAGTCTTACTTAAACCACCAATCTCCATGCTTTAGGTTATACCCTTTGTATATAGCCAAATTTGATTTTGTGTCTTGCACCTGTGGTTCAACCTAAATATTATTGATCTTTAACTGTGGCATTAATTGCGCGCCCATGATATCTAGTTAAAGTAGGTAAAATAATACAATACTTTCGCCTGTAGTTGATTTAGTTTTGATTGAGTGTACCTGTGTTCAATTTAGCAGCCAAAACTAACGTGACATACCACGCAGTATTTCTAAAATGGGTCGTGTACAGACAAATAGCCCACCTATATAAACGTCATATTATGACGATGAGACAGTTATGTGGCTTTAAGCGCATTGCCTCTTACCCTTCGACCTAGACTTGTATAAATAAAATCCTTTGAATAATTTTCAACACAATTCATATTTTTAAAGCTTGTTTGAAATGAGACAAGTGGTCACAAATTGCCATATTGATTTGAAAACCAGAGTTATCCACTTAAAGTTTTAAACATGTACTCGTAAATGCAGCTGCCTTGTTCCGTAAAGACATGTGCGCTGATTCTGTTGGTTGCTGTTTAAGATTTGTCATTAGGATGTGGTCGTTTTGTGATTCGTTATCTGCAGTCTCCGTTTCTGTAATTATGTATTCGTTCTGAATACTTGAAGAAGATATTTTGTCTTTTGGTATAGCTTGTTTGCGATAGAAAAAACATCGTGTATTTTAAACATTTCTCGGTTATAACTAAACCTACAAGTACATGTATGTAATTTTGCACGAATAATGAAATATATCTACCTAATACTCACTGGAATTTCAGCAACATCAGAATTCAGAAAACCTTTGTTCATAAGATCTAGGTAACACAGTCGTAGTTTTGTATGAAGTATCAAGTTAGATAAGAAGACTTGATACTTGCAACAGCCAATTGTACGGTCATGTGATACGCCTAACGGTATATTTGCAACCTACTTAATTCAACAAACGCGAGGCCCGTCTGTGAATCTGACGAAGTGCATGTTATCGTTGTACTTTGTTTACAAGGAACACACCTAAATAACCCGAATCGTGTGATCACAGACTTCTAAGTCTCGTCTTTATTACAGCAATGTCCATCTCGGCGATCACGGATTGTAACGGTTAAATAATTGATAATAAAACATTAATGGAATACCAGATAACCTTCCTAGGTTAAACTGTCCATGTGCATGTAATTGTAATATATAATAAAAATAAAAGTCTTTTAATAGGTTACTCAAAATTATGAAATTTGGAATGGGAGTAGGTTGGAAGTTATATATTGCAGTTCTGTGTAATGTTTTACCAAAATCTGATGAATAGATTTTTTTCTATCGCTAGCTAACTATAGAACCCTGACAAATTACAGACCAAGGTCCCATTAACAATTTGATGATTGGCTGTCAGTCTTTCGGTGCCGCTGCGAAAACATGTATGGGTGTGTCTAGCATAGCAGGACCGTCACGTTTAACACCAGAGCGGCTCTAAGGCTAGTCGTATGGCATTACATTTGATTCAAAGATCAAGCAGTTCGATATTTTAGGAAGCTGGTACTAAAACTAGAATGCTAAACATTGTAATATTTATAAAGTATCTAGTCTGTATGGGTTATTATGTATGAGATCTTTAATAATTTCAGAAAGACGGTTGAATATATGTCATATGCTACGGGAAATGTGTAATTTATATTAAAACACAACCTAATTAAGATGCCAGGGACTATAAACCAGAAGTATTCTTCAATGTTTTGCACCTTGAATTTAATTTGCAGGAGTGAATTTTAACAAATGACGTTTTTGCCATGTACATGTGTGAGTATTTTCATGTCAGTTGTAAGTGATCAAGTCAGACACTTCGATTCATTACTGACACGTTTTTTTCACGTGCTATATTGATGACTTTCGGACTGGTCAAAAAGATTGAATGGATGGTATCGTGAATGATAAGTGAAGATCATGATACATAGATGTTCAGCAATGTTAAATGGAAAACGTTGTTTTTGTTTTGTTTGAAAAAACAATTTACGATTCTCGGTCTTCTCTGAAATTCCAAGACACAACATCAATAAATAACGATACTTCAAACTATACATATGGGGCTCGTCAAAGATAAGATGTTCTTTTTGGAAGGTGATTATAGAGAAATGAAATGTTCAATGTTCCTATAATATTCACGTACATGTTGCTCTCAGTCATTGCCCTGTTACACACAACATAAACATAAATGCCTCGTACATAAATAAATCAACGATATATACTGGTAGCTTCCTAAAATGCTTCATTCAATAACTATCAAGCGGCGTAGGATTGTATGATCCTGTTAATATGATTGTCCTCCACACTGTCTTCAGAGGTACTGAGTGAAGACAATTCCGTTACCACGCTCGGTATAAAAAGCCTCCGCTAAAATTGGAACATTTACCAAAGTAAACATTGTTTTGCAGAATCAAATGCCTCAATGAGACCCTAGAAATATTTGCTAAGATGCTTTTATGTCTCTGGAAACTGAAAGCTCAACTTAGCCTGACATAGAAGCCTATAACATGTATACACTGATTAAAATGGACGTTTTCTTCATTTAGAATGTATATAAAAGGTACATGTTATGCATTTGTGTTTTAATTTTATTTCAATCATTCGACTTGTATGAATTAAGTTTTTTAAATACGGACATCCGCATTTGCACTGGTGCTCCCTTACAACACACTCCCGTGTTCGAGCAAATAATCACAATCTCACACACACGAACACACACTATTATTGCTCAGCATTAAGTACTCAAAATGTTATTTCATCCGAATTTTATTGGCCTATTAACGATAACGTTGCATACTCTAATCTATTTATGAAAGGCCTTCTCGATAATAACCGCATGCTATTTTAAAATGTGTGAAGAAGGTTTCTCATTGCGTGGTACAACGGTACGTTGCTTCATATCTCGGTGTTAGTGGTTTAATTTGTTGATCAGGCAGTTTAATTTCCACTTTTTATAAACATAAAATGATGTCTGGTTCGAAAACTGTTTTACGATTGAATATGTTTGCAATATAAAAACTCAAAATCGTACTTCATATTACTAGGCTGTGGCGCCGTACTGAATTAATTCGACTCCCATCATAGCATCAACATTCATTCAGTCAATTGTCTGTCCAGGACCGTCGGCATATATCGTACATACTGTATGTATTATATGTGACTGCTTTAAACAGGGGATGGTTAAACACAATTATGCATATTTTTAGGAAACAAAATCAGTCAAATTAAGTTTAATGGAATTGACTCTTTCAGTAGTCGAATGGAAGCTTAATTAACGAGTCTCTCATTATTAGTGTGCTTTGATGGTGATACTAATAAGACAATACTGGATGGTACTTAAACCAAACCACTGCTCGTGTGTATTGACCGTTGAAGACAGTTAGATGCTCAATTCAGACGACTGAATGTAATCTGATTTCATAAATCACGGTACAATTCATTCTATGGTGTACGTGCAGTACTCTCATTTGCCATCGTTTGATCCTTCTGTGCGATACTTTTATGAACAATCAAATCACTGAATGGAACGAACTACGTGCCTATTCTCAAACAAACGCTATCAACGTTTTAGTCACAATTAAACACTCCCGATAGCAATGATATCCTTTTTTATAATCATTCCTCTAACTGTAAATGAATGCATATTTATTAATGTACTCCGACAACAAAACATATTTGCATTTCAATTCAAATATATTTGCTACATAAATGATCGATATCTTTATATTATTTTACATCATTAAACAGCTATAATGATTCATTAAATAATATTATTCGATATCATTACTGATTATTTACATTTATTTTAATTCATTCTTACACAGTTCTATGGCGACACTGAAACGCAGCTTTATATCAAATTTGCACTTTTCAATAATCTACCCACCTAGTCCACTAAGTATACAACATATTCTGCACGTATTTGTGAAACAAGGGATTGATCACTTTATTTTACTGAGTAAAACGACAGCAATATTATATGATACTGAACGAATTGTGTATCCTAAGAAAGTGAAAGGTGACTTACCGATCATATGTGCATTATTAATACTGAGAACCCGTGCGAGGAGAATCGAGGCTTTACTTAGTTAGAGATTATCGGCACATCAATTCTTTCCATTAATATGGTAGGAGCCGATACATTCGTTTTCGTATTTGTAAATTATGTCAACTCGAAAGCGAGTATCTTACCAATGTCACTTAATAATATTTGTGTACAGTCCATTTACGATAAAATCCAGTCACGCAGTGGACCAATCCATTAGTACGGTGTAAAAACAAGTATAAATGCTTATACCAACAGTTCAATACCACACTAAACTCTACCTGTTTAAGCAATGGTTTTAATCTTTTGGATATGACATCACTGTCTGATTACCCTAGCTGGACTATACTGTAGCACAACAAGTGTTTGGAATAAACATAACCAAATTCCACGTTTAAGTTCCACGTAATATGTGACAAAGTAAAGGGTGAGCTGTCAAATTATGTTTCAATTAAGTTGTTCTTTAGATTGACAATTTCCTGAACATTCAACAACATCCGCATTACGGAGCGGTATAAATTATATAATTTGATCTAATATTTTGACAGGAGATTGAGATATTTACAAAAATCTCTGGTTCATTTGCACTGAAAAGTTATGAACATATTGGCTTTCATCCCGTGGAATACTTACGTCAACAATCACTTTAAACTCGACCATTATCGTATCCTTGAGAATGGAACATTTATATTTATTGCGCGTGAGTAATAAAACATCCATAACTTTTGAAGTTTCTCTTATTTTAGGATGACACGTTGTCATTGGCTTCCATACGTTTCTTCACTTTTCTCTTCTGTTCTTCAATCAAAAATTTTGTTGTTCGACGGGGAAATCGTCGAACAAAACTCCCACACATCTTCATACATGTAAAATGCCATATTTCATCTTGCTTAGAACAAAGCATGCAATTTCACTATGACCAAGCTAAACAAAACGAACATGATGAACATGAATTGTCCACCTGTGTACCATGGCAAGCAAGAAATACTAAAGCGATCCCTGTATTTTTCTTTTATTTCATTAATGCTCCAATCCTCAGGGACTGAGCTGATGATTACAATTAATCCAAGCTGGAGTAAAAGCTTAATGATAAACCCAAATATAACCGATGTTAAGTGAAATAACTGTTTTTAAAAAATGTGGTATTGACTTGCGCGCCAAGGATATCTAGTTTAAGCAGATCATGTAATTCAATAATTATGCTTATTTAGTTCCCTGTCGGTTTTGATGTCTTGTCCCGAAAGACATGTTCTCTTGGGTGCTGTTCTAGGTTTGTCATTGGGGTTGTTGTCGTTTAGTGAATCGTTATCTGCTGAGTACAATTCCAATGAACTTGCAGTTGTACTTAAATGACTGGAGAGAATGGTTGACGGCAAAATCAAGGTCATCTAGAAAATACCAACTAATTAATAATTTTGTCTGATTGGTTGGACCCTTCCAAATTCCAGATGAAGGTCACTTCAAGTAAAAGACTAAGTGGTTGTCAGTTTTTCAGTGCGCATAAAAGGTTGGATGTGTCTATTATTGCAGGACCGTACGTTTAAATGTACAGCGGCTCTCTAAGGCTAGAAGTATGGCATTGCATTTTTTGTTTGATATTTCAGGAAGTTGCTACGGAAGCTAAAAAGCTAAACATTTTAATATTCATGTAGAATCTAGTCTGTATGGGTTATTATTTATGAGATTTTTAAAGAAAATTTCAGTAAGTTCAACAAAAGACGGTTGAATTATGTCATATGCTTAATGCAAGATGTAACAATTTCACAAAGAAGTTACCAAATAGCACCCGAATGAAATACAGCGAAGACCAAGTTCCCCAAGTCATCGCTGCAGGACGACCTAGTTTCACAAATATATGCCAAAACGGTGTCCCTATCGACCAAATGAGGCGTAACTGCGACTTGGCCTAATTTACAGACACCATATACAGTGACCTAACTTGATAGACAAGCCCGTCATGTACAGCATTGAGGTACAGCGCAAAAGCGAAAACTTATATAAAGCATGTTTTTGAAAAAAAAAAATGCCCCAAAGAGACCATAGAAAAAACTTGCCTCGGTACTGCTTGCTATTAAGTCTCCGGAATCGGCAAGATCAATCTAACATGCCATGGAAAACATTTATCCAATGAGTGCATTCACTGAAACCTTTCTTCATTGGGAATGAAATTACATTCTTGATTTATGGTTTCGATATTCTGGTTTTTGTGTTTGGATTTTATAGTTAAAGAGTGTTATAGAATGTACCCGTACTAAACTCATGTCATTGAAAATACGCATCGAATGAGAAGAGAATCAAGAAAAGCCCGTAAAACGCTGGCGCAAACCGCAAAATGTGAAAATTTTGCGTACGATTGAACCCGTACAAGAACAATTCTGTGTTAAGTACGAGGGCCATTAAAGAAATACGTAGACAACCTCGATTTTTTAACAATTTATCATTCTATTTTCATCAAAATTGGTAGAAATCAGGTTCTACCGGTTATGAATTCAGTGCGTATATTTATCATGAAAAATATGTTATGTTCGAAAATATGGCAGTCATAGCAACGCAAAATTGAACACACGGGGCAACTCATCGATTTATGCTATGGTTCGATTTAACCCGTAGAAAAATGGTGTTGATTTCTTCACCCCGTCATTATCTTTAACGGTTGCGAAACCTTTATAAAATTGATGTGTGTATCGTTTGAGACTATATAGTTCTGTGTTTCAAATTATGATGTCATAATTAACAGGGTTACAGAGATATTGTTTATCATACAAAGTCACTCTTAAAAGCGGAAAGAAAAAGTGACGTCGCGTGAAACCACGGGGGAAAGCGTAACCCTGCAATTATGTGTTGCGCTTGGTATAAACAGTTTTAAAACACACATACTTACTTGAATCGTGGCCGAAAATTGGAGATTTCACCTAGAGGAAGTACCAGAACATCATGTAAAACATACAGTGCCGGGGTTGTATATATTTCTTGATTTTATCAGCTTAAACATGTCCCATGGAGTCCAAATTTCGCTTTTCTGGACGTCAAGACTTTGATATTGGCGCGATTTGGGTACGTGAGTGTAAATCTCGAAACAACAAATGAAATAATAAATGCTATTTGGTTTTCGTTGGAGTTGTACAATAAGTATTATTGTGAGAATTTAGAAGATGTTGTGAGGTTACCGAAACATATGACGTCAACGACGTCTGGACTTGCCCCGTGGTCACTATATGTACATTGCATAAAACATGATCCTCACTTAACCGTCGGTCCGATTTCTATGAAACTTTTGGATTTTGGCGACTGAAGGTAGTGCTACACAATAATAAATAATTATTGATTTATCTGAAAAAATAAGCTAGCAAATTCATTTGTCTACGTATTTATTGAATGCCCCTCGTACTTAAAGGTTATTTCACCCGAAGTTTATGGGCCTGCTAACGATAAAATGTAGCTTCTAATCATATTTACAAGACACCATCTCGATAATAAAAGCGTGATATTTTAAAATGTGTGAAAAATGTTTCTCAATGCGTGACACAAAGATACGTTGCTTAATATTCATATCACGGTGCTGATGGTTTTATTGGTAGCTCCGGCAGTTTTACTACCACTTTTTATAAACATGATTATGATGCCTCGTTCGAGAACATCTTCTGTGAAATAATTTTACCATTGAAAATGTTTGCAATAAAAAAACTCAATGTTGTATTTCGCATTCATAGGCGTTAACGCCATACTGTATTCGTCTACCAGGATATATGTTACATGGATTTATTAAAAAATGTTTGAAGTCAGTGAATGTATACGTACGTGGTTATATCCAAAAGTAACTCCTACCGTGGTTTATTTGTTTAAAGGCCGATATGCATAAATATGTCATCCAAATATTCTGCAAATCAATATTGATTAATATACAACGAGCTGCATTATTCGATTTTCTTAACTGGATCATATGAACATTTAAAATATACCAATGACGTCACATCGACGCACACGAAAATTACGATATTTTTTCATTATCATTACAATTTCCTTTTATGCGTTTTTATAAAAATAATACTGGAAAGGAGACAATACTTTCATGACGTTTTTAAACACATGTTTTGTGTTTTCTGTTACTAATGCATTAACGTATCTCTACTTTGAAACTCGCAATGTATTTTCCACGCACAAGTTACTTAGCGAAAACACGGCTGAGTTGTGACAAAATGACGCTGAGCATAGTAATGCACTTTTCGTAAAAGTGATGTAAGTCACCTACTGAAACTTTAGTTACACAAGGCGGAACAATAGTCTCATGCACATGTACATGTAGTATAAGCTTTTAAGGGGACATGAATCACCAAATCATTATCGATAGAGAGCCATATGAACGCTTTTGGTAGATCCGAAAAGAACACCAATTGATTTAACGCCGTCAATTCAATTCGAAGTTCAAAACTGCAATCATTTTGTGGTGAGTTAAACATTTTGCTGTGGGACTATCTAGTGGAAACTTAAGAATATTTTGATTTTGCAGAGAGTAAGTGTCTGTAGGGTTACACATTTTTAAAGGTCTTGGAAATTACTGTATGGTTTATGAGTCGTTAGAAACCAATGAACTTCTCCTGGTTGAGTAGGTGTCAGCAAATAACGTCATTGTGACGTCGTTGAAGTAGGACTTGCGGCGATGTTCGGAAGTATGTCTCATGTAAATGTTCATATCTCCAGAACTTCTATATGCACTGTTGTGAAATTTGGTCATCATATTCAAATTAGACTGAAGGTACAGTGTGAACAATTTCGTGGTTTTACTGACATTATACACGATTATATAGCATCAGTGACATTACTTTTGGATATACATACGTACATGTATATTAAATGAATCATGTGTGGCTGTTTTAAACAGGGGATGATTTAAAACAGCTAGGCTTATTTTCATGAACCCAAATCAGTCAATAATGTTTAAATAAGAAGATTCTTTCAGTAGTACATACTGTAGTGAAAAGTAACTAAGGTGCCATCACTTATTATCAATTTGTTTTGATGGTGATAGTAATAAAACAATATGGTATTTAATTCGGACGACTACTCGCACGCTTTGACTGTTGAAGAACTGACCGGAAAGATGTCAGAAACCCAAATCAGATATAAATATTGTTGTTTATTACATATTGGGAGCGAAATGGGCTATTTTGGGGTCAAATTTTACAAAATATGAGCTAAAATTGTGAAATTTTGGGATTGATGGACTACAGCACCATTAATAATTTGATTTAAAAATAAATAACTACAATATACATATATTACTTTACAGGATTCCTAGTATTACAGAAAAAAGTTCTAATGAATCCCTTTGAGGAAACTTTCTTTATGATGCTTTGAAGTTTGGCGTGTATATCAATTGCCAAGAAATTTAGGATCTTTTTTGAAAATGATAAAAGATTAATAAAATATGGCTTTTGACATATCAAACTGACCGGAAGCATATAAGAAACACAAATCAGATAAATAAGTATTGTTTTTCATTACATATCGATGGCGAGATAGGCCATTTTGGGGTAAAAAAACCCCCTCAAAATATAAGCCAAAAGTGTGAGTTTTTGGAATTGATGGAATACAGTGCTTTTAATAATTTGACTTGGAAATAAATCACTACTGTAGCATTACTAAAAACACTTGTTTATTACAACACAACAACATTATGACTTCAAAAACGTCTTGAGCATTTTGCACATGTGCTTGTTGATTTCCTGTTGCATCTTTAAAATTACGTTACTAACGGATGTGGTACTACTTCCCATGTGGTAAGACTCGAACCAAGCTGGCTTCTTCCGCACCCTACCTGGTCTTCTAGGCTCGGGAACCTCTTCCTCATCCGATACAGATTCCTCATCTTGTTACAACAAGACATGACTCCTATCGAAAAAAATAAAGAACACAATAAAATAAATAACATACCAGGCCTTGGACCAGCCATTGACAAAACCTAACTGAACATGTGAAACACCTCACATATACAAATACTTACATCATGACAGTACATCACAATGATTGTGTAATGTCATGATAATGCAATAATAAACATGTTTAAAAAAACCCCCACTACTTTCAACTACTCCTCCCCCTGTGTCACAAAATTTCAACCCTGAAATTATATTAGGCGAGATAACTACAAAAATGTAATGCCTAAAAGCATATACCCAACACATTGAACTAGGTATTCAGTGTTCATGAATTACAATAAACGAATACACTGGTTCATAAAAATAATAAAAAAACACTGTTCATGAAAATACTGTTCATGAAAATACTGTTTATGAATCACAATCTTACTAAAAACACTTGTTTATTACAACACAACAACACTATGACTTCAAAAACGTCTTGAGCATTTTGCACATGTGCTTGTTGTTTCCCTGTTACATTTGGCGCCCAAAGCAAATAACCCACCATACACCCTCAGAACGTCCCACAGAGGTTCTGGTGCTCCTGGAATTCGAGGATGAATTCTTCGAAGGAGGGGATGTGTGTAGCCGGGTGTATAGGATTTAATTACTAATAGGGGAGAAACTTGTGTAAGCAGCCGGCTAGCTCAGTCGGTAGAGCATTCGCCCTGTAAGCGAAGGGTCCCGAGTTCGAGCCCCGGTCTGGTTGCACATTTTTCTTTCCCTGTTACACTACAATATGACTATGCAGTGTAATATACATGTATCAGCATGTAGTATCAGACTGTTATGAAAATAATGAGCTATTTAAGGTGAAACATAACAATTTCTCAAAGAAAAGTATGATATGGGGGATTTGGCAAATAACATCGCTAAATCAAGTGCTTAGCTTTTGTGAAAAAATGTAGTGTTTTGCGTAAAACAATACACATTAAGATATACATGTACTAGAACCAAAGGTGTGTTTTAAAGTGTCTAACTACAAACTTAAAACCGTAATAATTGAGTTTGAAATTTAATGATGATGGAACATAATAACTTTCTCTGCTATATGATATGAATAAGAGCTTCAAATTTCGCAATATACATTTCTGTATCTAGCTGTGGTAGGTACCCTTACCTAAAATAATGCTGAACCTGGCTGTGGTATGTACCTAAGAAATCCAGAAATTGCTGTATCCCGCTGAGGTATGTACCTCAGAAAGCCGGAAATTGCTGTATCTCGCGGAGGTTTGTACCCAAAAAAGTAAGAAATGGCTGTATCCCGCTGAGGTATGTACCTCCGAAAGCCAGAAATGACTGTATCCCACTAAGGTTTGTACCTAAGAAACCCAGTAATGGATGTATCCCGCTGAGATATGTACCTCAGAAAGCCAGAAATGGCTGTATCCCGCTAAGGTTTGTACCTAAGAAACCCAGTAATGGATGTATACCGCTGAGATATGTACCTCAGAAAGCCAGAAATGGCTGTATCTCGCTGATGTGTGTACCTACAAAAGCCAGAAGTGACTGTATCCCGCTGAGGTATGTACCTCAGAAAGCCATAAATGGCTTTGTCACGGTGATGTATGTACCTTAGAAAGCCTGCACGTGTTGTATCTTGCTGTGAATATGGTGGGTACACCAGAAACCCAGAAACAGCTGTTGGTACCTCGGGAAGCCAAATACAGCTGTGTCTGACTTTATTAGGTACCTCTAAGAGCCAACAATGGCTATTTTTGACTGTGGTAGAAATCACAGAAAGCAAAAAATGACTGTTTTCAACCGAGACAGGTAGATACTACACAGAAGGCTAGGCACTGCTGTTACAATCTTTTTTGTACCCCAGAAAGCCAGCTTTATGAGTATCAGGTAGTATTCCATACTCAGTAGAGCCAAAAATACATTACCCAGCAGTGAAATGACCGACATGGCTGATATCCACATAAGGAAAGAGAATAAGCATAGTTTGAAAGCTGCAGAAATCCATGACATCAGAGAAGCTCATGCTGTATTGGACCCTTTAATTGTGAATATGAATATACTTTGTATCCATGCTTGTAGTAGTTGCGACACCTCTACGTCTAGATTTGGACATGGGGAAAACCCATCTACTAAAGGCACTACAGTCTTGCAAAATCTCACAATATTTAAGACGAAGCGCTTCAGTCACGATAAAAATTTGGAAAGTACACAAGACGAAATCAGTAATGCTGTGAAATCTGTTTTCTCTGAGTTGTATGGTTGCAAATGGTGAATCGCGATCCCTCACATCATTAAGGCAGTTTTGGTAACAAACAATGGTTGCCCGATGCATCCAAATTGAACCAGAGAGACTATCACCAATGGAAAGAACAGTCCATTATCACAAATAGCTCAAGGGAAGACCTAAATAACTCATGTCTCGATGCTTCAGAATGGGGTTGGATTCTGGCGAAACAAGTTATGCGCCATATACTGACAAACATGGAGCAAGCACCTGCACATTCATTCGTTGCAAATGTAACAGAACCAAACCGACAGTGCGTCACAAACCAGTGTTCTGGTCATAGAAATGGAATAAAGTGTTTAGTGGCCTGCAGTGGGTGTCGCGGAAAGATCTGTTAATCCTTCTCTCGATCCTGTTCTCAATGATGCCGAAATTGATATGTGACATTAATGTTGGTACAAATATAGACATATCCATTGTTAAAACAATTAATTGTGTCATTGTTTGAATGGTTATTTTGGTATAGTTTATGTGGATCATTTACTACTATCACTGGTTATTGAACTAAATAAACAATAAGTGTGTGGCACTGAAAATATGAAATGATGGTCGTTTTGAAGCAAAAAAAAAAACATTCTGGGGCTTTTCTTTTTCTATATTTGAAATAAAGAAATATTTCTATTTGAAAATCGTTCCTGGTATTTTACTGGTAATTTTGATAATTATTTTACATGATATACTTTGTGCAAAATTTTGCATTTTCAAAAATGTCCTAAAATATTTTGTCGATGCGTTATTATGCAAAATTTCAAAATGGCGTCAAAAATTTTCCCCAAGAGATATTTCTTGGGACTTTATTTCTGTTGTGCTGGGGCACTTGGGTAGTAGAATTCCGCAGAGTTTGATAACATCTGAATTTTTTCCCCAGGTTCGACCTATTCTACTGGCCTATGTATGGAACGAACCACGTGCCTATTCTCAAGCAGTTAGATAATCGCTATCAACGTTTTTGTCACCGCCAATCCCGACTATTACTATTATTATTATTAGTATGTACTTCGATAACAAGACAAGTTTGCATTTCAATAAGAATTTATTTGCTGCTCTAATTATCGATGTCTTAATATTGTGTTACATCATTAAACCATAATGATTCGTTAAATAATATTTATGAGCCAATTAAAGGATTCCATTCTCGACACAATATCATAACTGATAATTTACAGCTATTTTAATGCATTTAATAAAAAAGCTCGGTCACGAATACACTTAAACTTACTATTAAATAAACCTTTAATCATAAACCCACCCTGTCCATTTCACATGCAGCTGTTCTGTAAGTGTTGTCATATTTGTTTACAAATAGGACGACTGAATTTGAAATTCTAGCCATTGGAATTGCAGCAATCTATCCTTTCGCTCTATACGTACAACATTCACAATGGACAAGAATGCACCGACTCCCTTAGCCAAACTATAATCTATTAATTTATTTAAATACAATTAAAATAGACCCATCTTGCTATTTTGCCTGCACATCTGTAGCTTTTAATTATTACTTTTAATTAACTTCTACAAAACTTACGAAGCTATCAGTTTTCCATTTTGCCATCGCATTTGTGTTTATCATGGAAATAAGGGATGCGAAGTTGTAAACTTAAGTTAAAGTTGCTTTTAAATAGACAGTTTTCAGGACATTTAGGAATATGCGCGCAACTGAGTAGTTCATATACCGGATATCGAACAATCATAATATTATTTCTAAAACACTTATTCAATTTATACTTCAAATTTGACCTAGAATAGTTTCAGAGGAGATTGATATATTTACAAAAATCTCTGGTTCGTTAGCACTAAGAAGTTTTGAACATATTGACTTCCATCCCGTGAAATACTTACGTCAACAATCACTTTAAACTCGACTATTATCGTATCTTTGAGAATGAAACATTTATATTTATTGCACGTTACCAATAAAACATCCATTACTTTTGTAGTTTCTCTTCTTTTAAAATGACACGTTGTAATTGGCACCCATACATTTCTTCAGCTTTCTGTACTCGGTTCGTCAATCACTTATTGTGTTGTTCAACGGGAAACCATTGGACGAAACTCCCACACACCATTATATACGGCCATATTTCATCTTGCTTAGAACAATTAATGCAATTTCATCATGATCAGGCTAAACAAAACGAACATGGTGGTCATAAATATTTCCCACCTGTGTACCATGACATGCATGAATAATGAAAGCAAAGATATATGAGGAAATCGGACATGGAAGGCAGCAAAGCCATATACTCACTTTTTGTTTCATTTCGTAGTTAATGCTCCAATCCGTAGTGAGTGAGCTGTTGAGTATAAATGATCCAAATTGAGTGTAAGCTATGTTAAATCCAAATACGAGGGTCATTCAATTAATTCGTGGACTGGACTCGTCATTTCAATACACATTGACACAGAGAACAACTAATTATATACATTGAACACTAAACTACAGCTTTTCTGGCACAAGTACATAAACTTTTGCAGGAATTGACGCATTATTAAAGAATATGGCTTAAACAAAACTATCACCTTAACAACGCAAATTTACTCTGACGTCAGCGACGTTGTTGGCGTTTTGCTATTTCTAAAATAGTAAACCGAAATTGAATTATGTCATTCATATAGAATTAAACATAAATATTTAAGTTGTATATATTTGAAAAGATCTACCAATGCATTTTATGTATTCAAAGTTGAGGATTAAGCTAGAATTAATTCGGAATTTATAACTAGTTGAACAAGTGAAAAGGGTACGTTACGTCGGTCGGGGTGGTAGCGCGTTTCTATGGTAATTCAACGACTGGTCACATGAGAACGATTGTCTACGAATATATTGAATGACCCTCGTATAACCGATGTTAAATAAAATTACTGTTTTTACCAATGTACATGTAGCATTGACTTGCGCGCCAAGGATATCTATACTGAGTTCCAAAAGTTCTGCATCTTAATTAAAAATTCATTTTCTTTGGAATAGTTAACTTAAAATAACTTTTTAGGAACACTGTCCGTACCCTTAGTGTTTATGTTGAACATATTTCCGTTGGATTTCGTCACGCTTGAATCATCACACCATCGCAAATGGTAAAAACGTCTATTTAAGCACGCATAATTTGGGTTCCTCATTTTCGACTATATTTTCACTTTCAATTTACTTGCATCGTGTTTGTGTTACGAAAAAACACAATAACTTAGTCAAATAAGTTAGAAATGTACGCTTAATTTGATTGCAAAAATGGATAATGCTGAACGACTCGTGTATATAAGACGCTAGATGCTGGTGTTTCACTAAAATACATTGTGTCGAATTAAATTGACATGCCTCTATCATAATAAGACTGTTGTATCATCTCCATCCGAAAAAAACTGTATATGACGTACATTTGTACCACGTGACAACAGGTCAAGGGTGAATGCCGCTTACCTAGACAGGTAATGCTGCTATATTTTTGCACCAAGAACATCGGCATTGTTGTAGCTTAATTGTAGTCCACCCAACATTAAAATTATGGAAAACTTGCTTTAATGTTGCGTCTTTTATGTCAAGGAGGTTGTTTCTTAAAATGTGGCCTGTTGTACAGACTCTATTGCAACATCAATAATTGTCTATGGTCAAAGAGAGATAATTTTCGGTATTCAGTAGTTTAGCGTTGTGTGTACTTTGGAATCGTAGGGTGGTGTCACATGTAGTTTTATTATGGATCGATACATATCTTCAAATCGATAACTGTCCTGGATTTATATCAAGTACACATCGCTCTACTCATGCGCATTTGAATTATCATAAATACGTTGGAGATTCTGGTAAAAAAGACACACCGAATTTTGGATGCGGAACTTTTTGAACTCAGTATAGTTTAAGTAGATCAAGTAATACAATAATTAGGCTTTTTTTATTCTCCTGTCGCTTTTGATGGCTTGTACCGAAAACACATGACTTGTTCTCTTGGGTGTTGTTTTAGGGTTGTCATTGTGGTTGTTGTCGTTTTGTGATTCGTTATCTGCTGACTACAATACCAATGAACTTGAAGTCGTACCTGTATACCTAAATCAAGGTAATCTAGAATGCGTGCCAAAGTGTCTACTTAATACCAACTAATCAATAAATTTGTCTGTTTAGTTCAATCCTTACCAATTTAAGATCAAGGTCACTTCAAGTAAACGACTAAGTAGCTGTCAGTCTTTCTGTGCGCATGCATGTACATGCATGGAATGTGTTAAGCATTGTAGGATCGTACGTTTAACACCAGAGCGGCTCTCTAAGGCTAGCCGTAATGGCATTATATTTTTTCCAAAGATATAAAACTTTGATCTTTCAAGATGCTACGGAAACTAGAAAGCTATATATTCTAATATTGATGTAGAATCTAGTCTGTTTGGGTTATATAGATGAGATTTTTAAGAATCGCAGAAAGTTTAACAAAAGACGGTTGAAATATGGCATATGTTGAGGGAAATATGTAATTTATATAAAACACAACCTAATGAAGATGTCAGGGGCTATAGACCAGAAGTATAATTTAATGTATATTTATTTATTTATTTATGTCTCATCTTTGTACAACATACAAACATATACTAATATAAAATACTTAAAACATTGCACGAAGTCATTCTGACAATATTATAAGAGACAAAGTAAAAGAGCAACACATCTACAATTATGTTACTCTACATACTTAAAAAAAACATACTAATATACTATATAAAAACATACCAGTACGCTTCCCTATCAAAGAGAAGATACATATATAAGACATTATTACAAAGACGTATTTACATATGTAAGACCAAGGAACAGCTGTTAATCTTTAAAGTAAAACCGAATTAAAAGTGGGATTATAAAAAACTGAAAAAGAAAATGAGTACTAATGCACAGTAATTAAAAAATGGCTTATGAAAACGATTATCACCCCGGTCAGACCGTGGATGAACTGATTAACAGCTGCTTCTTGTATGGAGATAAAATCATATACACTTTTATCATAAATAATATAGTCATTATTTACAGAGATAAATATTTCTACTATTTAAAATATCATGACAGGTTTTGGCACATATTCTAGTAACTGCCTGATTCGTAAAAACGAACTTAAGTTTTTCTTGATCAGAAAATAAATTAAAATCTAAGTTAATAGACACTGCTTTCTGCATTAGCTGTGTACGTTCACAAGCATATACATTACAATCAAACAGAACATGTGTCTCCGATTCAACTTTGTTGCAAAATGGACATTTACGATCAGATATATTTAAGTTTTCGTATCTTCCAGTTTCAATTCTGATTGGTGCAACACCACATCTAAACTTACTGAAGGCCGATCTATGACTTGGAGGAAGAATTATTTTACAATAAGGTTCGACTTCAAAAACAGATTTATATGTACAATAATTCCTGAGCTTATTTTGGCCTCTTCCAGATTTACTATCAGCTCTTAATAACGATGCTTTCCAAACATCAATATACTCTGACAATAATCTTTCAACAATGGTATCACAAATAATGTTTTTTGGCACATTATTGACTAAATATGTAAATGCAGAAAGTTGACACGTATGTAATTGCTTTTTAACAACAAACATCCAATTTTTACAGCCGTTACCTGCTTTGTTGCTAGCCCAGAGTGCTGCACGCTTATTTATTCTAGTTGCTGGAGTATTGCATATTCTGGCCCAGAAACTTGCGACAGACTTCCATTGGCGGACGGATGGGGGTATCCAACCCAATTCCCCTGCCAGAGCTGCGTTTGGAGTATAACGTCCAACTCCCAAGAAATATCTCATAGCACGATTGTGTACACTATTTATACACGAGAAGGACTTTGTCCCCCAAATTGCAGCCCCATAACTAATAACGGGCCACACCAAAGCGTCATACAATTTAGTGAATACGTCGTAAGGCATACCTCCGACTAATTTACTTTTAGCAATTAAAATCCCGAGGGCGCGACTAGCACTCTGGGCAACAGCCTTTGCAGTTAAATTAAAATCAAGATGTTCATCAAGTACCAGCCCAAGATATGTATATTTTCTAACAATTTCCAGAGAGCTAGTACCACAAGTAAAATTATAATCAGTACATTGCATAGAAGATGGACGACAATGCATAACGTTACTCTTGGTTGCATTTACGTTCATATCATTTTGACAACACCAATCATTTAAAGCATTCAACAATAATTGTAAATCATGGGCATTTTCTGCCAACAAAACAATATCATCAGCATATAATAATATACTAATCTTTTCATTATCCAAATCAATTCCAACATTTAGACTTTTAATATAAAGTACCAAGTCGTTGATATAGAGATTAAACAATAATGGTGACAAAATACAGCCCTGTCTTAAACCGGAAGTGACGTTAAACCAATCCGTCTTAAATGAATTAATTTTTACACAGGAACTTACCGATGAATATAATGATTTGATGGCATTTAACATATTACCAGAAATTCCAGTTTTCAATAGTCTCTCCCATAGCTTTTCTCTATTAATAAAATCATACGCCTTTTTGAAATCTATAAATGCAACAAAGGTGGACTGTTTAAGTTTTTTCCTTGTGTCTATTAGATTGGTAATTGTTGAAATTTGGTCAATCGTACTACGCTTCTTTCGGAAACCACCTTGTTCGTCTTCCAATTTGTCATTGCTTTCAACCAATTTACTTAATCTATCATTTAAAATTGAACAATATATTTTATAGACGACCGAAGCCAATGCTATTCCTCTATATGACAGTGGATCTCTAGGATCTAAAGATGCTGACTTAGGTATAGGGTTAATTATACATTTTGACCATATAGAAGGAACATTTCCACTAGTGAAACACACATTAAATAAAGAGTGAAGGAAAAGTATTGAAGATTCATTTTTCAAAACTTCCGCATGTATAGTATCTGCCCCTACTGCTTTACCGCGTTTTGCATTAAGTATAGCTTCTTTAACTTCTAAAATAGAAATATTCTCATTAAAAGGTAAAAGAACATCTTGGATACCAGAAGTGTCTTCAGAATACATATCCGGTTGATTATTCGAACTAACATGGTTATTGAAAAGCGAGCTAAAACTATCCTTCCATTTTGTTAGCACAGCATTTATGTCAGTTGAAACGGATCCATTATCTAAAACAACTTCCATAGGTATTTTCTTAACCCTGGTTTGATTAATTCCAATTTTGCCAATCGATTTCCAAAATGTTTTACTTTCCGTATTAGCACTAAGTAACAATTCCTTTTGTAGAGAATACCAATAGTACCTCTTAGTCTTTTGAACTTCACGGTTTAATGATTTACGTTTATTGATAAAAATCTGTTTAAATGATTTCCTGTCCCGTTTACAGCGACATTTTAGCCATGTACGCTCTGCCACACACATATCGGACCAAAGTGATGATAAGTTATCGGACCACCATGGTTTACCTGGACGATGTTTTTTGGTGGAAACCCCAACTTGGACAGTTTTAAAAGGAAGACTAGAGTACATATTGACTTTCACAATATCACACCATTCACTATACATATCATTAATATCATTTTGCGTACGAAAGCCCTGTTCCAGATTATTTATTACATTGTTAATTTGAAACAAAGTATCTTGATTACACATAAAGGAATTTGGAACATTGGTAACATCAAATCTATCAAAAGTACAAGTACTGCTATCAACATCAATAATAGGTACATAATCAAACTCAGTGGAATACATGTATTTCCACGACAGCAAAGAGTGATCAGGAATGCTGGACGGAGTAATTTTACATAAATCCCCAGCATTGTTGATTAATTCTGTTGCTCTTATTACTTGAAAATCAGAGAACATATTAAGATCATCGTGTGGTAACAAACAATAGTCAACTACAGCGGAACCATTGACAGAGACCGATGTAAAATCATTTCGTATCATGTTTCTTCCATTAAGCATACAGAAATTGGTATTAATAAGAAAGTCGATGAGCAGCTCACCATATTTGTTTACTGAGTAATCAATGACATTTCTATCTGGTAAAATATCAACACCAGCGATGTAATCCTCGTTGTTACCACACCTACCATTAAAATCACCACATATAAAAATAGAACCAGTGTTCTGAAACTTATAAATATCGGATAAAATTTGATCATAAAAGGAATGTACATCAAAATGCCTACTTGAATTTTCCGGGGGTAAATAACATACACATGGTAGTAATGTTAAATCAATAGACTTATGCTTTAAACACAACCACATAATACCTTCATGTGTAGCATCTAGGATAGATACATTAAACAATTGCAAAAGTTCATGTTTAATTAAAAACCCGACTCCACCAGAGCCCTTACGAGCATTCCTGTGAATTATTTTACGGTTAAAACCGAACCATTGATAACCATCAACGGATAAAACATTGTTATACAACAAATGTGTTTCAGCAATTGCTAAAATATCAATATTCTGTTTAATAATACACGCTGCACGTAACTGAAAATTGTCTGAGGTGCAGTCACTACTCCAACCACCGACATTCCAAAACCCGACAGTTATCTATTTATTGTACTGACGACGGTTGCCGTAATTACCACGGCCCCTGTTCCCATGGGAACCTTGTGTGTTGTTATGACGACCTTGGTTGGAGGCCGAAGCACTTTCACTTTTTCCATTAGAATTGTTAAATGTGTTATTACGACCCTGGTTGGAGGCCGAAGCACTACCTCTGTTTCCATTAGAATTGTTAGACGTGTTATTACGCCCCTGGTTTGCATTTGAAGCACTGTCTCTGCTTCCGCGAGCACTATCGGAGTGGTTATTTCGACCTTGGTTGGTGTTCGAAGAACTGTTATTTTGTCTTACGACTCGGTTACCCTTGATGGTAAGATTGGCGTTCTTTGATCTCAAAGCAGAAATAATGGTTCTGAAATTATCGGCCATCATTCTATCACTCTTACTTTGGTCGGGATTCACATACACATGAGCATATTTATTATGATGCTGAAGATTATTCTTTGCCGACATGATAGCACTTTTGTCAGCGATTGACTTACACTTTGCCACGATCACTCCAGGTTTATTGTTACCGTGGTAAGTTTTCTTCCTTTCCGCATCTGCTACTGTGACATTGGGAAGCTTCAAACCTTCACGGATAAGGGAGTTCACTTTTGAAGTAACATTTTCACTATTGTGCTCGGGAAGGTTTCTGATAACAATATTTAACTCTGTATCACTAGTGGCCTTCTGAACTGACGAGGCCGTTGTGGTGATGGTCGATATTTCGTCCCGAATATCTGAGAGATCGGCAGTCAGCTCAGCCTTAAGTGTTTCTTTAAAGGATTCAAACTTACTGTCAACCTCGCGTTTTAGTTTACCCATTTCACTATTGACCCTTTTATCGAAAAGTCTTAATGTCATAGAACAAATGCTGATGGGACATAGAATGAAAAAACTTGCAGGAGAACTTTTGTTAAACTTATGTAGTCATCAAACTAAATCGTAATGATAGTCAACAAGAGTTGTTGTGTGCATATGCTTTTTTCTGATTTGATAAGTACTAGGAGTACTATCCGAGTTAACCTTGATTCGATAAGTACTAGGAGTACTATCCGAGTTAACCATGTAGACGAAGTGTTGTCATTGAATACCTTGCTGTGAACTGAGTTCGAACTGTTGTTTACTTTACACATCTTTTTTATTGGACTTGTGCCACATTGTTGTATAGGAATGTTAAGTTTTCCTGTCTCCTGATTAAATATACACTGATTTCGGATCACAGTTTAACTCACTCCCTGTAATTTAAAAAAAACATATTTTGTATTTTAGTTTGTCCTCTGATTTGAAGAAATGAAGATAAGAAATCTTCTCATCGTCGTGACTTCGCATGCAGTGCCTTATTGCTGAATTTTCACTCTCACTGCACACTTCACAAAAACTGCATTTGAACTTGTGTTCCAAAAAAGTAAAATCATAACTAGTATTAATGATAATAAGAGGTGATGATTTCACTACAATATTCCACTCGGCTAAACAAAACATTTGTAAGGTATATTTTGTAACAGAGATGAGTGGCCATTTCAAACGAGATAGCACATAACCAGTCAACGTATGAAGCAGGCGCAGCTAAATTGAGCAGGGATACATGCCATTATATTAGAAAAATGTGTTTAAAAAGATGCGTACGGCATATTCCATTGAACATTTTATGTATTTCTATGTGTAACAATCAAATGATCATTCAATTGAGAGCGCCAATCTCCATATTAAGGAAATTACAAATGCTAGGACCAGTGGCCGAAAAAAACCCACAAAATACGTATATGACCCATTGGGTCTTATTAACTAAAAGAAGCCACATATTTGTATCCAAGTGTGAATGTGATAAAGAGAGGCATGTACTATTAATAATGTTTTAATAGTCAAATAACGCCAAGCCATTATAATTGTTGATAATATGTAGTTGCTGCAGATTGATATTTTGATTTGTGTGTGTATGTAACATGTCCGTTAGTGCTTTGAAGAAATAGTGCATTCATACTCAAGTTAAAATCACCCGATTACACATACAAGACTTCCTTACCATTTTCTGTTTCTCTCGATCTCTTCATAACAACGTCTATGCCAGAAATAATGCAAACTCTGTACTCCGAAAGAAATGCATTTTATAAAGGTTTCGTTTAGAGATCACGACACCGTACTTGGACTTCGTATGCAGACCATGACACCGTCTGATCGAAACTATGACATGTATGAATTTTATTTTTTGGAAATAATTTGTTATAAGGTGATTATTTTGCATGGTATTACAAGCATGTCAGTTATAGGTATTGTATTGACTATTCAAATGGTATATTTCATATATTAAGGTAACATATAAGCCTTTATTTAAAGATATTATGTTTCCGCTGATTACACCATACTAATAACGAAACAAAATCAAAGTGTTAAGCATTTAGTATGCTTAATGGGTACATTGATACATAGGATAATCATTCACTGTTGAACATTATCTTTGTTTCCATAAAAAACATAAGAAATAAGTGAAAATACCCCTTTAACCTGTTTTACCCGCCCCAAGGTACTAAGAAGTATTGGCTATTGTCTAAAAGAGTCTATAACAGGCTGTCGTCTGGACTTGCGTTACGCTTTGACATCGCTCCGTACCAGTGTAACCATCAACTTCAAAATTGATAAAGAACTGATGTTACTATAAATAGCAACAATCAATACACAAATCACAAGTTTATCAGTTAAACTTTCTCACAAAGTCACAAATTCAAATTTCACGAACACGAAATGACTACCGTATGATAATATACTTATGATAATTCAGAAAACGACATCTAACTTCCAAATACAACTGATAGAACAGCTACAAGTCGTTAAATATCGCTCTAGATGTGAAAACACCTTCCACCATTAATCTACCGGAAGTTACAATAGTTTAATGTGTTTCACCCTGTTTTGAATTTGCAGGTGTGAATTATAGCAAATGACGTTTTTGACATGTTTTGTGTAATTTCGTGTCAGTTGTAAGCGATCGATTCAGATACTTCGATTCATTACTGACAAGTTTTTCTCACGCGATTAACTCGAATATTGAAGACTTCCGGTCTGGACTAAAAGATTGATGAATGATTATCGTGATTGATGCAACAAACATGAGAAGATCTTGATGGATAGGTTTACAGCATTTCGAAATAGAAAACGCTGTTTGTTTATTTCGAAAAATAATTACGATTTACGACCGTCTCAGACGGAACATCAGTAAATAAAGATGCTTTTAACTATACGTATGAGACTCCTCAAAGATAAGATGTTCTTTTTGGAAGGTGGTTATAGAATTATCTAATTTACAATAATAATTGTCTTTCTATATGTAGTCACGCAAGTCTCAGTCATTGACCTTGTTACATATACTATATACCAGCGACATATAGATTCCTATAACGATTTATTCAATAACTAACATGCGTAGGAACTTATGACCCTGGTACTATGATCGTCTACGATGAAAACATAACGACGTATAAATGTCTTCCTCATATGATTTTATATAGTGTGTGCCTTCAGAATCATAGGGTAAAAACTTACATGAGAAACTTTGGTATCAACTAAATCAAAGCACTAATAGATTGTCAAACTAGTTTTCTTGATAACGATTTTTAATTACCATCAAATATTGATTTGGAACTTTCGTTCATTTTCGTACTCTAAACGTCTTCGCTCGATAACGATACTGTCATTTGCTCATTATTTACAGCGTTCATTTGTATTTACAATACCACCCTCCTCAAATCGATCGTTCATAAGTCAAACCGGAGAAACTGATGGCGCTACCTACTGGATGGAGTGTGTTACATAACGCCTGGTCGATATTGATAAGCTATCACTAAACGCATGTTGTTTAATGCATCCAAATTGAAATAGCTGCACGAACGAGAGGTACATAACGTGTTTCATGTCTTGGTATTGTTGGTTTTATTGGTTGCTCCATAACTTATCATCACTTTCTATAATCATGAAATTATTTCTTGTTCGAACACTTTTCCCTGGAAATAATGTTACTATTGAATATAGGTTTCCAAAAGCAAAAAATCGATATCATACCAATTATTGCCAGGCGATGGTACCATGGAGATAAACTCCAATAACATCATTGACGCAAAATACATTCGACTAATTATCCTAAAGAGCAAGTAAGTGTATAAACATCCATACTGTATAGATCATATGTGCTTGCTTAAATCAGGGATATAGCTTGGTGCATTTTTTGAAACCGAATAAGTTAAATTACGTTAAATACAATTGTTTATTTACGTCAGAATTGATGCTTATGTCAAGTATCACTCACTACACGTTTATTTTGTCCACGTAATTGACAATCACATGCTTAATTTGTGTCTCAACTTAATGTTTTAAACTAGGTCACGCCCCGGGGTTGTTGTGCCGTTTTGGCATGGGTTTGTGTGGGTATTGCTCAGGGTAGTTGTGTCGTAGTGTTTCAGATTACTGTGCTCGGCTGGTTAGGTTGAGTGCTACCTTCCCTGTCGGATTTTCTCATCCCTTTTTTGCATGTGTTAAATGCTAAGACAGCTTGATTCTTAATATAGGCGACCTTCTGTAATCTTTTATCATAGATCAATGTTCCTTTCATGTTATGATGTACATGTACGTGCGATACTCTCCTTTGTCATCGTTTGTAAGGAAGAAAAACCGTTATGGAGCGGACCACGTGCTTTTATACACACAAGCACAGTTTTAATCACAACTCATTAACAATTAGATAATTGCTGCATGATTATCATTCCAATACCTCTGAGATAATGAATATGCATCAATGTGCTTCGACAACAAAACATAGTTGCTTTTCTAATAAAATAGTTTGCCACACAAATGAATGATGTCTTAATATTTGGTTACATCATTAAGCCGTTGTAATGATTCATTAAATAATATTAACGATTCGTTAAACCATTTTAATGATTCGATATTTGACGCAATATAATTACTGACACTTTACAGTTATCATAATTGCATTATTATAAAGTTCTGTGACGATAACAGTTATGATAAATTAATATATGCACTTTTCAAAATCCAACACAGTCGGTTACATTATTTTTCTGATTAAAACGACAACATTAGTATATGATACTACAAACATACAAAAATTGTTTCTCTCCAAATCTGTTCTGTCGTTATTTTTTTTCTAACTTACCCCTTTGACTACGGGATTTTGCTGCATGTCTCGCTGTGCTTATGCTTAATCTCCTACAGCTGTTTTATGGTTTTGGTTATAAGACCAATGTTCGTTTTAACTTGTTGCAAATTAAACATAGAAAACATGAACTTAATTTTTTGATATAATAATTAGTGTTGGTAAGCGGACGAGCAAACTTCACAGTACCTTTTTAGGCTTTTGGTGAGTAAACTAACTATAACATATTATAATTATTACTTATTAATTAAATCAGTACTTCTTAATGCACAAATTAATTTTTTAGAGCATTGTGTGCTTAATAGAAGGTCAATTAATCTTAATTAACTCTGTTACAAATTTCTCGATATTTTATTGCTTAACACATACATTTTAAGGGTGGCTTCATTTTGTTGCGTTATTTCATACATCGTCTCTTGGCTTACAAATTACGACAGAGAGAGAGAGAGAGAGAGAGAGAGAGAGAGAGGGAGGGAGGGAGGGGGGGAGGGAGAGAGAGACATTCACTACAAATTTCATCATTAAAATGATTGGAACTATTGGACACTCTATAAGAATTATTATTGCTAAAACCCTCATAATTGCAGGGAACAATTCGCAACAGTTACTGAAAACAGGAAAACATATGCGAGCAGTTATTATCAGGTTTTGGTATAGAATTAGTTGTTTCCCTTTGTCAATTATGCTGTAATAATCGCGGCCGGAATATATGCACACATTTTGTTCTAAAAGATTGAAAATGTTCTAGTATATATGCAATCAGCACATGATATGCCAGCGAAGAATACTACGCTGGATTTCGGGAAAGCCTTCTTTAAAATTAACTTATTGAAGAACGCCGAGCGTGTCATACTAGCTCAATACAATTCTTTAGCATATCAGTCTTCGCTTGCACTGTACGGGTTCTTTTACGAAATACGCATCTTCAAGTATCATTGAATTGGTGTAGAGGATAAAACCAAACCGTTTACGAGATATATACTGTTTACCATATTATTAGACAAAACACACCAACCAATTCATTCTTCTAAACATGAGTATTAATTGGCATCCACATAATGACTTATTTGTTGACCACGTGTCGGACAGAGAAATATAAGCATACATGAATAGATAGAAACATTATGTCACTTTTCTATTCATGATATGATTAACAAAATAACCAATGTCAAATGCAACATCTATGTTGTGCTACATGAAACTTATTTGTATTATCTCACATCATAGTTTATTTGTATTCAGGTAACAATGTAAATATGTAAGAGTTTTCTGAGCAACACCAACTGTATGATTGTATGTACAAGTAAGTATTTCAACCTTTTGGTCTTGGATAACCTAAGAAAGTGCAAGCACTTATTTCCAATTGGATCATGTATCTTGCTGAAAGGACAAGTAAAAACGATAATTTAACAGTCTTTCATCATGGTATAAGCTTACAATGAAATTAAAGATACCGATCATACCAATAGAACCGTAATACAAAGTACTCAATATTAATAGTCATATAATGTGCATATACTGTACGTAGACAACGTTGTTTCCCGACATGTATTTTTCTTAAAACATTTGAAATTTAAGTTATTAAATAAGAATGGTTAAATGGGCCAGACATATTAGTGTTCATAAAAGCAAAGCATTCATCACTACCACAATAAGAGAGATACCAAAATGCTACGCTATTCAATGTATTAATCAATACAGGAGTGTCAGTAGTGTCTTTATAATTAAATAATTGAAATCGTTTCTAAGTTTATCTATTTCTGTTTTACAAAAAATAGAGAGTGAATCAATCATGTATTTCAAAGATAGTAGATGTCAAACACGAGCTTGTTAACCGATCAAAGAACTGTTACAAAAAATGTATACATCCGGTTTTTGTAGACTGAGAAATCATGAGAATGTACTTGATGCATGTAAGGAATTTGTTTCTGATACCGTTTTCCGTCATATCGTTATACTGTCAATTGTGTAGGTGATTAATGAACTACCTAATGTTGGGTACCAAACATGATTCTATATAAATGTGCAGTTACATATGTATATCGTACTGATTGGAAATGCTTCATTATACAGTCCATACTCCTAGTCTACCTTGGTAGGAATCCATCCTTAGACAGACTATGTTCTTGTAAATATGTAAATCATATATTTTCGATTGCAAATACTATTCAATAAGTTATTATAATTATGTTATACAAATGTTAAAACTATTAGATTTACGAAGAGAGTAGTATCAACAAACTTCAAACAATTCAAAATATAGGATATTGTTTTCAGGATCAAATTTGATTCCCATCAGTTAAACCTTTGGAAAATTGGTCCCAGCATTTAAATTCTCTCTGAAAGTTTAGTATACACATTTGACCCAGCGATGGTTTCAAATGTGTATTCGTTAAATCATGTATTGATTTTGCTAATAGAATCGTCGACTTACATATTAAGTTAATGTCACTTCAATTTACTGGTGGGTGGGTTATTCGTTTTCCTGATACATATCTTGTTTGAGTATCGAGTCATTCATCTTGTTGTAGATGTTTATAACATTGTTACAAAAGTATTGTTACAAAATAGATATTTCAAATCTTCTCGTGGTCGCAGACAGTCTAAAAAGGAACAATGCTCACTGGCAATACATCACCGGCAGGTTAAATCGACAGTAATTTGAAGCAAGACACATTGCATTTGGTTCAAGAAATAAATCATTTAATATGACATGTTCCCGGACAGATGGATGTCCACCAATCAAAAGTGGGTATTCCAAAAACTAAATGCGGTCATTGAGACAAATATGTGTGATTCATCTTACAATATGTTATTTGACATTGTATAGATAGATCTAATTTTCTATGCACAGACTTCTAGTAAATACAAAAGCATCACACGATTTCGTCGGTTTTACCTACTCGTACGCTTTTATTCTGTTACTAGTATCTTCATAAACACTTAAACGCCACTCAGCCGCCATTTTCACAACTAATGGAATTACTTTGACCCCCAGCACGTACACGCATCGGAACGCGTTGTTGAGGTACCGGTAAAATTGACATCACAATGTATAGTGAAAGTATGTAACATAACATTACTTCCAACTACACTTATTTTATTTATACTTGACATTTAACCTTATATTACTACCCAAAAGTACCATAAAACTACCTGTTACTAATTATTGTATATGTACCTCTTATCTTGAACAATCTGTCTATGTAACACATAAAAATGCATAATTATGGAAATAAATATTGTTTAAACTAACCTTATATTTCAGAGGAAATTGAGCTATTTACAAACATCTCTGGTTCGTTTGCACTAATAAGTTATGAACATATTGGCTTTCATCCCGTGAAATACTTACGTCAACAATCACTTAAAACTCGACCATTATCGTATCCTTGAGAATGGAACATTTATATTTATTGCACGTGAGTAATAAAACATCCATAATTTTGAAGTTTTACTTCTTTTAATATGACACGTTGTCATTGGCTTCCATACGTTTCTGCAGCTTTTTGTACTCAGTTCGTCAATCAAATATTGTGTTGTTCAACGGGGAAATCACGCAAGGAAACTCCCACATAGCATCATTAATTGCCATATTGTATATTGCTGATAACATACAATGCAATTTCACTATGATATAGCTAACCAAAACGAACATGATGGGCATAAATTGAACACCTGTGTACCATGACATGCAAGAATTACAAAAGCAATTTCTGTATTTTTGTTTCCTTTTGATTAATGATCCAATCCATAATTAGTGACTAAACTGTTGAGTACTAGTAATCAAAATTGAGTGTGCTAAAATGTATGTTAACCCCCCCCCGATAAACTATGTAGAGTGAAAAACATTTTGTTTTTAAAAATGTAGTTTTAACCTGCGCGCCAATGATATCTAGTTAAAGTACAAGTGCATTGAGCGGCAATGAAAACGCAACACTTTTTAAACTTGAATATTTCTGTAATCTGTCAACTTATAAACTTGAAATTTTGTCTGCTCACTTCGATAAATATTATCTACAGAATTCAGCTTTTTCCGTAAAAATTCTTAAGAATTACTCGTCAATAGCGGAATAGCCTTAAACCGCATTTCCCGCGTGTTGATAGGTTGCTAGAGTTTTCTCGCATATTTTGCAAGCATTTTGAAGAATATGGATGGATTAGTTGGAAAAACAAAATAACTAGTATTAAACATGGTGCATATGTCAAAGGCAGTCTCCGAAAGATCGGTCGTTATGCTCAATTGTGGGGTATCCGTACTAAAAGTTTCGTTGATTTAAATGACCGAAGTCATTATTTCATTTATTCAAAACACGTTTGAATACATATACACCTGTTAAGAAAGCTAAAAAATGCATTGAAAATCATATGATGCAAGAAAAATGTTCAAGTCAAGTGCGATAACTCTTGGAAAATTATCCTCACTTTTTTAGATTAATCACTAAACTTTTACCCAAAATTGTATTACTGGATATTACTGAACTAGTCTACATGCTCAAGTTATGGTGTTCATTAATATTTAGACGTAAATTGTGTTTTGAAAATTGAGCATGCAATGCAAAAGGGCATTTTTTCTTCATTGAGTGCAATAATCAGTCTTAAAAGAATATTTATAGCGTTCATGCAATTTATTTCCAGTTACAAATGGTGATACTTCAACCATCCTTGGGACAAATAAAATTAATTTTTATTAATCTAAAAACGAGCAGTTAAGAATATGCGTTTAGAGGCGCAAGATTCGAAGCAGTGTTATAAAGAAACTGGCAAGTTAATTATTTAATCATTTTATTACTCCAAGATTATCTCCATTTGACCATAGAAAATACACCATGGATAAAATAGACGATGTTGTTTTATTATAGTGGTTGTGCGCGAAATAGTGTATAGGCCCCTTAAAAGTACCCGAACTTCACATAGCCCTTCTGAAACAACGGAGCAGCATCCCTCTAGCATTCAATGAACGTTTCATAAGATTAATACGTCGTGCATGCACACGATGGATCGCTCCTGGCGGTTGTTTTAAAAGATTAAAAAATGCGACTTTCTGTTTTATACTGATCCCAAAACAACTGGTAATAAACTATGTTGCTAAATAAATTTATCCCATTCGAAGTAATATTCATGTGTCATTTGCATATCATCTAAAATTCGTTTCAAAATGTCCACTTAATAGTATATTTTGTCCTTTGATTGAACCCTTAAAATTTCCAGATCAAGTTCACATAAACAAAATGGCTGATCGACTGTCAGTCATTCAGTGTATATTCATGTTTAAAAATGTCTCGTATTACGATTTGCGGCGGGAACTTGGACTTTTATTCATTTTTGGGGGGATTATGTGTGAGAATTGTTCAGTGAAGTGGCGTTGTGGTGTTACTGGTTTCTATGCTGGGCTGGATAAATTGAGTGTTGCCTTCCCTGTTCGATTTCCTCATACTTTTTACATCAGAGCGGCACTCTAAGGCCAGCCGTACGACACGTCATGTTTTTCATGAAATAAACTTTAAATCACTTTGTTTTTCCAGAATTTGTCACGGAAATTAGAAAGTCATAAATTCTAAAATATTAAGGTAGAATCTATGCAGTATGAGTTATAATTGATGATATGGTAAGTGCATGAAAGTTAATAACCTCAGAAATTCAAACAATAAACGGTTGAATATACTGTATGTCTTATGCTAAGGGAAACATGTTATTTCTATAAAATCAGCATTATTTGGACGTCAAGGAAATAAACCAAAAGTATGCTACACTGTCTCGTTTACTAGATCTGCATTCAATTTGCAGGTGTGAATGATAAGAAATGACGTTTTTGCCACATTTTGTGTATTTCTTGTCAGTTGTAAGCGATCGAGTCAGACACATCGATTAATTACTGACAAGTTTTCTCACGTGATTAACTCGAATATTGATGACTTCCGGTCTGGTCTAAAAGGTTGATAAATGGTTATCGTGATTGATGTAACAAAACTAAGATGATCGTGATAGATAAGTTCTCAGCATTTTAAAATTGAAAACGCCTTTTTTTATTTGAAATCAATTTACGACCGTCTCTGATGATTCCAAGACAGGTCATCGCTTTAAACTTTACGTATGGGACTCGTCAAAGATAGGATGTTCTTTTTGGAAGGTGGTTATAGAATTGTCTTATTTCCATCAATAATCGTCTCCCAATATTAAGTCACGAAGCTTTGTGTCATTGACTCTATTACATATATTTATTAACCAACGATATATAGCTTCCTTTAACGATCTATTCTTATGACCCTGGTAATATGATTGTCTACAATGAAAACATTTCGACGTATTATTTCCTTCCTCACTTGATTTTATAAAGTTTATAATGTGTGCCTTCAGAGTCAACAGAATACTCACATGAGCAACTTTGGTATAAACTAAGTCAATGCACTAACAAATTGTCAAACGAGTTTTCGTCATTTAGAATTTTTAAATAAGACTATCAAATATTGATGTTTTAACTTTTCGTACAGTTTCGTATCTTAAACGTTTTCGCTCGATAACGATAATGTCGTTCGTACTCTCTTTGCAGTGTTCATTTGTATTTAAATGCATAAACTATCTATCTATTTACAAAATCATCCTCCTCACAAGTCAAACTCGAGAAACTGGTGGCGCTACCTACTGGGTCGAGTTTGTTACAAAACACCTAGTTCATATGGAATATTCACTGAACGCATGCTATTTTATGCATGCAAATTGACAAAGCTGTTTGAACAAGAGACACAGTTATAACCTCTTTCACATCTCGAAAGTGTTGGTTTTATTGGTTGCTCCGTACATGTAACTTATTAACTTTTTCTATAGACATGAAATTATTTCATGTTCGAACAATTCTCTCTTGAAATAATTTTACCATTGAATATAGGATTGCCGGGCAGTAGTGCCGTGAAAATGGACACGAATCATATCATAGATGCAAACTAAATTCAACTAATTGTCCTAATGAGCAAGCTGGTATAGATACTGTATAGATTATATGTGGTTGGTTAAAGTGTAGGATACAGCTTGGAATTTTTTTATGAAACCAAGTCAAATTTGGTTAAATACAATTGTTTATTTGAGTCAGAATTGGTGCTTGTTTCAGGCGCCACTCATTACATATTTCTGTTGTCCATGTTATTGACAATTCTATGCATAATTTGTGTCATAACTTGCATGTGTTGCTTGATTCTTAATAAAGGCGACCATTTATAATCTTATATAATTGACCAATGTTCCATTCATGCTATGATATACGTACGATGCTCTCCTTGCCATCGTTTGCTCCTTCCTTTTTGTGAAGACGAAAAAAAAAACGAGAGCGGACTACGTGCTTTTACACACACAAGCAACGTTTTAATCACAACTCATTAACAATTAGATAAATGCTGCATGATTGTCATTCCAATACGTCTGAGATAGTGAGTACTTATCAATGTGCTTCAACAACAAAACATAGTTGCTTTTCAAATACAATATTTTGCCACACAAATGAATGATGTCTTAATATTTGGTTACATCATTAAGCCGTTGTATTGATTCATTAAATAATATTAATGATTCGTTCAACTATTTAAATTATTCTATATTTGATGCAATATCATTACTGATAATTTACAGTTAGTTTTATGCATTCTTACTAAGTTTTGTGACGACTTCACTGAAACGTAATATCAGAAACAAAATTTGTTGAATTGGACTTGAATTTAGCAAACATAGATTTTTCTGCAATATCAATTTCACAAAATATAAATAAATAAACTGCTATCTGCACTGATCTCCCCGCCAATGCTGCAACTGTCGTATTGTGATATGATTGTTAGTGGATGTATGGCGACTGCGAAGATAGACTCAGGCACACAAGGAAGCTTCTCAATCCTCTTGGTACACTGGAAAATATATTTATAAATGATATACAGGGTGTCCAAAAAAAGTATACGGTTTCGGGGTATTTTATCAATTCTTAATGTTCTGCTATCACAAGGAAATTTTGTACATGGTTAGACAAAAGATGTAAGTTTTTTCTGGTACCAGGTTGAAAATTGTAACTTTTTCAAAAATGTCAATTTTCAATAATACCTTATTATGACCGTGACGTCATTGTGACGTATTTACGACGTTTTCACAATTTCTGTCTGTCTTATGTTTCCCGTTTTGCACCCATTCTATAAATGTGTTAAATACATTTACACTTAATTCTACAAGTTGGTTTTCTTAAATTGCATTTTGACGTTGATCAGAAGAAAAGTATTGTATATTAGCATTTGATTGTACATCAGCGATTTCGGATAGTCCAACAGAAAAAACCACATGGATTAAGGCCCGGGCTGTATGCCGACCATTTACCACTGCAGTAGAATTTGCAAGAAATTATTTGACACCAAATGTTTCTTGTAATTCATCCAACACCATGCACTGCCATGTGTGAGTCTGGCTCCATTTGCATGAATCATACAACATTCAAAACAAAGGATTCGCAGCGGAGTTCAGAAAGAACTTGCTTAACAAAGGCAAGTAACAGAATGGGTTTACTTGTTTATGTTTGGCTGTCTGAATTGCAATTAAATATGCTACCAAAAGCCAACAAACATGCCCATGCTCGTAACCATATGCTAAATTTCTTTGCGACAGCAAAACGTTAAGATTTTATTAAAATGCACTAAAACTGTATACTTTCTTTTTGAACACCCTGTATAAGTAATCACACATTTTTGCCACATAGAGTTTTAATTTTAATTATTTTCTTGGCTTACGTGTGGGCATTGCTCTGTGTATAGTAGTTGTGTTATGGGGCTACTTGTCTCTGTGTTAAGTTGAGTGCTGCCTTACCTGTCCGATTTCCTCTTACCTTTTTGGACGAACGTCCATCCCCGCCAGTAAAATATTCCGATGAGATGAGAGTTGGTAGGTACAATATTTTATCTAGTGTGAACCCACCTTAATAGTACCCATTGAACTTGTACAGTGATATTTTGCCTGTTTCAAACGTACAGTATACCATCGCGATCACAGACAAAGCAATGATTACATGAAGTATACAGTGTATGCTAAACAAAAATAAATCAAGACCAAGGCGATCACCACATTAAGTCTATACAAGAATTACGCATAAAAAGTATAACCAATATCTAACATCGATGTGTATCTGACATTTGTTTGTTGGTTTATGCTCCATTTCATTCACAATTATAATATCATAGCTTTTATCGATGTTCCTAATGACTGTCAAAAGTTTGTCTAATGATATTAAAAATAGAATAACACAATGTTTCTTATGTATATTTTTACTGTATGAAGGCGTCAAGGAACACGCAACCAAGCGTACTGGTGAACTGTCTTCTTTCTCTTATCAGAGGAATATAGTTACATCATCTTACCAGGTGGCAGCCATCTATCCGCCTTGTTAGAAACGTTCCATTTAGGTTCGACCCTCTGACCTTCCGATTCGCAATTAACCTGTACAAATCAAATAAGAGATATAACTTGAGACTAGTTCGTCCCGTCTCAGGAAGCCACCTTTCTGTATGTGATGTTGTGAAATGTATACTACGCTGATATCAATTGACCTGATCATAACCGCGTTAAAGATATCAATTGTGTTAGTAAATTGTACAATATCGGTTCTTAAGAATTAATATTACTGTGTTTTGCAATCCCAGGGACCCGGCTTTATCAAACGGACGACAGGGGCTATAATCATAGACCTGCTATTTACCGATAAATCACACTAATAGTATAATGTCGATTCTCATATGAAAACCTCCGTACTATCAAACAAAACATTTTAATCAAAGATTTGACCAATACAATTGATAACCTCTAGCAAGGCAACATTATTTGCAATTATGTCTGGCGACTGCACATTGGCAACATGATCAAATGATATCCTTTAAGGCAGACATAACCTATGTATCATAACTAATTTCTCGAGGGGAATCTGATAATGTTTAGAAAAACACATACTATCGGATATATTGAGCAAACAGCATAAGGCATCGGTCATTATTTTCTGCATATGTGGTCCCTAGAGATTTACTTGATTAAGCAACGGGTCTAACTAACTCAAATCTGAAAGAACCAACGTCTCCTGATAGCCTTTACACAGTAAACTTGACACAAAAGCCGATTTCATTTTCACGCGATGCAAAGATCACTGATTTTAGAAGATAAAATTTACATCACTAATCCATCATTTAACGTGAGTAAAATATATTCACTGGGTTGTGTTTATCTACAGGTGGAAGAAAATCAATCATTCAAAGTAATTCGTTGATGAAATTGTTAACATACATCGAGGCGATGTGTCGTAGTGTTTAAAGGTGAACCCTTTTTTCTTTTAATTGTTAACATTTATCAGGTTATTGCCTTCCAGATACATTTTTGTACATAGTTTGCACTACAGGCTATTTATTGTGAAATCTCATATACTTGGCAAATAACATTTACACATGCAAACTAGGCGACGGTTTCATTTCAAATCGAAAGGTATGATCATTCGTAATCACAATATATGAAACTATGTGTTTTGTCTGTTTTCCTAATCCTTTTAGTTGTTTAAGTGACAAAAACAGTGTCAATACTGATCACGATTTATCAGCCTAATCGTTTGTAAATATGGAAATATTCAACCAATGACGAATAGATAATGCAATTGTGACATCATATCTTGGCCACACTATAAATGCGTCCTAGTTGACGCAGCTATTCAGTTGTTTGATCACTCTTTTCTTACTACTTAGTTTACGAAATTAGGCAAAACACTTAGTCTCCGAATTCAAATAGTTACTTATTTTATCTTTGAAGTTTCAAGACTGCTATACAAATAACTTAGTGAACATGTTTTTTTTATTAAATTACATACATTCGTTCATGTTAAAGCAAACAATTAATATCAAATTGGTAATCAAGAGATAATTTGACAAAAAATCTTCCAACATAGCTTTATCATTTCGCATTATTGTTAAATTGCATTGCATTTATATGTCTTGCATTCATGGATGATATATTATTCATACTTAGTATATTCAGACATGATAAATTCAATATAGCCAAGAGCAAAATCATTAATTCATATTACATTCGGTCATCGCAGATAAGAAACGCAGTCTGTGATTTGATTCATAATCGTACTCACGAATCATCGTCCAAGTGGTCATTACTACGCAGCGTCTGTATAAAATCGTATATTATTCTGTAAAACTCTAGAATAATAATCATCATGCTAATGGAATGTTACCTGACACTAATATGTTCGGTAGTGTAGGGTATTATTGTCTCCGAGGTAATGTAATATTTGGTGTGACTTATTACATGTAATCCATACAGTAGTTAGCTATCTATAAGTTTTAATATATATTACAGTTTGTCCATGAACACATAAAACACATAAGACAATGTCCCCTTATACTGACAAAAATGAATCTTTAAGTGTATAAAACATGAAAACATCATATAATCAGGAAGTGTCATGATAAGTATGTACTTTGAATACTGAATCACTCCAGTGAAAACATTGCTTGATTAATAATGGTCTTTCAGGTAAAGAATCGCTAAATGCCTCCGCGGACCAAGTGGTGATACACTCAAGTAGTCCTTAAAAAACTTTGGTTTGCTAGGCTAGGGTAAAACCCGGAACTTATAAATCCGGCCATGCGTAAAAACGGATAGACCCTGTTTGAAGGTCAAACACTTTCTTAGAAGATGCATGACCCCCCCCTTTATTGCATTATTTTGAAGCTTAAATGCCCCTCTTTACAATGATATTATGTAGTTCAGGTGGCCATAGACTAACAAAAGTTCAAAATTGGGGCCTACTATGGGCACTTTACATTGAGCTATAGAGCAAATTTATTTGGTGGTTTTTAACCTTCATCATTGTATAAATGTACATGCACACAAGAAATACCGATCGTACCAATAATTCCTCAATACAAAATACTCCATATTTTAAATCATATACTTTGCATATACTGCACATAGACGTTGTTTCCTGTCATGTATTTTTCTAAAAACCTTTTTGAAATTTAGTTTACTTCAACTTCTCAATCTAATTAGAGTTGTTATATGGGCCAGAAATTTCAGTGTTTCTAAAAGTAAAGCATTCATCACTATCACAATAAGAAATTTACCAAATTGTAACGCTTTTAATAGAATTTAGCAATACAGGGGTGTCTGTTATGTCTTTATAATTACATACTTAAAATTGTATCTCTGTTTATATATTTCTGTTGTACAAAAACAATGAGGCAGTACATCAATCATGGATATTTAACAGAAAGTAGATGTCAAACACGAGCTTGTTAACCGATCAAGAAACTGTTACAAAATATGTATACATCCGGTTTTTGTAGACTGAGAAATCATGAGAATATACTTCATGCATGTAAGGAATTTGCTCCTGGTACCATTTTCCCTCTTATCGTTATACTGTCAATAAGTGTGTAGGTGATTAATGAACTACCTTATGATGGATGCCAAACAGGTATCTATGTTAATGTGCAGTTATGTTGTACTAATTTGAAATGCTTCATTATACAGTCCACAGTCCTAGTCTACATTGGTAGGAAGCCATGCTTAGGCAGGTTATGTTCTTCTGAGATATTGGCCAATGTTGTGCCATAAAGAGAAATTGCTACCTGGTGCCGAATTCATGATCTTGTTCACACAGATATTCTTCACTAGAGTCATGTTAGTATGTTAACCTGACTATAACCTCTTATGTCCGATGAATAAGGTTTGGTCGACTATCCATTTTCACTCTGTTAATTGCTGCCAGACATGTCTGAATTGAAAGTAGTGTCGTCCTGATCTCATATATCAATACGTGTGTAAATAATGTTTCGCGTGTGAAAGATATATGATTGAGTCAGAATACAATATGTATAAAATCGATGTTCGAATGTTAGACGATTTTAGTTTCGTTGATGCATAAGTGATTGTTAAAATAAATCATTACAACAGATGTTTTATAGATATTTATACAATTATATCGTTTTTACAGTGTCTTGTTATTATTTTGTATTTTGGTCACTTTTATTCCGCTTCCTTTCTGTGCCAAACAAAACGTCGGGGAATCTTAAAAACAACTGCCGAATCACCCTGATGTATTGTGCTGTGGATTTTACATAATTTATCGTTCCACCAGATACTATTGTATGTTACATACGGTATAACACAATGCTTAGGAAATGGCAGTCACTCCGTAACGTCGTCTGACGTCGTGTTTTTTTTACATTGTAACGGTAACAACGTTGCTATATTACTTCATTAACCCATCAAATATGACATCTTTACTATGAATCATTGTATAAAAGCTCGCCAAAAAGATGCCAATTATTCTTATATATATTTTGGCACGATGCGGCTAAAACTGCTTAAGTATTATTGTCATTAAATAATTAAATTCATTTTTGTGATACATACTTTTTTCGTGCTGGCCGTAAACCGTTACCATGGGTTACAAATACATCCATTTATCGAATACGACGTATACTACTATCAAAAAATTTCGTCAAATACACGTGCTATAGTTGTAGAAATGGCCATGCAAAATTATAAAACTATACCATTATGTTGGAGTAAATAAATCAAGAATTATACGCTATTCTGGGACAACCCTCGTAAAACAACAAATAGCTGTCTGAAAGTTATGGCAATTCGACATTATACATAAAGTGTGGAACGATCGCGAAATATGTTATTTATGCGACATAGGTTCACGCTCGTAAACATAGGTTCACGTCCGTAAACCCATGTTTACGCCCGAAATTCATAGTTTATTTGAAAATCTTAGTTTTACGTTTGATAAACTAGGTTTCTCGATTTAACTACTGATTTCGGTCGTTATCCTATGTTTACGACCATTAACCTATGTTTACGCTGGTAAACCCTGGTTCAAGCTCGTAAACCATAGTTTACGAAATACAACCCATGTTTTCGACCGTAAACATAGGTTTACGAACGTGAACCTATGTTTACGAACGTGAACCTATGTTTACGAGCGTGAACTATGGTTTACGACGTTATCCTATGTTTTCGCTCGAAAATATGAGTTAACATTCGTAAAACCTGGTTTTACGTTCGTAAAACCTAGTTTATCGACCGTAAAACCTAGTTTTACGCCCGTGAACATGGGTTTACGAAATTATTGGACATTTGGCTTGCCATAACTGTGCCAGTTAAGCTACCCGTTAACAGTCGTAGTGTAAACGCTTTCATCATAATATTTTGGTGTTTTTATAACTATGTTTGATCGTGTCAAGAAAACTTGATATAATATATTAGAATGTGACAACTAGAATGTTGCAACATTCTACCAACTTTGTATTGTGAATTGATACATTGATGTTGTATCATCGTGAGGGTGAGGCAGACTTATGGCAACAAAACGGTCAAACTGATCTGTGTTTAATTTGAAGAATATTAAAAATATGTTCATGTAGCATGCAATTCTTAAAACGGTTATGTTTGTGGATGGAATGATTTGTTGAGAGACTATTTGTTTTATAATTATATTATTTCCCCATTTTCACTAAGGATACGTTTCCAGGATACACTATGATGATGAAATTACAAATGTATGTTTTTTTATTGTGAAATTTGTTTTCGTGAAGACAGTAAATGATATATTATAGGATTTCAAATACAATGAAATAAGTTATTATTATTATATTATACAAGGTTATAATTAATGAGGGGAGTAGTTTTGACAATTATAGCTGTTTTACAAAACCTTATAAAACAATAATGCTCATTTGCAATATATTACGTTTAAGCAACAGTACTTGGAAGCCTGACAAATTGCGTTTAATTTCACCAAATAAATTATTTAGTTTGACATATTCCTTGACAGAGGGATGTCGACCAATCTAAAGTAGGATTCACTGAAAGAAAATGCGGTTATTGAGACAAATATGCATGCTTCTACGTACAATATATATTTTGACATTGGATAGATACTTGTTATTTACATTAAATACCACAGTAGCGAAATAAGCAAGTATGTACAAGTAATACTGAGATTTGGACGCATGCTTTACGATTACATTTCATACTGAGGAAGTGATAGCAACCGCTGTACTAGTAATTGCTTGAGTTAATATTATAATCATTATCTGGAGTGTGCGTAGTTGTTACTGTTTTCTGTGCTCGGCTGGTTATGTTGAGTGTTGCCTCCCTGTCAGATTTCCCCATTTCTTTTTCTAAAAAAGTGTTTATAGACGGATGTGTAGTGTACCAAGACAAAATTTGCAACATCTGAGTGGATTCCATTATTATAGAAGCGGATTGACTTTGTCACTTTGCGTATTCATTGGCATCGAGTTTTATCTCTGATAGAAGACGGAAACAAGCTCATTGATGTTACGGGCAAGAGTTTGTGTCGACGTAAGATATTTAGTGACATAATGAGGCATTATTAGACTGTGCAATAATTCGACGTTTGAATATACGTACAACGTTCACGATCAATTCAGCTCCTCAATTCATGCGAATGACTTTAATTGGGTATCATAGATCACAGTTATATTAATTGCATGATGTTCGTGTGATACTCTTTTTGCCACCATCTGCTCCCTCCGGCTTGTGAACAATCAATTCACTGTACGAAGATAGCTACGTGCACACAATTATATAATCGCTATCAACGTTTTAATCACAACCAATCCCGATCAGCGATTGCAATATTGTTGAATATCATTCTCATAACTCTGAATTAATGAATATTTATTAATGCGCTTCTATAACAAAACATGGTTGCATTTAATTAAAATGTATTTTATGCATTAATGATCCATGTCTTCATATTTTGTTACATCATTTAGCCGTTATAATGATTCATTAAATTATATCAACGATTCCTTAAACGATTTTAATGATTCTATACTCGATAATTACTGATAATGTACAGTTTCTAAAGCATTATATGAAAGCTCTGGGATAGCACTGATATCTTTTCACTTACAAGTCCACTCTGTCCATGTTAATTGTTATGCTTTGTTATGTTACATAAGTGTTGCAATGTTTGTGAACAGGAAAGACCGATTAATCAAAATATTTTACTGATTCAAATCACATAATTGATTTTGTTTCACAAGAAAGTTAATTATGACTTTATCAGTCCAATACTTAGAAAACGGTTTGACAGGAAAAAAGATTTTAACGTACGTATATCGTAACTATTGCATAGCATTTACAAATGTATCCATTAAAATGGTAACAGTGCAACCATTCGCTATGTAGGTACATAATTATTGTAAGACATATATCTGCCTTTATTATAATACAACGACACACACCGTACAATCGGGAAATTTAAGACACTAGGCATAGTACCTCATATTCACGACACCATTCGTTATAGATAAAAGAACAAACCGGATAAGGCAAAAAAGTTCAAGTCAATGTTTCATTCAAACGCATTTTACATGGTGTTGGTATTTGTGTTGTTTTAATTATTGAAATAATCTCACATTAAACGCGCCAGATATATACGCGACGTACGAGGATTGTTCCTGATCATCATAATCATTTTTAATTATACACTTATTTTCCTGATCAACGACATTAAACACCATGGGCAACGGCATTGAACTAAAGATTCAGTACCAATCACTAAATTATTTTATTTCAGAATTTGTCCAATTCGCATATGTGGAAGGTGGGATGATTACGTGGTGCAAGTGTCCATCTTTGACCAAAAGAAAAATAGTCATCAAGCATTTGTCCTCATAATAAACTCAACGAAGATTGATATGTAAATTTACATTTCTACAAACATAGAAGTTTGATGACTATACACTTAAGGTTTAGCGGATTTAATTCTCCATTTATGGGGACCATGGCAGTTTTTTGGGTTCTTGTATAATAATGTAGTACGGACCAACGCAAGAATGAGAAGATGCATCGTGTCTGTGTTATCTATGTTCATTCAGTATAATCAGTACTTGTAGGTATTACTGAATAATCTAGTAACAATTATATTATCTAATTTGTAAACAATCAGCTAATAAGATAATGAAATAAACTATGACGTGTTGTACCTATGAGTTATATTGCATCACCGTAGGACCACCTAAATTTCAATTTGTATTTGTAAGCTGTTCTTATTCAGCCTATCAAGACCCCTTGCTCAATACTATATTGATGGACAGTAGAAAGTTGAAAGCGTGATAAAAACAAATAGATATCAAGTAAATGGGCAACTCTTTTAGCATAGGTAGATGACAAATCACTTGAAACTTTTGTTTCATATTATACACTCAGAGATAATCTGATTTTATCTGAGGCTTAATCACATGTCTTTAGATTTGCATTCCAAACCTCGTCTGATTCAAGAGATAATGCTAGATTTAGATTTCAACCAATTCGATACAAACGCTGCGATTAATAATCACTCAGACAATTTTTGCGATGTTTCTCCCATGAAAACTGTTAATTTTGTAATTTTTCTCGCAAACCATTTTAGAGATTCATATATCTAATAAAGTGTTCAGTTAATTTATGAAATATTTGATTTGAGATTAAACGTTTTCAAATGACAGTTATTGAAATCGTCATTCTGGAACAAATTAACATGCTTGTTCAGCAAGTGAGCGCGGAATGTAGAATTTACCGCAACGGATATTTATATGTGTAACGTGCAACGACTCTTGGTCAACAAACCCCATCAATGGACGATCATACTCACCCATCAGTGGTGGTTTATTACCTTATATAGTCTACAATTTCACATATTACAGGCACAGAGTTTTCTAATGTACATATTAGACAACTCACCGTAAGGTAAGCAAGTGAATCAATTAAACCGTAAACGTCATATATGTATTCGAATATATGGTTCCTAAACATACCTTTCTTTATCCGATACCACCCGTTTCAAAATAGGTAAGTTCCGAACTTGTGAAAGCCGAACAATACTTCCTCATATGGAAGATAACGATTGTTTCGATGTTCGTTTTACAAAGCTATTGTATATATTAAGTTCTATGATGAAGTTATTTTATCAATGTAAAAGATACAAGCACAGACTAACGGGTATTCTGAAAACAACACACGTGTTATGAACAATAGATCTGCTTGGCCTCAGTGTATCCTCTTCTTCAATCAGTTGTGGGGTAATTACATTTGTGTAATGAACACAATGTTACAAAATTGAGTAAATTAAATTAACATTCATACCAGAGAGCGCAACACAAACCTCTTAAACTAATGTATCAATTATTGGGTTCCCGACTGACGAGTAAGGTAATCATTTCGATCAATATGATTTAATTCCGTCAGGCAACTTAGAAGGTAAACATTTTTCCTTTCAGAAACCAAACACAATCAGTCATTGGTGGATCTGTAATTTGTTATTCGTTGTCCGCACGTAAGATTAGATGCTTATACTGAGATTGGATGAAACTGATATCGTATTATTAGCATGTCATTGGGCAATTTTGTGTACGTTCAAAAACTATAAGCTCAAACCATTAAATGCACGATTGCAAATAAGACGACGATGGCATTGAGTGTAGCTTTTTGACCAACTTCACCTTTTTCAAGCCTCAAGAAAGTAATAAAGAGGACGAAACAAAACATTTTACGAGATATTAGCTGTTCGCCATCGTATAAGACAAAACACATTCACTTTTTCAAGTACAAACCAATTAATACTTCTAAACACGAGTGCTAACATCCACACAGTGACTTATTTGTTGTGTCGATCACCTGTCTGACAGAGAAATGTAAACATACACTATACAGATACATGAAACGATTAACAAAATAAATAAATGTCAAAAGCATCATCTTACTTCATGTTACGTAACATGACATAGGTATATATCTGACATAATAGTTTTTTAATTGAGGTAAATATGTAAGACATGAGTGAAACATGTGTTTAGGATATGGAAAGCAACGACAATACATATAAGGCAGATTTATATGTGAAACACCATCGTATGGTTAGTATTATATGAAACAGGATATTTTAGTCTACAATTGGAATTGCACTTAACATAATTGTTTCAAAATGACGTCATATTCATGACAAATAAAATGACATCAGTATATTTTCCTTAGACGATCAGCATAAAAGGGGAGCTGAATTATCCCCTCTTTTACACATATGATGATGCATTATACCAAGAATAGGATGTTAATAGTTATTGAAGATCAGCTTAACAATCAACCTAAAAAGTATAAACTGAGATAAGGTCAATTTTGTGTGATGAAGTTAAAGTGCTTTTTACATCGGCTTAATGGCTGTCTTTCTTCTGTCGATACTATGTGCTGATGGCATATTGATAGTTAGTCTTAATCAGGTTAATATTTGCATTTTTGTAAAGATTATAATGACTTTCAGAACACAGCTGCTAAATATCATGCTACATTGAGATAGGCTTGAACGCGACATCAATGAAATCATACATATTTTAAATAAATCGTTATGCTGCCAAAATGTCTATAATTATTATGTCTGTAGTTTATATAAGACAAAATCTTTATCACATTGTAAGATTTCAAATGGTTTATGATGCATATTTATCCAAAGCATGGACAAATAAAGTGTTACCGATATTATAAATCACCATATACATGACAAACGGATGAGGTTCGATGCAAAAGCATTTTTGACTAGCACTTGGCAAACACAAAATTTCCTACAAAGTCAATGTGAACAAAGAATAGTTAAATGTACTGCTATTGATACTGATCGCCCCTCCAAATACTGCAACTGTCGTATTGTGTTATGATTGTTAGTGATATATGGCGACTGCATAGATATAACCAGACACACAAGGGACATTCTTAATCTAATCGGTACACTGGAAAGTATCTTTATAAATGTTATTTAATATATAAGTAATCTTAATGATCTAAGTTTAAACTCAAAATAAATCAATCGGATTTATAGCGTTTGGACTGACGTTTGTCTGGTACAATAGTTTGTATAGTGTGAACCCTTTTTAATGTTACCCTTCAATCTGTTCATCGACATTTTACGCAATCCAAACTTACAGTGTACTATCTCCATCACAGACAAAGCAATGTTTACATTGCCTACTAGTATAAGTGCAATTCATGCTTAACAAAGATAAACCAAGAACAAAATGATTACTACATTAATTCCATACAGGAAAATACGTATATACAGCCCAACCAAAGTATAACAACGATGTGTATTTGACATTTGTTTGTTGGTATACTAGTATGCTCTATTTCATTCACAATTCTAATTTCCTAGAATTATTTATAGCGCTAAAGACGTAGCCGTTAGCAAAGTATGAGACCTGGTTATTTACACAATGTAATCTATACCATATCTTGACGTACAAACACTCAAACATTCGTGATTATGTCATAGATTATTCGTATATCTACTAATACAATAACACTATAATTAGAATGTGTATTATGAACCGTATGTAGCAGATCAGGAATGCAAAACAAAGTTTACGTATGCGCCGCCTTTTGTCTTTGCACTTCTCCTGGTAAAAAAGGAAACACAGTAACCGTCAACTGGATGGCAGCTCACAGACTGGCCTTATCAGAAATGATCGTTTATTGACCATCAACCGTCCGCTTTCAAAAATGTTACCTTAACCACTCGGTCAATGGAGACTGTATGTACAGCCTGTATACAGCATGTGTTATGACTTGTTTTGGTCCGGTCACAGACAACCAAACTAAAAGTACCTATTTGTAAGTATAATACGGGAATAGTGACCTTTGTACATGGATATATAGAATGGTTTATGCGTTGAATATATTGTTTTTGCTAGAAACTAGTACAATATTAGTTCCTGAGATTTGTACAACATCTCATGAGACTCACGGCTTGCACATAGTAACTTAAATTATGTATTCAGACGAAATAAATGATGGTGTATCGGCAGGTAGAACATCTTGGAGTATTTGAATGGAGGAAATATCTTTCCTAAATAGGTATTTATCACTTCCTTATTTCTCGACGCCGTCTCCAAATGAAAACACATGAACAGTAGAGTAAGAATTGACATTCCCCCCAGCATTCATATATCATTTCAAACCCTGTAATCGTAGACGCAAATATGTATATGGCAAAATAAATGTGATAAACACAATCCTCTTCAATGAGATCCAATGCAAATGCTTATAAATAACCAATCTGCTAGGAACATGATATAATAGATTATGGCATTGAGCGGACTCACTGGGTGATATACGGTGTACGTATCGTACGCTTGGTAATGATAATTGCGTGTTCAGACGTTAGAGAATGACTATTGACAAATGAGCACAGTCTGTGCTTCTGGTGCGTCCTCTGTACTGATACAGTGAAATTGAAAAAAATAATGAATAATTAAACAACACTTAATACCGCGCAATGACCGAATATAACTGCAGAGGTTGCCTTACTTTTCCGGAAAGTGTAGTTTTGTTCTTAGATTATGCATTAACTAAAAGTTTCGTCTGACATAAAATATTCTATTTGTTAGACTTCGTGAAATATATTGATTTGTTATATGAAACAGGGCTCTTACATCTTGTGGTAGATTGAAACATATTTTCATCTACAAAAACGATGAACAATAACGTATACACAGTTCGTCCTAGAATCCGTGCTTTCTAAAAAACACAGCTTTTTCTGGTCACCGGGTTGTGTGAAACAACAAACGCCGCCAACTTGTTTCTTAGTTTACGCAAGGTACTCATCTGTCGTAGGCTTACGAAGAAATCTACGAAATTCTTAAGAATCTTCGTACGAATTTGAGTTTACTGAAACACTATTTTGTGCCTACGAAGTTCGTACGAAGAAACCTACGAACATTTTATGCATACCACGTTTTAATGAAACGGCCCTTGGATTTCAAACTTTGGTTTAAATGATTGTATTTATACGTATTTATAACATACAACCTTGACTTGCCGGTTAAAACAGCTGATCTTCATTTCAAATATAAAAGAAACATACATTAAAGTATAATATAATACTATGCGTGAATGTTGGGTATAAAGGTGGTATGAATCACATTACAATCTTCCACGTGGATACTGTACAGTGTCTTATATAACTATCAATTTAATGGGACAAATGGGATTGAATGTGACGCCAAATATTTAACTCAATATTTCATATGTATTCATACTGGCTTTGTTACACCATGATCGGTTTTAAACGAAACGCATACTTTTTTCTGACAAACACGTTCTATACGCTTGTTTTAAGATGTCTTTGATGAATCAAGACAAAGGCCAAAAGATGTAATGGAACCACAGATAGTAGTGTCCATAGAAGCAAACAGTGAACTTATTTCGAAAACATGAATGTATAGTTCAGGAAGTGTGACTTTCCTACGCCAAAAAAAAACAAGCATGCATCGCTGCCAAAGGTCTATGAATATGAAATAGATAACATTAGGTGGACATATTGTTTCACTTTAACGTGACAATGATTTATTTTAGAGAATGTTGTAATAGCTTATGGTATTATATTTGAGAAAAAGGTGAAGCGTATAGTGAGAATTCAGCTTTTTTGTTCGCTGCCGTTTTCATTATTGAAATGTGCACGTCAAACTAAATACTAAAATTACAAAATGGAAGGCTGTGCTCTATTTTTAAGCCGTTTTAAATCAGATTCCAACAAATAAGTGTTACATTTCGTTGCTAGTGATAACTCTAAAAACGCAGTATTTCATCCAGACTCGGTTTTAATGCTTCACACATAGGTCCTTTCTCTTCAGCGAGTAAATTGTGCATTGTCTGTTGTTAGGATTCTATATTACAGTGTTTTGCATTATATGTCAGGCGCTCGTGCTTATGAAAGCATCTGTTAGAGGCTATGGTCATATACAGGTTATCTACTGTTAAATCTTGCTAACCGAATATCAATGCTCATGCCATAACACCTGTACTATTAAACGAAAAGATGTAAGCAATGTTCGACCAATGAAATCGATAAGTCCTACATGTAGCTTGAAAACAGTTTTGCATTATTTCTTGATTTACGTCTAGCGACTGCACACGTACACCATGATCAAATGATACCCTCTAAACATAACCTATGTATCAGAATTGATTTCTCGGGGGAAAATCCGATTATATTTAGAAGGTGCTCACAAAAAAATGTACACACAAAATAAGCCATGGGGCATTACTTTCTGCATGTGTGGTCCCTACAGATTTACATTTTAAAGCAATTAGTCAACCAGATTTATATCTGAAAGAACCAACGCCTCTTGATAACCTCCCAGCAATTAACTTGACAAAACCCGATTTCATTTTCACGCGATGGTAAGATCAGTTGATTTCGAAAAGATAATATTTACGTCACTTGTCCATAAATCCACGAGAGTAAAATATGTTTCCTGGGTTTTGCTTATTTACCAACACATCAGGTGGAAGCAAATCAACCATTAGAAGTAATTTGATGATAAAATTGTTAACATACATCGAGGCGGATATGTCATGGTCTTGAAAGGTGAGAACGGTTTTGCTTACTGGGTTATATTATGTTTTCACCTTCCTCGTATATATACACATGTAATTCTTATTGCAGGCCATGTCTGGAAGTCCGATATACTCGAAACAGCAGACTGAGTACAGACTACTCTATTAAATGAAAGTTATAACCAAACAATAATTAAACTGTCATACCGTCAATAGCACATTAACCGTTCATCATACACAACGGTAATTCTTTTCTGGTGGATGTATGTGTTTGATATACATGTGACAATTTTTCAGTCGTTGATTTGTTAAAAGGAACTGAAACAGATAAAGCAAATCGCATGAATACGATGGCCAAGATTTTTAAGGAAATTACAAAAATACGATGATCCTAAGTGTCCGACCCAATACCCGCACACAAGACCCAACCCAGCTCTCCAAGTCTGACATATATGTACGAACGATGTTTTTAATGGCGTAATATTGCAAATAGATTTGATTACATTGCGACATTGTGAGTATCGCCGCTATGCTATTTATACATTTAGTACATTTGTATATATAATATATAAGGTACTCATAATTGATTGGTACGTCTAACTGCAAATATATGATGGCTCAAGAATATGTACATGCTAATTAGGCAACGGTTTTATTTCTAATCGAAAGGGATGATCATTTGCTGTGAAACACCGATTCCCTGAATTCGAATAGTTACATATATTATTTTATCTTTAACTTTTTTTTAAGACTGCTATACGAGTAACTCAGTAAACGTTTTTTTTTATAAAATGATTATTCGTTCATGTTAAAGCAAGCAATTATTACCAAACTTGTTATCAATCACCAGATATTTTTACAAAACTCTTTCAACATAATAAAACGATATGGTTATAAACGAAATCATTAATTTATACTAAATTTGCCTTCTGTCTTTAGCAGCTAACAACACAGTCTGTGCTTTAAATCATTTCTGAACTGACAAATCATCGTCCTAGACGTCATTGATACTAAGCGTCTAACATACAATGTAATATACTATTCTGTCAGACTCTAGAATGGTAACATACGTCCTAACTGAATATTACCTGACATGGTATTGGATATGATCAGTACTAAAGTGTGCTACTGTCTCCATATGTAGTGTAATAATTAGCGTGTTTTATTACATATTATCCACACAGTTATCTATCTATAAGTTTCAATATATACTTATTACAGTGTGTTCATGAACAAATGAGCTCTGCTGTGCGATTTCCAACCTGATGTAAAAATTTCACATCTACACATTTTGGTAGGATTGTTTAGAGTAATGTTTAAGGATTCCAAAAAGGTATACCTTTTCAAAATCGTCCAACATAGTGACATACTATGACAAAATGAAAACTAGAGACATGAAATTACAACTGACGTTCAAAATGACGTTATTGACGTCACAAAAATAAACAAATATGGTGACGTCATATAATTAGTACAGATCATATTATAAGCGTCCTATAAGAAAAAGGAAATAAACTATAAACATATTTAATTTGTTGGATTATGACACAGCAAGGATGTATTGTTAACTAAGTTGATATTTAGTTTTTTAAGTAAACACAACAAAATAATTAACCAATTCTCAAATTTCTCACTTTTCGTTTATATTTTAGACTATTTTACCCCAAAAATACTATCATTTAGCAAAATATTCTGGCACTATAGTTTTGATATCTTAAACTGCAAGGCACTATGTACCTACCACAATTAAAAAAAATAAAATATATTGTTTCATGACATTGTGATCAACCGATTCCCAAAATTCTCGCTTTTGTTAAGATTTTGACAGGTTTTGTCCTAAAATATCGGATTTTAGACAACAGTCTGGAAAATTATTTTTAATACCGTAAACTACAAGTAACAACATACCTTTCACAATATATTTGTATCCCATACAACTGTAAATGGTGATGTGGGTTACTTATTCCAAAAATCATGCTTAGCTATTATATTTTGTAAGGTTTTACCCCAAAATAATAGACTTTCACAAACATGTAAGGACCTAGTTTTTTAATATGTTACAAAATAAACAAAGTGTGACTTCATCAAACAAAAATTATTTTTTCTCACAAAAATATATGCTCTGAACTGAATATGTGTCTCTCAAAAGACAATATTTTATCCGCACAGCAGAGCTCAAATACAACTTAGAGCATTTGATTTATTAGCATATCATGGAGATCTTTGTAGGACAATGTCCCCATTGACCGACCAAAAGGAATATTTGAGTATATAAAACATGAAAATATAGTATGAGGAGGTGCACTGACAATATTAGACTTTGAAGACTGAATTACTTTAAGTACTCCAATGAAAACATTGCTTGAGTAATTATATTTCATCATTGTATAAACGTACAAGGTCAAAGAAATACCGATCATGCCAATAATTCCTCAATACAAAGGACTCCATATATTAAGTCATATATTTTACATATACTGTACATGGACGTTACTTTCTGTCATGTATTGTTCTAAAACATACTTGAAATTTCAGTTGCTCCAACTTCGCAATCTGATTAGAGTTGTTAAATGGGCCAGACATTCTGTGTTTCTAAAATCAAATCATTCATCACCATCACAATCAGAAATATACCAAACTGCATCGATATTCAAAGAATTTATATTCCAGCAATACAGGAGTGTCGGTAGTGTCTATATAATTAAATACTTAAAGATTGTATCTCTGTTTATCTATTTCTGTTTTACACAACAAAAACATAGAGAATAAATCAATCATGGATATTTCACGGAAAGTAGATGTCAAACACGAGCTTGTTAACCGATCAAGAAACTGTTACATACATCCGGTTTTTGTAGACTGAGAAATCATGAGAATATACTTCATGCATGTAAGGAATTTGCTCCTGATACCGTTTTCCCTCATATCGCTTTACTGTCAATAAGTGTGTAGGTGATTAATGAACTACATACTGTTGTGCGCCAAACATGATTATATGCCAATGTGCAGTTAAGTCGTACTGAATTGAAATGCATGGTTATATTCCTTAGACCTAGACTAGTATGCTTTGAATCCATGCTTAGACAGGTTATGATCTTCTGTGACATTGGCAAATGTTGTGTCATATAGAGAAATTGCCACTTGCTTACCGAATTCATGTTCTTATTCGCCGGGATATTCGTCATAAGTGTCATGTAAGTTTGGAGACTTGACCATATACAGCCGCTATGATGTATTAGGCTTACTTTACTAGGCATCCTAACTCTGTTTATTGCTGCAAAAAAATGACTGCAATTATAGTACATAACGCTATTCGACGTTGAACACAGGGCTAATCTCATAATTCGTACGTGAGTAAATAATGTGTCTCGTGCGAATGAACTATGGTTGAGTCAGAATACAATTTTCACAAAATCGAGTTTCGATTGTATTTGTTAGTTTCGATGTTGCATAAATGATGGCGAAACTAAAACATTACATCAGGTGTTTTACTGATTTTATACAAGATCCTCTTCATAGTGTCTTAAAATTACTTTGTATTCAACTGATTCAGTTTCTACAGATACATATCCGTTCAGACGAAATGGTTGATTTAAAAGCGATATAAAACAGCAGATAGCTGTCTTTGTCTTTAAAAGCTGTGGCAATTCGACATTATACATCAGTGTGAGGTTCAAACGATCGCGAAATATGCTATTTGTAGGACTGGCACCTATACCTTTAGGCTTTAAACACGTTTACGAGCGGAGTAACTTTGTTTGATCGTGTCAAGAAAACTTGACCTCTTTGAATGTGATAATTAGATTGTTCAAAGAAAATAAAAAGCGAGTATTCTGAATTGATACATAGGATGTATCCTTATGGTTGTCTTGTGGTAATAAAACGGTGAAACTCGAATGATGTTTATTTGATGTATGCATTTATTACGAAATATATATAATGTTTGCAATGTTATGTTTTGTTCCGATGACAACATGAACGCATGTCCTCAAGCTTTTTTCTTTTGTTACCTAGAAACATAATTGTCGTAACCAACTTTGGTACCCGTCATCACATCAGTAAGATACCTTATTTCAAGGTTATAGAAAATAGATATACATACACTTAAACGAATTTCTAATTGGCCACCAAATGAAATATTATATTATGCGATATATTGAGTCAATATTTCTAAAATTGTTGTTATTTTCATTTCATGCACCTATCTATCGATTTCAAGAAATAAATTACGCATGCATGTATAAACTCATCCATGCGGAACAGTCAGTGCAAAATGGCTTACGTGCACGTGGTTCATGTGCCCGACATGTTTGATTTTTGAAATTAGTCAAAATGTATTTTCTGTCGATTGGCGTAATGAAAGGTGTTAATACTGGCGTGAATTAGTAATACGGGGCGCGCTGAGGCCGTTATAAAGACGAGTACCAGCACCAAAATCCAGACATGTACGTCAAAACGTCTTTTTGTAAAAAGCGATATTTATAATAACGTGGGGTATAGCTCGAATTACTGCGATAAACATATTTTCTATCAATAAAATTGGACAGTATCGGGGTTTCGATTATTTATATTCTTCTAAAAGCATTTTTTTAAACTAATTTATAAAAACACGTGGCCAATCAGAAATTCGTTCTATGTGTGCATGCATCTGACGTCATGAGCGCGTTCCACATGGCTCATTTTCACAAATTATAGTGTTTAAAGAACAGTCGATCTACAGGAAACAAATTTATACCAAATACTATACTATTCCAAGCTGTGCACGAGGAAAACGTGCAAAAAAGCAATTTCGCACCAACCGTTACGCATGGATGATTTTGTATATGAATACGCCATTTCTTTCCAGAAATAGATAAGTAACTGCGAGGAATGAACAAATAACACAGCCTAAGATTTATTGATATAATTTATCAGATGATATAATATTTTTTAGGGTGGCCAATTAGAAATTCGTTTAAGTGTATGTTTTCCTAAGGATATTCAGCAACTATCAGTTATTTCTTATTATGCAAAACTTTGTTCCAGCGATTAATTTCGAAATGTGCATTCAGACAGTACCACTAGTGAAAGCATGCATTGACTTATTGAACATAATCGTCGACTTACATAAACTTTGCCACTTGATATGAGTTTTTACTAGAAATCGGAAATTTTATATATTTAGTTTACTCTATGATGAAGTTAATTTATCAATGTAAAAGAAACATGCATGAAGTTACGGGTATTCTTAAAAGAAAAATACGTGGTATGGATAGTATATATTGTTGGTTACGATTCATTCTCTTGTTCAATCAGTTGTGGGATAATTGCATTTGTGTAATGAACACAATGTTACACAATCGAGTAAATTAAATAAACATTCATATCAGAGCGTGAAACGCAAATCTCTTAGACTAATGTATTGATTATAGGGTACCAGACTGACGAGCAGAGATATCATTTCGATCAATATGATTTCATTCCGTCAAATAACTTACATGTAGAAGTAGAACGTAAGAACGTATTTGCTTTCAGACATCATACAACTTCATTAATTTGTGGACCTGTAATTTGATATTTGTTATCCGCACGTAAGATTAGATACTTGAACAATGATTTGATGAAACTAATAAGGTTTACTTGTCTTATTTGTTACAAGAACCTCGTGACCGGTAAATATTGAATCTAAAGCAGGACCAAATTTGTTCTGATTCCGAAAACTTCGGGAATTACGGTAACTGGCATGGGGAACATCAAGAGGGTCAAGCAGAGTTCCAAGCATTAAAAACAATTTGGGAAAACAGTAAAAATTAACTGATGTGTTGTGTTTTATATCAATAATATATACTTGGCATCGTTTGAGGAGGATAATCTAATGAAAATACTCCTCGAGGACCCTCATATATGTACGATCGTCAATGCATTTGTTTATTCTATATAAAAACAAGTTGGTATAAGCTTTATTAGAAAATAAATCCCTCAAGTAACCTATATTCCGGATCAGCTCTATATTACACCATCTTGAAAATTAAACCCACATAGTAATGTTATCCTGAGTTAAGATAGGACTTGGGTACATACCGCATCGTACTATCGTATGATGTCAAACACGTATGCTCAAGTATTTTTAAAACAACTTATCCGTTGATCCAGACGAGCAGCTAACCAGTCGATTGGACATGCTGTTTACAGTATAAAAAGTCATGTATTTTGCTAAACGCGACACAACAAATAAATATGTCATATTGACTTTTTCCCGTCCCAAGGACATAACAAAGTAGAATAATACTCGTCATTACAATACAGAAGAGAAAATTAAGATCACAGCATGGAAGCTAGATTTAGAACAAAATGTGATGGTTAACAATAGCTGTAATGAAATATAAATCTGATCTACTTCCTTTCAGAGAACATGTTTTAATGTCCGAAACACTTGATCCTTTGACAAATTAGTACCGTGGACTACAAGGTCCCATATAATAGGATAGTCATATCGGAGGCGCAAAGATTATATTGACTAGATCGGAAAATTAAAGGTTTTGCTGATTGTTGTGAACAAAAAAGAGTGAATTAGAGTTGGCGGTATATGAAATGGTGTTGTATATGGTAATCTCGACTTGAAAGCCAATTTGTGGATTTTCGAAAAATTGTGGTCAGTTTCAGGACTTGTATTTGTTGAAAACTGAGACTGGCAGCCTTTGATGCAAGGTTCCAAGGCAATAGCTATTTCTCGATTGTTACCATTATTGTGAAACATTCTAAGTTCGCGATTCGCGGACTACACAAAGAGAATATACATCACTGGGCCACGATATTTTCAATTCTAGCTGATATATATACAAACACAGATTAAAAATCAAACATACATCATTAGTTAAAGCGACTTAAATCAATTTCGATGTTACAAACACGTTTTGTAGACGTTTTAATCACTTAATTATTTTTACGAATGCAAAAAAATCTTACAACTTACATTACGATCAAAGGCGCTATTGATGTAAAACTCCCGAACATGTTTTACCGTCCGTTAATCCGGTCATAGCTTTTCTTGGTATATATACACTATCTCCTCTATCACAACTACCCTGAGCAATGTCCACACAAACCCATGCCAAAACGATGACCAAATGAAGCACAACAACCCCGGGGCGTGACATAGTTTAAAACACTAAGGACAGTGACCTAACGTTATGCGACCTAAAGAGGTAAAGCTACGACTTTACCCAGTTAAAATAATGGGCAAGGTAGGAATGGAGGAATGAATATAAGTCGAGGATTTACATTTTACCCCGTGTACATCATGCCCATACATTTCCCTCATACCACTTGGTAACAATGAATGTGTAAATCTCGAGAAAATGTATGGTAGAGGTAACTACACAGTACATTTTGACTTATATTAGGTGAAGATGTATACACCAAAACCAATTATTATAATTATGTAAGAATATTGATGCTCATGTCAAAACATCCGTACTATCAATCAAAACGATATAAGCAATGCTTCAACCAACGTTATCGATAATCCCCCGCACGAAAACATTATTTGCATTATTTCTTGATTAAAGTCTAGCGACTGCAAGCTTGCACCATGTTCAAATGATATCCTCTAAACATTACCTATTAGCCTAAGAGCTGAGGGCGATTTATTCAAAATTTGAGCCCATCGATTAAACTTGCACCACAGTTGGTCATATGACCGAACATTAAGAAAATCCATTTCTTACAAATTTTCTCTTTCACAACCGCTCTGCATCCAAGATGGCGTCCAAGATGGCCGTCGTTTTTCTGCGAAAATGATTCTGTGTTATTATACGGACCCGTACTGTACAGTTTTTGACAAATATGTTTAAAAATGTACTTTTAAGCTGAAAAACGGAATAAACTGATGTTTAAAACTGTTTTTGAACGATTTTTTGTCATTTCGGAAAAAATTCAGGCACATTTATAGTCAAAATATAGCGTTTTATAGTGCATTTTTCTTCTTTCTGTCCTGTCAACTATTTAAAAGTACATTTTTCAGCACACAAACTATGTCTAAATGGTTTTATTCTTTAGATAATTATATGCTTAGGAAAATGAATGTCTAAAATGCACAACTTTGTGTACCTTAATGCTCTCAGCCGTGCATAAAGTGGGTGGGGTAAATCTACCCCTGAGGTGAAAACAATGAAGATATTTGCAAACACTAATTCTTTTATCTTCTTGATAATTTCTGATACTATGGTGCCTATTGATTGTCATGTTTGCATTTAATTTGGTATTTTTTCGCAATTTTTTTGTGGAAAATGTGTTGTTTTCCATAGTGGGTGGGGTAAAATTTCTCAATTATAAGCAAAATCTAAATATTGCTTTTAGTCAAAAAGCGGAGGGCCGTTTATTTACAATCCTTGTCCAAATCTATAATTGGCATGAATAGAAAGCAGATACTGTCCATTTAAAAAAATCCATTTCTTAAAATATTCTGCTTTCACAAGGCTGAGAAATCCAAGATGGCGTCCAAGATGGCTGCCATGTTTTACAATTTCACCTTTGTGATATAATACACATAATATACGTACCAATCCTGTCTTATATCATATAAAATGTGTTGTTTTGATAGGAAACATGTTAAAATAAACATATCAAGCTCAAATCATGATGTGTTTGTATTGAATATTTAAATTTTATGCTTTTATGACAAAAAATACAAAAAATCGGTAAAATGTGACATATTGTGAACTATGTTCAATATTCTTGTTGTAATTTTGGCCAAATGATTATTCCAAAAAGTTTCACTGATAATGATATAGATCATACAATATTAATTTTACTTTACTGTTGTGTGGTGGTGAGATTATAAGCATAATTTGTAGTAAAGTGGGTGGGGTAATAATTTAACCCCAAAAATTCAATTTCGTTTTTTATTAAAAAAATGTCATTTTGAATAGGACGTTTTATTGGTGAAATTTTTTTAACTGATATTCACATACTATTATTACATTGTATATTATGTATACATGTTTTATTTTAGTTATACATGTACTTAATATACATTAATGATAGAATGATTTTTCCATATAGATTGGGGGTAAATCACTGCTGACAATGACAACAATGTTGACTACATGAGATTTTTCTGTCGAGTACAACATTTTCGTGGGTCATAAATACGCTCAAAGTATATATTTATCAGGAACGAAATAACTCTTTGTTAGATTAAGTTATTATCTTTCAATTAAGAACAGAAGAAATGCACATACCATGAAAGTGCCTCCTCTGTGAATCCAATATGACCTCCAAAATGGTGGAAGGGTCAAGTTAGCTTAGTAAAACTTATTTGTATGACCGTATGTTTTAAAAATAAAGTTACAAACGTTAAATAAATTTGAATGTGCCAATGCACATGTTTATACGATATGAAAGCATAGTCACTAATAAATGAATGGGGGTAATTCTGTGAACTGAACAACATGTATACCTGTTTCATTAATTGTACTTGATTCGTTTCATATTAATAATTGTTACTATTCATTAGTCATATTTCATCCGATTTCAATGGTATCCATAAAGATGCATATATACTTTTATATTCCTGTTATTATTCTGAGTTTAAAAGATAGCTCATTTTCAGATTTGTTTCAACAACAGCACACAAACACGTACATTTACGTTACAACATGCATACATGTACTTTAAATGTAATAAATGTAAGTACAAGTATACGAAGGCTGCACTAAGTTTTTATATACATACTCATGTTCTTTGGCAGTACAGTTTACTTTATGTCAGCATTACATGAATTGTTTTGAAATACGCATTGCCAAATATTTGTTATTAGGCATGGGTTGGCTGAGAAAAGCAATTAAAGCGTATGGGTTTGGATTTCAATTGACTTATAAATTAGTACTTATCGATGCATCGATTTGGTGAATATTACAAGAGTCGACATATGAATTGGCTGTATCAAGCAGTGAAACGAATGTCATTGATGAAGTTATGGTTGTATCCGGCAGTGGCAGATAACTGGTGGAATTAGAAATAAGTGTTTTGAGCAGAGTAAGGTACTTCTTAGAACCCGAAAAGGCTTAATTTGGCATTATAAGGTATTACTTAGAACCCCTGCATAGCAAGAAAAGACGGCATCTGGTAGTGGTAGGTACATCATTTAACTAGTAATAAATGCACATCGCAGAAGTAGGAACCTCAGAAATCCAGAAATTGCTTATCTGGTTGGAGCAGGTACGTCGGACACCCAAAAATGGCTGTATCAGGCTTTGGTAAGCACATACATGTATACCTAAGCAATGACTGTGGAAAAGTACCTCAGACACCCAGAACTGGCTGTGTTCGGATGTGGTAGTTACCACAGAAACCCAGAAATTGTTGTATCGGGATGTGGTACCAAGGTACCTCAGAACGTTAGAATGGCAATATTTAGTTGTAATAGGTACCACAGACACGCAGAAATGGCAATATCTGGCTGTGATAGGAACCTCAGACACCAAAAATGGCTGTACCTGGCTGTATCAGGATAATTGATTTATCGTAGGGAAATTCGATTATATTAAGAAAATGCTCACAAAAGTAATATACACACAAACTAAGCCATTGGTCATTATTTTCTGCATATGTGGTCCCTTTAGATTTACATGATAAAGCATCTAGTCAATTTGACTCATGTCTGAAAGAACCAACGTCTTTTGATAATCTTTCAGCCATTCACTTTTCAAAACCCGATTACATTTTCTCGCGATGATAAGATCAATTGATTTTGAGAAGATTATATCTACATCACTTGTCCAATATGTCACTTGAGTAAAATACATTTTCTGGGGCTGGCTTATTTACCAACGCAACAGGTGGTAGCAAATCAATCATACAAAGTAATTTGTTGATGAAATTGTTAACATTACACTGAGGCGATGTGTCATGGCCTTGAAAGGTGAGAGTGTTTTTGTTTGCATTGTTAGCAGATGATAATTACTGGGTTATATTATGATTTCGCCTTCCTTGTATATATACACATGTAGTTATTATTGCAGGCTATTTCTGGAAGTGCGATTTACTCCAAAATTCAGAAAATATTAATGATTTAAATGAAACTTAATAAAAAAACAATAAAATAAACTGTCCTACAGTCAGTAGCACATTGACCTTACATTGAACACAATGGTAAGTTACTCTGGTGGCTATATTGTGTTCCATAATTATCTATGAGACAATAAGTCCGTCGTCGTTGTTCTGGAATAGGGAAGCATGACTGGCATATAGGTAAGAAAGATATTCTCAATGGTGATAGATTGCTAAATGATTGTATTACATTGCGAAAGTTTGAGTTTAGCCACTATGCTACGAGAGATGCCCCACTTACATTTGAATAGTGTCGAACATGACATATTTTCATTGAAATATGGTACAAAACAAATATTTCTTTGGTGCTGTGTAAATATATGTGTTAGGTAACATTCACACTAACTGGTCGGTATGATTGAAAAATAGAATGAACCAAAAACAACACTTTTGTAGAGGGTATGGTGTTTTGCGTTTTGAAGGTCAACCACTGCCATAAAAGCCCTTAAAAGTTGTTGGTTGAGCATGGATATTCCATGTTTGTGAAGAAAATATGCAATTTTTGTCACAGGAAGGATGTTTTGCGCTCTGTTGTTCTTTTTTACGAAATTACGCAAAATATTAAACACTGACAAAAAGTGATGATACCTACCAAAATCTTAAACTTTGGTTATTTAATAAGTAAGGCATATCCAAAAACCAAAATAGGGACTTCAACGACGTTAAGAGTACCCATTGGAACTTTCGGTTTGTTCATTTAGAGAATTATACATGCCGGACTCGGGATAAAATTGGTGTTTACATGCTCAATACCATAAAAACAACATAAGGGAGACAAATGTCTTTAACGCTGTGTATGCTTCAACGGAACCGTAAATGCCACAACTTTGTCACATCAGTAGAGGCAATGCTTTATCGTTGAGAAATATACCATGAACGGACAGCCTACTATATGATAAATGTTGATAAGGCTACCCATAAGTTGACAGTCGTTAAGCTTCACACGTTTCCGAACATTTGCGTAACGTATGCTATTGATTGCTATACTGGCTTAATGGAACACATATGTTTTACTACAAAGTCAAAGGTGAATGCACATTGCTGGTACATTAGGTCAAAACCATATTTGGTCAAAATGTTTGCAAAACAACTTTCCTGGAGACCATATGGGGAGCTTGGTGTTTTGTCAACACGGAGCTTCAACTTCCTCCACAAAAACACCATTCTGTACCTTAAGAACACACATTTGAAGTATATTACGCAAGATTAGTAAAGGCCAAGGTCTAATGAACATATACCCACATATACCCATATACTTTAGTCTATGGGATATTGCTGCGTTTATTACAGGTGGTAATGCAAACAGCATCGGTCGGATTATTCGGTGTTCAAAAAGCCAAACACCATACCCCCTACAAAATCGTAGATTTGAAAGCAAACTAAGAAATAAAGTAATAATCAATAGTTGTATGTGTTTTATAACACATTATTTTGCACGATGATATAGAAATATTTTGATTGTATATAATAAGCATCGAACTATTTGATATTCAATACTGTTTAAATATTTAATACCTCTCGTATTGATAAATGTAGTATGGATAAGATATTCATACCTCAATTGGCCAGTCTGACTTCGTGTAGTTGGGCCAAGATATGATGGCACAATAACATTTACACATGCTAATTAGGCGACGGTTTCATTTCAAATCGAAAGGGTTGATCATTTGTAATCACAAAATATGTAACTACATTTCCTATTTGATTTCGGAAACTCGGTGTTTTGTGTGTTTCCTTAATAAATATCCGAAAAAGGGTTAATACTGATCACGATTAATCAACCTACCCGCTTGTTAATATGGAAATATCGAACTAGTGACGAATAGATAATGTAATTGTGACATCATACCTTGGTCGCACTATAAATTCTTCTCAGTTACACGTGTATTTATATGCCTTGAATGTATGAATGGTGTATGGTTATATTCTTAGTATTCTTAGTACTATCTTTTGTATTTAGACATAAGAATGTAGTTAAATAATAAAATCATTAATTGTTATTACAGTCTGTCTATCGCAACTAACAGTACAGTCTGTACTTCGATTCATTACTGTACTCACGAATCATCGTCCTAGTGGTTATTGTTACTTAGCGTCTGTCTAACATCGAATATTATTTTGTCAGACTCTGGAATATTACAAGCCATGCTAACGGAATATTACCTGGCAATAATGTGATATGTTGGGTACTGAGTGTGCTATTGTCTCCAGGGTAAAGTTATATTTAGTGCCTTTTATTACATGTAATCCATACAGCAATTAACAATCTCTGAGTAGTCTGTTCCTTAACACATAAGACTTAGATTGTTTGATTTATTGACATATTACCAAGACATTTATAAGACAATGCCCTAAGACAGACTCAATGGAATCTTTGAGTATGTTAAACATGAAACTATAGTATGAGGAAGTGAACTTGCAATAATATACATAGAAACCTGAAACACGTCATTGAAAACATTGATTGATTAATAACTTATGAATTGTTTAAATGTACAGGGACATTAGACTTGTATACCATACCAATACAATGTTAGCTGAACAACTAGTTATTGTTATAATGCTAATCTTTTTGCATATACTGTACATAAGCGCTTTTTTCAGTCATGTCCTGTTCTCAAAGCCTATGTGAAAATTAAGCAACTTCAACTTCGCAAACTAATAACAGTTGTTAAATGGACCAGATTTTCTAATGTTGCTAAAAGTAAAGAATTTATCGCCGTCACGATCAGATATATACAAAACTGTAACGTTATTCAAAGAATATCTTTTCCAGCAACGTAGGAGTGACAGTAGTACCTTTATGATTAAAGACTTAAAATCGTTTATCTGTTTATTTATTTTCTATTTCCAAAATATTAGACTGTTAATTAATGATGGGTTATTCAGAGAAAGTAGAAGTCACAACTAACTTGTTAACCGATCAAAAAATGGTTACAAAATATGTATACTTCCGGTTTTGTACACTGAGAAATCATGAGAATATAGTTCATGCGTGTTTGTTCCTGATATCGTTTTCAATCATATATCTCGTACTGCCAAGTTGATTAGTTGGAGGTTGATTAGTAAACTACTGCATGTTGGGTACCAAACATGAATATTTATAAATGTAGAGAGCAGTCGTACTTTTGTATAGAAATGTATGACACTGGTCCGTCCAGCTGCTCTACCTCGCATTACCTCTAATGTTTGCGAATTATGTCTGGGCTACAGGTAAGTACTATGCATTTTCACTCTGTTTATTGCTGACAGACATGACTGAAATGACAGTAGTGTCCTGATCTCTAATATGTATTCGGACTTGTAAAGAGTGTGGCTCGTGCGAATAAACCATGGTTGAGTCAGAATAGAATCGAGATTCGGTTGTAATCCAAGAGCATAATATTATTAGTTTGGTTGTGTCAGTGACATTCAATGCGAACCTAGAATATAGAACAGGTGTGTTATTGAATGTTTACAATATCGTCTTCATAGGGTTTTGTTATTATTTTGTATTCCAATAATTTTATTTCTTCAGTTCAGACGAAATATTAGAATGAAAAGTGATAACCCCCCAAAATATAGCTGTCTTACAAGCTGTGGCCATTCTACATCCTTCAAGTATGAGGAAGAAATACTCGCGAAACATGTTATTTGTACGCCTGACACCTACACCTTTAAACACGTTTACATACGTAGTATAGACAATTTCTTCGTAATATCCTGATGTTTATATAGAGAATAATAGGTTAGTGCCGTGGATGAGTAAGTTTATCTGGCAAGGCGGAGGAATTTATCGGGTGAGCCGTAGGCGAATCCGATAATTTCCGCAGCCGAGCCGGATAAACTTTCACTCACTCCACTGCACTAACCTATTATTCTATTTATCCGGTCACTGCATCTGCTTTAAAAGGGGAATAAAAGTCGGACTATTTATTTGCCTTTTCATTATTTGTGCGTAACGTCACGTTCGTTCACTGACGTCACGACAAAACAAGAACGTCGGACATCTTGATAACGTCATATACACGCAGGTAAGTCGTAGAACAATTATTGATCGACCCAAGCTCATTTTGAATAGGAAAACCTCATCCTCGGATACAGAGTTTCAGCCGGCGACCCCGCTTTAAGAAGAAGTCCGTCAGATCACGTGATGAGGTGACAGTTTATTGCAAGTCACATGACCACTTGACGGTTTATTGAAAACGTTATCCGGCACCCTGTTATCGGGCTGATTTTGCCGGAAGTGACTGGATAATTAACAATATCGTGTCAAGAAAGCATGATCTCTTTGAATGTGATAACTAGAATGTTCCACATGTAAGAATCTAACAAGTAAGTATTTTGAATTGATACATGTACTGTATCCTCGTGATAAAGCGTGACTTGATGTAATAAAACAGTACAACTATTCTGTGTGTTTAATTAAAAATATAGTATGCAAAAGTATCGTTTATGGACGTTTTGATTTGTTAAAAGAAATAAGTTTTGTTTTTATTTTCGCCGACCATTCTCATTCCAATTCACTACAATCATTGACTTTGCGATTATAATTCCGTAGTTAACTGATATGAACTTTGTCACATTAATTTACTTGTGGATTCGTGTTTCAAATACATGCCTTGTCGAACCATTCATCTAGTTGTAAATGTTCATTAAATTTTGTTAGTACATATTGCTACCAAATAAATGTTGCAAATCGGCTCGTGGTCACTTACAGTATTATGAAACGATAATGCTCACTTACAATATATTATGTTAAAACGATAGCAATTTGACGCCAGACAAATTGCATTTGATATCATGCAATAAATAAGTTAGTTCGACATGTTGTCGACTAATCAAAAGTAGCATTGCTAGGAAGTTAATATTGAGACAAATGTGTGTGATATACGAACAACATGTTATTTGACATTGCAAAGATATATCAACCTTTCCTTGCAAATGCTAAATACAACAGCTGCAAAGTAAGCATAATCACTAGTAATACTGAGAATTGAACGCGTGCTTCGTGATTACAGTAAATACATGTACTGAGAATTGATAGCGACATTTTTACTGGTAATTGGTTGAGTTAAACCTGATCAAATTACGGATGTACGATTATTGAGCCAATTACAGAATTGCGAGACAAAATCATCCACATCAGAATGTTTTCCAGTATTTTAGGAGCGGTTTGCCTATGTCACATTGCGTATTTATTGGCCTCGAGAATTATCTCTGATAGGTGAAAGAAACAGCATCACTAATGATACCGGCCAGAGTTTGGGTCGACGTAAGATATTTAGTGACATAATGAGGCATAATAAGACTGCGAGATAATTCGACGTTTGCATATAAAACTTTCCAAAATGTGTTCAGCTGCTTAACTCTTGCAACTGACTGTAATTTTATATCATACATCACCGTTCCATTCATCCTATGATGTACGTGCGATGCCCTCATTTGCCAACGTAAGCTCCTCACGGTTTGTGACCAAGCATGGTAAGAAGATAGCTATATGCCTGGCATAATTAAATAATAGCTTCCAACGTTTCAATAACCCCATTAGCGATTACATAATTGTTGCATATCATTCTCGTAACTCTGACTTAATGATGTTTTATTAATGTACTTTGACAAGAAAACATATTTGCATTTCAATTAAAATATATTTGCTGCACTAATTATCGATGTCTTACATCATTAAACAGTTATAATGATTCATTAAATAATATTAATGATTCATTAAATCATTTCAATGATTCTATATTCGACGCGATATCATAACATATAATTTACAAATATTTTAATACATTATTTCTGTGACAACACTGTATCGTCATATCACTTACAAATTTTGTACTTTTTCAATAATCAACTTACTCTGTCCATTTGCCATGCAATAATTGCAATAATACAGCAAGAACATAATGAAGCACATTATCTCATTGTGATACTGATTACCGAAACATAATTATGATACTTGAAGGATTTTTAGACGCTACCTCATCTTCAAGACAACAGTTTTTTTAAATAACAGAACAAACCGGATAAGTCAACGGAAACTGCATTATATTTTAAGTACAAGTCGATCTTTCATTCTGACAACGGCATTGAACTACATATTCAGTGCAAATCATTTAATGTTTTATTCATCAAACTTACTTGTGGAAGGTCTTTTAACGTAGTGCAAGTGCCTTTCTTTGTCGAAAATAAATTTGATAGTGATGTGGCATTTTTCTTCATAATAAACTGCATGCAGATTAATATCCGGTTTTAGCTATATGTACATTTCCATTTCCAAAAATTTGATGATTATTCACTTAAGGTTGAGTGGATTTAATTCTCGACTTATGAAGACCATGGTAGATTAGTTCTTGGTTCTTGTTTTATAAATGTAGTACGAACCAATGCAAGCATGAGAAGATGCATCGTATCTGTCTTGTCTATGTGCATTCAGTATAATCAGTGCTTCAAGGTCACTTATGTTAGTTGAATAACCTATATACAACTTAATTTATAAACACCATATGTACTGATGCGAAGAAAGTGTAAGAAGAAAATGAATTATTAAACTAAATACTGAGCAGTGACCGAACATAACTGCAGGGGTTGCCTTACTTTTCAAGCAGATATAACTATTTCGCCAGTTATTCAGGCGCATATATTATGATGCTAGAACAAGAATCTTTTGGAGACTTCTATACATAGCGTAAGATACTAACAATATAAAAGTGGTTTTGAGACTATTTGTGAAATAAAACACTCGGAGAGAATCTGATTTGATTCGAGTCTTAATCCCATGTCTTTAATTTGGCATTAAAAACCTCGTCTGACTCATGAGATAATGCTAGGTGCATGTAACCTTTCGCGTTTTAATCATTGCAATACAAACGCTACAAATAATAATTACTCGGACAATTTTCTCGATGTTTCTCCCATGGAACCCATTCATTCATTAATTTTTCTAGGAAACCATTTTAGAGATGCATATATCAAATACAGTGTTCAGTTAATTTAGGAAAGATTGGATTTGGGATTAAACGTTTTCTATACCAGTTATTGGAATCGTCAGTCTGGAACACATTGATATGAAATATAGCAAGCTGGGATAGCAAGTGAGCGCGGAATTGTAGAAATTACCACAACGAATATTTATATGTATAACGTGCACAGACTCTTGGTCAACAAACCCGATCAATGGAAAAGCATTCAATGGTAATTTATTACCTTATATATTCTACAGTTTCACATATAACAGTCACAGAGTTTCTAATTTGCATATTAGACAACACGTCGTAAAGTAAGCATGTGAATCAATTAAATTGTAAACGTCACAAATGTATTGGAATTTATTCTTCATTAAGATCGCTGCAAACTGTAAAGCGGACACATCTAGATAAACTATTTCACATTTGTTTTCATCCCGTACTGTGGTGATACTGATGACACGTTTGCAACAAGAACCATTTCATGATATATCTCGGTGCAGCACATTGTTTACACACATAGATACCGTACAGGGTGGACATACCACGTGGTGTTTGACGTCATTTTTTGCTAAGACGACAAGAAGAAAACTGTCAACAAAACGAGAAAAACAGTCGTAAGTATTTTATTCGATGATCAATTTTCACGAGACTAGCCCCACGCTCAAGCCAAGAAAGAATAATATGCATGTCACTGAATGATTTGGCACAAAAACCAACAGTTTTTTCCCGAAAGTGGCTCAACGGTTAGAAATGGACAAAATCTGAAAAGCAAAGACGACAAGAAAATATTTATTTTATCATTCATAGCTCTTTTGAGCATAATAATGCAAAATGCGTACTGCCGACATGTATAACAATGTATTAGAAACAACCTGTTAACATAATTAAGCACTATATGGTCCATTTCATGAAATATTTCGTGAAATACATAATTCGTCTGTAAATGCTAAGACGACAAGAATGGAAAGACGACAAGAAGATTTAAACCCAAAATTTAAAACTGATATTAACCCCTAAATCTATAGCATGGATGACTCACAGTTAACAGTACTGTCAATACATGTATTGAAATAACTAGAACACGTACTGAAGTTAAACCAAGCCTACCTGAGCATTTTTATTCTTAACTATTTTTGCTTTAGCTCAATCTATATCTAAATCTTGACATATGAAACCTTGAAATGTCCGCGTGATTTTGCTATTTGTTATAGCATGTACTCAGTCTAAACCACTGTATAAATCATTAACTGTTCTGCTGCGGTTAAACGATGCACTGACGTAAAGGATTAAGTTTTTGCATACAAAGTATATAGTCGATTCAATAAGTGATTCTAATGATATAACTATCCCATTCGAAAGAATAGCGATGAATACCATTTACTCGGGTATATACAGTCAAACCCACAGCTGGCAGTTTCAGTGTTTGGTCCTCAAACGATTAAAAAAAATAATTAAAAAAATATATAAAAACCTGTCACTGACCTAATATACTATACTGAGTACATCTAGAAACGCAACACTGGGGTTTTGTCAGCATTTTTAATTTATTATGATTGCCAACTAAACTGCATTAACTTGCTGATATTTTATTCCATAAGCAATACACATGTGACATTTGTTCATATAGTGCTACCGATGCGATTTAACAGCGGTGTATAGTGCGGCTAAAAAGTAACGAAATACAAAATTGTAAAATCCTATATTTTCAGAATCGTTATTCTAAGTAAATAGTTCAAATATTGATTAATTATTGATTGGTTACATACGCACGACGTCCATAAGTTGTTTAGCAGTGTATGAATAAGTTGTGAACTTTTTCTAGAGATGGTACATGCGGAGTTACTGGTCCTGTCGGAGAGTTGATTCACATGGATGACATGGACATGGGTGTTTATAAATGATGTCAAAGTGCTGGAAGCGTGTCGCCAGATGAGACATTGTCGATGCATTAGAAAGTAATCGTCGTGCAACCTCCCATTTGACGTCCCAGTAAAGAGGCGTCCGAATGGCCTGATTTCGCCTATGTTCGGAGTCTCCTGACATTTTTTTTTCTACGCCAAGCACGTGCAATTCGTGCGTTTTGTGATTTTCTTGACGCATGGAAATAACGTAACCCGATCGATAAAATTTTGCCAATAGCCAAGTTTCAACGTGATTATACAATATTATTACACAGTATTGAAAACTCTAAATAAGAAACAATCAAGGACGAAAACTTTTCTACATGTACTGAGCATATCAAGGTAGAAAGCGTACTATATGTCTATATGCCAAAGATTGTGGAACATCGCATCTCGTTGTTTCAGCATAAAATACGGGCACTGAAGGAAAATCACAAGTCATTCAAATAAACTATAAGATATTCATTCTTACCGAAAATCTCGTTCAATTGTATCATAACTGCGAAACGGCAAAACAGTGATCGTTTCGTTATTTAACTTCGCTCTAGGCCATTTTATTTACGCGCTGGATACCCGCTCCACACACAGTAACGTAATTATTGTTAGGAACCAAGTCTATTTTTAGATGCGATGTTCCACAATCTTTGGACATATACACATAGTACGCTTTATACCTTGATAGTGTACTAGCTCAGTGACGTTTTTTTTTATTTTATTTTCCAAACACTGATACTGCCACCTAGATAAACGAAGTATATCTCCTGGACGAAAGTATATTTACAACGCTTCTCGTTTACCTTTGAAAGTACTGTCCATTTCTTGGTTTCTTTCTGTCGCTTTAAATACAATTATTGTACAACCTTTAAATGTAACTTTCGAATTGCGTAATTGGTTATTCAGGTAAAGAATGACATTTCTTCTAGCTTCGTCACATCCAATTATTTATACACGAGCTCCATGTGCAACAGCGAATTTTGAGATAAGCCTAGTGCTAGTCCCGCTACCTAATATACCCTGAGCCATGACCTTTTAGACGAGTCTATTTGTGCGGGTAACCCGTGATTTATTGATTTCAATAGTCATGATTTAAAGATATGCTACTTACTAATGTGTGTTATACATATCTGAATAGTCAATCCCACGCCAATCTTTATCGGCGAATGGATTAAACTTTAAAAGTGCAGTCACGGCTCAATGCTCGAAATCAAACTATAGTCGTGCTGTGTATCGATAAACCACTGCTGCATTAGACAACAGCTGAATTCTTATCATCCTATTAGAATTGTCAGCTCGTCATCACGAACTGGTAAGTAAAACTTTATGTCTATATCATACAAGTCTTAGTTTCAATTTATAAATATTTAAGTGTTGACGGATTTACAAACGCGACAGTGGGGGGAGGGTAATGTGGATTTTTTTATCTAACACTAAATTATTTCTTATTAGTATATTATCATGAAACATCGTAAATGTGAACTTAATGTCGACATTTTGGTACCAAGATTATAAAAATATTGAATACAATAATGCATAATAAAGACCTCGTTCGAAATAATGAAATTCATTTTTTTGCCAATATGTAATTGTTAGTTTGGTCAAGATGACAAGTTCCAATTTCCATGGCAATAGGCTCATAAGAAGCGCCTCATGATGTAGATTTGAAATATGCATTAGTCTTATAAGGTCGTATCGTAATAAAAGCATCAAATTAAGCAGGTATCGTAACACGTGATGAATTCTTCTAGACCTAAATATCCATGGACGGGAATCACTTCACTTACTATACTAATCAGACAATACATTAAGGAGTTTATACCAGTTTTAAATGTTGAGTTATAAATCTTCTTGTCGTCTTTCCATTCTTGTCGTCTTAGCATTTTCAGACGAATTATTTATTTCACAAAATATTTCATGAAATGGACCATACAATGCTTAATTATGTTAACAGGTTGTTTCTAATACATTGTTATACATGTCGGCAGTACGCATTTTGCATGATTATGCTCAAAAGAGCTATGAATGATCAAATAAATATTTTCTTGTCGTCTTTGCTTTTCAGATTTTGTCCATTTCTAACCGTTGAGCCGCTTTCGAAGAAAAACTGTTGAATTTCGTGCCAAATCATTCTGTGACATGCATATTATTCTTTCTGGGCTTGAGCGTGGGGCTAGTCTCGTGAAAATTGATCAACGAATAAAATACTTACGGCTGTTTTCCTCGTTTTGTTGACAGCTTTCTTCTTGTCGTCTTAGCAAAATATTACGTCACACACCACGTGGTATGTCCACCCTGCCGTATAACTGTAGTGTAAATGAGAAACCAAATTATGTGACAGCCGGATTACTGTCAAAACCAATAAATATCTCTGGTTTCTAAACGTACCATTACGAGAGGTGTTCAACTTATTTATGAACAGAAAGTGAACATCGATATTTTGTTAGTTTAACAATGAAATTGAATAAAAACTTTTATACTGTGTAAAGTAGGGTATCAAGAAGTATATATAATAATTGTAAATTGCCAATACGTTACGATTAAATCATAATCAGCATTAGGGTAGAGGGTGTTGTTATTTGCGTTTTGAAGGTCCGCAACTATATAGTAATAATTACGTTTACATTTTCCTTCTTTAATCGTTATTTTAGTATCAATCAGATAGAAAATTATATTGTTAAAGCATGAGAAGACTTCGACATCCACTATTTGGTTATAATATATATCAAAGTTATATTCTTAAGTTTTTTTATTTGGCGTTGTATATGGTGACTTGAAGCTGAATCTGGACGAAACACTATGTTCTTGGAACAGTCACTAGGAACGATACGTAACACTTTTTTGTTGAAAACCTGATTTAAAACGGTTCGTACAAAAACCACAGCCTTCAATTTCGTCAATTTGATATTGATTTTGATGTGCGTATTTCCATAATAACAAACACAATGCCTTTACATGAAAACGGCCGCGAACACACAAAGCTGGACAAACATGAACTTCTCCATATCCTTGTGACCTTTTCTAAAATAGCATACCATAATGTATCATAACATTCTTTAAGATTCGGCATTGCTTCGCCATAATGAAATAATTTTCCCACATAACGTTGTTTATTTCGCATTTCTAGATTCCTAGACTTTTGGATGCGAGGCATGTTTTTCTTGATTTTCAGCGTAGGAACTTCGCATTTTCCAGAACTATGCATTAAACTGTTTCGAAATAATGTCACTGATAGTTTCTATGGACACTCCCATCTGTGGTACTATTCCACGTTTTGCTAATGGTTTCATCATAGATATCATAAAAGCAATTTAACTTTATAGTGTAGGTTTTGGCAATGTTGGGCAATTTTCAAATTCTGGTGCCATTGCACAATTACTGGAAACAGAACTTAAATAACACGTCTTACGACAAATTTTACAGATGTTCTCATTAAAAATGCAAAATAAAAATGTACTAACACTTTGTTGATGCTTATAAAAGGGCCATTTTGCCTTAAAAATAGGAAAAACAACATCATCTACTAAATTGTTGTTTTAAGCTTTAACCTAGTGAAATATACAATGTATGATGATCATATGTTCGACTTAAAACTTTTTCTCGCATGGTTTAAAAAAGATGTTTCAATTGTTTTTATTCAATCTTGCACAATCGGTGTTCATGTTTTGTTCATAAATAAGTTGAACACCTCTCGTATTTGACCGATTACCAGCCGTTTCAAAATAGGTAACTTCCGACCTATTGAGAAGCCAAACAATATTTCTCCATATAAAACATAACGATCGTTACAATTTTCGTATTCAAAGCTTTTCAAGATCCGAGTTTTTGCTAGAAAGCAGAAGTTATATAGAATTAGTTTATTCTATGATGAAGTTAATTTTTTAATGTAAAAGATACAAGCACGAACTTACGGGTATTCTGAAAAAAAAGATACGTAGTAAGAACCATAGATTTTGTTGGCCTCTTTCTCTTGTTCAATAAGTTTTGGGATAACTATAGCTTATTCATGCTGAAGTTCATGGTTAAGTAGACGCCCGTCTACTGGGTTAAGTAGAGCCCCGTTTCAAAGTGTGGTAAGGTCTAGAAGAAAGTATGTTATTTCTTCGACCTTTATGGTAAGGTCTAGAAGAAAGTATGTTATTTCTTCGACCTTTATGGTAAGGTCTTGAAGAAAGTATGTTATTTCTTCGACCTTTGTAACTCATATGATGAAAGTAACTTTATGTCATCTGTGAGTCATCCCCCTTTTAAAGGAAGTATCACTATTCCTTTAAGGTTTAAGGACATGTGGTAATGGTACTTGACGTTATCCTTGTCCTAGTTGAGGTTTACATTCAGTTAATACCCCTACAGATAATCAAATCGTTGTACGTTGTACACCACTATCTTATTGTAGCAAAGTATTTCTATATACCATGTCTCCTAAGTTTAATATTGCATTTCGTTTCGGCAATATGATACGATATGATGGGAGACTAAATAGCGTTGATAAAAATGTTTTTGTATATTTTATGTACATTGTATATTGTTTTAAACATGTATTAGTCGGGACTGTACAGCACTTTTGAACGTGTGTTTACATGAAAAAAGGGCTATATAAATATGGTATAATAATAATAAATAATAATTACATTTGTGTAATGAACACAATGTTACACAATCGAGTAAATTAAATGAACATACATATCAGATCGTGCAAGGAAAATCTCTTTAACTAATATATAAATTATTGGGCCCCAGACTAACGAGAAGGGTAATCATTTCGATCAATATGATTTAATTCCGTCAAACAACTTAGAACGTAAACGTATTTCCTTTCAGATATCATACACAATCAGTTATATGCGTTGTCCGCACGTAAGATTATATACTTGTACAATGATTTGATGAAACTAATGAGATTCATGTGTATCATTTGGCACGCAAACCTCGTGTCCAGTTAATATTGAATGTAAAGCAGTGCCAACTTGTTTCGATTTGTTCTCTTTCGGAAACATCGGTAATCACGGTAATTGACCTTGAAAACATCGAGTGAGTCAAGCAGTGTCCTCAACACTGTAAACTATCTGGGAAAACAGTAAAAAAGAAAAATATGGTGCGTTGTATATCAATAATATAAATGGTTACCGTTTAAGGGGGAGAATCTAAGTAAGTTTACTGGATTAGAAAACTCCTCGCGGACGCTCATATGTGTACGATCGTCAATGTATCTGTTTTTTCTATCCCAAACAAGTATGAGTAAGCTTTATAAGTATATACATCCATCAACTAACCTATATTCCTGACTAGCTATATATTACACCACTTTGAACATTAACCCCTCATAGTACTGTTATCTCAAGTTAAGATAGGAAGTTCGTATGATGGCAAACAAGCTCAAGTACTCGTAAAAACATCAACTGAACTATTATCCAGACAAGCAGCAATCCGAACGACTGGACATGGGGGCTTCAGTATAAAAATTCATTTATTTTGCCAAACGCGAGACAACAAATACAAATGTGACATCGACTGTTTTGCCGTGCAAAGGAAATAACAAAATAGAATAATCCGTACTCCTCATTATAATACAGTAGAGAAAATTAAAATCGCAGCATGGAATCTAGATTTAGAACAAAATGTGATGGTTGACAATAGCTGTAATGAAATATAAATCTAATTTTCCACATTGTGTGGGACTTCCTTTCGGAGAACATGTTTTAATATCCAAAACACTTGATCCCTTGACAAATTAGACACGCGGACAGACAGGTCCCATGTAGTAGGATAGTCATATCAGAGGCGCTAAGATTATATTGACTAGTTTGGAAAATGAACCAATTGTGGCTCATAAGATTGAATATTTAGGATGTGACTGTGTTGTGCATCCAAAATTATAGCTATTTCTCGTTTGTTATCATTTTTGTGACACATTCTATGTTCACCAATCGTGGATCATGCAAAACGAATATACATCACTGGGCAAAGTTAATTTCGATTCTAGTTGATAAATAAACGAACCCTGATTAAATATCAAAGAGAGATCATTATTTAAAGCGACTAATCTCCGTTTCGATGATACAAACACGTTTTGTAGACGTTAAAATCACACAACTAAGTTTTTCGAATACAAAAAAGTATTCTTGCAACTTACATTGCGATCTTAGGCGCTATTGATGTGAAACTCTTGAACATGTTTTACCGTCCTTTAATTAGGTCACGGCTTTTCTCGGTATGTATACATGTACACTACTACGCTGTTACAACTTATAATTATATTTTTTATTGTGTTAGTCACGCAATAGATTTTAGGGGTTTAAAATGTAATAAACCGACGTTATGCGATTATTTTTCTTCTATATGAATAAGTCCAGATTCGTATATAAATGTTAAGTCGGTCAAGTCAAACAAATGCGATTGTAAGAGAGTGTTTTGAAAAACTTTGCAATTTACCAACTAAAGTTTAGTCCCTTTAATGCTACCATTTCAACTTGTTCAATGATAGTATTCTAGCTGTATGTTATACCATCTCGATCACAGACAAAGAAATGATTACATTGCCTACGAGGATAGGAGTGCAATGAATGCTAAACAAAGATAAATCAACAACAAAATGATCACCACAGTAAGTCTATACAGAGAAATACTCGTAGATAGTCTAACCAATGTCTCACATCGATGTGTATCTGACATTTGTTTGTTGGTTTATGCTCCATTTCATTCGCAATTCTAATTTCGTGGAATTATTTATATCTGAATACGTAGACGTCAGTAAAATATGAGATCATGTTTACACAATGTAATTTAAACCATATAGTTAAGTACACAATACCAACATATATATGTGATGCCTGTCATTGATTTATGTGACAACTACGTCTAAAATAACACCATATTTAAAATTATTATTATTATGTGGGTTGAAAAGTTGAAAACAGAACACGCTTCTTCGTTAATATATACTTCTCATAGCTAGATAGTAACCATCATCTAACTATCTTACTTCACGGCATCCAATGACAGAAATGTTCCAGTCTGGTTCGATGCTAAAACCGTTTGCTTTAAAGAGGTTGCCCCAACTATTCGGACAATGGAGACTGTATGTATAGCGAGTTCAAAGAACATAAGAAAAAAATAGAATTATTTCAGTTGATCGTATCCCAGTACTTTTATATGACAGTATTTTGCATTATACCTTGGGCCTCCGTGCTTACGACAACTGACACTTATATACATTAGTTCTACTGTTAAATATTGCTAAATAAAGTCGATGATCATATCGAATCATCCGTACTATCAACCGAAACGATGTAAGCCAAACTTCGACCAATGTAATCAATAACGTCTAACAAGGCATCATTATTTGAACTATATCTTGATTAAAGTCTAGCGACTGCACACTTGCACCATGATCAATTGATATCCTCTAAACATTATCTATATATCAGAATTGATTTCTCGTGAGGGAATCCGATTATATTGAGAAAATGCCCACAAAATAATGCACACACGAAATAAGACATGTGTCATTATTTTCTGCATATGTGGTCCCTATATATTTACATGATAAAGTAAGTAAGTAAGTAAGTAAGTAAGTAAAGTCTTTATTTTACGAGGCTAACATATTTACAATAATGCAATCTTCCATATGGGCCTCAACATATATACATTAAATATAAAGAGTACATTACACGAAAAATAAGTATACAAATATAATCAACAAAGTAATAGTTACAAAGGTAATATATAAGATATATTAACAGGATGAGTCGTGTTTTATGTCAATGCTTGTTTATGGGTATTGCCATTTAATGTATGCATTTTGGAATTTATTTCTTGTGTCTGATTTTCGTACTGCTTTTGGTATTTCATTCCATATATTTGGTCCTTAGTAGGCAAGTGATTTTCTGGAGAATTCAAAATTTGGTGATGGTACATATAGTTCTTCATTGGTTATGGATCTGAGATTACATGAATGAACTTGGTTTAGTTTTGTGAATTTGTGTTGCATGTATCTTGGAAAGTGGTTGTCATTGAGTGATTTGTATACTAGAATTGATTTTTTATATTCAACTCTTTCGTCAAATTTCATCCACTGAAGTTTATTGAACCAAACGTCAGAGGGAGTGTCAAAGTCTTGTACATCAAGAATATCACGTGCTGCCCGTTTTTGAAATTTAATGATTTCGTTTATTAGCAATTAGTCAATCTGACTTATATCTGAAGGAACCCACGGGGTCCGATTTTATTTAGAAAATGCTCACACAAAATGTACACACAATTAAGCCATGGGTCATTACTTTCTGCATGTGTGGTCCCTAGAGAATTACAGTATAAAGCAACTAGTCAATCTGACTCATATCTGAAAGAACCAACATCTTTTGATAACCTTTCAGCATTAAACTTGACAAAACCCTAATATATTCACGCGATGTAAAGATCAGTTGATTTTGAGAAGATTATATTTACATCAATTGTTCATCATTTCACGTGAGTAAAATATGTTTTTCTGTGTTTTGCTTATTTACCAACGCAACAGGTGGAAGCAAATCAATCATTCAAAGTAATTTGTTGATGAACTTGTTAACATACATTGATGCGATGTGTCATGGTCTTAAAAGGTGAGAGTGTTTTTTGTTTCAATTGCAAGCAGGTATTATTTACTGGATTATATTATAGTTTCGCCTTTCTTATTGTATAATATATATTATATACACATGTAGTTCTTCCTGCAGACATGTCTGGAGGTCCGATATAGTCGATATACCAGACTGAGTACAGGCTAAATATGTAAATGTAAGTTAATACCAAACAATTATTAAACTGTCATACAGCCAATAGCACATTAACCTTACATCATACACAACCGTAATTCTTTTCTGGTGACGGTTTGTGTTTTTTGTTTTATATCTATGTGACAATTAGCCAGTCATTGTTCTGGTAAAAGGAACTGAAACAGATATAGGAAATCGCATTAGTAGGAAATAACAAGAAAACGGTGATCCCAAGTGCCCGAAAGAAATGCATCAAAGACCCGACCAAGCTCTGCAAGTCTTACTAGTATGTACGAACGATGCAAAAGTACGAGAAATATTAATTCATATTACATTTGCCTTTTGCAGCTAACAACACAGTCTGTCATTTATGCATTACCGCACCCACGAACCATCGTTCTAGTGGTCATTGCTACATGTACTTAGCGTCTAACATCGTATATTATTTTGTCAGACTCAAACATAATTACAACCATGCTAATGGAATGATACCTGGCACTAATGTGATATGTTCGGTATTGAAGTGTGCCAGTGTCCCCAGGGTAAAGTAATATTTAGTGTGTTGCATTACATGTAATCCATACAATTGTTAGCTATTAGTTTTTACATATTACAGTCTCTTCCTGAACACATAACACTTAGACAGTTTGATTTACTGACATATTACAAAGACATTTGTAAGACAATGTCCGCTTTTACTGACAAAGGGGAATCTTAAATTACAAAATATGTATAAAACACGAAAAAAACATCATAGTATGAGGAAGTGCTCTGGCAATAATTCACATCTGAAACTGAAACACTACTAAGAAAACATTGCTTGATTGATAAGCAGTCTTTTATCATTGTATACATCGGAAACCACATAAGTAATATCGATCGTACCAATAAATCGTCAATACAATGTACTCCATATCTAAATAATATATTTTGCATATAGACGTTGTTTCCTATTATGTCTTTTTCTCAGAACCCATTTGGAATATAAGTGAATTGTTAAATGGGCCAGACGTTGTTATGTTGCTAAAAGAATAACACATTACTCACCATCACAATTATAGATATACCAAACTGTAACGTTATTCAAAGAATTTATGTTCCAGAAATACAGGAGTGTCGATAGCGTTTTTATAATTAATTACTTATAATATTTTCTTTGTTTATCTGTTTCTGTTTTACAAAATCATAGAGAGCAAATCAATCATGGCTATTTCACGGAAAGTAGATGCCAAGCACGACCTTGTTAGTCGATCGAAGAACTGTAACATACATTCGGGTTTTTTTAGTCCGAAGATTCGTTCGGATATATTAAATGCGTGTAACGAATTTGTTCCTGATACCGTTTTCCCTCATATCGTTATACTGTCAATAAGTATGTAGGTGATTAATGAACCAAATAATGATGGGTGCCAAACATGAATCTACGGAAATGTGGAGTGAAGAAATACATGTTTATTTAGTCCGTACATCCGACAATCTTAATAGGAACCATGGTGTGAACAGTTTGAGTTTATCAACATAAGAACATTATTTATGTTCGTCGCCTTAAACAAACAATAGGCGACAGGCAATCAACATAAGAATAGCATGAAACACAATAAACAATGTGAACACAATAACGTAACAATAGTCCCAATATGTACAAAGAATATAACGATACATGTTTATATAACAAATAATGATTACAAAAATTACTTGTTATCTAAATAAGAGTTACGCCTTTGAAGTGCTAGGTGTACATATTTTGCTGACAGGTTATGTTCTTCTAGAATCTAGTTTAATAATATTGCATTACATTATGTTCTTCTGTGATATTGGCTATTGTTGTGCCATAAAGATAAAATTGCCCCTTGTTTGCCGAATGCATGTACTCGTTCACCAAGATAGTCTTCACCAGAGTCATATAAGTTTGGTAACTTGGCTATATACAACCTCTTATATATGGTTAATTAGGTTTGGTCAACTGTCAACCCTCGCTCCACTTTTTTTCTGCCTGACATCACTGAATAGAAAGTAAACTCATAAAGTCGTACGTGTGTGAAGAATGTCTCTCGTGTGAATGAAGTTCAATGAACTATGGTAGAGTCAGAATACAATTTTTATCAAGATTCGATTCGATGTTTTTAGTTTCGTTGTTGCATAAATGATGGTGTAAGTAGACATTACTACAGGTGTTTTATGGTATATTTATACAATATCTTCTTCACACTGTGTGTTGTATTCCACTAATTTTATTTCTTCAGATACATATTCGCTCAGACGAAACATAGGAATGACGAGTGATATAAAACAACAAATAACGGTCTTACAAGCTCTGGCAATTCAACGTCGTACAGGTGTGAGGTACAAATGATCGCGAAATTATAATGTTATTTTTACGTCTGACACATACAGTCCAAGTTAGGATAAAAATACAGTGATGCAGTGGAACAATCCACTAGTACGGTGTAAAAACAAGTATAAAGGCTTATGCCAACAGTTCAATGCCAAACTAAACTTTACCTAATTAAGCAATGACTTCAATCTTTTGGGTGCACATAAACGATGACGTCACGGTCAATATATCCTAACTGGGCTATACGCCTTTACACACGTTTACAAGCATACTATAAACACTTTCTGCGTATAGTGCGTTATCGACTAAGCTGGACCCCCATAAACCTTAAATATCGTAAAAAGTACACTGCCGATTAGAACAAAAATGGGTATGTCGTCGTAAAACACCCTTACCAACTCTTAGAAAATAAAACAGATTTTTTAGGTCATAGAAACGTGGACTTTGCATAGACGCCTAATGCAAATTTTAGGTCTAAAACAGAGTAAATACGTATGGGTGATAGAAGTGACCGGAACAGCAAAGGTCAACAACTTAGTCCATTATAACTGTACATTAAGTCACACACCAGTGACTGTTGAAAATATATAATGAGGCCCAGGCGTGAACGTGTATCTTAGTTTGTATAACTGTAGCAACTTTGTTGAAATATTTGTAAGAAAAACATTGTATTTTTGTTTGTACAAATGATCATTACAATCAGAAGATGGACCTCAACTATACTAAGCAAAACAGCTAACCGAACGCTTATGTTTTTTATGAATATTTATAGAACTATCCTTAGGAATTGTCTGAAACTTGGCCTGATGTAAAATGAAAGCATTAGAAGGCTGGTGGTAAAATTTCGTCAAAATATCTAATTTGCATCATCGTCAAAATATGTATTTAATGACATCACCCATCAAGATGAAATTCACAAAATGTACAATTAGCATATTTTATGAATTAGCAGCGGTTTTTACCGTACAACATTTTTATTTATTAATATTTTTGCACAAAAGTTTGTGTATTTAATATTTACGATTTTGGGGTGCGATTTAAGTAGTTTCTTTTTCAAAAATGCGAAACGGAAGTTCACAGAACCATGAAATAACAGAACCAGACATATAATCTTGAAATTCATGAATAAGCGTTCAATCATACAAGATTTTAGGTTTATTCCATACACATTTTAAAAAGACTAATCACCAAATCAATAAAACAAATAGTCAAACTCGATATCATGCGATTTGGTCACAAAAACATGGATTTTTTAATTTTTCAAAATTATGATTATAATTTTCAATGGTCAAGGGGAGGTAATTTGGTCGAATATCTTTTGTGTGGATAAATGAGGGTAATTATTGACTTAATTTTGGTTTTATTCTCAGTATTTTAATATTTATTATTGTGTCCGTTATCAGAATATACACTTAAAATAATCTTTATTACCAAAGCGGGCATTTACAATTTGTCGAACACCTGATGAACGCACTTCAAAAGTGTCCTGTATACTGAATGGAGAGAAAAACACGTTTTTTCAAACACATGCAAAAAAGTCCTCAGGACTAATATTTATTATTTTTTAAAGTCAACGAGTTTCACTTATGCATGACAATACAATTTTATGGGAAAATGTAGTGAATTAACTTAAAAAGATGTAAAATTATGCAAGAGTTATCCCACTTGAATTTGCTAGTTTTCTTTGCTCCTGTGATTCCCAATATACTGTTTTAGGTAATTTTATGTGCATTGGTATTCACACACACGTGAAAGAAAAGGATATAATGTTTGTGATAATTTAAATCTGTGTAAAACTGATCTGTCTGATTGATACCCTCCAGGGAGCGTAATTGCCGCTTTTCCGCGGCCTACCTTTGAAAAATGCGCCACGTTTTTTACATAATATTTTGTTTTTCCGACTTACAAACACCCATGCTACACAACATACACACAAAACTCGTGCAATTCGAGAGCAATCGATCACAACCTGCAAAAATGAGATTTGAAGCTGTTTCGTTATGGATGAGTGATTTTGGCATGTATTTTCATGTGGTAAGCTGCATAAGGTGCACAATCTATATTGAAATAAGTATGCAAAATTTTAAGTTTGTGAACGTACAGGATACTGAAATATTCAAATTTAAAAAGTGTTCGGTTAGCTGTTTTGCTCAGTATATATACACATTGATGACCAGACAAATGTTGGTCAAATACTACAATTATCCCGTTATAGTTGTTACATGATACAATAGCATTATTCTAACTAGCTGATCGTAATAGCTTATTTTACTCCCTGTCTATTTGTTGATTAAAATACCAAAAATAATACATTAGACCCAATGGGAAAAACATTAATTAGACAGTAAAACAATCTGCAATTTAAATGCAGAGTTGGTAAAGGTAATTTAGTGAGCTATGCCAAATTTCAATAAAATTGCATAATTACTTTTAAAGATATTTAAGGTTTATGGGGGTCCAGCTTAGTCCCCATTATATACTGATGTTAATTCAATTATGTTTAATCGTGTCAAGAAAACCTGATCTCTTTGAATGTGATTTGCAAGAATATCATATAAATGTCCAAAAATGATTACATGTAGCATAAAATTTTTAAGACGGTTACGTTTGTGAACGGAATAATTTGTTGAAAGACTTCTGTTTGTTTACTACATTCTGGCCCCGTGTTTACGAAGGGTTAATTTTCAGAATTATTTAAAATATGTGCTTAAAGATGACGGAATTATATTTTTGTTAAATTTGTTGTTTTTTATTCAAGTGGATAGTAAATGATATATTCTTCAATTTCAAATACAAAAACATACGCTATTGTAATCTTGTTATACAAATATTAAAATTATTAGATCTACGAGGGTAGTACGAGAGGTGTTCAACTTATTTATGAACAAAACATGAACATCGATTATGCGATATTGAATAAAAACAATTGAAATATCTTTGTTAAACCATGTGAGAAAATGTTTTGAGTTGAACATATGATCATCATACATTGTATATTTCATTTGGTTAAAGCTTAAAACAACAATTTAGTAGATGATGTTGTTTTTTCCTGTTTTAAGGTAAAATGGCCATTTTATAAGCATCAAGAAAGTGTTAGTAGATTTTATTTTGCATTTTTAATGAGAACATCAGTAATATTTGTCGTAAGAAGTGTTATTAAAGTTCTGTTTCAAGTAATTGTGAAATGGCACCAAAAATTGAAAATTGCCCAACATTGCCAAAATCTACACTATAATGTTTAATTGGTTTTATGACATATATGATGAATACATTAGCAAAACGTGGAATAGTACCACAGATGGGAGTGTCCATAGAAACTATCAGTGACATTGTTTCGAAACAGTTCAATGCATAGTTCTGGGAAAGAGCGAAGTTCCTACGTTGAAAATAAAAAATAACATGCCTCGCAGCCAATAGTCTTGGTATCTAGAAATGCAAATTAAACAACATTATGTGGAAAAATGGTTTCATTACGGCGATTAATGACCGATTAGGGTATTCTATTTAAGAAAAGAGTACACGGATAGGGAGAAGTTCATGTTTGTCCAGCTTTGTGTGTTCGCGGCCGTTTTTATGGAAAGGCAGTGGGTTTGTTTTAGTCGAAATGCGCATATGAAAATAAATATCAAATTGACGAAATTGAAGGATGTGGTCTAAGTACAAACCATTTCAAATCAGATTTTCAACAAAATAGTGTTACGTATCGTTCCTAGTGACTGTTCCAGAAAATAGTGTTTAATCCAGATTCAGCTTCAAGTCACCATATACAACGCCAAATAAAAAACTTAAGAATATAAATTTGATATATATTATAACAAAACAGTGGATGTCGAAGTCTTCTCATTCGTGAACAATATAATTTTCTATCTGGTTGATACTAAAACAACAATTAAAGAAGGAAAATGTAAATGTAATTATTACGAGTTTTGGACCTTCAAAACGCAAATAACAACACCTTTTACCCTAATGCTGATTATGATTTAACCGTAACGTATTGTCCATTTTCAATTATAATATATTCTTCTTGATACACTACTTGACACAAAATAAACGTTTTTATTCAATTTATTGTAAGAGTAACAAAATATCGATGTTCATTTTCTGTTCATAAATAAGTTGAACACCTCTAGTAGTATCGAAAAACGTCAAATAATTCCAAAAATAGGATATTGTTTTAGGATCTAATTTGATTCAGATCAATTAATCCTTTGGAAAATCGAGGCTAGCATTTAAATTCTCTCTGAAAGTTTAATATACAAGTTTGTCCTAGTTCTAGGGATGCCATTCGAATGTGTATTCTGGCCATTGATTTTGAATTATGTATTGACTTCGTGAATAGAATCGTCGGTTTACATATAAACTTTGCCACTTCCCGTTACTCATTGATGTGTTATTCCTTTTCCTGTTACATATCGAGTTGTAGATGTGTTTACCATTGGTACAATAGTAGTAAATGTTGCAAATCTTCTCGTGGTCACCGCCAGTCTTATAAAACAATAATTCCCAATTGCGATATATTAGGTGAAAGTGACAGTAGTTTGAAGCCAGACAAATTGTATTTGATTCTACCAAATAAATTATTTAATTTGACATGTTCCTGGACAGTGGGATGTCGACCAATCAAAAGTAGGCTTTCCAGGCAGTAAAGACGGTTATTGAGATAAATATGCCTGATTCTACGTTATTTTTTTCACATTGTATAGATACTTGCAATTTTCATTGTGCACGCTAAATACAACAGTAGCATAATAAGCTCGATACCGAAATCAGAACGCATACTTTACGATTACAGTTCATACTGATTATTGATAGCAACCGTTGTAGTAGTTATTGCTTGGGTTAAACTTTTACTCATTTGCTGTGTTGTGTGTGTGGTTTCGTTACTGTTTTCTGTGGTCGGCTGGTTAGGTTGGGTGTTGCCTTCCCTGTCAGATGTCCTCATTTCTTTTTTTAAAACGTAGTTATATACGGATGTGCATTGCATCAAATGCGTAATTGTGAGACAAAATTCTCAGCATTTGAATAGAGTCAATTATTATAGAAGCGCTTGCCTTTGTCAAATTGCGAAATTAATGGCCTCAGGAATTTTCTCTGATAGGTGAAGGAAACAGGATCACTAATGTTAGCGGCAAGAGTTTTGGTCGACGTAAATTATTTAATGACATAATGAGGCTTTATAAGACCGTGAAATATTTCAGCTGCTTAATTCATGCGACCTACTGCAATCTTATATCAAATATCACTCTTCCATTCATTCTATGATGTATGTGTGATACTCCCCTTTGCTACTTCCGGTTTGTGCACAATTAAAGCAATGTATAGAGCGAGCTACGTGTCTATCCACAATCAATATACGTATAATCCCTATGAACGTTTTATTCACAGCCAATCCCAATTAGCAATTACATCATTGTTGCATATCACTCTGAAATAATTCATTAATGCACTTCGGCAACAAGACATGTTTGTTTTTCAATTATAATATATTTTCTACACTAATTGTCGATGTATTAATATCTTGTGTCCTCGTTAAACCGTTATGATGATTCATTAAATAATATTTAATGATTCTTAACTTGACGCGATATCATTAATGATAATATACAGTTATTTTAAAGCAATATTATCATGTTCTGTAACGACACTGAAATCTGTACCTTTCACTTATTAACCCACTATATCCATGTTAATTGCTATGCAATATTTTTTGGAAGTGTTGTCGTGTACACAGTTACTGTAAGACATACTATTTTAGACACAGGTGCAGCGCAATACACCGTACAAATGGGTAAGTTGTGGGTATTGGTCATTGTTGAAAAAGGTTAAGTAAATAAGCTTGGGAAATGTTCTGTACGTTCATGATATGATTATTGAAATGTTCTCATGTCAAACGGGCCCGATATACGAATGATGATTGTTCCGTGACATCAGAACCATTTCCAAGTATATACTCATTTTCATGGATAACGATATTTGACTACAGGTTCAGTGCAAATCACTTAATGTTTTTATTAGAGTTTTTGCTTGTGGAAGGTCAATTGTTACGTGGTGCAAATCCTAGCCAAAAATAATTTTAATATTCATTGGACATTTGTTCTTATAATAAAGTGAACGCAGATTAATATCCGGTTTTAGCTATTTGTATTGACATTTCCACAAGACTTTAGCATGAAGTTTGATGATAATTCACTTAAGGTTGAGCGGATTTAATTCTCGATTTATGGGGACCATGGTAGATTTGTTTGTGCTATAAATGTAGTAGGAACCAACGCAAGAAATATAAGAGGCATCGTGTCTGTGTTGACTAGGTTCATTCAGTATAGTCAGTACTTGAAGGTTACTTCGTGTTAGCTGAATAACCTATAGGTAATCTAATTTATAAGCAATCACATAATATGATAATAGAATAACATATGACGTTGTACCCATGCGTTATATCGCACCAACGTCTCTACAAACTAACTGTGATCATGACTGTCGTCGTTTCCTGTATAATTCTGGTTTTACTTCATTGATTCAACACCTTGAATTTGACAAATTAGAAAACAGATATATCACAACAAACGTATCATGAGAACTGGGTGTATTGTACGCTTAATAACGACAATTACATACAGGAAAGAACTAAACTTGACAAATGAGCGCTGTCTGTTCTTTTGGAGCATCTTATGTACTAAAGCGAATACAGCGCAAGAACACGATGAATTATTTACCTAAATACCGAGCAATGACCGAATATTGCTGCAAGGGTTAACTAACGTTTCAAACAGTGAGGTGCCAAATTAAAGTTCACAAAGTAAAATATTCATGGAATACTCAACAGGTTTTTTTACTTTGAAATTACATGACACGGTCAATAGAAATCTATTATACTATAGTTTGGTATCATATGATAGAATAATCCAAGATTGATTTGATTCTGTTCTGAAAATAATTGATATTTATCACTTTTTTGGTTGTTAGGAAATTTAAGAACTTCAAAAAAAATCTTGATTGATGGAATAAGCCTGGTTGTCATGGTTACATACTTATAGTATTTTGTTTGTCAATCACTCAGAACTATAAAGGAGTAATTGACATTATTATAAATTTCCTTCATTTGCTCTTAAGATGAAATTTTGTAAAATGTAAAGTAATTATATCTCGAAGTTGAATAACAAAAAATGTAGTTCCCGTTGACTCCCATGAAAATGTTGTCATTTTCACGTTTGAAAATATCAAAACAAAATTTAAATGTTTATTATTTAAGAAATAAAAATCTGTCGCGTTTATTGTCGGTGAATAAAACACGGGCAGGAGTTCGAATGCGGAAAAATTAAATCACGAGTGCGTAGCACGATTGATTTAATTTTCCGCATCCGAACGAGTGCCCGTGTTTTATTCACCGACAATATACAAGAACAGAGTTTTTATTTCGATTCTAAATACGATAATATCCCGCACTATTTAACTGCGCGCATTCCATTTTCACCCATTTGACATTGAACATAATTCCACGCTGAAATTGAGTGGCTTATTAGCTGGTACAATTACCTCCCTCGTTAATGAAAACGACCTTCGTAATTTTCTGAAGGAAATACCCCAATTTAAACATTGAAACAATTTTAATAACACGAGTATATGGTATCTATTTTATAAAATGAAAAATATAAATGGATTTATTATCAGAAGCTTTAATAAAACTTGGTTTCTAGAGTATATTGGAGTTTCTAAAAATAGATGCGTCATAGATGTAACACTGGATTCTCGTGCAACTCGACTTGTCATCGTGACTCGTAGTAAATTTAACTATAGAGTTTACGTTCATTCATTCATAAATATGTCAAGTGATACTGGGCGTAAATAGAAACAGCCAATTTGATAGGTATGTTTTATGGGGGCAATAAAACATGGTTCGGTTCGTTCTTTGTGTGTTGGATTAATCCGCGAATCGTGTTAGAATTTCATATTAAAACTACTAACAGGTGAAAGCTACAGTTGTAATAATAAACATTAATTTAAAAATATTAGTTTGTCTGGGTTACCATGACAACATTGTGAAATGGACTAACCATTGATGTTTAAAAGTGATCTAAATTGGCTAAGGAACCAAGAATAGACTGTGTAAATAAGTAAAATGCATAATAGTTCTATCAGAAATTGATTATCCTATTAAATGACAGTAAACATAGCTATTTGTTCTTATTGTACAATTGTTATACTCTTCTAGCTGAAGAAATTGGTGAAATTATTTTGTGAGCATTGCACTTTGAAGTTTTAAGACTTACTGTAGAATAAAAACCAACATTTACATTGATAAACAATATGAATTTGATTCCGATGAAAGTTTGTGAGTGTACAGAAAAGTGCATACGGATTGATACTTAGTCAGATACCGGCAATGTTAATAAATTCTGTGGTCACATCCTTTCACTCATACATTTTGTTCGTTCTCATTAGTGCATGTATGTGTACGTGATATGTAGTTTGTGCGTTTGGTTTGGTTTCATAGTGAGCGTTAATGACTTTCATTATACATTTTGCTCCTTAATGCATCATTTTTTGTCAAGACAATCTATTCGTAAGACTTAAAAAAACTGGATTCGATATGTGTGACTTGATTCATATAACTCCACAGTGTGATAGATTGAAAAAAATGTATGAGGAAATCCGACAGGGAAGGTAGCACTCAACCTAACCAGCCGAGCACAGAAATCAGAAACACCACGACACAACTACCCTGAGCAATGCCCACACAAACCCAGGCCAAAACGGCGACCAAATGAGCTACAACAACCCCAGGGCGTGACCTAGTTTAAAACACTTGTTTCTTATACATTCAATAACCATACACTTCAATAACAAGAACGATGAACAAGACGTAGTAATTGATTATAATATGAATTGAAACTCAAGCAAAGATGCGTTGAAAGAACGTACAGCTGTTCGGACGAGCATACTCGTACATATAATATACAACCTTGCCATGTCGGTTATAACAGCTGAACTTCATTTCAACTTTAAAGGAATCAAACATTAAAGTATTATGGAAGACAATTTGCGAACATGTTGGGTATAAAGGTGATATAAAATGTATTTTCCATTTCATCACATCACAAACTTTCACGGGCATACAAAACATTATCTAATTAAACTATCAGTTTAATGGGACAAATGTGATTGGGTGTGGCGCCAAAAAAACTTATTGCAATTTTGCATGTGAATTTATACATGTTTATACATGTTCGGCACAGTTAGGTGATAAACGTAACATATACTCTTAACTACTAACACGTTTTGTTACATAACACTTGTTGTACATCCTCATAAATCAGTGGTTAGCCTCCATACTTTTCAGTTGAAAAATACGCGAGAATATTGTCGTACAACCATCAATGACCGCATATTTGTACTGTGGTGACCGGTTCCGTATATGGTACTAAGGGACGACTAGGAATTTCCAGAGTTATTAAAGTGCACCAAAAATAATCTTACTTTTGATGATGTTGTTTTTTACAGTAAATATGTTTAACCATCCAAGTTGCAAATTTACTTGTAAGCTGAGCTTTTACGGCCTATCAAAACTCTTGCTCAATACTATGACGATGGACAACATGTAGTCCACGGGATTCTAATAAATATAAATCAACTATGTCAGCAACTCTATAAGCACAGGTTGGTAGCAAATCAATTGGAAAGTTTTGTTTAATATTCAGACAAACACTCGGAGAGAATCTGATGTTATCCTAGGGTTAATCCCATGTCTTTAGATTTGCATTCAAAACCTCGACTGACCCATGAGATAATGCTAAATGCATGTAACGTTCAGGTTTAAATCAATTTAATACAGAACGCTACTAATAACAATTACTCTGACAATTTTCGCGATGTTTCTCCCATGGAAACCGTTCATTTTGTATTTTTTCTCACGAACCATTTTAGAGATGCATATATCAAATAAAGTGTTCAGTTAAATAGGAAATATTAAATTTGAGATTAAACGTTTTCTAATACCAGTTATTGAAATCGTCATTCTAGAACAAATTAACATGCTTGTACAGCAAGTGAACGCGGAATGGTAGAACTTAACACAACGAACATTTATATGTGTCATGGTCAACAAACCCCATAAATGGAGAAGCATGCTCACCCACCAATGGTGGTTTATTACCTGCTATAGTCTACATTTTCTCATATTACAGTCACGAGGTTTCTAATTTGCATATTAGACAACTCACCGTAAGGTAATCATTTGAATCAATTAAACCGTAAATGTCACATACGTATGTATTGGAATTTATTCTTCATTGTAATCTCTGAACACTGTATACTGAATAGGGGACACACCTGCACCGTTTTGACGACATGTATTCCATCCTGTACTGTGGGAATACTGATGAAACATTTGCAATAAGAACCATGTCATGATCTATCTTACAGCACATTGCTAACAAAAATGGAAACTATACAACTGTAGTGTATTATGAGAAAAAACTATTTGAAAGTCGGATACTGTCAAAACTGATAAAAATTGTTGGTTTCTAAACATACCCTTCTTTAACCGATTACCAACCATTCCAAAATAGGTACATGTAGCTTCTGAACTATTGCGAAGCCGAACAATATTTCTCCATATAGAACATAACGATAAATACGATGTTTGTTTTTCAAAGTTATTGATAATGTAAGTTTTTCACTAGAAAGCAGAAATTATATATTAATTGTTTTCTATGATGATGAAGTTAATGTATATATTGTAAAAGATGCATGATCGAACTTATCGGTATTCTGAAAAGAAAGATACTCGGTATGAACAATATATTTAGTTGGCCTCAACTCATTTTCTTGTACAATCAGTTCTGGGAAAATTGCATTTTGTAATAAACACAATGTTACAAAATCGAGTAAATTAAATCAACGTTCATATCAGATCGTGCAAGGAAAATCTCTTAAACTAATGCATTAATTATTGGGTACCAGGCTGACGAGAAGGGTTATCATTTCAAACCATTATATTTGATCCCGTCAAACAATGTAGAAGGTGAACGTATTTCCTTTCAGAAATCATACAAAATCAGTCATTTGTGGACCTGTAATTTGATGTTCGCTGCCCTCACGTAAGATTTGGTATTTCTACAATTATTTGATGCAACTAATAAGATTTACTTGTCTTATTTGGCACAAGAACCTCGTGTCCCACAAATATTGAATCTAAAACAGGACAGAATTGTTTCGATATGATCTCATTCGGAAACCTTCGGCGATTGCTGTAATTGACCTCGGGAACATCAAGAGGGTCAAGCTGTGTCCTCGACACTGTAAACGATCTGGTAGACCAGTAACAATTGACTAATATCTAGTGTTTTATATCAAGAATATACATGGTTATCATTTTAAGGAAGAGGGTCTAACTAACGGTTGTCAAGACCGATATTCAGGGTTTAGTGGATTGGAATAATCCTCGCGGACGCTCATATATGTATATGATCGACTGTCAATGAATTTGTTTTTCTATCCCAAGTTGTTACAAGTATATTATAAGTAAACAAAGATCTCACTCAACTAACCTATATTCCGGACAAGCCATATATTACATCATTTGGAACATTAAACCATCATAGTAAAGTTATTTAGTTAAGATAGGTTTTGGGTACATTACGCATCGTACTACCGTATGATGGCAAACAGATATGCTCAAGTATTTCAAAGCAACTCATCCGCTGGACTATTACCCAGACAAGAAGCAATCCGGAGGAATGGACATGGTGTTTCCAGTATAAAAAGGCATTTATTACGCTAAACCTGAGACAACAGATAAAAATGTC